>CM076531.1:239476-839476 GCA_038429875.1 Poecile montanus
CTAACCCTAACCCTAACCCTAACCCTAACCCTAACCCTAACCCTAACCCTAACCCTAACCCTAACCCTAACCCTAACCCTAACCCTAACCCTAACCCTAACCCTAACCCTAACCCTAACCCTAACCCTAACCCTAACCCTAACCCTAACCCTAACCCTAACCCTAACCCTAACCCTAACCCTATCCCTAACCCTAACCCTAACCCTAACCCTAACCCTAACCCTAACCCTAACCCTAACCCTAACCCTAACCCTAACCCTAACCCTAACCCTAACCCTAACCCTAACCCTAACCCTAACCCTAACCCTAACCCTAACCCTAACCCTAACCCTAACCCTAACCCTAACCCTAACCCTAACCCTAACCCTAACCCTAACCCTAACCCTAACCCTAACCCTAACCCTAACCCTAACCCTAACCCTAACCCTAACCCTAACCCTAACCCTAACCCTAACCCTAACCCTAACCCTAACCCTAACCCTAACCCTAACCCTAACCCTAACCCTAACCCTAACCCTAACCCTAACCCTAACCCTAACCCTAACCCTAACCCTAACCCTAACCCTAACCCTAACCCTAACCCTAACCCTAACCCTAACCCTAACCCTAACCCTAACCCTAACCCTAACCCTAACCCTAACCCTAACCCTAACCCTAACCCTAACCCTAACCCTAACCCTAACCCTAACCCTAACCCTAACCCTAACCCTAACCCTAACCCTAACCCTAACCCTAACCCTAACCCTAACCCTAACCCTAACCCTAACCCTAACCCTAACCCTAACCCTAACCCTAACCCTAACCCTAACCCTAACCCTAACCCTAACCCTAACCCTAACCCTAACCCTAACCCTAACCCTAACCCTAACCCTAACCCTAACCCTAACCCTAACCCTAACCCTAACCCTAACCCTAACCCTAACCCTCCTAACCCTAACCCTAACCCTAACCCCTAACCCTAACCCTAACCCTAACCCTAACCCTAACCCTAACCCTAACCCTAACCCTAACCCTAACCCTAACCCTAACCCTAACCCTAACCCTAACCCTAACCCTAACCCTAACCCTAACCCTAACCCTAACCCTAACCCTAACCCTAACCCTAACCCTAACCCTAACCCTAACCCTAACCCTAACCCTAACCCTAACCCTAACCCTAACCCTAACCCTAACCCTAACCAACCCTAACCCTAACCCTAACCCTAACCCTAACCCTAACCCTAACCCTAACCCTAACCCTAACCCTAACCCTAACCCTAACCCTAACCCTAACCCTAACCCTAACCCTAACCCTAACCCTAACCCTAACCCTAACCCTAACCCTAACCCTAACCCTAACCCTAACCCTAACCCTAACCCTAACCCTAACCCTAACCCTAACCCTAACCCTAACCCTAACCCTAACCCTAACCCTAACCCTAACCCTAACCCTAACCCTAACCCTAACCCTAACCCTAACCCTAACCCTAACCCTAACCCTAACCCTAACCCTAACCCTAACCCTAACCCTAACCCTAACCCTAACCCTAACCCTAACCCTAACCCTAACCCTAACCCTAACCCTAACCCTAACCCTAACCCTAACCCTAACCCTAACCCTAACCCTAACCCTAACCCTAACCCTAACCCTAACCCTAACCCTAACCCTAACCCTAACCCTAACCCTAACCCTAACCCTAACCCTAACCCTAACCCTAACCCTAACCCTAACCCTAACCCTAACCCTAACCCTAACCCTAACCCTAACCCTAACCCTAACCCTAACCCTAACCCTAACCCTAACCCTAACCCTAACCCTAACCCTAACCCTAACCCTAACCCTAACCCTAACCCTAACCCTAACCCTAACCCTAACCCTAACCCTAACCCTAACCCTAACCCTAACCCTAACCCTAACCCTAACCCTAACCCTAACCCTAACCCTAACCCTAACCCTAACCCTAACCCTAACCCTAACCCTAACCCTAACCCTAACCCTAACCCTAACCCTAACCCTAACCCTAACCCTAACCCTAACCCTAACCCTAACCCTAACCCTAACCCTAACCCTAACCCTAACCCTAACCCTAACCCTAACCCTAACCCTAACCCTAACCCTAACCCTAACCCTAACCCTAACCCTAACCCTAACCCTAACCCTAACCCTAACCCTAACCCTAACCCTAACCCTAACCCTAACCCTAACCCTAACCCTAACCCTAACCCTAACCCTAACCCTAACCCTAACCCTAACCCTAACCCTAACCCTAACCCTAACCCTAACCCTAACCCTAACCCTAACCCTAACCCTAACCCTAACCCTAACCCTAACCCTAACCCTAACCCTAACCCTAACCCTAACCCTAACCCTAACCCTAACCCTAACCCTAACCCTAACCCTAACCCTAACCCTAACCCTAACCCTAACCCTAACCCTAACCCTAACCCTAACCCTAACCCTAACCCTAACCCTAACCCTAACCCTAACCCTAACCCTAACCCTAACCCTAACCCTAACCCTAACCCTAACCCTAACCCTAACCCTAACCCTAACCCTAACCCTAACCCTAACCCTAACCCTAACCCTAACCCTAACCCTAACCCTAACCCTAACCCTAACCCTAACCCTAACCCTAACCCTAACCCTAACCCTAACCCTAACCCTAACCCTAACCCTAACCCTAACCCTAACCCTAACCCTAACCCTAACCCTAACCCTAACCCTAACCCTAACCCTAACCCTAACCCTAACCCTAACCCTAACCCTAACCCTAACCCTAACCCTAACCCTAACCCTAACCCTAACCCTAACCCTAACCCTAACCCTAACCCTAACCCTAACCCTAACCCTAACCCTAACCCTAACCCTAACCCTAACCCTAACCCTAACCCTAACCCTAACCCTAACCCTAACCCTAACCCTAACCCTAACCCTAACCCTAACCCTAACCCTAACCCTAACCCTAACCCTAACCCTAACCCTAACCCTAACCCTAACCCTAACCCTAACCCTAACCCTAACCCTAACCCTAACCCTAACCCTAACCCTAACCCTAACCCTAACCCTAACCCTAACCCTAACCCTAACCCTAACCCTAACCCTAACCCTAACCCTAACCCTAACCCTAACCCTAACCCTAACCCTAACCCTAACCCTAACCCTAACCCTAACCCTAACCCTAACCCTAACCCTAACCCTAACCCTAACCCTAACCCTAACCCTAACCCTAACCCTAACCCTAACCCTAACCCTAACCCTAACCCTAACCCTAACCCTAACCCTAACCCTAACCCTAACCCTAACCCTAACCCTAACCCTAACCCTAACCCTAACCCTAACCCTAACCCTAACCCTAACCCTAACCCTAACCCTAACCCTAACCCTAACCCTAACCCTAACCCTAACCCTAACCCTAACCCTAACCCTAACCCTAACCCTAACCCTAACCCTAACCCTAACCCTAACCCTAACCCTAACCCTAACCCTAACCCTAACCCTAACCCTAACCCTAACCCTAACCCTAACCCTAACCCTAACCCTAACCCTAACCCTAACCCTAACCCTAACCCTAACCCTAACCCTAACCCTAACCCTAACCCTAACCCTAACCCTAACCCTAACCCTAACCCTAACCCTAACCCTAACCCTAACCCTAACCCTAACCCTAACCCTAACCCTAACCCTAACCCTAACCCTAACCCTAACCCTAACCCTAACCCTAACCCTAACCCTAACCCTAACCCTAACCCTAACCCTAACCCTAACCCTAACCCTAACCCTAACCCTAACCCTAACCCTAACCCTAACCCTAACCCTAACCCTAACCCTAACCCTAACCCTAACCCTAACCCTAACCCTAACCCTAACCCTAACCCTAACCCTAACCCTAACCCTAACCCTAACCCTAACCCTAACCCTAACCCTAACCCTAACCCTAACCCTAACCCTAACCCTAACCCTAACCCTAACCCTAACCCTAACCCTAACCCTAACCCTAACCCTAACCCTAACCCTAACCCTAACCCTAACCCTAACCCTAACCCTAACCCTAACCCTAACCCTAACCCTAACCCTAACCCTAACCCTAACCCTAACCCTAACCCTAACCCTAACCCTAACCCTAACCCTAACCCTAACCCTAACCCTAACCCTAACCCTAACCCTAACCCTAACCCTAACCCTAACCCTAACCCTAACCCTAACCCTAACCCTAACCCTAACCCTAACCCTAACCCTAACCCTAACCCTAACCCTAACCCTAACCCTAACCCTAACCCTAACCCTAACCCTAACCCTAACCCTAACCCTAACCCTAACCCTAACCCTAACCCTAACCCTAACCCTAACCCTAACCCTAACCCTAACCCTAACCCTAACCCTAACCCTAACCCTAACCCTAACCCTAACCCTAACCCTAACCCTAACCCTAACCCTAACCCTAACCCTAACCCTAACCCTAACCCTAACCCTAACCCTAACCCTAACCCTAACCCTAACCCTAACCCTAACCCTAACCCTAACCCTAACCCTAACCCTAACCCTAACCCTAACCCTAACCCTAACCCTAACCCTAACCCTAACCCTAACCCTAACCCTAACCCTAACCCTAACCCTAACCCTAACCCTAACCCTAACCCTAACCCTAACCCTAACCCTAACCCTAACCCTAACCCTAACCCTAACCCTAACCCTAACCCTAACCCTAACCCTAACCCTAACCCTAACCCTAACCCTAACCCTAACCCTAACCCTAACCCTAACCCTAACCCTAACCCTAACCCTAACCCTAACCCTAACCCTAACCCTAACCCTAACCCTAACCCTAACCCTAACCCTAACCCTAACCCTAACCCTAACCCTAACCCTAACCCTAACCCTAACCCTAACCCTAACCCTAACCCTAACCCTAACCCTAACCCTAACCCTAACCCTAACCCTAACCCTAACCCTAACCCTAACCCTAACCCTAACCCTAACCCTAACCCTAACCCTAACCCTAACCCTAACCCTAACCCTAACCCTAACCCTAACCCTAACCCTAACCCTAACCCTAACCCTAACCCTAACCCTAACCCTAACCCTAACCCTAACCCTAACCCTAACCCTAACCCTAACCCTAACCCTAACCCTAACCCTAACCCTAACCCTAACCCTAACCCTAACCCTAACCCTAACCCTAACCCTAACCCTAACCCTAACCCTAACCCTAACCCTAACCCTAACCCTAACCCTAACCCTAACCCTAACCCTAACCCTAACCCTAACCCTAACCCTAACCCTAACCCTAACCCTAACCCTAACCCTAACCCTAACCCTAACCCTAACCCTAACCCTAACCCTAACCCTAACCCTAACCCTAACCCTAACCCTAACCCTAACCCTAACCCTAACCCTAACCCTAACCCTAACCCTAACCCTAACCCTAACCCTAACCCTAACCCTAACCCTAACCCTAACCCTAACCCTAACCCTAACCCTAACCCTAACCCTAACCCTAACCCTAACCCTAACCCTAACCCTAACCCTAACCCTAACCCTAACCCTAACCCTAACCCTAACCCTAACCCTAACCCTAACCCTAACCCTAACCCTAACCCTAACCCTAACCCTAACCCTAACCCTAACCCTAACCCTAACCCTAACCCTAACCCTAACCCTAACCCTAACCCTAACCCTAACCCTAACCCTAACCCTAACCCTAACCCTAACCCTAACCCTAACCCTAACCCTAACCCTAACCCTAACCCTAACCCTAACCCTAACCCTAACCCTAACCCTAACCCTAACCCTAACCCTAACCCTAACCCTAACCCTAACCCTAACCCTAACCCTAACCCTAACCCTAACCCTAACCCTAACCCTAACCCTAACCCTAACCCTAACCCTAACCCTAACCCTAACCCTAACCCTAACCCTAACCCTAACCCTAACCCTAACCCTAACCCTAACCCTAACCCTAACCCTAACCCTAACCCTAACCCTAACCCTAACCCTAACCCTAACCCTAACCCTAACCCTAACCCTAACCCTAACCCTAACCCTAACCCTAACCCTAACCCTAACCCTAACCCTAACCCTAACCCTAACCCTAACCCTAACCCTAACCCTAACCCTAACCCTAACCCTAACCCTAACCCTAACCCTAACCCTAACCCTAACCCTAACCCTAACCCTAACCCTAACCCTAACCCTAACCCTAACCCTAACCCTAACCCTAACCCTAACCCTAACCCTAACCCTAACCCTAACCCTAACCCTAACCCTAACCCTAACCCTAACCCTAACCCTAACCCTAACCCTAACCCTAACCCTAACCCTAACCCTAACCCTAACCCTAACCCTAACCCTAACCCTAACCCTAACCCTAACCCTAACCCTAACCCTAACCCTAACCCTAACCCTAACCCTAACCCTAACCCTAACCCTAACCCTAACCCTAACCCTAACCCTAACCCTAACCCTAACCCTAACCCTAACCCTAACCCTAACCCTAACCCTAACCCTAACCCTAACCCTAACCCTAACCCTAACCCTAACCCTAACCCTAACCCTAACCCTAACCCTAACCCTAACCCTAACCCTAACCCTAACCCTAACCCTAACCCTAACCCTAACCCTAACCCTAACCCTAACCCTAACCCTAACCCTAACCCTAACCCTAACCCTAACCCTAACCCTAACCCTAACCCTAACCCTAACCCTAACCCTAACCCTAACCCTAACCCTAACCCTAACCCTAACCCTAACCCTAACCCTAACCCTAACCCTAACCCTAACCCTAACCCTAACCCTAACCCTAACCCTAACCCTAACCCTAACCCTAACCCTAACCCTAACCCTAACCCTAACCCTAACCCTAACCCTAACCCTAACCCTAACCCTAACCCTAACCCTAACCCTAACCCTAACCCTAACCCTAACCCTAACCCTAACCCTAACCCTAACCCTAACCCTAACCCTAACCCTAACCCTAACCCTAACCCTAACCCTAACCCTAACCCTAACCCTAACCCTAACCCTAACCCTAACCCTAACCCTAACCCTAACCCTAACCCTAACCCTAACCCTAACCCTAACCCTAACCCTAACCCTAACCCTAACCCTAACCCTAACCCTAACCCTAACCCTAACCCTAACCCTAACCCTAACCCTAACCCTAACCCTAACCCTAACCCTAACCCTAACCCTAACCCTAACCCTAACCCTAACCCTAACCCTAACCCTAACCCTAACCCTAACCCTAACCCTAACCCTAACCCTAACCCTAACCCTAACCCTAACCCTAACCCTAACCCTAACCCTAACCCTAACCCTAACCCTAACCCTAACCCTAACCCTAACCCTAACCCTAACCCTAACCCTAACCCTAACCCTAACCCAACCCAACCTAACCCTAACCCTAACCCTAACCCTAACCCTAACCCTAACCCTAACCCTAACCCTAACCCTAACCCTAACCCTAACCCTAACCCTAACCCTAACCCTAACCCTAACCCTAACCCTAACCCCTAACCCTAACCCTAACCCTAACCCTAACCCTAACCCTAACCCTAACCCTAACCCTAACCCTAACCCTAACCCTAACCCTAACCCTAACCCTAACCCTAACCCTAACCCTAACCCTAACCCTACTTCCGGTTTAAAATGGCTGTCTGTACGGACTTCCGGTTCAAAATGGCTGCAGCCGTGCTACTTCCGGTTTAAAATGGCTGCGTGTACGGACTTCCGGTTCAAAATGGCTGCGGCCGTGCAACTTCCGGTTTAAAATGGCTACCTGTACGGATTTCCGGTTCAAAATGGCTGCGGCCGTGCCACTTCCGATTTAGAATGGCTTCCTGTACGGATTTCCGGTTCAAAATGGCTGCGGCCGTGCAACTTCCGGTTTAAAATGGCTTCCTGTACGGACTTCCGGTTTAAAATGGCTGCGGCCGTGCAACTTCCGGTTTAAAATGGCTGCCTGTACGGACTTCCGGTTTAAAATGGCCGCGCGCATGTCTTTGTTGTTATTGGTCGATTTGTTTGTTTGTTTTGTGAGGAAACACGGCGCCGAGCAGCGCGGAAACAAAGCCGCGATGTGCCGCGCTGTCGCGCGGCATATCGCGGCTTTGTTTCCCCGGTGCTCGGCGCCGCGTTTCCGGTTGCTATGGTGATATTGTTTTCGTGACAAAATGGCGGCGCGCATGCTCAGTCGGGGTTTCCGGTGGTTGCCATGGCTGCCGTGACGTACTTCCGGCAAGATGGCGGCCGCTGTGTGTTTGTTTATATCGGTGCCGTTTTGTTTTTGTTTCGGTTCGAAAGCGGGTGCCGCGGAGCGCGCGAAAAGCAGCTCGAAATGCCGCGCTGACGCGCGGCATTTCGCGCTGCTTTTCGCGCGCTCCGCGGCGTTTTTGGTTGCTATGGTGATTTGTTGTCGGGACAAAATGGCGGCCGCGCATGCGCAGACGGGCTTCCGGGCCGTTGCCATGGTTGCAGTGACGTACTTCCGGCCAAGATGGCGGCGCCCGTATCTGGGGCTTCTGCCGGCACCGCGCCGCCGCGGGAGCGGCGGGCGCCGACCCGAAACGACCCCCCGGCGCGCTGGCGCGCGCCGGGGAGTCGTTTCGGGTCGGCGCCTGCCGCTCCCGTGGTGGCGTGGTGCTTCTGCGGTCGGTTGCGGTTCGGATTGTTTGCGCGGTTTAGGGACGTGGTTTTTGGCGTGGAGGGGTCGGCGTGGTGGTCGGGGGGTGTTGTGCTTGTGGTACTGGGTGGTTTTTTCGTTTTTTGTACGTATTTTATTAAAGAAATTTGGTATCGGTTTTTGTCAACATGGCGGCCGTCTGACGTCATCGGGGGCGGTGCCGGGGGGGCGGAGCGTCGTGACGTAGCGGCGGGGGCGGAGCGTCGTGACGTAATGGCGGGGGCGGAGCGTCGTGATGTAACGGCGGGGGCGGTGCCAGGGGGGTGCAGTGGTGTGATGGACAGCTGGTGGGTGGTGTTTAGGGGTTTTTTCATCTCAATGGGGTGGTGCTTTTGTATGGGCTGCTTTGTTTTGTGTTTAGGTGGTGAGTATGGGGGTTTTTTATGGTTTGGGTGCTGAATGGGGGGGAGTGCTTGGGGCTGGGGTGTGCAGGGGTGGGGTGGGTGCTTGGGGCTGGGGGGGTGCAGGGGCGGGGTGAGTGCTTGGGGCTGGGGGGGTGCAGGGGCGGGGTGAGTGCTTGGGGCTGGGGGGTGCAGGGGTGGGGTGAGTGCTTGGGGCTGGGGGGTGCAGGGGCGGGGTGAGTGCTTGGGGCTGGGGGGTGCAGGGGCGGGTGAGTGCTTGGGGCTGGGGGGTGCAGGGGCGGGGTGAGTGCTTGGGGCTGGGGGGTGCAGGGGCGGGGTGAGTGCTTGGGGCTGGGGGGTGCAGGGGCGGGGTGAGTGCTTGGGGCTGGGGGGTGCAGGGGCGGGGTGAGTGCTTGGGGCTGGGGGGTGCAGGGGCGGGGTGAGTGCTTGGGGCTGGGGGGTGCAGGGGCGGGTGAGTGCTTGGGGCTGGGGGGTGCAGGGGCGGGGTGAGTGCTTGGGGCTGGGGGGTGCAGGGGCGGGGTGAGTGCTTGGGGCTGGGGGGTGCAGGGGCGGGGGGAGTGCTTGGGGCTGGGGGGGTGCAGGGGCGGGGTGAGTGCTTGGGGCTGGGGGGGGTGCAGGGGCGGGGTGAGTGCTTGGGGCTGGGGGGGGTGCAGGGGCGGGGTGGGTGCTTGGGGCTAGGGGGGTGCAGGGGCGGGGTGGGTGCTTGGGGCTGGGGGGGTGCAGGGGCGGGGTGAGTGCTTGGGGCTGGGGGGTGCAGGGGCGGGTGAGTGCTTGGGGCTGGGGGGTGCAGGGGCGGGGTGAGTGCTTGGGGCTGGGGGGTGCAGGGGCGGGGTGAGTGCTTGGGGCTGGGGGGTGCAGGGGCGGGGTGAGTGCTTGGGGCTGGGGGGTGCAGGGGCGGGGTGAGTGCTTGGGGCTGGGGGGTGCAGGGGCGGGTGAGTGCTTGGGGCTGGGGGGTGCAGGGGCGGGGTGAGTGCTTGGGGCTGGGGGGTGCAGGGGCGGGGTGAGTGCTTGGGGCTGGGGGGTGCAGGGGCGGGGGGAGTGCTTGGGGCTGGGGGGGTGCAGGGGCGGGGTGAGTGCTTGGGGCTGGGGGGGGTGCAGGGGCGGGGTGAGTGCTTGGGGCTGGGGGGGGTGCAGGGGCGGGGTGGGTGCTTGGGGCTAGGGGGGTGCAGGGGCGGGGTGGGTGCTTGGGGCTGGGGGGGTGCAGGGGCGGGGTGGGTGATTGGGGCTGGGGGGTGCAGGGGCGGGGTGAGTGCTTGGCGAGTGGGGGCTGAATTGGAGGGGTGAGTGCTTGGGGAGTGGGTGTTTGGGGCTGGGTAATTGGTGTGGCAGGTGGGCATAGGTGTCAGTGAGGGTGTGAGGGGGCTAGGGGGTGGCTATAGTGTGGGTGTGTATGGGTGGGGACCCCCTATATAGGGAATATACTATAAAGAAAAAGAATAAAAACTATAAGTCTGGTGCAGCAGTAGAAGGTTTCGTGCTCCCGGGGAGTAAATGGTATCTATCTATAATCAAGATTTATTTTGTTTATTTACTCCCCGGGAGCATGAAAGGTTCTACTGCTGCTTTTTTTTTTTTTAAAGTTTAAAGTTTAAACTTGAAAGTTTAAACTTTAAAGCTAGAAATCAAAATGAGAAGTTAGAAGAGAAAGGAGTTTGAGTTGATCATTTCTTTTCACTCAAACTTAAAGTTGGAGTGAAAAGAAAGGATGAACTCAAACTTGAGAGAAAAGAAAGGGTCTTTTCTCTGTAACTCAGAGTTAGAGGGAAAGGAAATAGAGAACAAAAAGAAATAAAGTCTAAGTCTGAGTTACAGAGAAAAGGGAGAGAGACTTAGAGTGGAAAGAAAGAAAGAGAGGGACAGTGCAAAGAAACAGAGAAGGAAAGGAAACAGAGTTAGAAGGGAAACAGAGTTAGAAAGAAAAGAAAGAGAGGTAGAGTGGAACAAAATAAAAACTCTATTTCCTTTCCCTCTGAGTGAGAGAGAAAGGAAATAGAGAACAAAAAGAAATAAAGTCTGAGTTACAGAGAAAAGGGAGAGAGACTTAGAGTAGAAAGAAAGAGAGGGACAGTGCAAAGAAGCACAGAGGGAAAGGAAACAAAGTTAGAAGGAAAACAAAGAGAGGGAGAGAGGAACAAAATAAAAACTCTATTTCCTCTCCCTCTGAGTGAGAGAGAAAAGAAACAGAGTTGAAGTGTAAAGAAAAAGAAGAGAGGGATGGGGGAAAAGAAACCAACTCTCTTTTCAATCTAACTCGGAGGTAGAGAGAAACAAAGGAGAGACAATTCCTGTTCACTGTAACTGAGTTACAGTGGAAAGAAATCGACTCCATTTGCTGTCTGTCTAACTCGGAGTGAGAGGGAAAAGAAACAGAGGAAGGGTGGAGAGAAACCGACTCTATTTCTTTTCTGTCTAACTCAGAGGTGGAGAGAAAGGAAACGGAGACGAGGCCTGGTCCCTGTAACTCAGAGTTACAGGGGAAAGGAATCGACTCCATTTGCTGTCTGTCCAACTCAGAGCTAGAGGGAAAAGAAACAGAGTTGGAGAGAAAAGAGACAGAGGGAGAGTGGAGAGAAACCGACTCTATTTCTTTTCTGTCTAACTCGGAGGTAGAGAGAAAGGAAACAGAGACAATTCCTGTTCACTGGAACTGAGTTACAGTGGAAAGGAATCGACTCCATTTGCTGTCTGTCTAACTCGGAGCTAGAAGGAAAGGAAACAGAGTTGGAGGGAAAAGAAAGGGTTACAGTCAGAGAGCAAAGAAACAGAAAAATAGAGGGAGCGACAGTGACACAGAGAAAGTGACAGACAGAAATAAGGTTAGAAAGAGACAGAAAAGCAAGAAATAGAATGAAAATAATGACTACACCACACCAAAGACATAGGGGTTGGGGAGGAGGGGGTGGGGGGGATCATCTTTATTAGGGGTGAGGCAACTTTATTGAATGAATTTATATACAGTACAGAAAAACACATAGAAACTGGATACAAATGCATTACAATACAATTAGTGTACACACTGAAAAACTCCTAATTCACATACAGAGTAATACAGAGAAACACAGCAGCAAATACAGAACAATACAAGCCAAATACATATTAACATAATATAACCATTTCTGAAAAGGACAATACATGCTGTTTCATTATTACTGCTCTCCCAAACCACAAGGAGCACACAGAAAACACAATACTCATGCACCACAGAAGCCGGCTTCAGCTTGCACACACGCTCACCTTCGCTCTCCTCTCAACCGCCCCGTTATAACCCTTCTATCGGTGGTCCTCGGGAACGTGGTTCCCGGGAGCCTCAAAAATCAGCCTGCCTGACGAAAACCCCGGTCCAGGGCCGGTCCGGGCCCAAACTTAGGCGATGACTGTCGCCTCGCAGACCGGCCGGGACCGAGGAAAAAAAACCCCAGCTGGGAGGGAAAAAAAAAAAACCCCCCCAGCTGGGGATTTTTTATTCTAAATTTAAAAGTGAATTTAAAGTCCTGAAAAGCAAAAGCAATACACACAAGGTTAGAACCACACAACACCCACCCCTCCTACCCCACGGGAACTCGGTTCCCGGGGGCCTCGAAAATCGGCCTGCCTGACGAAAACCCCGGTCCGGGACCGGTCCGGGCCCAAACTTAGGCGATGACTGTCGCCTCGCAGACCGGCCGGGACCGAGGAAAAAAAACCCCAGCTGGGAGGGAAAAAAAAAAAAACCCCCCCAGCTGGGGATTTTTTATTCTAAATTTAAAAGTGAATTTAAAGTCCTGAAAAGCAAAAGCAATACACACAAGGTTAGAACCACACAACACCCACCCCTCCTACCCCACGGGAACACGGTACCCGGGGGCCTCGAAAATCAGCCTGCCTGACGAAAACCCCGGTCCAGGGCCGGTCCGGGCCCAAACTTAGGCGATGACTGTCGCCTCGCAGACCGGCCGGGACCGAGGAAAAAAAACCCCAGCTGGGAGGGAAAAAAAAAAAACCCCCCCAGCTGGGGATTTTTTATTCTAAATTTAAAAGTGAATTTAAAGTCCTGAAAAGCAAAAGCAATACACACAAGGTTAGAACCACACAACACCCACCCCTCCTACCCCACGGGAACACGGTACCCGGGGGCCTCGAAAATCAGCCTGCCTGACGAAAACCCCGGTCCAGGGCCGGTCCGGGCCCAAACTTAGGCGATGACTGTCGCCTCGCAGACCGGCCGGGACCGAGGAAAAAAAACCCCAGCTGGGAGGGAAAAAAAAAAAACCCCCCCAGCTGGGGATTTTTTATTCTAAATTTAAAAGTGAATTTAAAGTCCTGAAAAGCAAAAGCAATACACACAAGGTTAGAACCATTCAACACGCACACACACAAGCACACCCAGACCCACCGACTCTCACAGACAGACACGCTCTGACACCCAGCAGGGGACTCTAACTCACACAGTGACCACAACCCTTATTTGAAACACTGTGCTGAACAAAATGCCCCGAGACATCTTCTCGCTGCTGCTTCTCAACATCAAATGGTAGATCCTCAGAAAATAGGCATCAGAGACCTGCAAGACAACACAAGGTGGTCAGTGAGGGATTGTATGATAGCTAGGACTCAGCCCCCCTCTAGGCCCACACATTTTATACACAAAAACCTCATAGAAAAGAGGAACTATAACCTTTCATACCTGTTCTACCTAACTCTAACTATGTGCCAGGGCAGGGCAGCTCCAAGCCAATGCAGTTACAGAGGCAAGCACAGCACAAGGCATTTTACAGAGGCGAGCACAGCACAAGGCATTTTACAGAGGCGAGCACAGCACAAGGCATTTTACAGAGGCGAGCACAGCACAAGGCATTTTACAGAGGCGAGCACAGCACAAGGCATTTTACAGAGGCGAGCACAGCACAAGGCATTTTACAGAGGCGAGCACAGCACAAGGCATTTTACAGAGGCGAGCACAGCACAAGGCATTTTACAGAGGCGAGCACAGCACAAGGCATTTTACAGAGGCGACCACAGCACAAGGCATTTTACAGAGGCGAGCACAGCACAAGGCATTTTACAGAGGCGACCACAGCACAAGGCATTTTACAGAGGCAAGCACAGCACAAGGCATTTTACAGAGGCAAGCACAGCACAAGGCATTTTACAGAGGCAAGCGCAGGCGATGTCTGCCGGGTGAACGTGGCGATAGCTGCGGGGACGCGAAGGCCGGTTCCTCGGACGAAAAAATCCACGACGACGTCGAGAGGCTGAGATGGCTGACGACGTGAAACGCGAGAGAGCGAGAAGATGGATTGGAACTGCCCTGCCCGGCAAAAGCTCTGGGGAGCTTGAGAAGAAACCCTCTCCCTTGGCTTCAGAGAGGCCCATCCCACTACAGCCCTGTCCTGTACCTTAACTTCAGAGTGGGTCTACTGATTATAAATGCTTTTCCCCTGATCCCAACTTCCACCTGTGGCGCTTACCTTTTGTAACATGATAGGACACAACCCATCCTCGATAGGATGCGTACACCGAGACGACCGCCGCGCCGGCTTCGGTGCGGCCGATCGCAAACTTCGGCTCTGCCTCTCTGCACAGAACCTAAGAGAACAAAACAGAAAATATGACTGGCACCATCCGCAAGGTGGAATTCCTGATGCGGTTCCTTTATTCCATCTTGGACTACAAAAGCTTGTCAGCCAACCAGGGACTTAAACAGAAGAAAAACCACTCAGTCCCACCTCTCGTACTCAAAGATCCCCTGTAAAGTTCTGAAGACAGAGCCCTCAAACGAGTGTGGGGTGCTTTGCATCGAGGCATGTGCAGTTCTTAAAAAATTTGAATCGCCTCCCTTGCTTTCTAGACACTGCTCACCGGCGTGGCAGGCTAGGGGCGGCTGAGGCGAAACGTCTTGGCCCGAGACCGAGTGCACAACAAATCTGCAACCCCTTCTGTCTCTCAGAATCCTGTCCGTGACACCGATTCGTGTCAGGATCTACAAGGTGGGATTTGTGATATGGTTCTTTCATTCTATCTTAGAGAACTAAACATTATCAGCAAACCAGGTACTTTAAACAGAAAAATCAGTCAGTCCAAACTCTTGTACTCAAAGATCCCTTGTAAAATTCTAAAGACAGAACCCTCAAACGAGTGTGGGGTGCTTTGCATCGAGGCATGTGCAGTTTTTGAGAAATTCGAATCGCCTCCCTTGCTTTCTAGACACTGCTCACCGGCGTGGCAGGCTAGGGGCGGCTGAGGCGAAACGTCTTGTCCCGAAACTGAGTGCACAACAAATCTGCAACCCCTTCTGTCTCTCAGAATCCTGTCCGTGACACCGATTCGTGTCAGGATCCACAAGGTGGGATTTGAGATGTGGTTCTTTCATTCTATCTTAGAGAACTAAAGATTATCAGCAAAGAAGTACTTTAAACAGAAAAGTAAGTCAGTCCAAACTCTTGTATTCAAATATCCCTTGTAAAATTCTGAAGACAGAGCCCTCAAATGAGTGTGGGGTGCTTTGCATCGAGGCATGTGCAGTTTTTGAGAAATTCGAATCGCCTCCCTTGTTTTATAGACACTGCTCACTGGCGTGGCAGGCTAGGGGCAGCTGAGGCAAAACGTCTTTCCCCTGATACTGAGTGCACAACAAATCTGCAACCCCTTCTGTCTCTCAGAATCCTGTCCGTGACACCGATTCGTGTCAGGATCCACAAGGTGGGATTCGTGATGTGGTTCTTTCATTCTATCTTAGAGAACTAAAGATTATCAGCAAACCAGGGACTTAAACACCAAAACACTTAGAGCTTGCACCCACCTGTCCTCCGGCATCCTGGGCTGGGATATCTTGCAAGTAGACCACCTAAAATAAAAAAACAAGGGATTAAAGTTATAGCAGAAACTGACACCCCAGCAAGAACAACTGCTTCTCTCCACCAACCGAGGCTCACCTTCTACCTGCTTCGCCTTCACTGCTGCTATCCGGCTTTACTTCCTAAAAATAAAGACAAAGAGCAGAGCTGTAACACGGTGACCGGTTCCAGCCCCGCTGCAAAGAAAAACCATGACCAACCTTCTCGGGGGGATCCCCTCATCTGGGATGGGGCGCTCAGCCAGGAGGTCGATCCATCCGCATCTGAAAGAAAGTTAGGAAAAAAGTCAAAGTGCTGCAGGGTAACTTCACAGCTCCAGACACCTTCTGCCAACATAAGAATACTACCTAGACTCCAACTACAGCCCGTATTACAAGTCTCCAATTACAAGGGCCCGGGACTTATCCTTGAACACCTGCAAAGGGGCTGGGCGGCAGGGCAGAGCAGTTCCGGACCAAATACCCCCAGACACCCGTGACACGTGAGACAAGGGGACACGACAGGGAGAGAAAACTCTCTGAGACAAGAAAGTCGTCACGAGGACCGAGAGAATGCTGAACGAGATGACTGAGGGGGGACCGAAGGCGAGCCCGCCGGGCTCGGATGACCCTGGAGGAAAAAGATGCTAAGGGAACGACTTATTCCGAGAACCGCGGAGACGGATGCCGGAGAATCCTGTGGCTGGAAGCCTCTGCCTGCCTTTGAATCGGCACAAGTCCTTATCCACTGTAAAGAAAGATGACTGCATACAGCTGCCAACACAGCTGAGAACAAGACCTAAAAAGACATCCAATCTGATGCTGCTGAAGAGAGATGCGATTCTGACGCCTGTCCGAGCTCCCGAATCGAAGCTTCGCCGGTGTCGGCCCCGGGACGAGGAACGCAAAGATGTGAGATGACCGGAAGGACCCCGGGGCTTCTCAAAAGCCCCTGGGAGGGCTAAGGCAAGAGACATGTTACGCGAGATGCGCAGAAGACACGGAAGGCACGAGAGACATGTGACGACACACCCTGGGACTGCTCTGCCCTGCCCACCTCAGCACTGAGAGCCAAAGTGAGGCTTTCCCTCAATGGGGCCTATGGGGTCATTTCTAGAGCCTCCCCATCCCCAAAGCTCACTCAAAAACCCAAACCGATCCGAGTCCCGACCCGCCGCCCTGCTTTGATCCCCTCTGCGGGCTCCACTTATCTCTCGGATGGCTGAAGACGTGAGTCACGGCGAGAGGCCGGTCAGGGGCCAAACAAAGCCACCTCGCTGTCTGGAAAGTTCTTCTCTCGCCGGGCTGTTGTCTCAGACAAGTATCATCACCTATGATAAAGAAAACCAAATATAAGTGCAGAATCTTAGTGGCACACTCATCAAAACCCAACTATGCTCCTACTCACCATCTCTTAGGAACACCCAGGTCCTCGGGCCGCACGCTTCGGCCACGCTCCGAGGCGGACGCCGTCGTCGTGGGGCACGCCTAGAATAAACGGACAGGAGGCGATGTAGCGTCGCTAGAAGTTGAGCGCGCCCTCGCCGCTCCTCCCGACGCCCCCGACTCGCCGCGACTCCTCGGCCGTGGCTAAAGGCTACCCGGACCGCACCTTCACGTGGACGAGGTCGAGGCTTCGTCACGGACTCCGGTAATATTTGCTGGGGCTCACCGGAGAAGCAAACCGGGTCTCTTGGCAGGTCAGTGAGAGGGCCTCAGCACAACATCACGAGGCAGCCTAAAACACACAAACAAGCAGGAATGCTTGGAGTTGCACCAGAAACAGAGACCCCAGCAAGAAAAACTGCTTCTCTTCACCAACCAAGGCTCACCTTCTACCTGCTTCACCTTCACTGCTGCTATCCAGCTTTACTTCCTAAAAATAAAGACAAAGAGCAGAGCTGTAACACGGTGACCGGTTCTAGCCCCGCTGCAAAGAAAAACCATGACCGACCTTCTCAGGAGGATCCCCTCATCTGGGATGGGGCGCTCAGCCAGGAGGTCGATCCATCCGCATCTGAAAGAAAGTTAGGAAAAAAGTCAAAGTGCTGCAGCGTAACTTCACAGCTCCAGACACCTTCTGCCAACATAAGAATACTACCTAGACTCCAACTACAGCCCGTATTACAAGTCTCCAATTACAAGGGCCCGGGACTTGTCCTTCAACACCTGCAACTGGGCTGGGCGGCAGGGCAGAGCAGTTCCGGACCGGACACCCCCAGACACCCGTGAGACGAGGGGACACGACAGGGAGAGAAAACTCTCTGAGACAAGAAAGTCCTCACGAGGACCAAGAGAATGCTGAACGAGATGACCGAGGGGGGACCGAAGGCGAGCCCGCCGGGCTCGGATGACCCTGGAGGAAAAAGATGCTAAGGGAACGACTTATTCCGAGAACCGCGGAGACGGATGCCGGAGAATCCTGTGGCTGGAAGCCTCTGCCTGCCTTTGAATCGGCACAAGTCCTTATCCACTGTAAAGAAAGATGACTGCATACAGCTGTCAACACAGCTGAGAACAAGACCTAAAAAGACATCCGATCTGATGCTGATGAAGAGAGATGCGATTCTGATGCCTGTCCGAGCTCCCGAATCAAAACTTTGCCGGTGTCGGCCCCGGGCCGAGGAACGCAAAGATGGGAGATGACCGGAAGGACCTGGGGTTTCTCATAAGCTCCTGGGAGGACTAAGGCAAGAGACATGTTACATGAGATGAACAGAAGACACAGAAAGCACAAGAGACAAGTGACAACACACCCTAGGACTGCTCTGCCCTGCCCACCTCACCATTGGTGGTCAAAGTGAGCCTTTCCCTCACTGTGGCCCCAGAAGCCAGTTCTCAAACCTCCCCCTCCCCGTAGCTGACTCAAAACCCTAACCGGTGTGAATCCTAACCCACCGCCCTGCTTCGATCCCCTCTGTGACCACGGCCCTCAACTTATCTCTCCAAAGCGAATCCGTTGGAGAGACCGATCTGCCGCTAAGGAAAGCTGCCGCAGCAGTTCCCTTTTGTGTCACGATGAATCTGCTGAGACAATCTGAAGTATCGCACTTGACATGACCTAGAACTTCAGGAAATTGCAATCCTCCTAAAAAAAACCAAACAGAAGAATCATTATAAAAGCATCTTATCACCCCTGAACTCCCAAGCCAAAATCATGAACTTAAACACTCCCTGTGTTCAATATTCTTTTCTTCAATGTGTTTTCAAAACCTCTGCTGCTTCAAATGCCCAAAAGATACCTGCTAAGAGCAGGCTGAAGTAAATTGAAAGAGCTTCTTCGCTGAAATGAGAGACAAGCTCTTTACCCCAGCTGATTCCCTAGGAGGGAATAATGCCCCTTAGCCCAGCCTGGGGTTAATATACCCCTAATTGAGCCCGCCTCTTTTTCCCACGATGCCTGGGAAAAGGGAGGCGGCAAATCCCACCGGGTATAAAAGCCCTCAGAGGGACCGTAGCTGTTTGGCTCCTCTGAGTTAAATTCGAGGTAAAGAGCTCCACGTAGAAGAAAACTCTTTTGGAAAAAACTGTATTTTCTTTTTTTACTACAATTACTCAGAGCAATAGAGCAAAGGAAAAAAAAAGGTAAGAAGCAAAACTTTGTGTTTCGGCAGCGTTGCCAGCTAAGTTGGATAATTTATGGACTTGCGTAATTATTTTTTAGTGATTACTTAGTAGCACTCCACCTGTGATTAGTTAGGGTGGAGAAGAATAGTATAGCTATGAATGGTGTCTCATAGGGACCTCTAATCAAGGCTCTCTACATTATAAATGAAAATAAGAAAAAGAATAGACGCCCAGGTGGCATTAGCATGACATGCCTGCTGGGCTCGCTCCCGTTGGAAATAGTTGGTGCCGGCGCGGGGGTAGAACTGCCCTGAAATGCAGCTTTAAACCCTTGAAATGCTGTGTCCTAGTTTGGGGCAAATTAGGGAGGAAAACTCCGAATGGGAGTTTCCCCAGGGAAATGACCCCTCCCTACCAACCGGTCCAGGAAAAGGAAAAAAAATTCCTTGAAGAGAAGTGGAAAAAGCTTTTTATTTAACAGAAATGGAATACTATTAAATAATAAAATCTCTTGCTGTTCAATGAGATGGCAAGTCTAGGAAGAAAAGTCCTTTTCATGTGGTGTAGCTCAACTCGCTCAGGTTCTTATCGGTCCTGCCGGCGCTGAGAGGTGCTGAGGCCTGGGCCCCGGTAGGCCAAAGGCGTGACCTCCCGGGCTTTCGCTGGGTGTTCATCGGTCCAGAGCACGTTTGCACAGATCCAAGGGAAAAAAAAGGAAAAAAACGCAAAGGTCCAGGGAACTCCCCTGCCTCAGCTAGCTAGAACTAACTAAAAGCCAGAGAGAAGCTCTGTCCCGCTGTCTGTCCGTGCTGCAGACGCCACAGTCCAGGAGTGGGATGTGTGGGATGTTCCTTAACGCAAACGGCACGCTTCTTCTTCCCCCCGCTCTCGCTTTCAGAGCCGGTCTTAAAGGTGCAGAACTTAATATTTAACATAAACCAGACGATTGGGGATACCAGTATCATAAAGTGATGCCAGGACATGCGGGAAAAGGCAACACTTAAAATGAGCAAATGGGGCAGCTACCTCCACTTAAACAGATACAGTGGTAAATAAATGGCTTCTCCCCTTTAATTTAAACCCCTCAAATATTGGGGAAAAGAGTGGTTTTCCTCACTTTAAATCTCTCTGGTGATTGAAAAGGGGGCATTTTTCCCTTAATTCAGATCCATAAAAAGGCATCATCCATGCTTTCCCTTTCC
This sequence comes from Poecile montanus, assembly GCA_038429875.1. NCBI lineage: Eukaryota > Metazoa > Chordata > Aves > Passeriformes > Paridae > Poecile > Poecile montanus. The sequence goes on from CM076531.1 coordinate 260,076, forward strand.
ACTTAAAGTGGAAAAAAATAGAAAATGGGCATTCTCTATCAATTAATATCTCTAACAGCACAGAAAAGGCAATTGAGACTATCAAAATTGCAGGGGAAGTGGATTTCTCTTCAATTCAAACACAGGCGATTAGGGAAAAGGAAGCTTTTTCCCTCAGATTAAACGCCTTTTTTCCTGATAACCCATCCCTTCTTTGGGGCTGTGGAGATGGAGTGGTGAGGTAGAAGAGGAAAGCTGAAAACTGCCGCCGCCCCCCCCCCCCCCCCCCCCCCCCCCCCCCCGCCGGGAGTGTGCGTGCTGCCCCGCCCGCTCGGGTGACCCTGCTCGGCAGGACGGGCTTTTCCCTTGCCTTTGTCCTAAAGTGACGCTCCCCGCCCGGGTGGAACCGGCTGATCCCCCGGTCCGTGCTGGGTGCCGTGACCCTCGTTCCCGGAGGAACTCCCGGGATGCCCCCGCTGGCCCCTCCGGCGGCTCCCTGCCGGAGCCTTGCCCGGGTAACCCTCTCAAAACTGCCTCTGCAAGGAGCTGCTCCCTTCTCATCCTCACCGGTTACGCCTGAGGCTGCTGCACCTTGGAGTGGGGCTGGGGGTGAGGGGGAGAAACGTCCTGCCGATCGTTCCCTCCCTTACGTGTCCCGCTGTCCGTCCCCGAAACGCCGGGGTGCTGGGCTTTCATTTCCGCGATAGAGAACCGGTCTCCTCCTCCGGGTGCCGTGGCCGAAATTGGGATTCTGCCGCGTAAATCCCCTGCGTGCTGGGTTTGTGATTACCGAGGAAATTCCTCACGGGGTCCTAGGCGATTACCGGTTACTGACTTCCGCTTCCCTTGAGCGGTCGGGGGTTTGCCCGGCTCCTTTAGGGCTAATCCTGGCCGAACCCGAGCGCCCCCGTCGCTGCTCTGCCCTGAATCTCAGTGAAATATCGATATGGTTTATAAATGCTCCCTTTGCTCGCCGCTCGGTCTTTCCCCGCGCGGCCGCGGGAACCGGGCTCGCTCTGCTTCGATCCCGGCCCCGGCGGTCCCGCCCGGATGCTGGGGGTCATGGACGCGAGCTGAGGACCGCTACAAATGTTGGGTTTTAAAGTAAAATTTCTATTACGCCCGGCTAAATGATCAAAATAACTACGTGTATTGATGATCACCAGGGAAAGCTTTTCAGGGAAGAAAATAGTCGTTTTGGTAGCGCAGATCCCGTTTTGACAATAATGGCATTCATTTGGGTTTGGGAATCCTGCCGGTGTAAGACATCTGAGAACTGGTATTTTGCAATTTGATATTTTGAAATTGGGTGCTTTTCATATTTTGGAACTCACTAGTTTACTATTTTGAAACGGAATTATTTTGGTATTTTGGAACCCCGTATTCTGGTATTTTGCCATTGGATTCCTTTGGAAATTTTCAACTCGGTGATTTGAAACTGCGTTACGCTGGTATTTTTGGACTTGTTCTGATGTTTTAGAAGCGAGCATTGCTCTCCCCCTCCGCGGTTTGACAGGCTGGCACGGGGAGGGAGGCACGGGGGGGGCGCGGGGCCGGCGGCAGCAGCATCGGCGATAGAAGCGGTGACTGCGCATGCGTGGATGACGTCAGCGCCGCAGGGCAGCATGGGGGAGTGGTGTACGGCAGCGGGGATTTCGGATCGGCCCGGCCCGCACCGCTCACAATGGTGTCGCTGGACGGCGGCGGCGGCGGGGCCGGCGGCCCCACGGGTGCCGGGAAAGCCGAGCCTGTAGGGCGGCAAGGCGGCGCGGGCGGCACGGAGGGGGTGTAGGGGAGCTGAGCTGCGGGAACCGCGATGCCGAGGGTGGGCGGGGCGGCGGAGCCGGGAACCACGGTGTCGGCGGGGGAAGGCGGGGCCGCGGGGACAGCGGCGGCGGGGCCCATAACCGCGGGGACGGCGGAACGGGGCGGGATCGCAACATCGGGGGAAGCTGGGACGGCAGGAGGGGGGCAAAAGCGGGCGGGCGGTGGGACGAGGAAGGCGGGGAGATGGGTGGGAACGGAGCGTGCCGGAACTGGGGTAGGGGGAACGGGGGCCGCGTGGTCGGGGGCGCGCCGGTCTCAGTGGGCAGGAAAGGAGGGGGGCCGGCGGGGACAGAGGATGCGGGGGCCGCGTGGTCGGGGGGAGGGGTAGGAGATACGGGGGTTGCGGGGGTACGGGGGGCTCGTCGCGCGTTGTGTATTGGCAGCACACATTTCTACGAGTGCTCTGCAGGCTGGGAGGAGCTTAGCGGCCGCCATATCTCGGCGAGAGATGTTATTAAAAAGCTTATTACCAACTGTGTCCCAGAAATCTCTAGTAAAAAATTCTGAGTGTTTTACGTTTGGGAAATTAACTAGAGTCCAGGTTAGGAGGGTTTTTAGTTCTTGTTTAGGCAATTTACTTTGGCTGGCTTTTAGTGAGAATTTTAGTTGATTATACAGCTTTTTTTCTGGGGTTGAGTAGTTTTGACCCGTGATAGACTGGTTTGTGACTCACCTCTTATTTTAATGATGTTGGCTCGTCTCTCAGAGCTCGGGTGATGGGTGCTGGCCAGGCACCTCCCGTCCGTTCTCGGGTGTCACTTACTAATACTCGCACATAACCACGCTGCAGAGTCGTCTAAAAACTACAGTTTGGACGCTGCAGCGGAAAAACTTTTAGAGAGTTGGGGGTGTACATGCTGTGACAGCGTCTGCCCCTCGCTCGACCACGTAGAGGCTTTGCCTGTTAGCGTTCAGGATCACACACAACCACGAATGGTTCTATGAAGGTGCTTTATTTAAAGAGCTCTGGGTGTCAGGGGTACACAGACCCAAATCTGACCCCATTTGGTTTTCGAGTTGAACATATTTTATACTCTATCGTTATGCAACTTACATATTAATTATTAAACTTACATTGTTCTATTGTATGCATTGTTTTTACCCAAGCATGAATTTCTCGTGATCCCCCCTTAGCCCCCTAACATGGTTCCCCATGTTCTCTAAACAATAATTATATCTAATCACATCTAACAATTCTATCATTTATCATATATTGACTACACAGGTGCAGCTTGACCTGGTCTTTAGCAAGCACAAGGCCTGACATTTCCCAGGGCCTGCTTTTCCCAGGGCTTTCCAAACCTAAGTCCTCGAATTTTCTAAGATTTTGGAACCTTTTACTATCATTCCCCCCTTTGAAAGCATTTTCACTTCACCATAAGTGCAAATGTTTTCACTTGATACAGTCCTTTGTTTCTGAGTTTATACTTGGTGTTCTTCAAATCCTCGATTGATGTAAACGCTGTCCTGGATGCTGTCACGAAATGGAGAACTGGAAGATGGTGGGTGTGGGTCTCGCATCAGTGCCTTTATTATCTTCTGGTTCCAGGATGTTTTCTTCTGTATTTCTCTTTTTAAGATGCTGTAAACTAACCAAATTACTAAAAATACAATTAATAAAATTATCACATTCTCAATGATAGATTTAATTCATGAATTCACATTCCACCCTAACCCTTTGAAGATTTTGTCTAACCAACTTATAGTCACATCCTTTTGCTCTTCCCATGCTTCGTGCTCTATTTGTTGCAACTGATGGATGTCATGTTCTACATCCTCTGTTACATTTGGGATGTGGACGCAACAATCTGTCCCTTTAAAAAAACTCACGCACTCCATGCTCTTTCAGGAGTAATAAATTGTAATTGTATGTTTAGTTCTTTAAATTTTTCCTGGGTGACTCTTGCTAGTCTGTCTACCTGACTTGTTTCTCTATTCTGATAGTTTGCTATCTGCTCTAGGGCCCACCCAACTTTCACTCTACTAGAGGGTTCTTGCTAAGTGTCATCTTGATTCTATTCCTATCCTAATCCTTCCTAGCTATGCCTGTGTCTAGCCACTGAGTTGATTTTGCCATTGTTAGCATCCGTACAGAGATTAATTTTTGCTTTAGCAGTTTTACCAATGCCTCTGCAGCCCAATGATATTTGTCATGTTTAATTTGTAGAACTTCTCTCATTATCAAGGGGGTTAATACTATTTGTCTTTGTGCAGTTACATACCACTCTTCTGAATTCTTTTGTGCATTTAGCAAATGTCCCAATTTCTCATCTTCTATTGAATATTTTGGTTTTGGAGGCAAATGAAATTGAGATACATTAGTCTTTAAAGGTATCAATGCCATTGTTGTTTCCACTTCTTGAGCAACCTGTCGGGCTGTCCAGTCTGCTTTTCAATTTCCCTTTACTCAGTTCTAGTGTTCTGGTTAAGGGAACCAGTTCTGCCCTCTGGGCAGATGTACTTGGTGACAATGCTTTTGACTCCACCATTGTATTGACTGTTGTTACCGCATATCCAGCGTATCTGGTCCCATTCTCCCTGAAGCTGCTTCCATCTGTGAATAGCTCCAACTCTGGTTGCTCTAGTGGGATGTCTTTCAGGTCTTCTCTTGCCGAATAGGTGTCCTCTATTACTTCTACACAGTCATGCTCTAGTCAGCCTTCTTCAGTTGTGGTACCTAGGAACAAAGCTAGATTCAAGAGGTTAGTTGTCTTTAGTGTGACATTATCTTGCTCAGTCAGGATTACCTGGAATTTTATCATCTTGCTTGGAGATAGCCAATGGCCCCCCTTTTGTTCTAAAACAGTGGTTACCATATGTGGCATGTAGACATTTACTACATGAGTCTACTCATCATGAGTTTCCTAGCTTCTTGTGTCAGCATCACAGTGGCTGCAGCTGCCCGCAGGCATGAAGGCCATCCTGCACTCACGTGGTCAAGTTGTTTGGAAAAGCAGCCTACCGGCCTTTTCCAGCTTCCCAAACATTGGGTCATCACTCCCAGTGCTGGGTGTAGTCTTTCATGCACAAACAGGTGAAAATCCTTGGATGAATCAGGCAGTCTTAACGCCGGAGCAGTTGTCAATGCCTCCTTCAGTTTGAGGAAGGCCTCCTTCTGCGGTTTGCTCTAGGTAATCAGCTGTGTCTTCTGGGCTTCATACAGGGGTTTTGCAATTAGTCCATAGTCCATGATCCACGGCACCACTCTGTCATCCCAAGGAAAACTTGTATCTCATGTAGGTTCTGGGGTTCTGGAATGGCACAAATAGCTTGAATACGATTAGTACCCAGCTTTATTGCCCTTGTGAGATTTCACACCCCAGGTAAATCACAGTCTGTTGGGCAATTTGTACCTTTGTTTTAGATACCTTATATCCTCCCATTCCCAGCTGATTTAAAATTTTCAATTGTTACCTTTATGCAGGTTGTTTCTCTTCTGTAGTTGTCAGTGTATCATTAGCATACTGTAACAGCAGGTATTGTTCTCTCGGTACTTGCCCATTCTCGGTCCAAATCTCCAGCTCCTTTGCCAGCTGGCTTCCAAATAGCGTTGGACTGTTCTTGTATCTTTGTACGGGTCGTGTTCAGGTGAGCTGAGTTTTCCTTCCATTTTCTGGATTTTCCCATTCAAAGGCAAACAGTTTCCTACTTTCTTTGTCAAGGGGTATGCAGGAAAAGGCATCTTTTAAATCAATTACAGTAAACCATTTCTATTTCTCTTTTACGGATGTTAACAATGTGCGAGGATTAGCTACCACTGGGTAAATATCTTTAGTTATCCTATTATTGCTCTCAAATCCTGTACTAGTCTGTATTGGTAAACGCAGAAATTTGGGCTCTACTGTTAACTACAGAAGCAATAGGTGCACGTTTAGGACTTACTATTGCTGTAATCAGTATGTCTCCAGTTTTGTTATTTCTAGTGAGCATAAAACTAACTTCCCCCCTCTCTGCTCACCCATGAGAGGCAGAGTTACCAGTTTCCCTGATTCTAAAGCTGTTTGGGCTCCAGTCCCAGAAGCTGAGAAGGAGACTGCTTGGGCTCACAGCCCAGAGCCTGTGGAGGTGTGCTGGGTTATACAATGGGGCATTCGATACAATGAACCTGGGACAGTGCCAATTAGAGACTACTTTACTCAACTTTTAAGTGATAAGCCATCCATTATGTTTTTGGAGACCCCTTTCTTTATCTCTAGTGACCACCAATTCTGGTGATTAGAGATTTGCTTTCTCTTTTTCTGGGTTTTCATTAAGAGAACCAATGTATCTTAACACCCTTTGCTTTCTCTGATTTTTTCTTTCTGGGATTTTTACAAGTCCATAATTTAAGTTTTCACAAGTAACAACATTGGTAATTCATAACCAACAATTAATTTTCTTTTGTGTATCATTTGTAAGCAGGCAGCTTTCTAAATATTTTTCAGTAGTTGGTTGGGGGTACAAACTATAGCAATAAAGTTCCCCCTTTCCAAGGGGTTAAGCCCCTCTGCCCAATAAGCTGCGTGCTGAGTTAGGGACCATGGGCTATGTATGTCTCTTGTTGTTAAAAGTACTTCATGTCCCCAGTACCCACTGGATTCCTGTTCTCTCAATCGAATTGGATCACGTCCAGTGAGAGACACTCGGAATACGTATTCTATCTCTGACTTGTGAGGGAGACGCCTGTACTCCCTTTTTTCTTTTCTCTTTTTTCTATTTTTTTTTTTCCTATTTTTTATTTCTGTTTTAGTAGTTACATGCAGATCAAGATCCTTATCATTGATATGATTATGTTCTATTATAATATAGTAGTAATAGTATATTATATTCTATTATAATATAATATATTATATAATAATTATATTATAAAATTATGTTATATAATTATATTATCTAATTAAAAATTTTATTTTTAATTAGAGGTTTCAAACTAGGACAGCAGCGTTCCCCACAATTTTATCCAAGTTAGCTCTTTTTGAGGGTAAATTTGATTAATGAGAGGGGTTTTCCTCTCTTGTTTCTTTTAGCAAGTCAGCTTTTTTTTTTTTAATTTTTATCATGGAGAGCTGCTTGCAACAGACTGATCTTACTTCTTTCTTCATCCAATTGTCTTTGCAAAATTTTAACTAGGTTTTGGAGGTAGTTTTTTCTTTACTTCTTTACTTACAGCGAGTTTCTATAGCTGCTGTAAGACAAGCTCCCAAAACTGAGCAGAGTATAGTTTTATTTTTGCCCAGTTTAAATTTTGTTTCATATTGTAATGAACATACTCTATCAATCACATTTTCCAAATTAAACCAATTATTGAGCACCAACTTTTCCCTCCTGGAGAAGGTCTGGCATTGTGTTTTGCTAACAGAGCATAACATGCATAAAATGCAGTTTTAACTTTTGCACTGCTGTTCTCAGTCATTTTTTTACAAAGGAAAAACCACTACAGGGAGGTATAAACTTAGATTATACACACACACACACACAACTTTTTGCTTCCCTGTATGGGTAAAAAGACCAAATCTGCTTGGGAGGCACTCCTTCAGTTTAAAATTCTGGTTATCTCTTTGCTACAACAAGCAGTCAAAATTCATACACACAACAACAAAAAACAGTCCCTCCCTTTTGCACTAAGAGATCTTTTGTGAAATCCTGCAGACAGAGCCCTCAAGTGAGTGTGGGGTGCTTTTCACCTCGGCGTGTGCAGTTTGCGGGAAATTCGAGTCGCCCCCCTTGCTTTCTAGACACCGCTCACTCTTCTGGGAGTGTCGGGCTAGGTGCGGCTGGAGCGAGACGTCCTTCCCCTAATACAGACTGCACAACAAACCTGCAGCCCCTTCGGTCTGTCAGAAATCCTGTCCGTGATGCCAATTTAGATGTCATGATGCGCTAACGCGAGTGGGACTCGTGAGAGGTTCATTTGATCTCAGAGTGCAAAAAGGACACAAAGGGATTTCAGTTTAAATCATAACAACAATAATATACCTTTATTTTAGTGCCAGCAACAAGGGTTATGCGATAGAGGAGAGAGAGAGAGAGAGGCGGGGGGAGCCGGGCGATACCACGTGGGGTAACGGACGATACCATTGCGGGGAGGCGGGGGGAGCCGGGCGATACCACTGTGGGGTAACGGACGATACCATTGCGGGGAGGCGGGGGGAGCCGGGCGATACCACTGTGGGGTAACGGACGATACCATTGCGGGGAGGCGGGGGGAGCCGGGCGATACCACTGTGGGGTAACGGACGATACCATTGCGGGGAGGCGGGGGGAGCCGGGCGATACCACGTGGGGTAACGGACGATACCATTGCGGGGAGGCGGGGGGAGCCGGGCGATACCACGTGGGGTAGCGGACGATACCATTGCGGGGAGGCGGGGGGAGCCGGGCGATACCACGTGGGGTAACGGACGATACCATTGCGGGGAGGCGGGGGGGGCCGGGCGATACCACGTGGGGTAACGGACGATACCATTGCGGGGAGGCGGGGGGAGCCGGGCGATACCACGTGGGGTAACGGACGATACCATTGCGGGGAGGCGGGGGGGGCCGGGCGATACCACGTGGGGTAACGGACGATACCATTGCGGGGAGGCGGGGGGGGCCGGGCGATACCACTGTGGGGTAACGGACGATACCATTGTTAGCGTTCAGGATCGCACACAACCACGAATGGTTATATGAAGGTGCTTTCTTTAAAGAGCTCTGGGTGTCAGGGGTACACAGACCCAAATCTGACCCGATTTGGTTTTCTGTCTCTTTACTGGACTTTTAGATTTGGGTTCTTTTTCCCTTTGAACTGAAGATTGATGAGAGGGAGGCGGTTTTTTTTGTTATGACAATGAAAAATCATCAAATTAAAACACTTGCACATGTATACACATATAGCAAATAACACTTTTACAGAAATCAAAAACTTATTAAGAAGATTCATAATTAATATTATGCAATATTAAACTTATCTAAATAATCTGTAATATGAATTACTAAATATACTAAATATATACTCTCCTCTCAGAGTCTGCTACAGCTGATAAATCAGTGGAAGATTGGAAAATCATGTCTGGATAACAATTCTCCAAGCTCACTGTAAAATCCAGCTGCTATATTAATTTACTCATTGCCAAGTCAAATTGACTTGAATATTGTTTTGATGCAGAAAACTTCTGGGTTTATTGGTAAATTCTCCATCCAGGTAAAGCCAAGGCTTGGCCAGAGCCTTAGGCCTCATCTGGAAAGATGTTTCTTAACTCATTTTCAAAGCAAGGGGTTTAAAAATAACAGCTATAAGATGCTTAAAACACAGCAAACTTTTAAAAGGCATTTGTATAAAACAATGATAAGATGTCTTAGGTAATTGACTAATTAAATTATTCAGTAGTTAATTTAATCTGAAGTTTCTTTCATAACACTTGATTTTCAACCATGACACGTTTTTTTAGAATTCTGGAAACTAAAATAATAAAGCTACATTGGATTAGGTAAATGCAAATCTTCTTAAACAAGGAAAAGAGTAAAAACCAACACAAAAAAACTCCGTATAGAAGCAGCCCTTGTTTTTAACATTTAGTTCTAGGATTCAAGGAAACACTGAATTTCATATAATATGAAATTCATGTGCATGTTTTCATGGTGACACATGAAAACAAATGTTAAAGTTAGATAGGAAAAGTGTAAATGTGTAGATTAGAAAGTTTCTTAAATCACTGGGTGAAAAAGTAGTTTAGAGAACAGGAGACAAGATGGAGGATTTAGGGTGTTGTCTCTTGTCCTTCTTTCTTCTTCATGTTCTTCTCCTAGGGGTGTTTGGGTAGTAGTAGGTGATTGGGTAGAAAATGTCACAGTGCAGCACACAGGTGTTGGGTCACTGGGTCACTAAGAAAAATAATTTAGTTGGCACCTGTTAATTGGGTAAATGGACATATAAAAGACCTTGAAGAAGATCTTTGTTAGCCATTTTACCCCTTTTCTATCATAGCGCACATAGCTCCTTGTACCTTGTAATGCTGATAACAAAATATTAACAACTGAGACCGAATGAGAGAAAACCATGCTCCCTCTCATCAATCTTCAGTTCAAAGGGAAAAAGGACCCAAATCAAAAAGTCCATAAAGAGACAAGTGGCTCCCAAACTTGGGGCACTTTGAACTGAAGGCTCCTGTTGAAAAAAAAAAAAAAAAAAAAAAAAAAGGAAAAAAGAGAAGACAGCAGAAAGCTGGAAAACTCCCTGGAAAGGGGAAAAAGATCTCGGTAATCCCGGTGCTGGTGAGAGCGGACGAGCCAAGCCAGACGTCTGTGAGGTGTGGAACGGATCACGGATAGAGGAGCTGAGAGAAAGCTGAGCCTGAGGTCAGGTAAGCCGTCAAAAGGGAGCAAAAATATGGGAAACGTGTCCAGACCTGAGGGGGAGGTTTTGGCTATTTTGGAAGCTATGGTAAAGGAGCACCCGATCTCTGTGTCCACGGATGAGCTTAAAGGCCTTCTATCCTGGGTACGAGTAGAATTCCCTAACGTGGATTCAGACAAAATTTTTACCCCAAGCCTGTGGGAGAAGATAAATGTGAGAGTATATGAAAAAACCACTCTTAGAGACGAGGTAGCAGCTGAACTTCTAACGGCTTCTGCAGTGACTTATGAAGTCATCGCCAGTAAATGGGACTCTGAAACTCAAGCGAGGGACACGATGGGTCCAGAAAAACAGAAGGGTTTGTTTCAGTCAAATGCGGAATGCTTGTTACCGCACGCTGTAAAGTCTGTGTCAGCCTTCCTGAAATCTACCTTAGCAAAGAGAATGTCTAAGCCTGTTGAAAGCCCAGAAAAACAACTATACAGAGACGAGGAGGCAATTCTAAAACGCGGGCAGAATCTGCAAAAAGGGGTCTTGGAGCTTTTGCAAGAGTGTCTGAGTTCTCTTGGAACTGTTCCAGCAGCCGGTACGCTGTTGCAGGCAGAAGAGGGAGGGGAAACTTCCTTGGCCGCCTGCGTGCCGGCAGCCGAGTCCCTTTCCGGCCCTAGGGGGGTGGAGTGGACAGCCCTGTCCCCCCTGGGAGGGTACGGGAGGGTTCGGCCCGACCCAGAGCGGTCCGGGACCTCCACGGGCACGGCGGCCCCTGCGCCCCGCCTGACGGGGGTGGGCTTGGAGCCACAGCTGTCAGTCAACGTGACGTCAGCAGTGACGCAAACACAGCCGCAGCTCCAGACCCCGCCTGCGGCACCGCCCCCAGGCCAGCCGTCATCAGGGGCGCCCATGACGTCACAGGGAGGCGTGGTCCCGTCCCTCCGTGCCCAGCCCGGAGCCGGGGCACAGGCGGGTGGAGAAACCGAGCCGCGGCGTGCACCGAGCGCTGCAGCGGCACTTTTAAAATTGAATTCGCTTTGCAATACAGCTGCGGCAGAGCAACAACAGCTGGAAAAAACAACAGCTTCACCACAGCAGATAGATTCGCTGGATACCACACAAAGCCAAGAGTCTTTTGAGCACAGCCGTGCTAATGCACGGTTCTTTCACTCTACAGATCCTCCCAGAGACATGGACTCAGGGTTACGGGACATGTCAATACAAACTCCAGCATCTCTGGAATGGTTTCAGAAAAATAGCCGAAAAGTAAAAATCAAAAGCATTGTAAGATGCATTACTGGCTTATCTGCAAATTATAGCAGTCGCAAGCTTCAGAAAGAAGCCCTTATTGAAGTGCCTTCAAAAATGGATCAAAAAGTTTAAAAATGTTGCATAATAGAATACATATAGATGTTGTATTTCTAATGATATCTGTTGGTTTTGTTTTTACAGAATAACATAGAAAATTATATTTATGCATCCCAAGAAATTTAAAAGATTTTTCTTCAGTTTCAGTATTCTCAATACATGAAAGTTTTGAAAATGTTATCTTCTCTATACATCTACTGATAATGTAGTATTGTATGATATAGAGTGATCAAGCAGTATTACTGTAGTTACAGTCGGTTTCTACAAGATGCATTTCTTTAAAATTAAGTTGAAAAATCATATGATTAATCCTACAGAAAAAGGATTTAATGACAGGTTTCTTTCATTTTTAACCTTTCATTTGAATAAGTGTATTGTAGATTTAGTTCAATACAGTTTTCAGTAATCTCAAAGTTATATTAACCATATATTACCCATTTGCTTGGTTTTTTTTTTACAATTTTAATAAAGAAATTTTAATGTGAGTCCTTTTGTTATAAAAAAAAAAAACCAAAACCAAACCTGTATAACAGCATATATACCAATTTGGATTTTAGATTTTAGTTAAAAAAGTTAAACTTAATGTTTCTGAAAAGTACTACAAAAGCTGAATCGCAAATTACCAAATCTGTGGTGTTGTATTTTTTCTCTAGTAAAACTGCATTCTAAAAATCCTAACAAATTTAAGCATATACCAAGCAAATTCTTGTTACGAATGGTATTTTTAATAACATGTGCAGTTATTATAAGTTATTCTCAAAACCAGATAACATAGAATGGTGATAAATTTGTTGCATCCCTATAATCTCTATAGTGAATCAATATTCCTGTTATATTGTGTTCAAAGAAGTGTATACCAAACTTTTAATTGCCTTTTTTTATAATAACAGAGTAAGATTAAGTTGTGTTTTCATCTAATATAGATTGTGTTAATAAGATTAAGCAAAGTTAAATTTCACTACGTTTAAGTTTGAGTGTTTTTTACTTAAGTTATAACTTTAGTATTTTTTGACGTTAAGTTTTGTTACTTCCTTTTATCATAATTATTTTTTAACAAGTTAAAATTTAAATTTCTTTATGTTTTATTGAAGACATTTGTTTAAACTGCATAGTTATTTTCCTATAGAGATGAAGATAATTACAACTGAAACAGTGGTGACAGAACACTGGTGAACACCTGCTTAAGAATAGAGGTGAATGCAATTTGTGACACCCTTGATTTCATTAGAAGTTCTATTGTTTGTTATAATCTCTACAGTTTTAGTTTTCTAAAAGTTGCATAAAAAACTTAGTGATTGTTATTTACAAAAAATTTTAAAGTTTTTCACTTTAATTCATTTTTAGTCACTAAGACGTAAATATTTTAAATTTATTATCTTGATTTCCTCAGACACTCACTGATGACATATTCATTCTATAATGTAAATTTATAGATTTCTATGATGAGCATTATCTATAAAGTGTCATTGTATTTACAGGCAGCTTTATACATATTTTAATATATCTTTGTGTAATTACCTTTTAGACACGTGTCATTTGAGATTTTTTTGTTTTCTCGCTACAGATGCATCTTGGTAAATAAGTTATGCAGCTGCTTCTATACAGAGTTTTTTTGTCTTGGTTTTTACTCTTTTCCTTGTTTAAGAAGATTTGCATTTACCTAATCCAATGTAGCTTTATTATTTTAGTTTCCAGAATTCTAAGAAAATGTGTCATGGTTGAAAGTCAAGGGTTATGAAAGAAACTTCAGATTAAATTAACTACTGAATGGTTTAATTAGTCAATTACCTAAGACATCTGATCATTGTTTTATACAAATGCCTTTTAAAAGTTTGCTGTGTTTTAAGCATCTTATAGCTGCTATTTTTAAACCCCTTGCTTTGAAAATGACTTAAGAGACATCTTTCCAGATGAGGCCTAAGGCTCTGGCCAAGCCTTGACTTTACCTGGATAGAGAATTTACCAATAAACCCAGAAGTTTTCTGCATCAAAACAATACTCAGGTCAATTGGACTTGGCAATTAGTGAATGAATATAGCAGCTGGATTTTACAGCGGGCTTGGAGAATTGTTATCCGGACATGATTTTCCAATCTTCCGTTGATTTATCGGCAGTGGCAGACTCTGGGATGAGAGTATATATTTAGTATATTTAGTAATTCATATTACAGATTATTCAGATAAGTTTAATATTGCATAATATTAATTATGAATCTTCTTAATAAGTTTTTGATTTCTGTAAAAGTGTTATTTCCTATATGTGTATACATGTGCAAGTGTTTTAATTTGATGGTTTTTCATTGTCATAACAAAAAAACCAAATACCTTACTTAATTACAAAAAAAGGGGGGGAACCAAGGCTATGCCTCAGAAGTATAAAAACCTTATATATCTTAAATTTTTGGAAAAAGTGTAAAGATCTTGTATCTATTGCAAATAATTTTTGAACGGTCCTTTTTAAACAAGTCTTTTACGAAGCCAGTTCCATCAATTATCAGGTATTGTTCTAACAAGACTCAAGCAAAGTTGAGAGAGAATTCTTTGGTTCTGGTCAAAAGTTCAGAAGCAAAAAGATTAAAAAATTCATTTCAATTAATAATTTGGAGGAAAGTGTATGTTTGTGTATTCACAGGTTTAAAGCAGAAGTAACTTCCTAGAGAAGAACCTGGAAACTCATCAGCTGCAGAGACAAACAGACGGCCCAAAGAGCAGAAGAGCGAGCACGCCGATGTGAACCGTATCGAGACCGCAGTTGACGGCTGAACGGCTTGGATCCCACGTGCAAGAGCAATGGAGTTTGGGTTTCAAGTGAAAAAGTGGGAAAATGAATATTGTAAAGCCTCATTTGTTAAAACATGAGTGAAGGAAAAATAACCCTTCTTGAAAAGTAATCCAATAAAAGATTTAGGTTGATTTTCTTTACTGTTTTTTTGTTTTTTTTTTTAAAAAGAGAGGGGCAGATGTTGGAGTCTGAGATACAGACTGTGTGCCCTTGTTTTTAACATTTAGTTCTAGGATTCAAGGAAACACTGAATTTCATATAATATGAAATTCATGTGCATGTTTTCATGGTGACACATGAAAACAAATGTTAAAGTTAGATAGGAAAAGTGTAAATGTGTAGATTAGAAAGTTTCTTAAATCACTGGGTGAAAAAGTAGTTTAGAGAACAGGAGACAAGATGGAGGATTTAGGGTGTTGTCTCTTGTCCATCTTCTTTCTTCTTCATGTTCTTCTCCTAGGGGTGTTTGGGTAGTAGTAGGTGATTGGGTAGAAAATGTCACAGTGCAGCACACAGGTGTTGGGTCACTGGGTCACTAAGAAAAATAATTTAGTTGGCACCTGTTAATTGGGTAAATGGACATATAAAAGACCTTGAAGAAGATCTTTGTTAGCCATTTTACCCCTTTTCTATCATAGCGCACATAGCTCCTTGTACCTTGTAATGCTGATAACAAAATATTAACAACTGAGACCGAACGAGAGAAAACTCGCCTCCCTCTCATCAATCTTCAGTTCAAAGAGAAAAAGAACCCAAATCTAAAAGTCCATAAAGAGACAAAGTCACTCCATCAGATGTCACTGGGAGCCCACCAGAAACTCCTCTCCTCCAGCATTCCATGCTGATGTTGATTTGCCACTCGAATTTGGCCCTGTAATAACGGCAAAATTGTTGCCGTCCGTCAGGTACGTGTTGTTAGACGCAGGTTTTTCCATAGCCATCTTTTCAAGAACGGGGTGCCATCCCTGCTTGATTGCTAAATTATCAATAAATTCTGGAAAAACTAAATAAGAAAAAAAATCTAAGACACTGAGGAGTTAATATGGAAACCTTTATATCATTAAACTAGTATGTTTTGAAATAAAGTGAATTCTTCCAGGCCTACTGCAAAAATCAAATTCCTAAAAATGAAATAACCAAAAAACAAACAGCATCAAATTCCCATCAATGTCATCAATAAAATCACAGTACCTCCACCGACTAAGGGAAAAAAAATCTTAACCTAGAAAAAATCTGAACCCCCTCAAAAAGATTCAACACTGAAACACAACTCATCCAAACACTTCAACTAACAATACCAAACCAAATTTTCAAAACAAATATTCCCCCTATCTAAACCACCAATACCACATAAAACAACTAATGTACTCTCATCACAGTGCATCGGTGTCAAAAATCCAAATTGCCCTAAAATTTTTAATTTAATCACAACCCCAAAATAAAAACTTTAATCTCATTAACAAAAAAAACCCCAAAACAGGTAACACAAACAAAACCCACACCGTACAACCAACTACCGGCAAAAACAGATGCTATGCTCTGTCACTAACAGTTCTTACACATCAGCAAAGTTAAACGTAAATAAAAAGCAACCCTATTGAACTCCACACAACAAATCACACCAACTATTAAAAAATAATCAGACCAATGCACTGAACTCGAAACCATTCAACTAACCCTAAACAATAGTTAAAAAAAACCCCAAAGCTCTACCTTTATACTAATACATAATTACAATACTCAATAAAAAAAATAATACCTAATGAAAAACATAAAAAATCGATCTAAACTACTAAAATGTTAAACAAATCACCCCCAAAAATATACCTCTAAAAATCCACCATATAAATGCCTGTGTCCCCAGAAGTAAAACTAATAAGAAACACACTACAGAAAGAAATCCAAACTTATCATCAACACCTAAACTAAAAAAGACAACATTAAATAAATAGAACATATACGTTTTTATACACCAACTACAAACAAAATAAAATTATACCATCAATTACTAAAAATCACCTTAAAACCACTCAATAAAAAAACTTTCAAAAATTGAAAACTGCATCTAACAAAAGCCACCTAATTAACACCCCAAACTCAGCTAAACAAACCAACCCTACCCAATCTGAACCCCTACATCCAATAAACACAACCCAATAAGGTGTGTTCCTTCTATCCCAGGTGTGCCCCGGTGTCCCCAGATGTCCCCAGGTCCCCCCAGGTGAGTTCCAGATGTATCCTCTCCATCCCAGGTGTGTCCCAGCTGTCCCCAGGTGTCCCCAGGTGTGTCCCAGATGTATCCTCTCTATCCCAGGTGTCCCCAGGTATGTTCCCAGGTACCCCCCCAGGTACCCTCAGGTGTGCCCAGGTGTGTTCCTTCTATCCCAGGTGTCCCCAGGTGTGTCCCCAGGTGTGTCCCCAGGTGTATCTCAGGTATCTCAGGTGTCCCCAGGTGTGCCCAGGTGTCTCCAGGTATATCTCAGGTGTCCCCAGGTGTGTCCCAGGTGTATCTCAGGGGCCCCCAGGTGTCCCCAGGTGTGTCCCCAGATGTCCCCAGGTGTGTCCCAGATGTCCCCAGCTGTCCCCAGGTGTGTTCCAGGTGTGTTTCTAGAATGTGTTCTAGATTGTTCTAGATCGGGTTCTAGACTAGGTTCTAGATTGTTCTAGACTGGGTTCTAGAGTGTTCTAGATCACGTTCTAGAGCGTTCTAGACTGGGTTCTAGAGCGTTCTAGATCACGTTCTAGAGCGTTCTAGATCACGTTCTAGAGCGTTCTAGACTGGGTTCTAGAGCGTTCTAGATCACGTTCTAGATTGTTCTAGACTGGGTTCTAGAGCGTTCTAGATCACGTTCTAGATTGTTCTAGACTGGGTTCTAGAGCGTTCTAGATCACGTTCTAGAGCGTTCTAGATCACGTTCTAGAGCGTTCTAGACTGGGTTCTAGAGCGTTCTAGATCACGTTCTAGATTGTTCTAGACTGGGTTCTAGAGCGTTCTAGATCACGTTCTAGATTGTTCTAGACTGGGTTCTAGAGCGTTCTAGACTGGGTTCTAGAGCGTTCTAGATCACGTTCTAGATTGTTCTAGACTGGGTTCTAGAGCGTTCTAGATTGAGTTCTAGACTGTTCTGGACTGGGTTCTAGACTGGGTTCCAGGTGTGTCCCCAGGTGTGTCCCAGCTGTCCCCAGGTCCCCCCAGGTGTCCCCAAATGTCTCCCAAATGTTCTCCAGGTGTCCCCAGGTGTGTCTCAGGTATCTCAGATGTTCCCCAGCTGTCCCCAGGTGTGTCTCAGCTGTCCCCAGGTGTCCCCAGGTGGCCCCCAGGTGTCCCCAGGTGTATCTCAGCTGTCCCCAGGTGTGGTTTTGGTGTCCCCAGGTGTGTCCCCAGGTGTCCCCAGATGTCCCCAGGTGTGTCCAGGTGTCCCCAGGTGTGTCTCAGGTCCCCCCAGGTGTCCCCAAATGTCTCCCAGATGTTCTCCAGGTGTCCCCAGGTGTGTCTCAGGTATCTCAGATGTTCCTCAGCTGTCCCCAGGTGTGTCTCAGCTGTCCCCAGGTGTCCCCAGTTGTCCCCAGGTGTCACTAGGTGTCCCCAGGTGTGTCTCAGCTGTCCCCAGGTGTGGTTTTGGTGTCCCCAGGTATGTCTCAGGTCCCCCCAGGTGTCCCCAGGTGTGTCCCCAGCTGTCCCCAGGTGTGTCCAGGTGTGCCCAGGTGTGTCCAGGTATCCCCAGGTGTGTCTCAGGTCCCCCCAGGTCCCCCCAGGTGTCCCCAGGTGCGCTCACGTTGTCGGTCAGGGTGACGTCGGCCCCTCGGGTCAGCAGTCGCCGAATGACCTCGATGTGTTTGTGCTCAGCTGCCCAAATGATCGGGGTCCAGACGCCGTTGTCCTGAGGGGTCATCCAGGGGTCAGCGCCGCCTCCAGACACCCAAAATCACCCCAAAACACCCCAAAAACAACCCAAAACCAGCACAAAAACAGCCCCAAAGCAACCCCAAAAACAGCCCTAAAACAGCCAAAAAAACACCCGAAAACCAACCCCTAAACAGCCCAAAACCAGCCCAAAACCAGCCCCAGAGCAGCCCTGACCCTCTGACCACTGCCAGGACACTCCGGACACTGAGTGGACACTCAGGGGTCACTCAGGACACAGTGAGTGGACACTCAGGGGACACTCACACACTCAGGGGTCACTCAGGACAGTGAGTGGACACTCAGGGGTCACTCAGGGGTCACTCACTGACCTCTCACCTGGGTGTTGACGTCCACCTGTCCAGTTCCCAGCAGGGACACACAGAGTGGACACTCTCACACTCAGGACACACTCAGGGCTCACTCAGAACACTCAGGACAGTGAGTGGACACTCAGGACAGTGAGTGGACACTCAGTGGTCACTCACTGACTACTCACCTGGGCGTTGACGTCCACCTGTCCGGTTCCCAGCAGCAGCTCCACCATCTCCAGGTTCCCGTTCTTGGCCGCGTGGTGCAGGCAGGTGGAGCCGTCCTCCTCTTGTGACGTCATCGACAGGGGACGCAGTGACATCATCCACGGCCACGCCGTGACGTCATAGACGGCAGAGCCGTGATGTCATCGACGGCAGGGCGGTGATGTCATACACGGGGCCGCAGTGACGTAATCAACGGGGCCGCCATGATGCCATCAACAGCAGCGCCGTAACGTCATACACGGGGGACATGGTGACGTCATACACGGGGGTTGTGACATCATATGGGGGCGTGTGGTGATGTCAGACACGGGGGTGATGACGTCATACACGGGGGGGGGGGGGCTTGTGACGTCACACAGGGGGCGATGACATCACGGAGTGCGGATGACGTCACCGGGCGGGACACGTGACATCACGTGGGGAGAGAAGGTGACATCACGGGGAACACTATGACGGCACCGGGCCGACGATCGCTGGGTGCGGGGCAGGGACAACGTCACCGGGATCAAAATTGAGGTTCCGAAAGATCCTGAAGGAGATTTGGGGCAGTTTTGGGGGGTTTGGGGACAGAAGATGAGACCCCCCAGGCGGGAGACGCAGCCCCGGTGAAAATGGCGCCCGATGCGCACGTCAGGGTGGCATTCGAGAAATGTGCCCTAAAATCCAGAAATTGGCACAAAATCAGCCAAAATCAGCAAAAATCGGTGAAAAAACGGAAAAAAACCAGCCCAAAATCACCCAAAACCACCCTGAAATCAACCAAAATCAGCCTGAAATAACCCCAAATCAGCCTGAAGTACCCCAAAATCACTCAAAATCAGCCTGAAACACCCCAAAATACCCAAAAATTGCCATGAAACACCCCAAAATTACTCAAAATCACCCTGAAATCAACTGAAATCAACCTGAAACACCCCAAAATCAGTCTCAAACACCCCAAAATCAGCAAAAAAACAGCCTGAAATCACCAGAAATCACCTTGAAATCAACCAAAATTGGCCTGAAATGCACTAAAATCACTCAAAATCAGCCTAAAATACACCAAAACCAAACTGAAGTCACCCAAAATCCGCCTGAAACACCCCAAAATCAGCCTAGTCAACCAAAATCACCCTGAAGTCACCTAAAATCAAACTGAAATAACCCAAAATCACTCAAAATCA
This sequence comes from Poecile montanus, assembly GCA_038429875.1. Classification (NCBI taxonomy): domain Eukaryota; kingdom Metazoa; phylum Chordata; class Aves; order Passeriformes; family Paridae; genus Poecile; species Poecile montanus. Next base: position 279,945 of record CM076531.1, read on the forward strand.
CCCTGAAATACCCTGAAATCAACCAAAAATCTCCAAAAAACCTCCCAAATCCCCCAAACTGATCCCTAAAAGGCACAAATTGAGGTTCCCAAAGATCCTGAAGGGGATTTGGGGCAGTTTTGGGGGATTGGGGGCAGTTTTGGGACAGTTTTGGGGGATTTGGGGAATTTGGGGATTTTTACAGAATTTTCTTGTATTTTATGAGATTTTTTCTAGATTTTTTAGGATTTTTCCAGGGATTTTTTGCAATTTTTTCGTATTTCATGGGATTTTCACGGGGTTTTTTTTGGATTGGGGTAATTTTTGGGTTAAATTCCGGTGATTTTGGGATTTTCTGGACTCGCAGTAGTGCAGAAGTGCCCACAGCCGGGGTAGCAGTGCTGTTTGACCCCAAAACTCAGGATTTTTATGGGATTTTTTGCCGTTTTTTCATATTTTACCCAACTTTCACGGGGTTTTTTTTGGATCTGAGGATTTTTTGGGTAAAATTCCGGTGATTTTGTGTTTTTCTGGACTCACGGTGGTGCAGAAGTGCTCGCAGCCGGGGCAGCAGTGGTGTTTGACCCCCAAATTCAGGATTTTTATGGGAGTTTTTGCAGTTTTCTTGTATTTTACCCGATTTTCACAGGGTTTTTTTTGGATTTGAGGATTTTTTGGGTTGAATTCCAGTGATTTTGGGTTTTTCTGGGCTCACAGCGGTGCAGAAGTGCCCGCAGCCGGGGCACCCCTTTTCTTGTTGCAGCACAGCTCCTTTTTGGGAGGGGGTCTAGTCCTAGAAGGGCTTCCAATAAAGCAGGGTGCTGCTGTCCAGGGCAGTTGGAGTTGTTCTGTGCCTTCTTTGGGGGTGAGGAGCAAAGGCTGAGGGGGACGGGGTGGGCACTGGGGGGCTCCCGTGTCCCTTGGGGCACACCGAGGTCCCCGGCAGAGGGAGGCACGCGCTGCGCTGGAGGAGCAAGGTGAGCGGGGAATGGGGAGGGCTCGTGCCGGGTACCCTTGCCCAGAGGGGACCCCGAGCTGCCAGGAAATTCCCTGGGAGGGCTGGATGCAGAATCCAAAAAGCTGTGGAGTTATTCTGGTTTTTACGGTAGGTATTGGCAAGGAACGGGAACTGATCTCTCTAAATTCCCTTGGAAAGAAAGCCCCACTCTGTGCACGCCGTCGTTAGGGTTTTGTTATGTCAGGAATGGCTTAGGGTTAAGAAAGTGGCTTTTGTTTTTCCACCTCTTACTTCCCTGTAAAATGTGACTGTATAAAACACATCTGTGCATCCATGAGGTACTAAAATGCACCGAGAGAAATTTCTGTGCCTAAGTTCCAGAGAGACGAGCGCGTTTTGCACTCGGGGTTCACCAGGGCTTTAGATTTTTGTCATTCTGACCTGTCAGCTGGATGAACGGGTAGAGTATCAAAGAGAAAGAAATGCAAATTTCAAAAAGCAGAACATTAGAAAGAGAAATATATAAATATATACATGTAAAAGTAAATATAGGGGAGCTAGATAGATATATATAGAGAGAGAGTTAGAGAGAAAGAAAAAAGAAATAAATACAAGTAATCCAAATCTAGACAAGTAGATTAATATTCAGTATGAAAACCATATGGATAGATGCTAATATAATAAATTTTAATATCTGTTGTGTATTATATCTATGTGTGTAAAAAAAGAAGTTCAATATGATAGAAATAGGTATGAAAAATATTTAAATCAAGGGACTATTTGTTTTTTATTTACTTACAGGCATGGCATTTAAATGAATAATATAGAAATGAAAATATACACGTCTATAATAAACAAATGACTATAGATAGACAGATAGATAGCCAGCCATAAAATAGAAATAAATACAAGTAATCCATTTCTGGACAAGTAGATTAAAACCTCAAAAAAAGCTCAGAGACTAGAACTACATGAAGGCCTCCACCCTGAGAGACATGAACTTAAGCAACACCATTAAAAAGTCCTTTATCCCACAGTCCTTTTTCCCAACAAACAGGAAGTACCAATACAACGTAATCAGTATAGGTTTTTCTTACTCTTTTGAACCCCACATCGGGCAGCAAATAACGTAATGGTTAGAAAGCTAAGACAAAACTCAAAGAGCTAAAGGATAACTTCACAGCTCCAGCCACCTTGTGTCCATCTAGGAACACCCGCTAGACTCCAACTACACCCTACATTACAAATTTCAAATTACAGGGGCCTGGGACTTGGCCTTTTACACCTACACCCAGGCTGGGCAGCAGGGCAGAGCAGCTCCGGGACAACTACACCCAGACACCCGTGACACACAAGACAAGAGACGAGGAGACACAATGGGGAGACACAACTCTGGGCCACAAGAATGGCCACAAGGACCGAGAACGTGGAACGAGATGAGCTGGGTGAGAATGAAGGCGAGCTGATGAAGCTCGCAGAACCCGGGAGGAAGAAGGTGCTGACGGAACGATTAACTCCAAGACTGCCAAGACGGATGCCCGAGAATCTGAGGGCCACAGTCCCCTACCAATCTTTGCGTTTCTTCAAGTCCTAAGCCGCAACAATGGATCCTCACGGCACACGGCTGTCAACACAGCTCGGAACAAGACCGCTAAAAGACATCCGATCGGATGCTTTTAAAAGAGAGACGCGATTCCAAGGCCTCTGAGAGCTCCCGAGGCAAAGCTTCGATGGCGTCAGGCTGAGGAGCCCAGAGAACAGAAATGCGAGGAGTGACGCCGGGGTTTCTGGTAAGCCCCCAGAAGAGATAAGGCGAGGCACGTACAACACAAGAAGCACAAAAGACACAGAAGGCACGATGGACAAGTGATACGACACGCCCCGGGACTGCTCTGTCCTGCACACCTCAGCACTGTGAGCAAAAACAAGGCTCTCCCTTCACGTGGCCTAAGGGGCCATAGCCTGGACGTCCCCATCCCCAAAGCTGACTCAAAAATCCCACGCCACGAGTCCCGACCCGGCACTCTGCTTTCATCCCCTCTGCGGGTCGTAGCCGTCGACGCAGCTCTCAGACGCCCGGCGGGGAGGAGCCACGTGGAGCACCAAGGAAGGCCGCCTCGCCATCCAGGAAGTTCCTGCCATCGCCAGGATGTCATCTCTTGGTCAGCTACAAAAAATAAAACAGAAAATCAGTGCGTGATTGTCACAGTGCATCAGCCAAAACCCAACAATTCCACTACTCACGGCCTCCTGCGAACAGCTGCGTCCTGAGGCCGCACGCTTCGACCGCGCCAGGAGCCGGAGGCCGTCGTCGCAGGGCGTGCCTGAGTTAAGAGAAGACAAAGTGATGCGGCATTGCTGAAACTCAAAGGGACCCTCGCTTCTCCTCCCGACATCCCCAACTCACAGCAACCCCTCGGCCCATTCCTGAAGGCCACAAACACGGCCCCTTTACGTGGAAAAGGCCAAGGCTTCATCACACAGTCCCTGTAACGCTTCTGCAGGGCTCACGGGAGCGGCGAAACAGCTGTGCCAGACGGTTGGTTGCGGAGGGGATCTCGGCGAAACGCAACTGGACCGCCTAAAGCACGCAAACAAGAAGGGACGATTGGCATTGCACCAGAAACTGAGAGCCCAGCGATAACAACAGCTTCCCTCCACTCAATGCTCACCTTGCCCACTTCACCTTGACTGCTGCTAGCTGGCTCTACTTCCTAAAAATAAAGACAAAGAGGAGACCTGTAACACAGTGACCGGTTCCAGTTGCCCTGCAAAGACAAACATTGACTTACCTTCTCGGGGGAACCCCCTTACCCTGCATGGGGCGCTCTGCCACTGACTTCATCCGTCCGCATCTGAAAGAAAGCTAAGACAAAAGTCAAAGTGCTGCAGGGTAACTTCACAGCTCCAGATATCTTGTGTCGATCTAGGAACACCCTCTAGACTCCAAGTAAAACCTACATTACAAATTTCAAATTACAGGGGCCTGGGACTTGGTTTTTACACCTACACCCAGGCTGGGCAGCAGGGCAGAGCAGCTCCGGGACAGCTACACCCAGACACCCGTGACACACAAGACAACAGACGAGGGCACACAATGGGGAGACAAAACTCTGGGCCACAAGAACGGCCGCAAGGACCGAGAGAACACGGAACGAGATGAGCCGGGTGAGAATGAAGGCGAGCTGATGAAGCTCGCAGAACCCGGGAGGAAGAAGATGCTGACAGAATGACAAACTCCAGGAACTGCCAAGACGGATGCCCGAGAATCTGAGGGCCACAGTCCCCTACCTATCTCTGCGTTTCTTCAAGACCTAAGCCGCAGCAATGGATCCTCGCGGCGCACGGCTGTTGACACAGCTCGGAACAAGACCTCTAAAAGACATCTGATCGGATGCTTTTCAAGAGAGACGCGATTCCAAGGCCTCTGAGAGCTCCCGAGGCAAAGCTTTGATGGTGTCGGGCTGAGGAGCCCAGAGATCAGAGATGCGAGGAGTGACACCGGGGTTTCTGGTAAGCCCCCAGGAGAGATAAGGCAAGGCATGTACAACACGAGAGGCACAAAAGACACAGAAGGCACGACGGACAAGTGATACGACACGCCCCGGGACTGCTCTGTCCTGCACACCTCAGCACTGTGAACAAAAGTGAGGCTCTCTCTTCACGTGGCCTAAGGGGCCACAGCCTGGACCTCCCCATCAACAAAGCTGACTTAAAAATCCCAGGTCACGCTTTCATCCCCTCTGCGGGTCATAGCCTTCGACTTAGCTCTCGGATGCCCGGTGGGGAGGATCCACGTGCAGTGCCAAGGAAGGCCGCCTCGACATCCAGGAAGTTCCTGCCATCGCCAGGCAGCCGTCTCTTGGTCAGCTATAATAAATAAAACAGAAAATCAGCAGCTGATCTTTGCAGGGCATTAGCCAAAACCCGACAATTCCGCTACTCACGGTCTCCTGCGAACAGGCGCGTCCTGAGGCTGAACGCTTTGGCCGCGCCAGGAGCCGGACGCCGTCGTCGCAGGACGCGCCTGAGTTAAGATAAGACAAAGTGATGCGGCATTGCTGGAACTCAAAGGGACCCTCGCTTCTCCTCCCGACATCCCCAACTCACGGCAAGCCCTCGGCCCGTTCCTGAAGGCCACCCACACGGCCCCTTTACGTGGAAAAGGCTTCGTCCCACAGTCCCTGTAACGCTTCCGCAGGGCTCACGGGAGCGGCGAAACAGCTGTGCCGGCCGGTTGGTTGCGGAGGGGATCTCGGCGAAATGCAACTGGACCACCTAAAGCACGCAAACAAGAAGGGACGCTTGGCATTGCACCGGAAACTGAGAGCCCAGTGATAACAACAGCTTCCCTCCACTGGTCAATGCTCACCCTGCCCACTTTGCCTTGACTGCTGCTAGCCGGCTTTACTTCCTAAAAATAAAGACAAAGAGGAGACCTGTAACACAGTAACCGGTTCCAGTTGCCCTGCAAAGACAAACATTGACTTACCTTCTCGGGGGAACCCCCTTACCCTGGATGGGGCGCTCTGCCACTGACTTCATCCATCCGCATCTGAAAGAAAGCTAAGACAAAAGTCAAAGTGCTGCAGGGTAACTTCACAGTTCCAGATATCTTGTGTCGATCTAGGAACACCCTCTAGGCTCCAAGTAAAACCTACATTACAAATTTCAAATTACAGGGGCCTGGGACTTGTCCCTTCACGCCTACACCCAGGCTGGGCAGCAGGGCAGAGCAGCTCCGGGACACCTACACCCAGACACCCGTGACACACAAGACAACAGACAAGGGCACACAACGGGGAGACAAAACCCTGGGCCACAAGAATGGCCGCAAGGACCGAGAGAACGCGGAACGAGATGAGCCGGGTGAGAATGAAGGCGAGCTGATGAAGCTCGCAGAACCCGGGAGGAAGAAGATACTGACAGAATGACAAACTCCAGGAACTGCCAAGACGGATGCCCGAGAATTTTAGGGCCACAGTCCCCTACCTATCTCTGCGTTTCTTCAAGTCCTAAGCCGCAACAATGGATCCTCGCGGCGCACAGCTGTTGACACAGCTCGGAACAAGACCTCTAAAAGACATCCGATTGGATGCTTTTTAAAACAGATGCGATTCCAAAGCCTCTGAGAGCTGCCGAGGCAAAGCTTCGATGGCGTCAGGCTGAGGAGCCCAGAGATCAGAGATGCGAAGAGTGACACCGGGGTTTCTGGTAAGCCCCCAGGAGAGATAAGGCAAGGCATGTACAACACGAGAGGCACAAAAGACACAGAAGGCACGACGGACAAGTGATACGACATGCCTCGGGACTGCTCTGTCCTGCGCACCTCAGCACTGTGAATAAAAGTGAGGCTCTCCCTTCACGTGGCCTAAGGGGTCACAGCCTGGACCTCCCCATCAACAAAGCTGACTTAAAAATCCCAGGTCACGCTTTCATCCCCTCTGCGGGTCATAGCCTTCGACTTAGCTCTCGGATGCCCGGCAGGGTGGATCCACATGGAGCACCAAGGAAGGCCGCCTCGACATCCAGGAAGTTCCTGCCATCGCCAGGCAGCCGTCTCTCGGTCAGCTATAATAAATAAAACAGAAAATCAGCAGCTGATCTTTGCAGGGCATCAGCCAAAACCCAACAATTCCGCTACTCACGGTCTCCTGCGAACGGCCACGTCCTGAGGCCGTGCGCTTCGGCCACGCTGGGAGCCGGAGGCCGTCGTCGCAGGGCGTGCCTGAGTTAAGATAAGACAAAGTGATGCGGCATTGCTGGAACTCAAAGGGACCCTCGCTCCTCCTCCCGACATCCCCAACTCACGGCAACCCCTCGGCCCGTTCCTGAAGGCCACCCACACGGCCCCTTTACGTGGAAAAGGCTTCGTCACACGGTCTCGTAACGCTTCAGCAGGGCTCATGGGAGCGGCGAAGCAGCTGTGCCAGTTGGTTGGCGAGGACGTCTCAGCGAAACGTGACTGGACCGCCTAAAGCACGCAAACGAGAAGGGACGATTGGCATTGCACCGGAAACTGAGAGCCCAGCGATAACAACAGCTTCTCTCCACCAATCAATGCTCACCTTGCCCACTTCACCTTGACTGCTGCTAGTTGGCTTTACTTCCTAAAAATAAAGACAAAGAGGAGACCTGTAACACAGTGACCGGTTCCAGTTGCCCTGCAAAGACAAACATTGACTTACCTTCTCGGGGGAACCCCCTTACCCTGCATGGGGCGCTCTGCCACCGATTTCATCCGTCCACATCTGAAAGAAAGCTGAGACAAAAGTCAAAGTGCTGCAGGGTAACTTCACAGCTCCAGATATCTTGTGTCCATCTAGGAACACCCGCTAGACTCCAACTACACCCTACATTACAAATTTCAAATTACAGGGGCCTGGGACTTGGCCTTTTACACCTACACCCAGGCTGGGCAGCAGGGCAGAGCAGCTCCGGGACAACTACACCCAGACACCCGTGACACACAAGACAACAGACGAGGAGACACAACGGGGAGACACAACTCTGGGCCACAAGAATGGCCACAAGGACCGAGAGAACGCGGAACGAGATGAGCTGGGTGAGAATGAAGGCGAGCTGATGAAGCTCGCAGAACCCGGGAGGAAGAAGGTGCTGACGGAATGACAAACTCCAGGAACTGCCAAGACGGATGCCCGAGAATTTTAGGGCCACAGTCCTCTACTTATCTTTGCGTTTCTTCAAGTCCTAAGCCGCAACAATGGATCCTCGCGGCGCACGGCTGTTGACACAGCTCGGAACGAGACCTCTAAAAGACATCCGATCGGATGCTTTTAAAAGAGAGACGCGATTCCAAGGCCTCTGAGAGCTCCCGAGGCAAAGCTTCGACAGCGTCAGCGCTGGGCCGAGGAACCCCGAGATCAGAGATGCGACGAGTGACGCCGGGGTTTCTGGTAAGCCCCCTGAAGAGATAAGGCAAGGCACGTACAACAGGAGAGGCACAAAAGACACAGAAGACACAATGGACAAGTGATACGACATGCCCCGGGACTGCTCTGTCCTGCGCACTGCAGCACTGTGAGCAAAAGTGAGGCTCTCCCACCGTGTGGCCTAAGGGGCCACAGCCTGGACCTCCCCCTCCCCAAAGCTGACTCAAATATCCCAGGTCATGAGTCCCGACCCAGCACCCCGCTTTCAGCCCCTCTGCAGGTCATAGCCTCCGACTTAGCTCTCGGATTCCCAGCGGGGAGGATCCACATGGAGCGCCAAGGAAGGCCGCCTCGCCATCCGGGAAGTTCCTGCCATCGCCAGGCTGTTGTCTTCTGGTGAGGTAAAAAAAATAAAACAGAAAATCAGAGGCTGATCTTTGCAGGGCATCAGCCAAAACCCGACAATTCCGCTACTCACGGTCTCCTGCGAACGGCCACGTCCTGAGGCCGTGCGCTTCGGCCACACTGGGAGCTGGACGCCGTCATCGCGGGCCGCGCCTGAGTTAAGATAAGACAAAGTGATGCGGCATTGCTGGAACTCAAAGGGACCCTCGTTCCTCCTCCCGACATCCCCAACTCACGGCAACCCCTCGGCCCGTTCCTGAAGGCCACCCACACGGCCCCTTTACGTGGAAAAGGCTCCGTCACATGGTCCCATAATGCTTCCGCAGGGCTCACAGGAGCGGTGAAGCAGCTATGCCGGCTGGTTGGCGAGGACGTCTCGGCGAAATGTGACTGGACTGCCTAAAGCACGCAAACAAGATGGGACACTTGGCATTGCACCGGAAACTGAGAGCCCAGCGATAACAACAGCTTCCCTCCACCGGTCAATGCTCACCTTGCACACTTCACCTTGACTGCTGCTAGCCAGCTTTACTTCCTAAAAATAAAGACAAAGAGGAAACCTGTAACACAGTGACCGGTTCCAGTTGCCCTGCAAAGACAAACACTGACTTACCTTCTCGGGGGAACCCCCTTACCCTGCACGGGGCGCTCTGCCACCGATTTCATCCATCCGCATCTGAAAGAAAGCTGAGACAAAAGTCAAAGTGCTGCAGGGTAACTTCACAGCTCCAGACATCTTGTGTCGATCTAGGAACACCCGCTAGACTCCAACTACACCCTACATCATAAATTTCAAATTACAGGGGCCTGGGACTTGGCCTTTTACACCTACACCCAGGCTGGGCAGCAGGGCAGAGCAGCTCCGGGACACCTACACCCAGACACCCGTGACACACAAGACAACAGACAAGGGCACACAACGGGGAGACAAAACTCTGAGCCACAAGAATGGCCGCAAGGACCGAGAGAACGCGGAACGAGATGAGCCGGGTGAGAATGAAGGCGAGCTGATGAAGCTCGCAGAACCCGGGAGGAAGAAGGTGCTGACAGAATGACAAACTCCAGGAACTGTCAAGACGGATGCCTGAGAATTTTAGGGCCACAGTCCCCTACCTATCTTTGCATTTCTTCAAGTCCTAAGCCGCAGCAATGGATCCTCGCGGCGCACGGCTGTTGACACAGCTCGGAACAAGACCTCTAAAAGACATCCGATCGGATGCTTTTCAAAACAGATGCGATTCCAAGGCCTCTGAGAGCTCTTGAGGCAAAGCTTCGATGGCATCGGGCCGAGGAGCCCAGAGATCAGATGCAAGGAGTGACACCGGGGTTTCTGGTAAGCCCCCAGAAGAGATAAGGCGAGGCACGTACAACACGAGAGGCTCAAAAGACATAGAAGGCACAATGGACAAGTGACATAATACACCCTGGGGCTGCTCTGTCCTGCACACCTCAGCACTGTGAACAAAAGTGAGGCTCTCCCTACATGGGTCCTAAGGGGCCACAGCCTGGACCTCCCCATCCCCAAAGCTGACTCAAAAATCCCAGGTCACGAGTCCCGAGCCGGCCCCCCGCTTTCAGCCCCTGTGCCATTCGCAGCCTTCAACTTAGCTCTCCGATGCCCGGCCGGGAGGATCCACACGGGGATGCCCAGAAAGGCCGCTGCGCTATCCGGGAAGTTCCTGCCATTGCCAGGATGTCATCTCCTGGTCAGCTACAATCTAGAAGACCAAATATCAATGCAGGATCTTAGCGGCACATCTGTGAAAACCCAGCACTTACCTTCTCTAGAGAATGCCCAGGTTCATGGGCAGCAGACTTCACCCCACAGGGAGGCAGAGGCTTGCTTCACAGCAGCATTGGCTGACACAGCCAAATTACCACCACCTCAAGGAGGGGAGGAAGACTCTCCAGTCAGTGAGGGACAGGGAGCCCAGGGTACCCCAAGGATGGAAACCCCGGCTTATATGACAGCAGTAGGCCCTAGCACTCACTATCACTTCCTGGCTGGCCCTAGCACCAAGGGTACTGTCTGCAGTACCAGGGGTTCTGGCACTCTGCTGCTTTAGGGCTCCTGCCTGCAGCTGTCTCAGGGAAACGGGAGCGCTGTTAGGGCTGCTTTTTAGGGTTTGAATAGTCCTCTACTCTACCTTATATCCCAACCTGTACCCCTTTTATTTTCACTGTTTGTCTCCAGCCCTCGACCTCTGAAGCCCTCCCTCAACCTCTCTGTGTCACTGCCAAGCTCCTCCACTTAACCCTACAAACTTACAACCCTACGCTTGCAACCGGGGATGCTCCTTATCCATAGGCCCCAAGAGATGTCCTTTAGCCCGGACCAGGCAATCCACAGTTGCTCCCTACCCTACCTAAGTTTGGCCCTGAGACAGGGCAGAGGCTGACAGAGCCGAACTCTTTGCGGAGGCTAGGCACGAAGCCCTACCAACCGCCGCCTCGAGGAGGGGTGGGAGCAATCCCCGGCTGCGGAGGGACCGAGAGCCCAGGGTGGGGCGGGGCGGGAAACCCCCTGTTTCCCCAACCCTACGGATCGTCCCCCCACTATCTCTTCCTGGCTGACCCTAGCACCAGGGTACTGTCTGCAGTACCAGGGGTTCTGGCACTCTGCTGCTTTAGGGTTCCTGCCTGCAGCTGTCTCAGGGAAACGGGAGCGCTATTAGGGCTGCTGTTTAGGGTTTGAATAGTCCTGTACTCTACCTTATATCCCAACCTGTACCCCTTTTATTTTCACTGTTTGTCTCCAGCCCTCGAGCTTTTGACCTCTGAAGCCCTCCCTCAGCCTCTCTGTGTCACTGCCAAGCTCCCCCGCTGAACCCTACAAACTTACAACCCTACGCTTGCAACCGGGGATGCTCCTTATCCATAGGCCCCAAGAGATGTCCTTTAGCCCGGACCAGGCAATCCACAGTTGCTCCCTACCCTACCTAAGTTTGGCCCTGAGACAGGGCAGAGGCTGACAGAGCCGAACTCTTTGCGGAGGCCAGGCACGAAGCCTTACCAACCGCCGCCTCGAGGAGGGGTGGGAGCAATCCCCGGCTGCGGAGGGACCGAGAGCCCAGGGTGGGGCGGGGCGGGAAACCCCCTGTTTCCCCAACCCTACGGATCATCCCCCCACTATCTCCTGGCTGGCCCTAGCACCAGGGTACTGCCTGCACCTCTCGAGGGTTCTGGCACTCTGCTGCTTTAGGGTTCCTGCCTGCAGCTGTCTCAGGGAAATGGTGGTACTGTTAGGGCTGCAGTTTCGGGTTTGGGGTGGGGTATACCTAAACTCCGCCTTACCTATACCCCTTCTTTTCACTGTTTGCACAGCCTTTTTTTTTTTTTGAATTCTTGTGACAGATTGAGGGCACCGGGGAGGGACTGCCAAGATGAAATCAAAAGGGAAAAGGAGAAAGATCAGCCCCGCAAATCCACACTGACTTAGCTGTTCAGGTGCTGCTTCCTGGCAAAAAGCTTTGTCCGTCACCACCTCCTTTAAGCGGTGCTCCGGGTCCAAGTGCATCCAGGTGCTCCCCCAGACCCTATGAGATGCTCTCACCGTCACTCCATCAGATGTCACTGGGAGCCCACCAGAAACTCCTCTCCTCCGGCAGATCCATGCCAACGTTGATTTGCCACTCGTATTTGGCCCTGTAATGGCAAAATTGTTGCCCTCTGTCAGGTATGTGTTGTTAGACGCAGGTTTTTCCATAGCCATCTTTTCAAGAATGGGGTGCCATCCCTGCTTGATTGCTAAATTATCCATAAATTCTGGAAAACCTAAATGAGAAAAAGAATCTAAAAGACTGATGAGTTAATATGGGAACCTTTATATCATTAAAGTAGTAGGTTTTGAAATAAAGTGAATTCTTTCAGTCCAACTGCAAAAATCCAATTCCTAAAAATAAAATAACCAAAAACCAAACAGCATCAAATTCCCACCAATATCATCAATAAAATCACAATACCTCCACCAGCCAAGGGAAAAAAAATCTTAACCTAGAAAAAAATCCAAATCGCCTCAAAAAGTTTCAACACTGAAACACAACTCATCCTAACACTTCAACTAACAATACTAAAATTAATTTTCAAAACAAATATTCCCTCTATGCACACCACCGATACCACATAAAACAAATAAAGTACTCTCATCACCGCACCCCCGAATCAAAAACCCAAATTGCCCTAAAATCTTTAAAATAATCACAAATTAACCCCAAACTAAAAACTTTAATCTCGTTAACAAAAAAAAGAAAACAACCCAAAACAGGTAACACAAACAAAACCCACACCGTACAACCAACTACCAGCAAAAAAAGATGCTATGCTCTTTCACTAACAGTTCTTATCACATCAGCAAAGTTAAACGTAAATAAAAAGCAACCCTACTGAACTCCACACAACAAATCACACCAACTATTCAAAAATAATCAGACCAACACACTGAACTCAAAACCATTCAACTAACCCTAAACATCAGCAAAAAAACCCCAAAGCTCTACATTTATAGTAATACATAAATACTCACCAATACTCTATAAAAAAATGTAATAGCTAATTGAAAACATAAAAAAACAATCTAAGCTACTAAAAAATTAAAAAACATCACCCCCAAAAATATACCTATAAAAATCCACCACATAAATGCCTGTGTCCCTAGAAATTACACTAAGAAACATCACAACCGAAAGAAATCCAAACTTATCATCAACACCTAAACCAAAAAGCACATTAAATAAATAGAACATATACATTATTATACACCAACTACAAACAAAATAAAATTCTACCATCAACTACTAAAAATCACCTTAAAACCACTCAATAAAAAACTTTCAAAAATTGAAAACTGCATCTAACAAAAGCCACCTAATTAACACCCAAAACTCAGCTAACCAAACAAACCCTACCCAATCTGAACCCCGACATAGAATAAACAAAACCCACTAATAGATATCAAAATCTATTTTAATTCATTCTGTCTAAAATACAAACAAACCCATTCATAAAATCATCTTTATTCAAAAACCAAATTTCACTTAGTATACAACACAAAAAAGTCAAACAACACACTGTGTACCACCAAAAAAATCTAATATTGAATAAAAACCACATATAAATGCCTCTACTTACTAAATATTACTACCACTATTTATATTTACCTGTATCTGTATAAAAGCGTATCTAAAATTAAAAAACATTAATTTGACCATTAAGCCAAAGACACACAATTTAAAAAAAAATGTTCTAAAATTACATTATATTATATCCCCATCATCTGCTTTATACCCAAACATAAATTCTATAACTTTAAAACTAAAAAAGAAAAAATTCTTTGAACGTACAATCTATATACAGTACTAATACAGCCTCACACAAATTCTCTCTCAACTCTATTGCTTAACACAACAAAAAAATCCATTTTTTACTTTTTTAAAATAAGTTCTCATTGATTAGTGAATACAAAATAATTGCCAGAACCGTAACAACTTCTTCTAAAACTATTCAACTTTACTCCGATCCAAAAACCCAGGCTACCACCAAAACACCCCACGGCTCAAAAAGATCCATACCACAGCCCAACTCCAAAAACATCCAAACCGCACGTGCAGAAAAACCCTTCTAAATCTCCTGAGCTTTTCTCCACAACAAAAAAAATATCTAACGTTATTCATCCTTTTTTTCCTCTTACCTACGCCCTACTTATTAAAATAAACATTTTTTTCACTTTTCCTCAAAAAAAATTTCCTTTAAAATCAATTAAAAAACTGAGTGAAACCTCCCCTCTATTAAGAAACACATTCACTTTAAAACATTTCCTCCCAATTGGTCTCTGACCTTTCCAAGGTTTGGATCCCGTTCCAGTGCACCAGAACCAAATCAACCTGCTCTGGCTCTGGAAACATCAGCGACACCAAACGCAGAGCACGAAGCACCTCGCCGTTCCTACCCCGCTGTCCCTCGGCCCTGCTCTCTCGCGCCCACGCTGCAGAGCGCTGGGAGCCAGGTTCACCCCCGAGAATTGTCACATCCATTTCCTCGGACATTCCGGCTTCCACGGGGATATTGCGGGGACCCCCTGCATTCCATCCCCTAGTACAGCAGCAAGACAAAGTTCTCCCCCAGCCTGCGTCTCCAGAAAATCGTGTACAAGCCTTAAACGAGCTCCGAGGTTTGAGAAATACGGTCTGCCCAAAAAGCCCTACTCTGCATCCAGAGGAAATGAACAACACAAATCATGCACACCAAATGCACGGGACGCTGCCAGCTTGGACCTGCAATTAACTCGGCAATGGAAAAACCTGAGCTCGAAGCCCTCACGTGAGGGTGCAAAAGGTATTGGACACAGTTTCTAGAAACCGTCACATCGTTATTTAAAGGCGCGGCTCTGCTAAAGAGCAACACCGACAAAGCCCCCAGACAAAAAGGCCGGAAGATCGGGCTTTTCCCCCTCCCCTCCTCCCAGCGGCTTTTGCCAGCGCACTCTGAAGCTGACGAGCCACGAGTGTCCCCCAGCGGCCCTCGCCGGGACTCGCTCCCGGGCTGGCGCCGCTCCAGGTGCGGGGGGACCGGGGGAGCCACGCGAGCCCCGGCAGCGGCGGCACTCGGCACCCGGGGGCGGCCCCGCGCTCCCGGCCCCGGACGGAGCGCGGCTCCCGGCAGGAAAGCGGCTCCTCCGGCGGGCGGGGGCGGCCCCGGCCCCGGGAGAGCCCGGCCCGCCCAGCGGCACCGGGATCGGCCCGAAGGGACCCCCGCGGTGCCCGAGCCCCGCGCCCGGAGCGGGCGGAGCGGGCGGGACGGACACAGCTCCGCGCCGCGGCTCCCGCCTGCCGGCCCGGCAGAGCTCACCTCGCCTCCGCACGGCTCTGTCGCTCCCCGGCAAGATGAAATCAAAAAGGAAAAGGAGAAAAGTCTCCCCTGCGAACCCGCACTGGCTCACCTGCTCAGATGCTGCTTCCAGATACAAAGGTTTGTCCCTCGGCACCTCCTTTAAGCAATGCTCCGTGTCCAAGTGCATCCAGCTGTTCTCCCAGACCCTATGAGATGCTCCCGGTATCGTTCTATGAGATACCCCCGGGGAGCCCACCATAAACCCCTCTTCTCCAACTGCTCCGTGCCCAAGTGAACTGAGAGAAACCCTCCCCCTAAAACAGCCCCGGGCAGGACCCACCTGCTCCTCATCAACCTCACTGCTCACACCTGGGGCTGCTCTGAGCCCTGAGCATCCTCACTGCTCACACCTGGGGCTGTTCTGAGCCCACATCATCCTCACAGTTCAGTTTGTGCTGTTGCCATCCTACGGGTGAGGGCAGTGGCAGAAGGAACTTGTTGCTCATTCCCTGGACAGCTCATTGTCTGCACCTGACACACGGGGGCACCAGGCTTTCCTTGCTATGGATGAGGACACCTCTCCTCCTCCAGGTGCCCAAGGCTGAAAATGGAATTCCACCTCCACAATTCCATGTGTTTGAATTTCGTAATTCCCAATGTAATTCCCCATGGATCACAAGCCATCACCTCTAATTTTTCCTCTAGAATCACTGCTGACTTGCCTTTCTGTGGAAGTGTTTAACACATCGATGCAGAGTTCAGGGGGTTGTTTATGGCTTATCCTGACGAGCACAAAGGAAATCCAAACACCCAGAATTACAGGGAAGTAGGGATAAAGTTTATAAATACTCCTCTTCCCTGCAACTCCCTGGCAACCTCCCAATGACCTTTTACTCTTAACCTCTGAATTTTGACCTTTGACTCTTGACTTCTGCTCTTTGAAGTTTGATTCCCTGATAATTGACCTTGGACCACACAACCTTGGAAAATTAACCCATAACATTGGACCTTAGACCCTTTACTCTTGATCTTTGAACCCTGACTATTCACATGTGACCCTTGAAGTTTGAGTCCCTGACTTTTCACTTTAACCACTGACCCCTGACCTCATCCAGCACCCTAGGGACTCATCCTGCACCCTCGGGATGGTGCTGAGCACCCTCGGGACTCATCCTGCACCCTCGGAATGGTGCGGAGCACCTTCGGGATGGTGCTGAGCACCCTCGGCATTGGTGCTGAGCACCCTCGGGACTCATCCTGCACCCTCGGGATGGTCCTGAGCACCCTCGGGACGGTGCTGAGCACCCTCGGCGCTCATCCTGCACCCTCGGAATGGTGCTGAGCACCCTCGGGATAGTGCAGAGTACCCTCGGCACTCATCCTTCACCCTCGGGACGGTGCTGAGCACCCTCGAGATGGTGCTGAGCAACCTCGGGACTCATCCTGCACCTTCGGGATGGTGCTGAGCACCCTAGGAATGGTGCTGAGCAACCTCGGCACTCATCCTGCACCCTCGGGATGGTGCTGAGCACTCTCGAGATGGTGCTGAGCACCCTCAGGATGGTGCTGAGCACCCTCGGGACTCATCCTGCACCAGAGGAATGGTGCTGAGCACCTTCGGGATGGTGCTGAGCACCCTCGGGACTCATCCTGCACCCTCGGGATGGTGCTGAGCACCTTCGGGATGGTGCTGAGCACCCTCGAGATGGTGCTGAGCACACTCGGCACTCATCCTGCACACTCGGGATGGTGCTGAACAACCTCGGGACTCATCCTGCACCCTCGGCATGGTGCTGAGGACCCTAGGAATGGTGCTGAGCAACATTGGGACTCATCCTGCACCCTCGGCATGCTGCAGAGCACCATAGGAATGGTGCTGAGCAACCTCGGGACTCATCCTGCACGCTCGCGATGGTGCTGAGCACCCTCGAGATGGTGCTGAGCAACCTCGGGACTCATCCTGCACCAGCGGAATGGTGCTGAGCACCTTCGGGATGGTGCTGAGCACCCTCGGGACTCATCCTGCACCCTCGGGATGGTGCTGAGCACCCTCGGGATGGTGCTGAGCACCCTCGGGACTCATCCTGCGCCCTCGGCATGGTGCTGAGCACCCTAGGAATGGTGCTGAGCAACCTCGGGACTCATCCTGCACCCGCGAGATGGTGCTGAGCACCCTCGGGATGGTGCTGAGCACCCTCGGGACTCATCCTGCACCCTCGGGATGGTGCTGAGCACCCTCGAAATGGTCCTGAGCCTCCTCGGCACTCATCCTGCACATCGGGATGGTGCTGAGTACCCTGAGGATGTTGCTGAGCACCCTCGGGACGGAGCTCAGCACCCTCTGTATGGTACTCAGCACCACTGGGTTTCATCCTGCACCCTCGGCACTCATCCTGCACATCGGGATGGTGCTGAGCACCCTCGGGATGGTGCTGAGCACCCTCGGGACTAATCCTGCACCCTCGGCACTCATCCTGCACCCTCGGGATGGTGCTGAGCACCCTAGGAATGGTGCTGAGCAACCTCGGGACTCATCCTGCACCCTCGGGATGGTGCTGAGCACCCCCGGGATGGTGCTGATCACTCTCGGCATGGTGCTGAGCACTCTCGGGACTCATCCTGCACCCTCGGGATGGTGCTGAGCACCCTCGAGATGGTGCTGAGCACCCTCGGGATGGTGCTGAGCACATTTGGGACTCATCCTGCACCCTCGGCATGGTGCTGAGCACCCTAGGAATGGTGCTGAGCAACTTCGGGGCTCATCCTGCACCCTCGAGATGGTGCTGAGCACCCTCGAGATGGTGCTGAGCACCCTCGAGATAGTGCGGAGCACCCTCGGGATAGTGCGGAGCACCCTCGGCACTCATCCTGCACACTCGGGATGGTGCTGAGCACTCTGGGGACTCATCCTGAACCCTCGGGATTGTGCTGAGCACCCCGGGATGGTGCTGAGCACATTTGGGACTCATCCTGCACCCTCGGCATGGTGCTGAGGACCCTAGGAATGGTGCTGAGCAACATTGGGACTCATCCTGCACCCTCGGCATGCAGCAGAGCACCATAGGAATGGTGCTCAGCAACCTCGGGACTCATCCTGCACGCTCGCGATGGTGCTGAGCACCCTCGAGATGGTGCTGAGCAACCTCGGGACTCATCCTGCACCAGCGGAATGGTGCTGAGCACCTTCGGGATGGTGCTGAGCACCCTAGGGACTCATCCTGAACCCTCGGGATGGTGCTGAGCACCCTCGAGATGGTGCTGAGCAACCTCGGCACTCATCCTGCACCCTCGGGATGGTGCTGAGCACCCTAGAAATGGTGCTGAGCAACCTCGGGACTCATCCTGCACCCTCGGCATGGTGCTGAGCACCCTAGGAATGGTGCTGAGCAACCTCGGGACGGAGCTCAACACCATCTCGAGGGTGCTCAGCACCATCCCGATGTGCAGGATGAGTGCCGAGGGTGCAGGATGAGTCCCAATGGTGCTGAGCACCATGCAGAGGGTGCTGAGCTGCATCCCGGGGGTGCTCAGCACCATCCCGAGGGTGCTCAGCACCATCCCGATGTGCAGGATGAGTGCCGAGGGTGCAGGATGAGTCCCAATGGTGCTGAGCACCATGCAGAGGGTGCTGAGCTCCGTCCCGAGGGTGCTCAGCACCATCCCGGGGGTGCTCAGCACCATCTCGCGGGTGCAGGATGAGTCCCGAGGTTGCTCAGCACCATCCCGAGGGTGCAGGATGAGTCCCGTGTGTGCTCAGCACCATCCCGAGGGTACAGGATGAGTCCCGAGGGTGCTCAGCACCAAACCGAGCGTGCTGAGCACCCTCGGGACTCATCCTGCACCTTCTGGAAGGCGCTCAGCACCTTCGCGAGCTTTGACCCTGTTCCCTTTGATCCCATTACCTTTTTTCCCAATTTCCGTTTCTCCCATAATTTCCCTTTTTTTTCTTTATTCCTGGTTTGTTGTTTTCTTTCCGGGTTTCTTTTCCCGATTTCCAGGAGTTTTTTTCTTTATTCCAGTTTCCCCCCCCCCCCCCGATTCTCGGTTTTTCTTTTCCTGATTCCCGGGATTTTCCCTATTCCCCGTTTTTCTTTATTCCCGGTTCTTTTTCCCCATAGCCGATTTTTTTCCCCCCAATTCCCATTTTCCTGATTCCCGATTTTCCCCCAATTCCCGTTTATTTCTTGTGCCGGTGTTGGCAGCGGGGCAGAGACAGGCGGGGGCCGTGTGCCGGCGCCGGGCGCCTTCGGTGCTGGACGCGGGGACATGAAGACGCATGGCGGGGACTGGACAGTGGCTGGGCTGGGCGGTGGCAGAGGCGACGCGGATGTCAGCAGTTGTAGAGCCGGGCTCCCGTGCCTGTTCTCTTTCCCCCCCTCCGCGGTTTCAGAGGCTGCCACGGGCCGGTGCCACGGGGGGGGCCCGGGCACGGCTGCGGCAGGGGCGGTGGCGCTAGAGGCGGTGAGTGCGCATGCGTGGATGACGTCAGCGCCGCAGGGCAGCATGGGGCAGTGGCGGACGGCAGCGGCAGTTTGGGATCGGCCCGGGCCGCACAGAACGGTGTCGCTGCGCGGCGGCGGGGCCGGCGGCCCCACGGGCGCCGGGAAAGCGGAGCCCGCGGGGCACCGAGGCTTTCCCCGCTTAGCCCAGCTGGGACGTCGCCTTGCAACGGCCCCCTGAGCTCCACTGGGGCTCCACGGAAACCAGGGCTTCAGACGCTGCTTGGCAACCTTCACCCCGAATAAACCACGCACGGGGGGTGTCCGCTGTTGCACAGAACAGACGCGGCTTTGCCTCCCTTCTCAGTACCACAGGGCCCAGAACTCATCCTGCACCCTCGGCATTGGTGCTGAGCACCCTCGGGACTCATCCTGCACCCTCGGGATGGTGCTGTGCACCCTCGGGACTCATCCTGCACCCTCGGGATGGTGCTGAGCACCCTCGGGACTCATCCTGCACCCTCGGGATGGTGCGGAGCACCCTCGGGATGGTGCTGAGCACCCTCGGCATTGGTGCTGAGCACCCTCGGGACTCATCCTGCACCCTCGGGATGGTGCTGAGCACCCTCGAGATGGTGCTGAGCACCCTCGGGACTCATCCTGCACCCTCGGGATGGTGCTGAGCACCCTCGGGATGGTGCTGAGCACGCTCGGCACTCATCCTGCACCCTCGGGATGGTGCTGAACAACCTCGGGACTCATCCTGCACCCTCGGGATGGTGCTGAGCACCCTCGAGATGGTGCTGAGCAACCTCGGGACTCATCCTGCACCCTCGGGATGGTGCTGAGCACCCTCGAGATGGTGCTGAGCAACCTCGGGACTCATCCTGCACCCTCGGGATGGTGCTGAGCACCCTCGAAATGGTCCTGAGCCTCCTCGGGACTCATCCTGCACATCGGGATGGTGCTGAGCACCCTGAGGATGGTGCTGAGCACCCTCGGGACGGAGCTCAGCACCCTCTGCATGGTGCTCAGCACCATTGGGACTCATCCTGCACCCTCGGCACTCATCCTGCACCCTCAAGATGGTGCTGAGCACCCTCGGGATGGTGCTGAGCACCCCCGGGATGGAGCTCAGCACCCTCTGCATGGTACTCAGCACCATTGGGCCTCATCCTGCACCCTCGGCACTCATCCTGCACATCGGGATGGTGCTGAGCACCCTCGGGATGGTGCTGAGCACCCTCGGGACGGAGCTCAGCACCCTCGGGATGGTGCTCAGCACCATTGGGACTCATCCTGCACCCTCGGCACTCATCCTGCACATCGGGATGGTGCTGAGCACCCTCGAGATGGTGCTGAGCTCCGTCCCGAGGTTGCTCAGCACCATTCCTAGGGTGCTCAGCACCATCCCGAGGGTGCAGGATGAGTCCCGATGTTGCTCAGCACCATCTCGAGGGTGCTCAGCACCATCCCGAGGGTGCAGGATGAGTGCCGAGGTTGCTCAGCACCATCTCGAGGGTGCTCAGCACCATCCCGAGGGTGCAGGATGAGTCCCGAGGTTGCTCAGCACCATTCCTAGGGTGCTCAGCACCATGCCGAGGGCGCAGGATGAGTCCCGAGAGTGCTCAGCACCATCCCGAGGGTGCTCAGCACCATCCCGAGGGTGCAGGATGAGTCCCTAGGGTGCTCAGCACCATCCCGAAGGTGCTCAGCACCATTCCGCTGGTGCAGGATGAGTCCCGAGGTTGCTCAGCACCATTTTTATGGTGCTCTGCAGCATGCCGAGGGTGCAGGATGAGTCCCAATGTTGCTCAGCACCATTCCTAGGGTCCTCAGCACCATGCCGAGAGTGCAGGATGAGTCCCGAGGTTGCTCAGCACCATCTCGAGGGTGCTCAGCACCATCCCGAGGGTGCAGGATGAGCCCCGAAGTTGCTCAGCACCATCTCGAGGGTGCTCAGCACCATGCCGAGGGTGCAGGATGAGTCCCAAGAGTGCTCAGCACCATCCCGAGTGTGCAGGATGAGTGCCGAGGGTGCTCCGCACTATCCCGAGGGTGCTCAGCACCATCTCGAGGGTGCTCAGCACCATCCCGAGGGTGCAGGATGAGCCCCGAAGTTGCTCAGCACCATCTCGAGGGTGCTCAGCACCATGCCGAGGGTGCAGGATGAGTCCCAAGAGTGCTCAGCACCATCCCGAGGTTGCTCAGCACCATTCCGCTGGTGCAGGATGAGTGCCGAGGAGGCTCAGCACTATCTCGAGGGTGCTCAGCACCATCGCGCGCGTGCAGGATGAATCCCGAGGTTGCTGAGCACCATTCCTACGGTGCTCTGCAGCATGCCGAGGGTGCAGGATTAGTCCCGAGGTTGCTCAGCACCATCTCGAGGGTCCTCAGCACCATGCCGAGAGTGCAGGATTAGTCCCGAGGTTGCTCAGCACCATCTCGAGGGTGCTCAGCACCATCCCGAGGGAGCAGGATGAGTCCCGAGGGTGCTCCGCACTATCCCGAGGGTGCTCAGCACCATCCCGAGGGTGCTCAGCACCATCTCGCTTGTGCAGGATGAGTGCCGAGGTTGCTCAGCACCATCCCGAGGGTGCTCAGCACCATCTCGCGGGTGCAGGATGAGTCCCGAGGTTGCTCAGCACCATCCCCAGGGTGCTCAGCACCATGCCGAGGGCGCAGGATGAGTCCCGAGAGTGCTCAGCACCATCCCGAGGGTGCAGGATGAGTCCCGAGGGTGCTCAGCACCATCCCGAGGGTGCAGGATGAGTCCCGAGGGTGCTCAGCACCATCCCGAAGGTGCTCAGCACCATTCCGCTGGTGCAGGATGAGTCCCGAGGTTGCTCAGCACTATCTCGAGAGTGCTCAGCACCATCGCGCGCGTGCAGGATGAGCCCCGAAGTTGCTCAGCACCATCTCGAGGGTGCTCAGCACCATGCCGAGGGTGCAGGATGAGTCCCAAGAGTGCTCAGCACCATCCCGAGGTTGCTCAGCACCATCCCGAGGGTGCAGGATGAGTCCCGAGGGTGCTCAGCACCATCTCGAGGGTGCTCAGCACCATCCCGAGGGAGCAGGATGAGTCCCGAGAGTGCTCAGCACCATGCCGAGAGTGATCAGCACCATCCCGAGAGTGCTCAGCACCATCCCGGGGGTGCTCAGCACCATCCCGAGTGTGCAGGATGAGTGCCGAGGGTGCTCCGCACTATTCCGAGGGTGCTCAGCACCATCCCGAGGGTGCTCAGCACCATCTCGCGGGTGCAGGATGAGTGCCGAGGTTGCTCAGCACCATCCCGAGGGTGCTCAGCACCATCTCGCGGGTGCAGGATGAGTCCCGAGGTTGCTCAGCACCATCCCCAGGGTGCTCAGCACCATGCCGAGGGTGCAGGATGAGTCCCAAGAGTGCTCAGCACCATCCCGAGGTTGCTCAGCACCATTCCGCTGGTGCAGGATGAGTCCCGAGGTTGCTCAGCACTATCTCGAGGGTGCTCAGCACCATCGCGCGCGTGCAGGATGAATCCCGAGGTTGCTGAGCACCATTCCTACGGTGCTCTGCAGCATGCCGAGAGTGCAGGATTAGTCCCGAGGTTGCTCAGCACCATCTCGAGGGTGCTCAGCACCATCCCGAGGGAGCAGGATGAGTCCCGAGGGTGCTCCACACTATCCCGAGGGTGCTCAGCACCATCCCGAGGGTGCTCAGCACCATCTCGCGGGTGCAGGATGAGTGCCGAGGTTGCTCAGCACCATCCCGAGGGTGCTCAGCACCATCTCGCGGGTGCAGGATGAGTCCCGAGGTTGCTCAGCACCATCCCCAGGGTGCTCAGCACCATGCCGAGGGCGCAGGATGAGTCCCGAGAGTGCTCAGCACCATCCCGAGGGTGCAGGATGAGTCCCGAGGGTGCTCAGCACCATCCCGAGGGTGCAGGATGAGTCCCGAGGGTGCTCAGCACCATCCCGAAGGTGCTCAGCACCATTCCGCTGGTGCAGGATGAGTCCCGAGGTTGCTCAGCACTATCTCGAGGGTGCTCAGCACCATCGCGCGTGTGCAGGATGAGCCCCGAAGTTGCTCAGCACCATCTCGAGGGTGCTCAGCACCATGCCGAGGGTGCAGGATGAGTCCCAAGAGTGCTCAGCACCATCCCGAGGTTGCTCAGCACCATCCCGAGGGTGCAGGATGAGTCCCGAGGGTGCTCAGCACCATCTCGAGGGTGCTCAGCACCATCCCGAGGGTGCAGGATGAGTCCCGAGAGTGCTCAGCACCATGCCGAGAGTGATCAGCACCATCCCGAGAGTGCTCAGCACCATCCCGGGGGTGCTCAGCACCATCCCGAGTGTGCAGGATGAGTGCCGAGGGTGCTCCGCACTATTCCGAGGGTGCTCAGCACCATCCCGAGGGTGCTCAGCACCATCTCGCGGGTGCAGGATGAGTGCCGAGGTTGCTCAGCACCCTCCCGAGGGTGCTCAGCACCATCTCGCGGGTGCAGGATGAGTCCCGAGGTTGCTCAGCACCATCCCCAGGGTGCTCAGCACCATGCCGAGGGCGCAGGATGAGTCCCGAGAGTGCTCAGCACCATCCCGAGGGTGCAGGATGAGTCCCGAGGGTGCTCAGCACCATTTCGAGGGTGCAGGATGAGTCCCGAGGGTGCTCAGCACCATCCCGAAGGTGCTCAGCACCATTCCGCTGGTGCAGGATGAGTCCCGAGGTTGCTCAGCACTATCTCGAGGGTGCTCAGCACCATCGCGCGCGTGCAGGATGAATCCCGAGGTTGCTGAGCACCATTCCTACGGTGCTCTGCAGCATGCCGAGGGTGCAGGATTAGTCCCGAGGTTGCTCAGCACCATCTCGAGGGTCCTCAGCACCATGCCGAGAGTGCAGGATTAGTCCCGAGGTTGCTCAGCACCATCTCGAGGGTGCTCAGCACCATCCCGAGGGAGCAGGCTGAGTCCCGAGGGTGCTCAGCACCATCCCGAGAGTGCTCAGCACCATCCCGGGTGTGCTGAGCACCATCCCGGGGGTGCTGAGCACCATCTCGCGGGTGCAGGATGAGTCCCGAGGTTGCTCAGCACCATCCCGGGGGTGCTCAGCACCATCCCGAGGGTTCAGGATGAGTCCCCAGAGTGCTCAACACCATCCCGAGTGTGCAGGATGAGTGCCGAGGGTGCTCCGCACTATCCCGAGGGTGTTCAGCACCATCTCGAGGGTGCTCAGCACCATCCCGAGGGTGCAGGATGAGCCCCGAGGTTGCTCAGCACCATTCCTAGTGTGCTCAGCACCATGCCGAGGGTGCAGGATGAGTCCCAAGAGTGCTCAGCACCATCCCGAGGGTGCAGGATGAGTCCCGAGGGTGCTCAGCACCATCCCGAGGGTGCTCAGCACCATTCCGCTGGTGCAGGATGAGTCCCGAGGTTGCTCAGCACCATCTCGAGGGTGTTCAGCACCATCGCGAGGGTGCTCAGCACCATCCCGAGGGTGCAGGATGAGTGTCGAGGGTGCTCAGCACCATCCCGAGGGTGCAGGATGAGTCCCGAGGGTGCTCAGCACCATCCCGAGAGTGCTCAGCACCATCCCGGGGGTGCTCAGCACCATCCCGGGGGTGCTCAGCACCATCTCGCGGGTGCAGAATGAGTCCCGATGTTGCTCAGCACCATCCCGAGGTTTCAGGATGAGTCCCCAGAGTGCTCAGCACCATCCCGAGTGTGCAGGATGAGTGCCGAGGGTGCTCCGCACTATCCCGAGGGTGCTCAGCACCATCCCGAGGGTGCTCAGCACCATCCCGAGGGTGCAGGATGAGTGTCGAGGGTGCTCAGCACCATCTCGAGGGTGCTCAGCACCATCCCGAGGGTGCAGGATGAGTCCCGAGGGTGCTCAGCACCATCCCGAAGGTGCTCAGCACCATTCCTCTGGTGCAGGATGAGTCCCGAGGGTGCTCAGCACCATCCTGAGGGTGCTCAGCACCATCTCGAGAGTGCTCAGCACCATCTCGAGAGTGCTCAGCACCATCCCGAGGGTGCAGGATGAGTCCCTAGGGTGCTCAGCACCATTCCTAGGGTGCTCAGCACCATCCCGAGGGTGCAGGATGAGTCCCGAGGGTGCTGCGCATTATCCTGATGGTGCTCAGCACCATCCCGAGGGTGCAGGATGAGTCCCGTGTGTGCTCAGCACCATCCCGAGGGTACAGGATGAGTCCCGAGGTTGCTGAGCACCAAACCGAGCGTGCTGAGCACCCTCGGGACTCATCCTGCACCTTCTGGAAGGCGCTCAGCACCCTTGGGAGCTTTGACCCTGTGCCCTTTGATCCCATTACCTTTTTTCCCAATTTCCGTTTCTCCCATAATTTCCCTTTTTTTTCTTTATTCCTGGTTTGTTGTTTTCTTTCCGGGTTTCTTTTCCCGATTTCCAGGGGTTTTTTTCTTTATTCCAGTTTCCCCCCCCCCCCCCGATTCTCGGTTTTTCTTTTCCTGATTCCCGGGATTTTCCCTATTCCCCGTTTTTCTTTATTCCCGGTTCTTTTTCCCCATAGCCGATTTTTTTCCCCCCAATTCCCATTTTCCTGATTCCCGATTTTCCCCCAATTCCCGTTTATTTCTTGTGCCGGTGTTGGCAGCGGGGCAGAGACAGGCGGGGGCCGTGTGCCAGCGTTGGGCGCCTTCGGTGCTGGACGCGGGGACATGAAGACGCATGGCGGGGACCGGCCAGTGGCTGGGCTGGGCGGTGGCAGAGGCGACGCGGGTGTCAGCCGTTGTAGAGCCGGGCTCCCGTGCCTGTTCTCTTTCCCCCCCTCCGCGGTTTCAGAGGCTGCCACGGGCCGGTGCCACGGGGGGCCCGGGCACGGCTGCGGCAGGAGCGGCGGCGCTAGAAGCGGTGAGTGCGCATGCGTGGATGACGTCAGCGCCGCAGGGCAGCATGGGGCAGTGGCGGACGGCAGCGGCAGTTTGGGATCGGCCCGGGCCGCACAGAACGGTGTCGCTGCGCGGCGGCGGGGCCGGCGTCCCCACGGCCGCCGGGAAAGCGGAGCCCGCGGGGCACGGAGGCTTTCCCCGCTTAGCCCAGCTGGGACGTCGCCTTGCAACGGCCCCCTGAGCTCCACTGGGGCTCTACGGAAACCAGGGCTTCAGACGCTGCTTGGCAACCTTCACCCCGAATAAACCACGCACGGGGGGTGTCCCGTGTAGCACAGAACAGACACGGCTTTGCCTCCCTTCTCAGTACCACAGGGCCCAGAACTCATTCTGCACCCTCGGGACTGATCCTTCACCCTCTGGATGGTGCTGAGCACCCTGGGGACTCATCCTGCACCCCCGGGATGGTGCTGAGCACCCTCGGGACTCATCCTGCACCCTCGGGATGGTGCTGTGCACCCTCGGGATGGTGCTGAGCACCCTCGAGATGGTGCTGAGCAACCTCGGCACTCATCCTGCACCCTCGGCATGGTGCTGAGCACCCTGGGGATGGTGCTGAGCACTCTCGAGATGGTGCTGAGCACCCTCAGGATGGTGCGGAGCACCCTCGGGACTCATCCTGCACCCTCGGGATGATGCTCAGCAGCCACGGGATGGTGCTGAGCACCCTCGGACTCAGCCTGCACCCTCGGGATTCATCCTGCACCCTCGAGATGGTGCTCAGCGCCCTCGGGATGGTGCTCAACACCCTCGGGATGGTGCTGAGCATCCTCGGCACTCATCCTGCACCCTCGGGAATGCGCTCAGCACCCTCTGGACCCATTCAGCACCTTCTGGAAGGCGCTCAGCACCCTCGGGACTCATCCTGCACCCTCGAGACTCATCCTGCACCCTCGGGATGGTGCTCAGCACCCTCGGAGAAATATTGTTTATGGCTAAATTTATTTTTTGGTTTTGTGGTTATTTGGAGATAGTACTTTGATTTTGATGATTCGAGGTATTATGAGATTATTGAGTTTGGAACAATTTGGTTTTGTATGGTTAAGTGCAGTTTGTTTTTGATCTTTTTGTAGTTGCATGTACCTGTTTATTGCTTCAGTGGTTTTTATTAGTTGTATTTTTGGGGATACGAATATTTATATGATGGATTTTTACAGGGAGTTTGTTTCTGTAGCGATATCTTATTTTTTAGTAGTTCAATTTTTTTTTATTGTTAATGAGGACTTCCCATATTTTTATAGAGCATTGATTATTATTTATGAATTAGAAGGTAGAGATTTGGTTAGGTTTTTTTAGTAATGTTTAGGGCTCAGTGAATGGTTTTGAGTTTACTAAGTCAATGTTTTTTTAAGTAGATTGGGTTGTGTTAAATTTTATATAGTTTTTTGTGTTTTGTTTTACTTTTATGATGTGGTATGAATGATTAGTAAAAAGAGTGTAGTGGGGGTTGTTGCTGCTCTTCTAATAAACTGGGTATAATTACTCATACACTTTTAAAACATGTTACTGTGATTGGGATGTAGGGAAGGACAAAGAAACTATTAACTCAAGCTACTTGGTACAAACTTCAGTACATTTATAAAGTTTTTATCAAACATTATTATTGAGCTTACCGTAACAGCTATTTTAATCTGTGCCCTTTTACTGTGAAAGTTATGTATTAGGGACAATATTGGAGTTATTTTTGGATAAGAAAATAAACTTCGGGACAAGAAAGGCATTAAAACTTCAAGAAAAGCTCAGAGACTAGAACTACGTGAAGGGCTGAACCCTGAGAGACATGAACTTAAGTAACACTGTTACCGAGTCCTTTGTCCCAACACACAGTAAGTACCAACCGAATGTAATTGCTGTAAATTTTTCTTACTCCTTTGAACCCCACATTGGGCAGCAAATAATGCAATGCTTAGAAAGCTAAGTCAAAAGTCAAAGTGCTGCAGGGTAACTTCACAGCTCCAGACATCTTGTGTCCATCTA
Source organism: Poecile montanus (assembly GCA_038429875.1). Lineage (NCBI taxonomy): Eukaryota > Metazoa > Chordata > Aves > Passeriformes > Paridae > Poecile > Poecile montanus. Next base: position 308,321 of record CM076531.1, read on the forward strand.
GGAATACCCTCTAGACTCCAAGTAAAACCTACATTACAAATTTCAAATTACAGGGGCCTGGGACTTGGCCTTTTACACCTACACCCAGGCTGGGCAGCAGGGCAGAGCAGCTCCGGGACAGCTACACCCAGACACCTGTGACACACAAGACAACAGACAAGGGCACACAGCGGGAAGACAAAACTCTGGGCCACAAGAATGGCCACAAGGACCGAGAGAACGCGGAACGAGATGAGCAGGGTGACAATGAAGGTGAGCTGATGAAGCTCGCAGAATGCAGGAGGAAGAAGATGCTGATGGAACGATTAACTCCAAGAACCGCCAAGACGGATGCCCGAGAATCTGAGGGTTACAATCCTCTGCCTATCTTCACGTTTGTACAAGTCCTAAGCCGCAACAATGGATCCTCGCGGCGCACGGCTGTCGACACAGCTCGGAACAAGACCTCTAAAAGACATCCGATCGGATGCTTTTCAAAACAGACGCAATTCCAAGGCCTCTCAGAACTCCCGAGGCAAAGCTTCGACGGTGTCGGGGCGAGGAACCCAGAGATCGGAGATGCTAAGAATGGTGCCAGGGTTTCTGGTAAGCCCCCAGAAGGGATAAGGCAAGGCATGTACAACACAAGAGGCACAAAAGACACAGACGGCACGATGGACAAGTGACATGACACACCCCGGGACTGCTCTGTCCTGCACACCTCAGCACTGTGAGCAAAAACGAGGCTCTCCCTTCATGAGGCCTAAGGGGCCACAGCCTGGACCTCCCCGTCCCCAAAGCTGACTCAAAAATCCCAGGTCACACGTCCGGACCAGGCACTCCGCTTTCGTCCCCTCTGTGGGTCGTAGCCGTCGACTCAGCTCTCAGACGCCCGGTGGGGAGGATCCACATGGGGCGGCAAGGAAGGCCAGCTCGCCATCTGGGAAGTTCCTCCCATGGCCAGGCTGTCGTCTCTCTGTCAGCTACAATAAATAAAACACAAAATCAGAGGCTGATCTAGGCAGGGCATCAGCCAAAACCCAACAATTCCGCTACTCACGGTCTCCTGCGAACGGCCACGTCCTGAGGCCGCGCACTTCGGCCACGCCGGGAGCCGGAGGCCATTGTCGCAGGGCGTGCCTGAGTTAAGAGAAGACAAAGTGATGCGGCATTGCTGAAACTCAAAGGGACCCTCGCTCCTCCTCCCGACATCCCCAACTCACAGCAACCCCTCGGCCCGTTCCTGAAGGCCACAAACACGGCCCCTTTACGTGGAAAAGGCTTCACCACGTGGTCCCGTAACTCTTCCGCAGGGCTCACGGGAGAGGCGAAACAGCTGTGCCGGCCGGTTGGCGAGGGAATCTCGGCGAAACACGACTGGACTGCCTAAAGCACGCAAACAAGAAGGGACGCTTGGCATTTGCACAGGAAACTGAGAGCCCAGCGATAACAACAGCTTCCCTCCACCAATCAATGCTCACCTTGCCCACTTCGCCTTGACTGCTGCTAGCTGGCTCTACTTCCTAAAAATAAAGACAAAGAGGAGACCTGTAACACAGTGACCGGTTCCAGTTGCCCTGCAAAGACAAACGTTGACTTACCTTCTCGGGGGAACCCCCTTACCCTGCATGGGGCGCTCTGCCACCGATTTCATCCGTCCGCATCTGAAAGAGAGCTAAGACAAAAGTCAAAGTGCTGCAGGGTAACTTCACAGCTCCAGACATCTTGTGTCCCTCTAGGAACCCCCGCTAGACTCAAACTACACCCTACACCACAAATTTCAAATTACAGGGGCCTGGGACTTGGCCTTTTACACCTACACCCAGGCTGGGCAGCAGGACAGAGCAGCTCCGCGACAGCTACACCCAGACACCCGTGACACACAAGACAACAGACGAGGGGACACAATGGGGAGACAAAACTCTGGGCAACAAGAACGGCCACAAGGACCGAGAGAACGCGGAACAAGATGACGCGGCTGAGAATGAAGGCGAGCTGATGAAGCTTAAAGAACCCGGGAGGAAGAAGATGCTGACAGAATGACAAACTCCAGGAACGGCCAAGACGGATGCCCGAGAATTTTAGGGCCACAGTCCCCTACCTATCTCTGCGTTTCTTCAAGTCCTAAGCCGCAACAATGGATCCTCGCGGCACACGGCTGTCGACACAGCTCGGAACAAGACCTCTAAAAGACATCCGATCGGATGCTTTTCAAAACAGACGCAATGCCAAGGCCTCTGAGAGCTCCTGAGGCAAAGCTTCGATGGCGTCGGGCTGAGGAGCCCAGAGATCGGAGATGGCATGAGTGACACCGGGGTTTCTGGTAAGCCCCCAGAAGAGACAAGGCAAGGCATGTACAACACGAGAGGCACAAAAGACACAGAAGGCACGATGGACAAGTGATACGACACGCCCCGGGACTGCTCTGTCCTGCGCACCTCAGCACTGTGAACAAAAGTGAGGCTCTCCCACCGTGTGGCCTAAGGGGCCACAGTCTGGACCTCCCCATCAACAAAGCTGACTTAAAAATCCCAGGTCACACTTTCATCCCCTCTGCAATTCATAGCCTTCGACTTAGCTCTCAGATGCCCGGCAGGGTGGATCAACATGGAGCGCCAAGCAAGGTCGCCTCGCCATCTGGGAAGTTCCTGCCATCGCCAGGCTGCCGTCTCTCGGTCAGCTACAATAAATAAAACAGAAAATCAGCAGCTGATCTTTGCAGGGCATCAGCCAAAACCCGACAATTCTGCTACTCACTGTCTCCTGCAAACGGCCGCGTCCTGAGGCCGCACGCTTTGGCCGCGCCGGGAGCCGGACGCCGTCATCGCAGGGCGTGCCTGAGTTAAGAGAAGACAAAGTGATGCGGCATTGCTGGAACTCAAAGGGACCCTCACTTCTCCTCCCAGCATCCCCAACTCACGGCAACGCCTCGGCCCGTTCCCGAAGGCCACCCACACGGCCCCTTGACGTGGAAAAGGCTCCGTCACACAGTCCCACAATGCTTCCGCAGGGCTCACGGGAGAGGCGAAACAGCTGTGCCGGCCGGTTGGCGAGGGAATCTCGGCGAAACGCAACTGGACCGCGTAAAGCACACAAACGAGAAGGGACGATTGGCATTGCACAGGAAACTGAGAGCCCAGCGATAACAACAGCTTCCCTCCACCAATCAATGCTCACCTTGCCCACTTCGCCTTGACTGCTGCTAGCTGGCTCTACTTCCTAAAAATAAAGACAAAGAGGAGACCTGTAACACAGTGACCGGTTCCAGTTGCCCTGCAAAGACAAACGTTGACTTACCTTCGCGGGGGAACCTCCTTACCCTGCATGGGGCGCTCTGCCACCGATTTCATCCGTCCGCATCTGAAAGAGAGCTAAGACAAAAGTCAAAGTGCTGCAGGGTAACTTCACAGCTCCAGAGATCTTGTGTCCCTCTAGGAACCCCCGCTAGACTCAAACTACACCCTACACCACAAATTTCAAATTACAGGGGCCTGGGACTTGGCCTTTTACACCTACACCCAGGCTGGGCAGCAGGACAGAGCAGCTCCGCGACAGCTACACCCAGACACCCGTGACACACAAGACAACAGACGAGGGGACACAACGGGGAGACAAAACTCTGGGCCACAAGAATGACCGCAAGGACCGAGAGAACGCAGAATGAGATGAGCCGGGTGAGAATGAAGGCGAGCTGATGAAGCTCGCAGAACCCGGGAGGAAGAAGATGCTGACGGAATGACAAACTCCAGGAACGGCCAAGACGGATGCCCGAGAATCTGAGGGCCACAATCCTCTACCTATCCTTGCGTTTCTTCAAGTCCTAAGCCGCAACAATGGATCCTCGCGGCGCACGGCTGTTGACACAGCTCGGAACAAGACCTCTAAAAGACATCCGATCGGATGCTTTTCAAAACAGATGCAATGCCAAGGCCTCTGAGAGCTCCAGAGCCAAAGCTTCGATGGCGGCGGGCTGAGGAGCCCAGAGATCGGAGATGGCATGAGTGACACCGGGGTTTCTGGTAAGCCCCCAGAAGAGATAAGGCAAGGCATGTACAACAGGAGAGGCACAAAAGACACAGAAGGCACGACAGACAAGTGATACAACACGCCCCGGGACTGCTCGGTCCTGCACACCTCAGCACTGTGAACACAAGTGAGGCTCTCCCTTCACGTGGCCTAAGGGGCCACAGCCTGGACCTCCCCATCCCCAAAGCTGACTTAAAAATCCCAGGTCCAGAGTGCCGACCCGGCACCCCACTTTCAGCCCCTCTGCAATTCATAGCCTTCGACTTAGCTCTCGGATGCCCGGCGGGGAGGATCCACGTGGAGCGCCAAGCAAGGCCGCCTCGCCATCCGGGAAGTTCCTGCCATCGCCAGGCTGCCGTCTCTCGGTCAGCTACAATAAATAAAACAGAAAATCAGCAGCAGATCTTTACAGGGCATCAGCCAAAACCCGACAATTCCGCTACTCACGGTCTCCTGCGAACGGCCACGTCCTGAGGCCGCGCACTTCGGCCACGCCGGGAGCCGGACGCCGTCGTCGCAGGGCGTGCCTGAGTTAAGAGAAGACAAAGTGATGCGGCATTGCTGAAACTCAAAGGGACCCTCGCTCCTCCTCCCGACATCCCCAACTCACAGCAACCCCTCGGACCGTTCCTGAAGGCCACCCACACGGCCCCTTTACGTGGAAAAGGCTTCATCACATGGTCCCGTAACGCTTCCGCAGGGCTCACGGGAGAGGCGAAACAGCTGTGCCGGCCGGTTGGCGAGGGAATCTCGGCGAAACACGACTGGACTGCCTAAAGCACGCAAACAAGAAGGGACGCTTGGCATTTGCACAGGAAACTGAGAGCCCAGCGATAACAACAGCTTCCCTCCACCAATCAATGCTCACCTTGCCCACTTCGCCTTGACTGCTGCTAGCTGGCTCTACTTCCTAAAAATAAAGACAAAGAGGAGACCTGTAACACAGTGACCGGTTCCAGTTGCCCTGCAAAGACAAACGTTGACTTACCTTCGCGGGGGAACCTCCTTACCCTGCATGGGGCGCTCTGCCACCGATTTCATCCGTCCGCATCTGAAAGAGAGCTAAGACAAAAGTCAAAGTGCTGCAGGGTAACTTCACAGCTCCAGACATCTTGTGTCCCTCTAGGAACCCCCGCTAGACTCAAACTACACCCTACACCACAAATTTCAAATTACAGGGGCCTGGGACTTGGCCTTTTACACCTACACCCAGGCTGGGCAGCAGGACAGAGCAGCTCCGCGACAGCTACACCCAGACACCCGTGACACACAAGACAACAGACGAGGGGACACAATGGGGAGACAAAACTCTGGGCCACAAGAACGGCCACAAGGACCGAGAGAACGCGGAACAAGATGACGCGGCTGAGAATGAAGGCGAGCTGATGAAGCTTAAAGAACCCGGGAGGAAGAAGATGCTGATGGAACGATTAACTCCACAAACTGCCAAGACGGATGCCCAAGAATCTTAGGGCCAAAGTCCCCTACCTATCTTTGCATTTGTTCAAGTCCTAAGCCACAACAATGGATCCTCGCGGCACACAGCTGTTGATACAGCTGGGAACAAGACCTCTAAAAGACATCCGATCGGATGCTTTTAAAAGAGAGATGCAATGACAAGGCACCTGAGAGCACCCGGGCCAAAGCTTTGATGGTGCCTGGCCGAGGAAGCCAGAGATGGCAGCTGCAAGGAGTGATGCCAGGGTTTCTGGTAAGCCCCTGGAAGGGATAAGGCGAAACACATACAACACGAGAGGCACAAAACACAGAAAGCACAATGGACAAGTGACACAACATGGCCAGGGACTGCTCTGTCCTGCGCACCTCAGCACTGTGAGCAAAAGTGAGGCTCTCCCTTCACGTGGCCTAAGGGGCCACAGCCTGGACATCCCCAAAGCTGACTCAAAAATCCTGGATCACGAGTCCCAACCCAGCACCCCGCTTTCATCCCCGCTGCGGGTCATAGCCTTCGACTTAGCTCTCGGATGCCCGGAGGGGAGGATCCACGTGGAGCGCCAAGGAAGGCCGCCTCGCCATCCGGGAAGTTCCTGCCATCGCCAGGATGTCGTCTCTCAGTCAGCTACAATAAATAAAACAGAAAAGCAGTGCATGATTGTGTCACAGGGCATCTGCCAAAACCCAACAATCCCGCTACTCACGGTCTCCTGCAAATGGCTGCATCCTGAGGCCGCACGCTTCAGCCACGCCGGGAGCCGGACGCCGTCGTCGCAGGGCACGCCTGAGTTAAGAGAAGACAAAGTGATGCATCATTGCTGAAACTCAAAGGGACCCTCGCTTCTACTTCCAACATCCCCAACTCATGGCAAGCCCTCGGCCCGTTCCTGAAGGCCACCCACACGGCCCCTTTACGTGGAAAAGGCTCCGTCACACGGTCCCGTAACGCTTCCGCAGGGCTCAGGGGAGAGGCGAAGCAGGTGTGCCGGTTGGTTGGCGAGGGGATCTCGGCGAAACGTGACTGGACCGCCTAAAGCACGCAAACGAGAAGGGACATTTGGCGTTGCACCGGAATCTGAGAGCCCAGCGATAACAACAGCTTCCCTCCACCGGTCAACGCTCACCTTGCCCGTTTCACCTTGACTGCTGCTAGCTGGCTCTACTTCCTAAAAATAAAGACAAAGAGGAGACCTGTAACACAGTGACCGGTTCCAGTTGCCCTGCAAAGACAAACGTTGACTTACCTTCGCGGGGGAACCTCCTTACCCTGCATGGGGCGCTCTGCCACCGATTTCATCCATCCGCATCTGAAAGAAAGCTGAGACAAAAGTCAAAGTGCTGCAGGGTAACTTCACAGCTCCACACATCTTGTGTCCATCTAGGAACACCCGCTAGACTCCAAGTAAAACCTACATTACAAATTTCAAATTACAGGGGCCTGGGACTTGGCCTTTTACACCTACACCCAGGCTGGGCAGCAGGACAGAGCAGCTCCGGGACAGCTACACCCAGACACCCGTGACACACAAGACAACAGACGAGGGGACACAATGGGGAGACACAGCACTGGGCCACAAGAATGGCCGCAAGGACCGAGAGAACGCAGAACGAGATGAGCCGGGTGAGAATGAAGGCGAGCTGATGAAGCTCGCAGAACCCAGGAGGAAGAAGATGCTGATGGAATGACAAACTCCAGCAACTGCCAAGACGGATGCCCGAGAATCTGAGGGCCACAGTCCCCTACCAATCTTTGTGTTTCTTCAAGTCCTAAGCCGCAACAATGGATCCTCGCGGCGCACGGCTGTCGACACAGCTCGGAACAAGACCTCTAAAAGACATCCGATCGGATGCTTTTCAAAACAGACGCAATTCCAAGGCCTCTGAGAGCTCCTGAGGCAAAGCTTCGATGGCGGCGGGCTGAGGAGCCCAGAGATCGGAGATGCGAGGAGTGACACCGGGGTTTCTGGCAAGCCCCCTGAAGAAACAAGGCGAGGCACGTACAACAGGAGAGGCACAAAAGACACAGAAAGCACAATGGACAAGTGACATGATGTGCCCCGGGGCTGCTCTGTCCTGCACACCTCAGCACTGTGAACACAAGTGAGGCTCTCCCACCGTGTGGCCTAAGGGGCCACAGCCTGGACTTCCCCCTCCCCAAAGCTGACTTAAAAATCCCAGGTCACGAGTCCCGACCCTGCACCCCGCTTTCATCCCCTCTGCAATTCGCAGCCTTCGACTCAGCTCTTGGATGCCCGGCCGGGAGGATCCACACGAGGACGCCCTGGAAGGCCGCTGTGCTATCCGGGAAGTTCCTGCCATTGCCAGGATGTCGTCTCCTGGTCAGCTACAATCAAGAAGACCAAATATCAGTGCAGGATCTTAGCGGCACATCTGTGAAAACCCAGCACTTACCTTCTCTAGAGAACGCCCAGGTTCATGGGCTGCACACTTCACCCCACAGGGAGGCAGAGGCTTGCTTCACAGCAGTATTGGCTGACACAGCCAAATTACCACCACCTCAAGAAGGGGAGGAAGACTCTCCAGTCAGTGAGGGACAGGGAGCCCAGGGTACCCCAAGGATGGGAACCCCAGCTTATATGACAGCAGTAGGCCCTAGCACTCACTATCACTTCCTGGCTGGCCCTAGCACCAGGGGTACTGCCTGCAGCTCTCGGGGGTTCTGGCACTCTGCTGCTTTAGGGTTCCTGCCTGCAGCTGCCTCAGGGAAACGGGAGTGTTGTTAGGGCTGCTGTTTAGGGTTTGAATAATCCTGTACTCTACCTTATATCCCAACCTGTACCCCTTTTATTTTCGCTGCTTGTCTCCAGCCCTCGAGCTTTTGACCTCTGAAGCCCTCCCTCAGCCTCTCTGTGTCACTGCCAAGCTCCCGCGCTGAACCCTACCAACTTACAACCCTACGCTTGCAACCGGGGATGCTCCTTATCCATAGGCCCCAAGAGATGTCCTTTAGCCCGGACCAGGCAATCCACAGTTGCTCCCTACCCTACCTAAGTTTGGCCCTGAGACAGGGCAGAGGCTGACAGAGCCGAACTCTTTGCGGAGGCCAGGCACGAAGCCTTACCAACCGCCGCCTCGAGGAGGGGTGGGAGCAATCCCCGGCTGCGGAGGGACCGAGAGCCCAGGGTGGGGCGGGGCGGGAAACCCCCTGTTTCCCCAACCCTACGGATCATCCCCCCACTATCTCCTGGCTGGCCCTAGCACCAGGCAACTGCCTGCACCTCTCGGGGGTTCTGGCACTCTGCTGCTTTAGGGTTCCTGCCTGCAGCTGCCTCAGGGAAATGGGGGCACTGTTAGGGCTGCTGTTTAGGGTTTGGGTACACCTGAACTCTACCTTATATCCCAACCTGTAGCCCTTTTATTTTCAATGTTTGTCTCCAGCCCTCGAGCTTTTGACCTCTGAAGCCCTCCCTCAGCCTCTCTGTGTCACTGCCAAGCTCCTCCACTGAACCTTACAAACTTACAACCCTACGCTTGCAACCGGGGATGCTCCTTATCCATAGGCCCCAAGAGATGTCCTTTAGCCCGGACCAGGCAATCCACAGTTGCTCCCTACCCTACCTAAGTTTGGCCCTGAGACAGGGCAGAGGCTGACAGAGCCGAACTCTTTGCGGAGGCCAGGCACGAAGCCTTACCAACCGCCGCCTCGAGGAGGGGTGGGAGCAATCCCCGGCTGCGGAGGGACCGAGAGCCCAGGGTGGGGCGGGGCGGGAAACCCCCTGTTTCCCCAACCCTACGGATCATCCCCCCACTATCTCCTGGCTGGCCCTAGCACCAGGGTACTGCCTGCAGCTCTCGAGGGTTCTGGCACTCTGCTGCTTTAGGGTTCCTGCCTGCAGCTGCCTCAGGTAAATGGTGGTACTGTTAGGGCTGCTGTTTAGGGTTCGGGGTGCGGTACACCTGAACTCCCCCTTACCTATACCCCTTCTTTTCACTGTTTGCTCAGCCTTTTTTTTTCTTGGAATTCTTGTGACAGATTGAGGGCACCGGGGAGGGACTGCCAAGGTGAAATCAAAAGGGAAAAGGAGAAAGATCACCCCTGCAAATCCACACCGGCTCAGCTGTTCAGGTGCTGCTCCCTGGCAAAAAGCTTTGTCCGTCACCACCTCCTTTAAGCGGTGCTCCACGTCCAAGTGCATCCAGGTGCTCCCCCAGACCCTATGAGATGCTCTCACCGTCACTCCATCAGATGTCACTGGGAGCCCACCAGAAACTCCTCTCCTCCGGCAGATCCATGCCAACGTTGATTTGCCACTCGTATTTGGCCCTGTAATAATGACAAAATTGTTGCCCTCCGTCAGGTACGTGTTGTTAGACGCAGGTTTTTCCATAGCCATCTTTTCAAGAACGGGGTGCCATCCCTGCTTGATTGCTAAATTATCGGTAAATTCTGGAAAACCTAAATGAGAAAAAGAATCTAGAAGACTGATGAGTTAATATGGGAACCTTTACATCATTAAACTAATAGGTTTTGAAATAAAGTGAATTCTTCCAGTCCAACTGCAAAAATCCCATTCCTAGAAATGAAATAACAAAAAAACAAACAGCATCAAATTCCCACCAATATCATCAATAAAATCACAATACGTCCACCAGCCAAGGGAAAAAAATCTTAACCTAGAAAAAAATCCAAACCGCCTCAAAAAGATTCAACACTGAAACACAACGCATCCTAACACCTCAACTACCTATACTGAAGTAAACTTTCAAAGCAAATATTCTCCCTATCCACACCACCAATACCAGATAAAACCAATAAAGTACTCTATCACAGCACCCCCGAATCAAAAATCTAAATTGCCCTAAAATTTTTTAATTTAATCACAAATTAACCCCAAAATAAAAACTTTAATCTCGCTAACAAAGAAAACCCCAAAACAGGTAACACAAACAAAACCCACACCGTACAACCAACTACCAGCAAAACAGATGCTATGCTCTTTCACTAACAGTTCTCGTAACATCAGCAAAGTAAAACATAAATAAAAAGCAACCCTATTGAACTCCACACAACAAATCACACCAACTATTAAAAAATAATCAAACTAACTCACTAAACTCAAGACCATTCAACTAACCCTAAACATTAGTGAAAAAAACCCCAAAGCTCTACATCTATAGTAATACATAAATAATTACCAATACTCTATAAAAAAAATTAATAGCTAATTAAAAACATAAAAAAAACAATCTAAACTACTAAAAAGTTAAAAAATACCACCCACAAAAATATACCTATAAAAATCCACCATATAAATGCCTGTCCCCAGAAAGGAAACTAAGAAACGCCACAACAGAAAGAAATCCAAACTTATCATCGACACCTAAACTAAAAAACACAACATTAAATAAAGAGAACATATATGTTATTACGCAGAACTACAAACAAAATAAAATTATACCATCAATTACTAAAAATCACCTTAAAACCACTCAATAAAAAACTTTCAAAAATTGAAAGCTGCATGTAACAAAAGCCACCTAATTAACACCCAAAACTCCCCTAACCAAACAAACCCTACCCCATCTGAACCCCTACATACAATAGAGAACTAAAATCCCAATAATACCTATCAAAATCTATTTTAATTGATTCTACCTAACATACAAACACACCCATTCATAAAATCATCTTTATTCAGAAACGAAATTTCACATAGTATACAACATAAAAAAATAAAGCAACACACTGTGTACCACCAAAAAAACCCTAATATTGAATAAAAACCACATATAAATACCTCTGCTTACTAAATATTACAACTGCTATTTATATTTACCTGTATTTCTATAAAAGTATATCTAAAATTAAAAAGCATTAATTTAATCATTAAGGCAAAGATATACAATAAAAAATAAAATGTCCTAAAATTCCATTATATTGTATCCCCACCATCTGCTTTATGCCCAAACATAAATTCTGTAACTTCAAAACTAAGAAAGAAAAAAATTCTTTGAACATACAATCTACATACAGTACTAATACAGCCTCACACAAATTCTCTCTCAACTCTATTGTCTAACAAAGACAACAAAAAATCCATTTTTTACTTTTTTAAAATAACTTCTCATTGATTAGTGAATACAAAATAATTCGCAAAACCATAACAACTTTCTCTAAACCTATTCAACTTTATTCTAATCCAAAAACCCAGGCTACCACCAAAACACCCCACGGCTCAAAAAGATCCACACCATAGCCCAACTCCAAAAACATCCAAACCACACGTGCAGAAAAACCCTTCTAAATCTCCTGAGCTTTTCTCCACAACAAAAAAAATATCTAACGTTATTCATCCTATTTTTTCCTCTTACCTACACCCTACTTATTAAAGTAAACATCTTTTTCACTTTTCCTCAATAAAAATTTCCTTTAAAATCAGAAAAATGGACTGAAACCTGACTTCTATTAAGAAACACATTCATTTTAAAACATTTCCTCCCAGTTTGTCTCAAACCTTTCTAAGGTTTGGATCCCGTTCCAGTGCACCAGAACCAAATCAACCTGCTCTGGCTCTGGAAACATCAGCGACACCAAACCCAGAGCACGAAGCACCTCGCCGTTCCTACCCCGCTGTCCCTCGGCCCTGCTCTCTCGCGCCCACGCTGCAGAGCGCTGGGAGCCAGGTTCACCCCCGAGAATTGTCACATCCATTTCCTCGGACATTCCAGCTTCCACGGGGATATTGCGGGGACGCCCTGCACTCCATTCCCTAGTACAGCAGCAAGACAAAGTTCTCCCCCAGCCCGCGTCTCCAGAAAATCGTGTACAAGCCTTAAACAAGCCTCGAGATTTGAGAAATACGGTCTGCCCAACAAGCCCAACTCTGCATCCAGAGGAAATGAACATCACAAACAGATTCATGCACACCAGATGCACGGGATGCTGTCAGCTTGAACCTGCAATTAACTCGGCAATGGAAAAACCTCAGCTCGAAGCCCTCACGTGAAATCAAAAAGGAAAAGGAGAAAAGTCTCCCCTGCAAACCCACACTGGCCCACCTGCTCAGATGCTGCTTCCAGATACAAAGGTTTGTCCCTCGGCACCTCCTTTAAGCAATGCTCCATGTCCAAGTGCATCCAGCTGTTCTCCCAGACCCTATGAGATGCTCCCGGTATCGTTCTATGAGACACCCCCGGGGAGCCCACCATAAACCCCTCTTCTCCAACTGCTCCGTGCCCAAGTGAACTGAGGGAAACCCTCCCCCTAAAACAGCCCCGGGCAGGACCCACCCGCTCCTCATCAACCTCACTGCTCACACCTGGGGCTGCTCTGTCCCCTCATCAACCTCACTGCTCACACCTGAGCACCTTCGGGATGGTGCTGAGCACCCTGGGGATGGTGCTGAGCAACCTCGGGACTCATCCTGCACATCGGGATGGTGCTGAGCACCCTCGGGATGGTGCTGAGCACCCTCGGGACGGAGCTCAGCACCCTCTGCATGGTGCTCAGCACCATTGGGACTCAACCTGCACCTACGGCACTAATCCTGCACATCGGGATGGTGCTGAGCACCCTAGGAATGGTGCTGAGCACCCCCGGGATGGAGCTCAGCACCCTCGGGATGGTGCTCAGCACCATTGGGCCTCATCCTGCACGCTCGGCACTCATCCTGCACATCGGGATGGTGCTGAGCAACCTCGGGACTCATCCTGCACCCTAAGGATGGTGCTGAGCACCCTCGAAATGGTCCTGAGCCTCCTCAGCACTCATCCTGCACATCGGGATGGTGCTGAGCACTCTGGGGATGGTGCTGAGCAACCTCGGGACTCATCCTGCACATCGGGATGGTGCTGAGCACCCTCGGGATGGTGCTGAGCACCCTCGGGACGGAGCTCAGCACCCTCTGCATGGTTCTCAGCACCATTGGGACTAATCCTGCACCCTCGGCATTCATCCTGCGCCCTCAGGATGGTGCTGAGCACCCTCGGGATGGTGCTGAGCACCCCCGGGACGGAGCTCAGCACCCTCTACATGGTGCTTAGCACCATTGGGACTAATCCTGCACCCTCGGCACTCATCCTGCACATCGGGATGGTGCTGAGCACCCTCGAGATGGTGCTGAGCTCCATCCCGAAGTTGCTCAGCACCATCTCGAGGGTACTCAGCACCATCCCGAGGGTGCTCAGCACCATCCCGGGGGTGCTCAGCACCATCTCGCGGGTGCAGGATGAGTGCCGAGGGTGCTCAGCACCATCCCGAGGGTGCTCAGCACCATCCCGAGGGTGCAGGATGAGTGCCGAGGCTGCTCAGCACCATCCCGAGGGTACAGGATGAGTCCCGAGGGTGCTGAGCACCAAACCGAGCGTGCTGAGCACCCTCGGGACTCATCCTGCACTTTCTGGAAGGCGCTCAGCACCCTCGGGACCTTTGACCCTGTTCCCTTTGATCCCATTACCTTTTTTCCCAATTTCCGTTTCTTCCATAATTTCCCTTTTTTTTCTTTATTCCTGGTTTGTTGTTTTCTTTCCCGGGTTTCTTTTCCCGATTTCCAGGGTTTTTTTCTTTATTCCAGTTTTTTCCCCCCCCGATTCTCGGTTTTTCTTTTCCTGATTCCCGGGATTTTCCCTATTCCCCGTTTTTCTTTATTCCCGGTTCTTTTTCCCCATTGCCGATTTTTTTCCCCCCAATTCCCATTTTCCTGATTCCCGATTTTCCCCCAATTCCCGTTTATTTCTTGTGCCGGTGTTGGCAGCGGGGCAGAGACAGGCGGGGGCCGTGTGCCGGCGCCGGGCGCCTTCGGTGCTGGACGCGGGGACATGAAGACGCATGGCGGGGACTGGACAGTGGCTGGGCTGGGCGGTGGCAGAGGCGACGCGGATGTCAGCAGTTGTAGAGCCGGGCTCCCGTGCCTGTTCTCTTTCCCCCCCTCCGCGGTTTCAGAGGCTGCCACGGGCCGGTGCCACGGGGGGCCCAGGCACGGCGGTGGCAGGAGTGGCGGCGCTAGAAGCGGTGAGTGCGCATGCGTGGATGACGTCAGCGCCGCAGGGCAGCATGGGGCAGTGTCGGACGGCAGCGGCAGTTTGGGATCGGCCCGGGCCGCACAGAACGGTGTCGCTGCGCGGCGGCGGGGCCGGCGGCCCCACGGGCGCCGGGAAAGCGGAGCCCGCGGGGCACCGAGGCTTTCCCCACTCAGCCCAGCTGGGACGTCGCCTTGCAACGGCCCCCTGAGCTCCACTGGGGCTCTACGGAAACCAGGGCTTTAGACGCTGCTTGGCAACCTTCACCCCGAATAAACCACGCACGGGGGGTGTCCCGTGTAGCACAGAACAGACGCGGCTTCGCCTCCCTTCTCAGTACCACAGGGCCCAGAACTCATCCTGCACCCTCGGGACTCATCCTGCACCCTCGGGATGGTGCTGAGCACCCTCTGGATGGTCCTGAGCACCCTCGGCATTGGTGCTGAGCACCCTCAGCGCTCATCCTGCGCCCTCGGAATGGTGCTGAGCACCTTCGGGATGGTGCTGAGCACCCTCGAGATGGTGCTGAGCACGCTCGGCACTCATCCTGCACCCTCGGGATGGTGCTGAGCACCCTAGGAATGGTGCTGAGCTACCTCGGCACTCATCCTGCACCCTAAGGATGGTGCTGAGCACCCTCGAAATGGTGCTGAGCTTCCTCGGCACTCATCCTGCACATCGGGATGGTGCTGAGCACCCTCGAGATGGTGCTGAGCAACCTCGGGACTCATCCTGCACCCTCGGGATGGTGCTGAGCACCCTCGAAATGGTGCTGAGCCTCCTCGGCACTCATCCTGCACCCTCGGGATGGTGCTGAGCACCCTGGGGATGGTGCTGAGCAACCTCGGGACTCATCCTGCACATCGGGATGGTGCTGAGCACCCTCGGGATGGTGCTGAGCACCCCCGGGATGCAGCTCAGCACCCTCTGCATGGTGCTCAGCACCATTGGGCCTCATCCTGCACCCTCGGCACTCATCCTGCACATCGGGATGGTGCTGAGCACCCTCGAGATGGTGCTGAGCTCTGTCCCGAGGTTGCTCAGCACCATTCCTAGGGTGCTCAGCACCATGCCGAGGGTGCAGGATGAGTCCCGAGGTTGCTCAGCACCATCCCGAGGGTGCTCAGCACCATCCCGAGGGTGCAGGATGAGTGCCGAGGCTGCTCAGCACCATCTCGAGGGTGCTCAGCACCATCCCGAGGGTGCAGGATGAGTCCCGAGGTTGCTCAGCACCATCCCGGGGGTGCTCAGCACCATCTCGCGGGTGCAGGATGAGTCCCGAGGTTGCTCAGCACCATCTCGAGGGTGCTCAGCACCATCCCGAGGGTGCAGGATGAGTCCCGAGGGTGCTCAGCACCATCCCGATGGTGCTCAGCACCACTCCGCTGGTGCAGGATGAGTCCCGAGGGTGCTCCGCACCATCCTGAGGGTGCTCAGCACCATCGTGAGCGTGCAGGATGAGTCCCGAGGTTGCTCAGCACCATTCCTAGGGTGCTCAGCACCATGCCGAGGGTGCAGGATGAGTGCCGAGGAGGCTCAGCACCATTTCGAGGGTGCTCAGCACCATCCCGAGAGTGCAGGATGAGTCCCGATGTTGCTGAGCACCATGCAGAGGGTGCTCAGCACCATCCCGAGGGTGCAGGATGAGTGCCGAGGGTGCTCAGCACCATCTCGAGGGTGCTTAGCACCATCCCGAGGGTGCAGGATGAGTGCCGAGGGTGCTCAGCACCATCCCGAGGGTGCTCAGCACCATCCTTAGGGTGCAGGATGAGTCCCGAGGGTGCTCAGCACCATCCCGAGGGTGCAGGATGAGTCCCGAGGGTGCTCAGCACAATGCCGAGGGTGCACAGCACCATCCCGAGGGTGCAGGATGAGTCTCGAGGTTGCTCAGCACCATCCTGAGGGTGCTCAGCACCATCGCGAGCGTGCAGGATGAGTGCCGAGGGTGCTCAGCACCATTCCTAGGGTGCTCAGCACCATCCCGAGGGTGCACGATGAGTCCCGAGGTTGCTCAGCACCATTCCTAGGGTGCTCAGCACCATCCCGAGGGTGCAGGATGAGTCCCGAGAGTGCTCAGCACCATGCCGAGGGTGCTCAGCAACATCCCGAGGGTGCTGGATGAGTGCCGAGGGTGCTCAGCACCATCTCGAGGGTGCTCTGCACCATCCTTAGGTTGCAGGATGAGTCCCGAGGGTGCTCAGCACCATCGCGAGCGTGCAGGATGAGTGCCGAGGTTGCTCAGCACCATCCCTAGGGTGCTCAGCACCATCCCGAGGGTGCAGGATGAGTCCCGAGGTTGCTCAGCACCATCTCGAGGGTGCTCAGCACCATCCCGAGGGTGCAGGATGAGTCCCGATGTTGCTCAGCACCATCCCGAGGGTGCTCAGCACCATCCCGAGGGTGCAGGATGAGTCCCGAGGGTGCTCAGCACCATCCCCAGGGTGCTCAGCACCATCCCGAGGGTGCAGGATGAGTCCCGAGGGTGCTCAGCACCATCTCGAAGGTGCTCAGCACCACTCCGCTGGTGCAGGATGAGTCCCGAGGTTGCTCAGCACCATTCCTAGGGTGCTCAGCACCATCCCGAGGGTGCAGGATGAGTCCCGAGAGTGCTCAGCACCATTCCGAGGCTGCTCAGCACCCTCCCGAGTGTGCAGGATGAGTCCCGAGAGTGCTCAGCACCATTCCGAGGCTGCTCAGCACCATCCCGAGAGTGCAGGATGAGTCCCGAGAGTGCTCAGCACCATGCCGAGGGTGCTCAGCAACATCCCGAGGGTGCTGGATGAGTGCCGAGGGTGCTCAGCACCATCTCGAGGGTGCTTATCACCATCCCGAGGGTGCAGGATGAGTGCCGAGGGTGCTCAGCACCATCCCGAGGGTGCTCTGCACCATCCTTAGGTTGCAGGATGAGTCCCGAGGGTGCTCAGCACCATCGCGAGCGTGCAGGATGAGTGCCGAGGTTGCTCAGCACCATCCCTAGGGTGCTCAGCACCATCCCGAGGGTGCAGGATGAGTCCCGAGGTTGCTCAGCACCATCTCGAGGGTGCTCAGCACCATCCCGAGGGTGCAGGATGAGTCCCGATGTTGCTCAGCACCATCCCGAGGGTGCTCAGCACCATCCCGAGGGTGCAGGATGAGTCCCGAGGGTGCTCAGCACCATCCCCAGGGTGCTCAGCACCATCCCGAGGGTGCAGGATGAGTCCCGAGGGTGCTCAGCACCATCTCGAAGGTGCTCAGCACCACTCCGCTGGTGCAGGATGAGTCCCGAGGTTGCTCAGCACCATTCCTAGGGTGCTCAGCACCATCCCGAGGGTGCAGGATGAGTCCCGAGAGTGCTCAGCACCATTCCGAGGCTGCTCAGCACCATCCCGAGTGTGCAGGATGAGTCCCGAGAGTGCTCAGCACCATTCCGAGGCTGCTCAGCACCATCCCGAGAGTGCAGGATGAGTCTTGAGAGTGCTCAGCACCATGCCGAGGGTGCTCAGCAACATCCCGAGGGTGCAGGATGAGTCCCGAGAGTGCTCAGCACCATGCCGAGGGTGCTCAGCAACATTCCGAGGGTGCAGGATGAGTGCCGAGGGTGCTCAGCACCATCTCGAGGGTGCTTATCACCATCCCGAGGGTGCAGGATGAGTGCCGAGGGTGCTCAGCACCATCCCGAGGGTGCTCAGCACCATCCTTAGGGTGCAGGATGAGTCCCGAGGGTGCTCAGCACCATCCCGAGGGTGCAGGATGAGTCCCGAGGGTGCTCAGCACAATGCCGAGGGTGCTCAGCACCATCCCGAGGGTGCAGAATGAGTCCCGAGGGTGCTCAGCACCATCCTGAGGGTGCACAGCACCATCCCGAGGGTGCAGGATGAGTCTCGAGGTTGCTCAGCACCATCCTGAGGGTGCTCAGCACCATCCCGAGCGTGCAGGATGAGTGCCGAGGTTGCTCAGCACCATTCCTAGGGTGCTCAGCACCATGCCGAGGGTGCAGGATGAGTGCCGAGGAGGCTCAGGACCATTTCGAGGGTGCTCAGCACCATCCCGAGGGTGCAGGATGAGTCCCGAGAGTGCTCAGCACCATGCCGTGGGTGCTCAGCAACATCCCGAGGGTGCTGGATGAGCGCCGAGGGTGCTCAGCACCATCTCGAGGGTGCTTATCACCATCCCGAGGGTGCAGGATGAGTGCCGAGGGTGCTCAGCACCATCCCGAGGGTGCTCAGCACCAACCTTAGGGTGCAGGATGAGTCCCGAGGGTGCTCAGCACCATCGCGAGCGTGCAGGATGAGTGCCGAGGTTGCTCAGCACCATCCCTAGGGTGCTCAGCACCATCCCGAGGGTGCAGGATGAGTCCCGAGGTTGCTCAGCACCATCCCGAGGGTGTTCAGCACCATCCCGAGGGTGCAGGATGAGTCCCTCGGCACTCATCCTGCACCCTCGGCACTCATCCTGCACTTTCGGGATGGTGCTGAGCACCCTCAGTACGGTGCTCAGCACCCTCGGTTTATTGCTCAGCACCCTCGGGACTCATCCTGCATCTTCTGGAAGGTGCTCAGTACCCTCGGGACGCATCCAGCATTTTTTGGAAGGCGCTCAACACCCTCGGGATGGATCCTGCATCTTCTGGAAGGCACTCAGCACCCTCGGGACACATCCAGCGCCTTCTGAAAGGCGCTCAGCACCCTCGGGACGAATTCTGCACCTTCTGAAAGATGGTCAGGACCCTCAGGATAGATCCAAAACCTTCTGGAAGACCCTCAGGACCCACAGAGCGATCTAGAACCTCAGCACCATTCGGGACTGCAGAATAGTCTAGAGCCCCGCAGAATGATCTAGAACCAATTAAAATCGACCAAAGGGATTCCCTGTCAACTGATATACCTAACACCTGCTATGGTGGTGCATGTGTATTTCTGGTTCAATATGGTGGTCTGCAGATGCATTTTGGGTTGAATATGGTGATGTGCATTTATTTGCGGTTAAAAATAGTTGTGCTCATGCATTTCTGGTTGAATGTGGTGCTGTACATTTGTGTGGTTTTCGGATGCTGTGCCACGCGTGTTTTGGCGGGCGCGTGCGGTGTGGTTTTTTTGGAGGGCTCTGTCACAACTGCACCCACAGAATTTGGGATCCTCCTTCCTGATTTTAGGGTCCCCCAAGCCCCCTCCCCACTAATGTGGGACCCCTTTTGCCCCCTTCAACACCCTTTCCGGTTTTGGGTTCCCCCCGACCCCCTCCCAGTTTGGGACCCCTCCGCGATCACCTTCCCAGTTTTTAGACCCCTTCATTGATTCCCAAAATCCTCCTGTCATCCCTCCCACGGCTTTGCAGGGATTGAACCGGGACCCCACCAAACCCTTGGGCCCCCCCAGGGCTTTTTTTTTCTCCCTCCCCCAGGGGTTTTTACTCTCCCATCTGGGGTTGTCCTCACCCCTCTTTGGGGCGCCCACCCACGCCCCATTTTTGTCACCCCCCCAAAACCAACGCCCAGGTCCCCCAAAGCACAACTTTATTTGCAGCCCGTCCTCGTCCATGCCCCCTCCCCACCCCACCGGGGCGGCCCGGTGTCACCCTCCCCCCTCCCCCGAGGGTCCCCACCCCCACAGGGGCATCCTGGTGTCACCTCCCGCCCCTCGTGTCCCTCCCCCCTTCCCCTATTTACAGCTCTGGGATGTGGCACCGACGGGGGACAGTGAGGTGCACCGAGGGTGACCCAGGGCATGGGGTGAGCTTAGGGCCATCAGCTCTGTGTCACTCCACTCTGTCCTGTCCGTCTTGGAGTCACAGTGTCTTGTCCCGGACCAGGTGCCCTCTACTGTCTCCCAGCTCGGTGTCACCACATCCCATCACCTGTGGCACAACTCTTGTGACCCCAGCTCTGTCACCACATCCTGCCCACGAAACACTCCCTGTGTCCTCTGGCATGGTGGCACCGTGTCCCCTGTCTGTGGTCCAGTCCCTGCGTCCCCCACCAGGGTAGCTCACTGTCTGTGTGTCCCCGCAGGACAGCAACAGCTGCCAGAGCATTGTCCAACTGTCCTTGTGTCCCCACCGTGGTGTTCCCTCAGGGCACAAAGAGCGGGCAGTGTCCCACATCTCGGTGCCATTGTCCCCACATTGTCCCCTCAGGGCACGAAGAGCGGGCGGTGCCCCCGGCGGTGCCTCCTGAGTGCGGCGCTCCGGGCGAAGCTCTCCCCGCACTCGACGCAGATCAGCGGCTCCTGCCCGCAGCCGCTCTCACCCCCGGCGGGCCCCTCGCCCTCGCTCCCCGCCCGCGGCCCCTTCAGCGCCCTCGAGGCACTCGCGGGGTGGGTGCAGCGCCGTGGCCGCGCCGCCCCCGGCCCGGCGTGGGTGCGCTGGTGCTTGATGAGGTTCTTGCTCTGCGTAAAGCTCTTGCCGCACTCGGCGCAGCCGTACGGGCGCTCCCCGGTGTGGATGCGCTGGTGCTGGATGAGGTTGGAGCTCCAGGAGAAGCTCTTGCCGCAGTGGCCGCACCTGTACGGCTTCTCCCCGGTGTGGGTGCGGCGGTGCTGCACCAGGTGCGAGTTCTGCGAGAAGCTCTTGCCGCACTCGCCGCAGGTGCTGGGCCGCTCGCCCGTGTGCGTCCGCTGGTGCCGCAGCAGCTTGGACCAGTGGCTGAAGCTCTTGCCGCACTCGTTGCAGATGAAGGGGCGCTGGCGGCCGCCACCCCGGCGTCCCCCGCCCTCCTCAGAGCCACCCGGGGCTGGGCCGGGGGTCCCGCGGGGCGGTGGGGGGCGCAGGGGGCTGTGCGGGATCACCGTGCGGATGATCTCGTGCGGCAGCACCTCGGCCTCGCCGTCGCTCACGATGCCATCGTCAGCTAGCGGGGGCACGGGGAGGGGGTGAGAGCACAAAAGGGGCTGGGCCTCCACCCCAAATGTTCGTTGTGACCCAAAAAGAGGCTGGGCCTTCTTTTTTGCAGCCCGTCCTCGTCCATATTATTTATAAATAATATTTATAAATACTATTTATAAATATTTATTGAGGCCCAGAAAGGGGTTGGACCCCTGACCCAAATGTTCGTTGTGATCCAAAAGGAGCCGGTTCCCATTCCCAAACGTTCACTGGATCCTAAAAGGGGGCTGGGACCCCTGACCCAAATGTTCACTGCACCCAAAAAGGAAATGGACCCCTTCCTCAAATGGTCATTGAACCCCAAAAAGTGGCTGGACTCCCGACCCAAACATTTGTCGTGACCCAAGAGGGGGGACAAAATGGGGCTGTGGCCCCTCCTGGTGTCCAGTGCACTCCAGAAAGGGGCTGGACCCCACCCCAAATGTTCACTGTGCCCCAAAAAGGGACTGTGTCCCCTCCTGGAGTGTCTGGACTCCCCCCTTTCTTGGGGGATCTGAAACCCCCTTTAAAGTGTTTTGAGCCCCCGTCAAATGTCTCTATCCCCTTCCAGTGGTGTCTGGAGACCCCCAAAAGTGCCTTGAACCCCCTCCCAAATGCCTCTAGCCCTTTCTTGGTGCATCTGGAGCCCCCCCCAAATTTGCCTGCAGCCCCCAAGAAGAGCTCATATACCTCTCCAGGGATGTCTGGATCCCCCCAAATTGTCTGTACCCCCTTCTTGGGGTGCCTGAAGCCCCCCAAATTTGTCTGCAATCCCCCTGAAAGTGTCTGGATCCCCCCAAATTTTCCTGTACCCCCTTTGTGGGTTACCTGGAGCCCCCCAATCACCCCCCATGCACACTTTTGGGGTTCCCCCCTCACCAATGAAGACCCTCCGAACCACGTCCCCCTCGTCCGAGTCCTGCAGTTCCACCACGTCTGGCTCGTCCTGCTCCATGGGGGCTCCCGGGGGGCTGCGGCATCAAGGTGGGCCCTGAGCACGCCCAAAACCCCTTGGGACCCCCTCCAACCCATAACTCCAAAGGATTGTTTGCATCTTGGTTCGTGTTGTGCCCCCCAAATTTCTCAGTGTGATTCTAAAATCCTTCTTGTGACCCCAGTTCCCTCTGGATGACCCAAAATTCCTTTTTGTTGCCCTCAATTTCCCTGTACACCCCTCCAAATCCTTCTGTTACCTCCCCAAACCCTTCAGGGTGATCCCAAATCCCCTCATGCCCCCCTAAGTCTCATCCCCTCAAAAACTTCTGTGCCTCCCAACCCATCTGTTCCCCCCCAAAAATCTGTCACCCCAAATCTCTTCATGTCCCCCTCAAATCCCTCAGTGTAACCTCAAACTCCACCACGTGATCCCAAATCCCTCTGTGCCCCCTCAAATATCCCTGTTCCCCGCAAAATCCCTTTGTGTTCTCCCAAATCCTTCTGTGTGACCCCAAATCCCTCTATGCCCCCCCCACCTGTACTCCCTGTACTCCCCAATTCTGCCCCCACCTGCTCTTTGTGGGTCGTGGGGGGTCCCGCAGATGCTCCAGACTCAGCCCCAAAAACCTGGGGGGGGGAGGAAAAACGGAGAGAAGCAGATGGGGGGGGAATCACAAAGGGGGCAGTCACCCAGTGCCCCCCAAAATTACCCGATGCCCCTCAAATTACCCCCAGTCCCCCCATTTTCCTCTTCCCCCTTTAATTTTGGGAAGGGGGCACAAAAGAACAATAGAGTCCCAGAAACCTTCCCCAAAATTCACTCCCCACCCCAAGTTCAATACTGAGGGGGGGACTCCCAGGTTTTTTGAGGGGTCCCCACTCTCCTGCCCCTCCTCCCAAAACAGTTCATCCACAGCCCCCCAGCCCTCCAAATCCAACACTGGGTTATCCCAAATTTTTTGGGGGCTCTCCCACATTTTCGGAGGGGGTCTCCACTCTCATTCTCCCCCCTTCTGCCCCCCCGAAACCAGTGCCTGATCCCAGCCCCCAGGCCCAAATCCCTCTCCCTTCCCATCCCAAAGCCAAGACCGTGGTTATCGCCGACTGCGAGGGGGTCTCCCAAATTTTTGTGGGGGGTCCCCACTCCCCTTTTCCCCTCTTTTCCAAACCTAAAAACGGCACCATCCCCCTCCTCGTCCATTGCCGCCCCCCTGCCGTTGCCTTCTCCCTCCCAAATCCAAGATCGGGGGTATCCCAAATGGGGGAAGGATCTCCTAAATTTGGGGAGGGGGAGTGATTTCCGCTCTCCTTTTTCCATCTTTTCCAACCCAAAAAACGGCGCCTCATTTCCACCGCCCCCCTGCCCCCGGCTCCAATCCATCGTTCCTCTTCATCCCCTGGGTATCCCCAGTTGAAGGGGGGCGGTCTCCCAACATTTTGGGGGGCATCCCCGCTCTCTTCCCTCCCCTCTTTCACCCCCAAAAACTGCCGTTCATTCCCACCCGCCCCAAATCTTTTGCCAGTCCTTCGCCATCGGCTCCCCATCCCAAATCCAAACCCGGGGGTATCTCCAATTGGGATGGGGGGAGGTCTCCCAAATTTTTTGTGGGAGGGTTCCTACTCTCCTTTCTCCCTCATTTCCAGCCCCACAACGGCACCCCCGCCCCCGCCATCGCCTCCCGCATCCCAAATCCAACATGGGGGTATCCCAAACTGGAGGGGGAGTCTCCCACATTTTTTGGGGGGAGGGAGGCTTTCTCTGCTATTTCCCCTTCCCTTCCCCCCTACAAACGGCGTCTCCCTCCCCTCCCCCCGCGCCCCCCGACTCACCTCGGAGGCTCCGCGGCGCGGGAGGGGCCGGGGGGGTTCCGGAGGGGCCTGGGGGTGGCTCCGAGGGTCCCGTCGGGCTCGGGGGTCCGAGGGGGTCGTGGCGGGGGCGCTCCCCGGTCGCGAGGCGGGCGCGGGGCCGGGAACAGGAAAGTCCCGTCATCCCATTCCCCGCCGGATGCGCCACTGGGAAAAAAGCGGGGAAAAAACGCTGGGAGAAGCGGGGGGGAAACCTTGGAAAGACAGGAATTTGGGCGGGGGGAACCCCTAAGGGGAAAAAAAGGGCGGGTCCCGGCACGGACGCCCCCGAGCCGCCCGGTTTTGAGCGGGGGGCAATTGT
This sequence comes from Poecile montanus, assembly GCA_038429875.1. Taxonomy (NCBI): domain Eukaryota; kingdom Metazoa; phylum Chordata; class Aves; order Passeriformes; family Paridae; genus Poecile; species Poecile montanus. The sequence goes on from CM076531.1 coordinate 332,700, forward strand.
GGGAATCGCCCGAATTGTTGGGGGTTTGTTGTTTTGGGAAGGGGGGGGCTGTTTTCCAAGCGGGAAATGGATCTGGGGGTGGGGGGGTGGACAGGGTGGATTTGGGAGGAGTAAGGACAGGGGGCTCCCCCAAACTTCCCCCCCCCCGCCTTCCTGCTTTGTGTAACTGCAGCGACGCGTTTCCTGCCCCCCCGGGAATTAAAAATGGTTGGAATTACGCAACGAGGGCGGAGGGCTCGGCAGCGGCATCCCGGGATTCCGGGAACGCTGGGATCGGGGCTTCAGGGTGTCCCCTGCGCCCCTCTCCCCCGAATCCCTGATTGATCCCCCCCCCCCCCAGGGGTTTTATTGGGGCGTTTACTGGGGCGTTTTCTGCCCCCCGCCCCCGGGAATCAAAAATGGTTGGAATTACACAATGAGGGGTCCCGAGATAGCAGGACTGGGGGGTAGCAGGACCGGGGTTTTTAAGGTGGCCCCTGTGCCCCCCCAGATTCCCCCTCACGAGGGCCTGGGGGTGCATTTCTGCCCCCCACCCCCCTCATCCCTTCAATTAAAAATGGTTGGAATTACACGACGAGGCCAGAGGGTTACACAGTGGCATGGAGGAATTTTGGGATCAGGTAATAGTAGGATCGAGGTTCTGGGGTTCCTCCTGCACTCTCCAAACCCGGAGCCCTCTCCTATTTCCTGCTCTTTCTTTTTTCTCCCTTTATGCACCGTTTTTCCTCTCACCTATCCCACCCTTTTCCCACCCTTTTTCTTCTCACCTTTCTTTCTGTTTTTTCCCCTCAGGTTTCCCCCCTTTTTCTCTCTTTTACTGCCCTTTTCCCCGCCCTCAACTTTCCCGCCCTTTTTCCCCTCACATTTCCCGCCCTTTTTCACCTCATGCTTCCAGCCCTTCTTCCCCCACATTTCTGACTCTTTCCCCCTCACGTTTCTATCCCTTTTTTCTCTCAACTTTTCCCACCCTTTTTCCCTTCACCTTTCACCCTCATTCCCTCACAGGCTCTCACGTGTGGAGACATCAAAGGCAGCTCCTCACCCCGGTCCTGCCATGGACTGGTTCCACTGCGCTCGCTGCTTCCGCCAGGATGGCACCCAGTTCACCATCACCAGCTGTGGCCACATCCTGTGTGAGGGCTGTGGGGGCACAGGTAAAACTGAGGAAAACCCCCAATTTGAGCCCTTAAAATGCTGAGAAAGGGAGAGTTTAACTCAATTTAATCCCTTAAAATGAGGGGGAAAGGACGGGTCACCTCAACACAAGCAAATAAAATGGGCTCTGCCCTCAATTTAAACCCTTAAAATATCGGGAAAAGAGGGTTTGCCCTCGATTTCTATCTTTCGAATGATGGAAAAAAGAGGATTCGCCCTCAATTTAAACCCTTAGCATTGTGGAAATGGAGGATCCTGCTTCAATTTAAAATCCTAAAATGAAGGGAAATGGCCCATTTCCCTCAAGGAACACCATTTTGGGGACTTTCGGACATCTTTTTCGCTCACTTTTTTCTCCCCTTCCCACAGGTCCCTGCCCAGTCTGTGCCACCGCCTGTCGCTACCTGCCGCTATCCCAGCAGGCCAGTGCCCACCATGTTGTGCCCCATGTCCACTTACCGCTTCCCACCCTTTTCCCCTCATGTTTCCCAGCCTTCTTCCCATCCTTTTCACGCCCCCATGCCCAACAGATGCGCCCGGAGGTGAAGGTTTTCTTCAAGAACCCAGTGGCCATCGCCCTCAAGCACCTTGCCCACGTGACACAGGTGAGGAGGACACAGGTGACGGGGGATGAGGCTCCACCGCTGTCCCCAACCCCACACGCTGCGGGGTTATAAGGGGGTGGACCCATGTCCCGCAGGTGTGGCGGTTCCAGAAGGCACAGGCACAGGTGCTGGTGGACTTACACCGGGACAGAGCTCGGCGGATGCAGGCAGAGCTGGAGAAGGCCAGAGAGGAGCTGAGGGAGACGAGGAGGTGAGGGGAATGCCATGGTAGGGGGTCCACACCTCCATCTTGGGCTCCGCTGGGCATGTGGGTGAGGCAGCACTCCTTGGTCAACATCTTGGTGAGAGTCCTCATCCATCTGGGCACTTTCTTGGGAGGGTCTTATCCCCGCTTGGCTGCCACATTGGTGACAGCATGTTTTGCTATTCACTGACATCTTGGTGGGCTTCCACACCTTTGCTCTTCCCCCCTCAGCTGCCCTATGGGAGGACCCACCCCCACCCCAAATAGGGGAAATTCACACCCCACATTAAATTCTTCCACTTCCCAGGGAGCTGGATTCACTCCGCCAGGAGAATGCAGAGCTGCGCCGCATTCAGGTGACCCCCAAAGTCCTCCTTTCCCTTCCCTGGCCCCCAAAATGCCCCCCAAAGTCCCTCTGCCCCTTCCCTCACCCCCAGACTATCCCCCCAAGCTTCCCTCTCTGCCAAAACTGCCCTCCAGATCTCCCCACAGCTGTCCCCGGGCTGGCGCTGGAGCAGCCGCAGCAGCACCCCCCGTCCCTCCCCCACACAGTCAGGTAAGTGCCTGCCAAATTTTTATGGGGATCTTCCACACTCTAAAACCCCTCCTTGCTCATAGGGGTCCTCCCAAATTTTCCATCTCCATTCCAGTCACCCCCCAGCCCCGCCGGCAGCTCAGCAGCCGAGTGGTCAGGTAAGGGAGGGGCATCCTAAATTTAGAGTATGGGTCACTCTGAATTTGGGTTGGGGATCCCCCAATTGCACAGGGGTGTCCCCCAAAGCTCCTGCCCCTCTTTTGCAGCCGCTTAGCCCCACTGGAACCCCCCCGGTCCCACAGCACCCCAGGATGGCAGGTGAGACCTCACCCCAAATGGGGGCCACCCCACAATAGAGGGGTTCCCATAATGATCTGCGACCCCCCCCGCCCCCCGCCCCAGGCTGGCGTAGCCTACCGAGATTCAAGGACCACTCTGGCCTCCAGCGTGGGTGAGCAACCCCAAATCCTACGGGATTTAACCCAAAATAATGCCCCATGCCCTGCTCTTCACCTCCAAGCCCCGCCCCCTTTCCTCATCTCCAGGGAGGGACCCCAGAAGCTCATATAGGACCTCAAACACCCATGGTGTGGCCCCAAGTCTCTGATCTCTCCCCATAGAGACTCCAAAACCCCTGATCTCTCCCCATAGTGACCCCAAAACAAAACCCCCAAGAGTACCTCAAACCCCCGTGGTGTGACCCCAAACCCTTGATCTCTTCCCATAAAGACCTCAAACCCCCACAGAAGGAGCCCAGAGCTCCCTGAACCCCCTGCAGGACACCAAGCCCTCCCAGAGAAGCCCCTCAGTGCTGACCCCGATCTATGGGATGACCCAAAATCCCCCTAACGCCCTTTCCCCCCTTAGTGCCCCCCCAGGCTGGGACAAGTGTGGAGCAGGTACTGGGGGCACTGGGAGGGGGCTGAGGGCCTTGGGATAAACCAGGAGATGCGGAGAGGGGGATCTGGGGGAACTGGAATAAGCTGGGAGGAGATATGGGGAGCACGAGGAGGGACTTGGGGGCAGTGGGGGGGGGGGGTGGTTACTGGGAGGGATTGGAATAAACTGGGAAGGGTAACTGGGGGGGGACTGGAAGGGGGATTGGCTACTGGGAGAAAAATTGGGTTCTTGGGAGCACTAGCGGTGTTTGGGCTACTGGGAGGGGTGCTTGGTGTTACTGGGAGCACCCCAGCTCTACCCCTTCCCCTTTGCCCCTTCCTTATCCCACCCCTTTTCCTTCTAAATCAAGACAAAACCTCCGAATTCAGTAGTTATTCCCCAAATTCAGTAGCCGCCCTCGCCCGAATTCGGTAGCCAAGCGCCCCCAAAATTCAGTAGCCACGCCCCAGAGTGCGGTAGCCACGCCGAAATTCGGTAGCCAGTTCCTTTATGTAGGGCTCTGCCCCGCGGCCGGCGAGGGGCGGGCGCTCCCAGTGGGACAGCGATCCACGGCCATGAAGGACAAACAGAGACCTTTGAAGGGATCCAAGGCTCCCGGACAGGAGCTCCGGGACTTCCCTGGAGGTGGCTGGGCGCAGGAGAAATAAAAATTATTTTTAAAAATGCCAATTTTGGGGTCATTTTGAGTCCGTTTGTGGAGTAAGTGGCGTGGCCTCTACCTCGCGGCCCCGCCGGTTGAGTTGCCGGTGCTGCACCCCTAGTGGCTGTTGGCTCGGTGTGGGTGTAGCCTAAGGGTAAAGCGGAGTTTGGGGGGGAAATGGAGGGAATTGGAAAAAATGGGTGAAACTGGGGGGAAATGGAGGGTTCCGAGGTGGTCTGTGGAGGAGGGGGAGGGCTTCCGTCATCTGGGGACAGCGCGGATTGGTGGAAATCCGTTAGCGGGCGCTGCTCAAGGGCGGCCGGCGCTGGGGATTGAAGAAAAGGAATGTAGGGCTGGTACCAACGGGGTCGACGGAGCCGGATTGGTGGCGAAGAGAGTGGGACGGGGCGCCTGAAGGGACGTCACTTCTGGCTAGCGGTATTTCCGCGTCCTGTTTGGCCGGCGGTCGCCGCTGATCCTGGAACGCTCCGGGAGCGGCCTGGGCCCCCCCGAAGCGCCTCGGGGCCCCCGGAACCGCCTCAGGACCGCTCCGGAGCCACTGAGAGTTCCTCCGGAACACCCGCGGCTCCACCTCCGGACTCTCCTACGGCTCGGGCCGGGCCGCTCCGCCCCGCGTCCGGCGCGGGGCTCGGTGGGGCCGGCCGGGAATGCCGCGGCGCGGCCCACGCCATGTGGTACATCATGCAGAGCATCCAGAGCAAGTACTCGCTGTCCGAGCGCCTTATCCGCACCATCGCCGCCATCCGCTCCTTCCCCCGGGACAACGTGGAGGATCTCATTGGTCGGGTGAGCCCCTGCGGCCGGGACATCCCCCCCGCTTCCGCGGCCGGGCCGGGCTGCTTGAGTCCCTCGAGCGCTCCGGCTCCCTCTGACGATCACTGCCGAGCTATCCCCGGCTGTCCCGGTCCCTGCGAAACGTCCGTGAGGACTTCCTGGAGGGCTTTTCGGGTCCCGAGAGGAGAGGATCAGGGCATCTCCAGTTGGTTCAGAGACTCCAGGCTTTTCCTTCCTTTCCGGACCCCCGGGGCTGGGGGGATCTCCGGGCACGTTTGGTGACAGCGAATTGGTAAAACACAACCGGGAGACGGTATTAAGACCGGGAGTGTCCTTGTGAACGAACCCACGAGATATCTCTTAATTAAGCCCTTCCGAAGGGGTGGGATTTTCTGACCCCGAGGCAGTTCCTGTCCTCGGCATTTCCTGCAAAATCCCGGGATTTGTGTGAACTAACCCTTTCCCATCTGGGATGGGAAGGGGGGTGTTCCTGAACCGGAGGGGTTCCTGTGCTCTCCAGGGCGCCGATGTGAACTGCCTGCACGGCACCCTCAAACCCCTGCACTGTGCCTGCATGGTGGCTGATGCCGACTGCGTGGAGCTACTGCTGCAAAAAGGAGCTGAGGTAAAGCTTTGGGAAAACCGAAAACGGGTGGAAAACACTGAGAAGAAGGGTGGGGAAGTCAGGAGGAGCTGATAAGCAGCTAGGGTTAGAGCTGATGGGTTTATGTTGGATTTTGGGAAAAAGTTTCTCCCCCGGTGTCATGGGGGCACAACCTCCAGGGACTGGGGTTTGGACAATGCTCCCAGCGTGGGGGGGGGATTTTTGAGTCTCCTGTGCAGAGCCAGGGCTTGGATTTGATTATCTTTGAAAGTCCTTTCCAGCTCAGGATATTCCATGGGTTTGTATCCCCTCACAAGGTGGCAGCGGGGGAAGGTTCATTGTGTCAGCAGGGAGGGAATTTTTGGGCAGGGAGCGAAGGAAGGACAGAAACCTAAATTATTGTGCTGAGCTGTTGGAGAGAGTGAGGGGGGAGAATTAAAACCTAAATGTTTGCGCTGAGGTTTTGGGAAAGTGAGGAGGTAGGATTGAAACCTAAATTTTTGCGCTGAGATTCCAGGAGGCTGGGAAGGAAGAATTAAACCCTAAATTAGCTGGATTTTTTTTCCTGCTTTCCCCTGTCTGCCGGGCTGAAGCCCTCCCTCATTTTTCCTTACATTTGGGATTTGTGACTTTTGTTCCCGTGCTGCCGGATCCAGCTGGGTCTGCTCCCTGACCCCCAGACCTTTATTTTCTCCCCCAGGTGAACGCCCTGGACGGGTACAACCGCACAGCCCTTCACTATGCAGCAGAAAAAGATGAAACCTGTGTGGAGATTTTATTGGAGTACGGAGCCAACCCCAATGCCCTGGATGGCAACAAGGACACGCCACTGCACTGGGCGGCCTTCAAGAACAACGCCGAGTGTGTGCGGGCTCTGCTGGCCAACGGCGCCCTGGTCAACGCCCTGGACTACAACAACGACACCCCCCTGAGCTGGGCGGCCATGAAGGGCAACCTGGAGAGCGTCAGCATTTTGCTGGACTTTGGTGCCGAGGTGCGCGTGGTCAACCTGAAGGGCCAGAGCCCCATCTCACGCCTGGTGGCGCTGCTGGTGCGGGGCCTGGGCACGGAGCGTGAGGATTCCTGTCTGGATTTGCTCCACAGAGCCACAGGACACTTTGAGCTGCGCAAGAACGGGAGCCTGCCCTGGGAGGTGGCCCGGGACCCGCAGCTGTGCCAGCGGCTGACGCTGCTGTGCTCGGCACCTGGCACGCTGCAGGCGCTGTCGCGCTACGCCGTGCGCCGCTCGCTAGGCCTGCGCTTCCTGCCCCAGGCCGTGCAGCAGCTGCCGCTGCCCGCCTGCCTCAAGGAGTACCTGCTGCTGCTCACCTGAGGAAGGGACACCTGCCCTTCCCCCAGATTGGCCCTTGCTTCTGGGACAGGTTTCCTACTCGCTTTGTGATTCACCGGGTTCCTCTCCGTGGCTTTTGTTCCCCTTGGCCGCCCAGGACCCCGCTGGCCCCTTACACTGCCTCCCTTTCCTCCTCCCGCCCCTTCCATTTTGTCCCCTTCGCTTCTCACCCTTTCCCCCCCTTTCACCCTCCTGAAATGAACAATCCCCCTCTGATGGCAAATTATATCCCAGCTGTTGGATGAATCTGTTTTTCCCTCTTTATGGTTTTTTTTTTGCCTTGGGAAAGGAAGGATTCAAAGGAACATTCTCCTTTGAGGAAAAACCCAAGGCGGGAAATTGAGGGCTGGGATGCAGAGAAATCTTGTGGGATGTGTTGTCCGGAAATCAAAGATCTGGGTGTTTCTCCAGCACGGAGACGGAAGTTTTCCCTGTTTATCCATAATTTTTATGCTGCATCAAGAGTGAAACCACCTCAAAAACTAAAATTTTGCAGGGCTTGAATTCTTGTGGGTCAAGGAAATCTCCACAGAGCTCCATGTGGAGCTCAGGACTTCCCTCCCACCTCCTCAAGCTCTTCCTGAGGTTTCCCACCAGGAATTCACCCTTTGGTGGTGGTTTGGGGGTCTTTTGGGGATCTATTCCAGGATTCAATGGCAGAGCAGCTCTCCAAGGTGAAACCAAGCAGCTAAAACTGTCATGGTAATTTTCTGGGCAGAACTTGGGGATGAAAGTTCAAATTCCACCTCTTTTATGTTATGCTGGGCAGTGAAATACTGAGGATCGGGAGGGATTTGGGGTCAGTGGGATCCAGGTTTAGCTTTCCATGGATTCACAGAAATCTGGAGCACTTGGACAAACACTGAATTTATTGAAACATCTCCATTTTGTGACTTAATCCTAAAAGCCTCAATTCATCATGCCATCGCTTGGGGACCACTTCTCAAAATCCCATAAAATCCCCAAAAAGCCAAAGGCTCTGGGAAAAGGGGATTTCTGGGGTTCCCCAGGGCTGGCGGTGACAGCTGTCCCTGTCACAGAGGGGCCTCGGGGACCAGGACCTTGCGGGTCAGGTGCTCCAGGTGTGCCGTCTCTGACGTGTCCAGCTCAGTGTTGTACTTGGCCAGGATTTTGAGGATGGGCCGCAGCCTCAACCACCACTGCTCCTTGGGGATGCGGTGCCTGAGGGGACAGGACAGGGACAGGCTAGGGACATCCCTGGGGAGGGATCCCAGGCTTCGTCCCACCTTCCAGGGCGGAGAAGGGAGGGACAGGGAGGGACACGCACTCAAAATCCGTGTGCTGGCGCAGCTCGGCGATAGGCTGGAACACCAGGCTACGCTTGCGCATCCCCAGCAGGCACGCCGAGTCAGCCGTGTTGGCAAAGATCCGGCCTGGGAGGGACACGGGTATGTTTGGGAACATCCTGGAGGTGAGTTGGGAATACTTGGGATCCTCCAGGGATATGGGAGGGAAGGCTGGGAATGTTTGGGAATCTTCAGGAACGGGGGAACATCTGGGAGGAGAAATTGGGAATGTTAGAGATCCTCCTGGAGCAGGGCTTGGGAATGTTTGGCACGCTTCACGGGAGGGTAGGTGTGGAACATCTGGGACCTTCCAGGAGCATGGGAGGGGAGGTTGAGAACGTTTGGGATCATCCAGGGGTGGGGAACACCCCCTAGATTAAAATCTGCGGGAGGGCCTTTTGGGAATGTAAGGTCACTCTGGGGTCCCTTTGGGATCCCTGCTCCAGCAGCACCCACCATGCCGGGAGCACTCCTTGATCTTCCCAGTGATCCAGGCCACGGCCTTGGCGCCCATCTTGGTGCCAAAATTCCGGTCAAATGGAGTGGGGCTGCCTCCCTGCACCAGGAGAATCCAGGATGAGCTGGGGAAATCCCCCAAACCCTGATCCCCTTCCTTGGAAAATCTCACAAACCCCAGTCCTATTCCTGGGGGAATTCCCAAACCCTCACCCCCTTCCCAGGGAATTCCCACCTGCTGCATGTGCCCCAGGACATTTTTCCGGCAGTCAAAGACCCCTTTGCCCTCCTCGGAGTAGAGGTTGTAGATGAAATCTGTGGTGTAATTCTCATTGCAGCGCTCGTTCCTATAGCAGGGACAGGATCAGGCCCAAATCCCACAATTCAACCCAAATAATTCCACTGATCCCAAACACCAGCACCACAGTGAGACCCCAAATCCCGTGATCCCAAACCCAATCCATCCCCATGGGAGTGACACGAGGTCCCCCCCAAGTTGCCCTGCCAAAGCCAGGGCCCACCTGAGCACAAGTCCCCTCTTCACCGTGGTCTTCATCTTCTCCGTCAGGTGGTCCACGTTGGCCTGCGGGGTCAGGAGTGGGATCAGGAATGGGGGCGGGAATGGAAACCCACTCACTTCACACCAACCTGGTGACACTGGGGACAGGGCTGTCCCCACCTGCAGGTCACGGCTGCTGAAGGGCTCCTCAAAGATGTAGGCAGCGTCGGCGCCAGCCGCCAGCCCTGCCATGGTGGCCAGGTAGCCACAGAAGCCGCCCATGGTCTCGATGATGAACACACGGCGCTTGGTACCTGCGGCCGACTGCTTAATCAGGTCACATGTCTGCAATGGGGACAGAATTTGGGGTCAGGAAAAGGGATTTAGGTCCAGGGGATTTGGGCTGCCCACTGCAGACTGCTTGATCAGGTCACGTATCTGCAATAGGGCAGGGTTTGAGGACAGGGGATTGGGATGCCTACCACGGACTTCTTGATCAGGTAACATATCTGAAATGGGCGATTTGGGGTCAAGAAAAAGGGTTTAAGGTCAGGGGTGTTAGGGGATTTCCCCTGGGGTCTCAGCGTGGTGATGGTGGTGGGAGAAGTAAGTGCTTTGGGATCAGGTAAATTTGGGGACTTCCACTGGGGTTTCACTATGGTGATAGTGTTTGGGATATAGGATTTGGTGTCTGACCGTTGTGATGGTATTTGGGATGAGGGTGATTTAGGGGGAATATTTGGGGTCTCACAGTGGTGATGGTGTTGAGGGCGGTGTCGGCGCCAATGCTGAAGTCAGAGCCGGGGACGTTGTTGGAGACGGTGGCGGGGACAATGCACATGGGGATGCAGAGCTCCTCGAAGCGTGCGCGGCCCTCCACCAGCTCCAGGCCACCCATGAATGCCTGGGGGACAATGAGGACATCAAGGGACAATGCAGAGAGGAGAGGGACAGTGAGGACGCTGACCCCACCCTAACCATGCCACTCTGACCACATCCCAGCCATGCTCTGACTGAGCTGCACTGACCACACCCTGCTGACCACACTCTGCCTACATCCCACTGACCTCAAAGCCGCCGATGATTACGAGTGCATGGATCCCGAACTTGCTGATGTTGGCGCTGATCTCCTCAAAATATTTCTTGGGCAGAGTCCTGGGAAGGGGGAAACCCCCCTGGATGAGTCTGACCAAGGTGGGGACCCCAAATGATGCCACACAGCATGGGGAGTCACCTCTTGGTGCCCAGTTTGGATCCCCCCAGCCCTGTCCAGCTGCCCACAGCATTCCAGCCAATCTCCTCCACCTGGGGGGTGAAACAGGGTTAATGGAGCGTGAGAAGGATCTGGGGTCACACGACATACCCTCAGCCCTATCAGGCCCTATCCCCTCTACTCATCATAATGTCCCCGGGCTCGGGGACAGCGGCGGATCAGACCCACAGAGGGGCTGTGGTTTGGACAGGGGTTAAACACCTCCATGCCGAGGAATTCCCATCCCTGCAGGGCCACAACTGCCCTTTCCCAGGGCCTTTTCTTGCAGCCTTTTCCCACAGGGATCTCCCCGTTCCAAAATCCAACCCCTCAAATCCATCCTGCACTTCCAAAACTCTTTTCCCACCCTATTTTCCCACTAGGATCTCTCCGTTCCAAAACCCTACCCTTCAAATCCATCTCCAATCCCTCAAACCCATCCTGCACTTCTCACCCCCTTCCCTTCCCTTCCCCCCCCCCCCCCACCCCTTTCCCTACAGGTGTCTCACCAGCTCAAAATCCAGCCCTTCAAATCCATCATGCCCTGGCCACCCCTTTATCCCACAGGCATCTCCCCATCCCAACTCCTTTCCCCCATAGGATCCTCACCATCCCAAATGCCAGCCCTTTGAATCCATCCCAAACCCCATTCCCTTTAGGAATCTCCCCATCCCAGACCCTTTCCCCACTCTTTTCCCACCCCAGTTCCCCTCTGGACCCTCACCATGCTGAAGGCCACAGTCACTCTAATCCATCCCAACCCCATTCCCAGTAGGATCCCCCCATGCTAACCCCATTCCCTGTAGGGTCTCACCATCCCAAAGGCCAGCCCCTCGAAGCCGTCGTGCACGGCGAGCATGCGGTGGCCGTGGATGAGGCCAATCCTCACTGTTGCCCGCACAGCCGCGTTCATCCCCGCAGCTGGAGCGCCCACGTTCATCACAGCCACTGTGTACCCACTCTGGGGACAGGGTCAGGGACACGGGGACAGGGGTCAGTGGGCCTTGGGGACAGCAGTGGATTGGGGTTGCCTGGGGCGGCCCTGGGGACAGCGGTGGGATTGAGGTGTCCTGGGGAGGGATTGGGGTGGGTTTGGGGTGTCCTGGGTGAGATTGGGATTGGATTGGGGTGGTTTCCATCCCTGGGGTGTCCTGAGATGGAATAGGGGTGTCCTGGAGTGGGATTTGGGTGTTCCAGGTCAGGCCCCTCCCCAGTGTCCCCTACCTTGGTGGCAGGTGGGCGGATGTGAGCCAGCAACTTGTAGACATTCCAGTTGTTCTGGAAGCTCCTAAAAATTGGGGAAATTGGGGGTTTGGGACATTTTGACGCTGGGGTCCAGGGGCAAGGACAGGGAGGTGCCACCTACCGGCCCCGCAGCTTCACCGCATCCTCGAAGCGTCCCTCATTCATGGCCGTGGTGACATCCTTGGTCTGGGGGCACAGAGGAGGACTGGGGTGGGATCTGTCCCTGGGGTGGGATTGGGGTGTCCTGGGGTGGGATCAGGGTGTCCTGGGTGGGGCTGGAGTGTTTTGGGAGTGATTTGGGTGGGATTAGGGTGGAATGGGACATCCTTGGGAGGGATTGGGGTGTCCTGGGGTGGGATCCATCCCTGGGGTGGGACTGGGGACATCTCAGGTGTGAGAACCATCCCTGGGCTGGGTCTGGGGCCACTCTCAGTGTCCCCTCATCCCCACTCACCACCTGGACGCACTCCATGAGGGGCAGACGCACGGCCTGGTTGCCAGACAGACTGACCACGCAGGCTGGTGTGTCTGGCGTCCCCTCCAGCAACGCCATCACAGCCTCCACACCCATCCTGCTGGCCTGAGGGGACACGGGGGTGTCACCTCCCAAGGGGGGCTGTCAGTCACCTCCAGGTCCCCTTGTTTGGGGCTGGGGTGAGGAAGGAGGTGCCCACCAGGATGCGGTCGAAGGCTGAGGGGGTCCCTCCACGCTGGACGTGGCCCAGGATGGTCACCCTGGTGTCGTACCCCAGACGTTTCACCACCAGCTGTGGGGACACAGGAGAGCTTCGGGACTGGCCCCAAAATGGGGCGGGGTGGGGGGGGAGAACGGATTGTTCCCCCGTGTTCCCCCGTCCCCACTCACATTCTTGATGTCATCCGAGGTGATGGGCTTGCCGTGCTTGTCAATGGCACCCTCGGCCACAATGATGATGTTGAGCCTGGAGCCACCGTCACGGGTCTGGGGGAACACAGGGGTAACAACAGGGATAGGGACAGGGGGAGATCCTCTCTCCATCTTTCTCCCATCCATCCATCCATGCATCCCCGTGTCCATCTCTCCCTCCCTCCCTGTGTGTCCACCCCTGTGTCCATCCCTCCCTCCCTCCCACCTCAGTCAGCCTTCTGCACAGGTGCTCCTCCCAGTCGTCCTTGGGGGGTGACTCAGGGATGAAAACCCAATCGGCGCCGCAGGCCAGGGCTGTGATCAGTGCCAGGTACCTGAAACAGGGCCAAAACCAGCTTTTGAGCCACTTCCCCCAATTCTGGGGGTAACAAAAACCCCTCCCAAGTGTCTTCAGGACATACCCACAGTGCCGCCCCATCACCTCCAGCACGAAAGTCCTCTGGTGGCTGCAGGGACAAGAAAGTGTCATTCACCCAAAACAGGGACACCGGGGCTTGGGGACAAAAAGGGTGTTCCTGTCACCTCTGCGCCGTGGTGGTGATGGCATCCACGATCTCCATGATGCGGTGCAGCGCTGAGTCGGTGCCGATGGTCATGTCAGTGCCACAGAAGTCGTTGTCGATGGAGCCCACCATGCCCACGATGTTCAGGTAGCTCGAGCGCTGCGCCTCCTCTGCCGTGATGCCACCTGGGGAAGGGGTGAGCAGGAGGGGGATGTCACCCCCAGATGGTCACTCAGGGGGTAGAGGTGTCACACAGATTGTTAGGGAGGAAAATGCTCAACTTTGGGTGACAAAACCCCATATTTTTGTGTAGGGCACCTTGATTTTGCAACCAAAACTCCTTTGGAATCAAACCTTTCCATACCTGGTCCCTTTTCCTGATGTGGGACCTCCCCAGAATGTCCCCTCAGAGGGAAGCAGTGTCACAAATCCCCGTTTTGGGGGAAAACTCTTGAAGTTTTGAGTGCCACATCCTGATTTTTTGAACCACACCCTCTTTTCCCTCTGTGTCCCCCCGCTTTAAGACATCTTCAATAGTGCTCCAAACCTCCATAATTAGGGGCAAAAAACCAATTTTTTAGTTTCACATCCTGATTTGGAACCAAACCTTTCCACACCCACTGTTCCCTCTGTGTTCCCCCTCCAAAGTATCCCCCTGGGGAGCAAAGGTGCCCTAAACTTCCATAATTAGGGGAAAAAACCACATTTTTGTGTGTCAAAACCCGAATTTTCGTGTGATTTTAAACCCAAACATTTCTCTTTTGTCCCCAACCCTTTCTATGCCGCTCTCCCTCACCCCGGGATGGCCCCCCGTACCTGTTTTGAGCAGTTCTGCCAGCAGCCCGCCCCACTCGGCGCGGAAGGTGTCGGCGCCGGTGAGGCTGCCGTCGCCGCCGATCACGCACAGGTTGGTGATGCCACGCTTGGCCAAATTCCGCGCGGCGCGGAGTCGCCCCTCGCGCGTGCGGAAATCCTGGCAGCGCGCGCTGCCGATCACCGTGCCGCCCTGGGGACGGCGGGGGTGAGTGGCCTTGGGGCTGTCTGTCTGTTCATCCCTCTGTCCGTCCACCCATCCCATCCCTATGTCACCCCCGTATCCGTCCCCGTGTCCATTCCTGTGTCCGTCCGTCCGTCCGTCCGTCCGTCCGTCCCTCCCTCCCTCCCTCCCTCCCTCCCTCCCCCCCTCCCTCCCTCCCTCCCCCCCTCCCTCCCTCCCCCCGTGCCAGCTCTGGTTTTGGTTCATTTTCTGCGGAGTCCATTTCTGGGCGCAGACTGGGACCAGTGAGGAGCACACCCAGTGCCCCCCGTGCCCGGGCGGGGATCCCCCAGTGTGCCCCTGTCCCCCCCGTCCCTGTCTGTGTCCCTCACCAGCTGCAGCATGCTGGACACGCTGTCCCACGTGGCCTCCTTGATGTGGTCGCCGCCGTCCACCAGGCCCTGGTAGCCCTGGGGGGACAGAGTGGACAGTGGTTAAATGACACCTTTTCCCAAATTTAGGGACGAGGATGTGGAATTTTGGGATTGAGGTTGGCACTGACCTCACACACGAAGAACACCCTGGCCCCGGTGTAGATCCCCACGCGCACCACGGCGCGCACGGCCGCGTTCATGCCTGCGGGACACCGCGGTCACTCTGTCACCCCCACCAAACAGATTCGGGGACATCCCCAAAGCTGTCACCTCCCCCCCATCCAGCCTTGCAGCTGCCACCCCCAGGGGACACCCCCAAAACCACCCTCAAAGCTGTCATCCCCATCTCCCCGCCAGCCGCCACCCCCCTGAGGACACCCCAAATCCATCCCCCCCACCCCCTCGCGTCTCCCCCCTCGCAGCTGCCACCCCCTGGGTTATTTTTGCCCCGGTGACCTTTGGTGGCAGCGCCTGACGCAGGTGACAAACTCGGCGGGGGAGGGGACACTCCGGGGGGGCCCCCTGGCTTGGCACCCCCCCCCCATGTTCGTCCACCCCCCATCTTTTGGACCCCCGGAAAAATCCCAAATTTAGGGATGAATTCTTAGAATTTTGGGCAATCCCGAGTGTTTTGGTTCGGTGCCAAAGTGCCACCGGTGTCCCCTTGGAGTCCCCTCCCCGAATTTTGTCACCGTTGTTCCCCACTGTTATCGCGAAACTCCCCCGGAGCTCTGCTCGACCCCAAAATTCCCCCCAAGGTCATTCCCAAAACCTCAATCCAGGGAAAACCCCAACGACTGTGGGCTCAAAATCCCGATTTATACCCCAAAAGGAGCGGGTTTAGGGATTTGGGGGGAATTTCGGGAATATTTGGGGCAGGGGTTTTGGGATCCTAGGGATTTCGGGATCCAGGGGGATTTGGGAAATTTTGGCGGGACGGGGGAGAAATTCTGGGGGATTTGTGGGGATTTATAGGGATCTGGGGTGGGGTTTTGGATCCCGGGGATTTTGGGGTCACGGGGATTTGGGATCCTGGAGATTTGGGGGTTTGGGGTCCCCTTACCCTGCGCGTCCCCCCCGGAGGTGAGGACGGCGATAGCTTTGCCGACCCCCAGGGTCTCGGTGTGCCGTGATCCCGCGGGGCTCGGGGGCATTTTCCTGCCTGGAAAAAATCGGGAAATTCGGGTGAATCCCAAGGCGGGAAGGACGGCTCTGTCCCTCCGGGTGGCGCTGCCAGCGCAGAGTGGCACCGCTGTGGGAGGAACACGGGGACAGGGACACCGGGACAGCCCTGCTGCCATCGCCAGGACACTCCCGCCCCGGGGGGGTGCTCTGGGGGACTCCTTACTGGGGCCAGTTTGTCTTCGTTACTCGTCCCAGCCTCTATTCCCTGTTGAGACCAGTCTGTCCTTACTGGTCCCAGTCTGTCTTTACTGGTGCCAATCTTGTGTCCTTACCGGGGCCAGTCTCAGTCCCTGTTCCCAGTGGGAGCTGCTGTGTCCTCCTTACTGGTTCCAGTTTGTCTTTATTGGTCCCAGTCTGCATTCCCCGTGGTTACTGGTCTGCTCTCCTTACTAGTGCCAATTTATCCTTACTGGTGCCAGTCTGTTCGTACTGGTTCCAGTCCATATTCCCTGTGGGAGCTGCTCTGCACTTCTTACTCGTGCCAGCCTTCTTTCCTGACTGGTCCCAGTCTGTCCTTACTGGTGCCAGTTTGTCCTCCTTACTGGAGGGCTGGTGCCACATCGTCCCCTGTTCGTCCCAGTTTCTATTCCCTGTGGTTACTGGTCTGCCCTCCTTATTGGTCCCAGTCCATCCTTACCAGTCCCAGTCTGTGTTCCCTGTGGACTTGTTCTGCACTCCCCACTGGTTCCAGACTGCTTTCCTTACTGGTGCCAGTTCCCATTCCCTGCGGCTGCCTCTCCCGGGTCCGGTTTTCCTGCCGGTCCCAGTCCCTGTTCCCTGCTGATTCCAGTACCTCTCCCTGACCAGTTCCAGTCCATCGCCGGTCCCAGTCCGGGGCCGTTACCAGTCCCCGTCGCTGTTCCCAATGGGATCTGCTCTGCTTTCCTTACTGGGCCCAGTCCCCGTTCCCTGCCGCTGCCTCTCCCGGCTCCAGTTCAGAGCCGGCCCCGGTCCGCGGGCGTTACGGGTCCCCATCCGGGGCCGTTACTGGTACCAGTCCCCACTGCCCACTGGGAGCACTGACCTGCGGAGCGCCGCCGGCTCGGGGCGGGGGGCAGGAAAGACAGGAGGAGGAGGAGCAGGAGCGCGGCCAAGGAGAGGGCGGCCGGGGCCAGGAACCGACCCAGCCCCGGGGACAGCACCGGAGACACCGGGAGCGCCGTCATGGCCCGGGGACAGTTCCGGGGACAGCTCGAACAGCGCCACCATGGCCCGGGGACACGGGCTGGGCCCTGGGATTGGCGGCGGGGAGCGGTGTAACGGGATCGGGGTAACGGGATCGGCCGTGATGGGATCGGCTGTAACACGAGCGGCTGTAATGGGATCAGAGTAATGGGATCGGCTGCAGGGACCGGCTATTATGGGATTGACTGTAATGGCATTAGCTATTATGGGATCGGCTGTAATGGGAGTGGCTGTAGAGTCCAGCTACTGTGGGATTGACTGTAACGGTTTTAATGGGATCCTTTATTATGGGATTGGCTGTAACAGTTTTGGATGTAGGGACCAGCTGTAACAGGACTGACCACAGGAAGAAACTGGAATGGATCAGCTGGAATGGGATCGGTTGCAGGGACCAGCTGGAATGGGGTACACACATATAGAGTGACCCCCTATGCGATGACATCCTCACACGGTGATGCCTTATGGGGATCCATATTCCACCCCCCCCAGGGTGACACCCCTATAGGGTGACCTGCACACACAGAGTGACTCCCTATACGGTGACACACACCCCCCCCCCCCGGGGTGACCATGGTCCTCAAAGGGTGACCATCACCCCCAGGGTAATCCCCTATAAGGTTACAGACCGCAGAGAATGACATCCCCGCAGGGTGATCCCTATAGGGTCACATCCCCTAGACAATGACAACCCCGCAGGGTGATCCCTATAGGGTCACATCCCCTAGACAATGACAACCCCGCAGGGTGATCCCTATAGGGTCACAGCCCCGTCCAGGGCCACCTCTGCGCTGCCACTTTGGACCTCCAAGCCGCCAGGGCCCGGTCTCTTCTCCAAGCAGGGCGCCGCTCGCTCCCCCGATCTTCACGCCATTTCCGGCGGCGCCTGACCTCGGCGTTCACTTCCGCTTCCGTCGCCTCCTCCTCGCTGCCGCCGCCGAGTCCGGGAGAACCGCGCGCGCTCGGGACGCTTCCGGTCCCACTTCCGCTTCCGGTTGAGCGACCGGGCCGGCTGAGGGGAGCGAAGCGGCGGCGGCTCCGGGCCCTGCTCCGCTCCCGGAGCAGGCTCCCGGCGGCTCCTCGCACCGGCCCTTCCCCGTGCCCGGTTCTGGCGGCGCTGCCCCCGATGAGGATGGAGGCCCGGGAGGCGGCGCGGGCCCGGCCCGGTTCGGCCTTCAAGGGCTTGGTCGCCGAGAGCAAGGTGCGGAGCGGGGCAGCGGCCGGGGGGCTGCGCCATTCCCGGGCCCCTTTTCTTTCCCTCGGGGCCGGAGCCCCCGACTCCTTCCCTCGTGGAGTTACGGCAGGGTTTGCGCGGGAAGCTGATTTTGGGAATATTTGGGACAATTGCCCCATCCCAGGGTGCTCCTGCGACACTTCCAGCCGCGGTTTCTGTGGAAAACAACCTGTAGACCCCTAAAGTCAAATCCCAAACCCGTTTTGGCGTTTTTCCGGTTCCTGACGTGGGAATTCTGCCTGGAATTTGCCGGGAATGGGGAGCCCACGTGTGGGATCCACGCCGGAGCTGCCGGCAGAGCTGCGAAATTCAGGATTTTTCCACAAATTCTCTCTATAAAATATGGGAGTTGTGAATTTTGGGATTTCTGACCTTTAGGAGCTGTGAATTTGGGAGTTGGGAGTTTTAGGAATTGTGAACTTCAGGAGTTTTGCGTTTTGGGAGCTGTGATCATTAGGACTTGTGACCTTTAGGAATTGGGAATTTTAGGAGTTGTGAATTCCTGCCACCATTCCCAACCAACCCCGGGAACACCTTTCCTTTTTCCCTATAATTTTCCTGGATTCCTCCCTGACATTTTCCCACTTCTAACTAAAATATAGGAATTTCCCCCACTCTTTTTTCCCAGTTTTTGCCCCCCAAACTCAGCAGCTTCTCCTGCCCTGCCGGGAACTCCTCCTGCTCCCTCAGCTACGTCCCAGGTGAGTTTTCCCTCTGGAATTTGGGATTTGGGGCTGTTTTCCCTAAAAACAACCCCTGGAGAAGGGGAAATTGTTGTGGTTTTTTTGAGGAATTCCTGGTGTTTTTCCCCCCAGAAATTCCTGAAAGACTCCCAGGAGCCAATGGGCAGTGGAGGAGCTCCAAGCCCCGTGGGAGCCGAGGCTCATTCCTAGAGACACGGAAAAATTCCAGGTGGGTATGGCAGATTCTGGATTTCCAGGTTTTATTTGATAACTTGGTGGGGGGGTTTATTTCGGATTTTGGAGTTTTGTGATTTGAGGATTTTGGGGGGATTGTATTTTGGGACTTTTTTGGGAGTCTTGGGATTTTTTGGGGGATTTTAATTTCCTATATTTGGGGGTTTTTTGACAGGTCTTATTTGGGATTCTGGTTATTTGGGGGACGATTTTTGAGATTTTTTTGTGGGGTTGGGGATTCTTGGCATTTCATTTTATTTGGGAGTTTTGAACGAGGTGGGATTTTGGGGATTTATTTTGGGGTTTGGGGATTTTTTTTTTTTTTTTTTTATTTCTGGGTTTTATTTGGGTTTTGGGAAAGGAGGGTTGGGGATTTTATTTGGGATTTTGAGGATTCTCTGGGGAATTTTTGGGGGGTTTTATTTGGAATTTTGGGCATTTCATCTTTTGTGCCATGTTTTGTGATTTTATTTGTGATTTTGAATCTATTTGTGGGATTTACAACAAACCTGAGGTGCTTTTCTCTCCTTCCAGCGGGAATTCCAGCACTTTTGGGGGAAAATCCGCCCTCCACGGAGCCTCTTTCCCCCTCAAGCCAGCCCTGAGCCCCTCCTGGAGTCGCCGCAGCCCCAAGAAGGCCCCGCGGCGCTTCCTGAGCACGGCTGAGGAGGTGATGGGGCTGGGAATGAGAAATCTGAGGAAATCCCAGGGTTTCCTGGGATCGGGGGTTCAGGCAGAGCTGGGGACACTGCTGGGGTTAAACGTGAAATTCTTGGGATTTTCCAGCCCTAAATCCCAATTCTTTAGAGTTTTTCTCATTGGCTGCCTTCATGGAATCCCACCAGACCCCTGAATTTGGGGGAAGTCTCTTGGGATTAGTGAATCCCAAGATTTTGACAGGAGTTTTTTCCATGGTCTTTCCCTGCAGACAGTGCGGGAGGAGGAGCGGGAGATTTACCGGCAGCTGCTGCAGATGGTGACCGGGAAGAGATTCTCCAGCTGCAAACCCTCCCCGCTGCTGCCCTTCCAGCTGTGAGTTGGGAATATCTCAAAAAACCCTCCCCAAATCCCTCAAAGTCACCAAAGACCCTGCCCAAATCCCAGATCTCTCTGAAAACTCTTCCCTAATCCCAAATCTCCAGTCTTTTCCTGGGAATTTCCCTAACTGAGTTGTTTTTTTTTGCAGCTCCCGCTGTCCCAGTTCTGGCCCCTCCCTGCCCCAAGAGGCTCCCAGGGATGATCCCAAGGCGCTGGAAAGTCACAAAATTCCGGGTCCTGTTCAGTGTCCCACGCAGCTGCCCCAGAATTCCCAAAATCCCCCCCTGGGCCCCTCTTCAGGGTTTCCTGGGGGGTTCCAGCCCCGGAATTCCGTGGCCCCGCAGCAGCAGGAGGAGGAGCCTGTGGCCGGGGCGCAGAGTGAAGGTAAAGATTCCCAAGAATTCCAGGAAAATAGCCCCAAAAACTGAAAAAAGTCCCCCCAAAATACCAAAATCCCAAATAAAACAAAATCCCCCAAAATATCCCAAAACCTCCCAAAATTCCAGATGAATCCTAAAAATTCCCCAAATCCCAAACAAAATGAAAACTAAATTCTAAAAAACCCCAAATCCTGGGAAAGGGATTTAAATTCCCTGGCCATTCCGGGGTTTTTATTTGGGATCAGGCAGGATTTGGGGTGGGAATCGAAGGGGACAAAATTCCCATTTTTCCCATTTTTAGGGTCAGATTCCGTCATTTTGCTCAAGGTCAAGGATTCCAGGACTCCAGCTCCAAGGTGAGGGGTGGGAAACGGGGGAGTTTTGGGGGGATTTTGAGGGACACAGGGAGGTGACAATGAAGAGGGACAGGGTGAGAATTTGGGAAATGAGGGAATTCTGGGGAAATTCTGGGATTTTTGGTCAGTTCCAACCCTCCTTTCTCCCACTTTCCAGCCTCCCCTTCTTCCAGGCAGAGCTATGGATCAAAGAGCTGTGAGTTAATATCCCCTGCTGCCTTTTCCTGGGAATAACCAAAATCCTGATGTTTTAAATCAATTTTTCCATGAAAATTCTGGCTTTTCCAGGACCAGTGTTTATGATTCCCGAGCCAGAGAGAGGTGGAGGCAGATTGAAGAGCAGAAAGCTCTGGCCCTGCAGCTCCAGAGCCAGGTGAGAATTACATGGAAAAACACCCTGGACTGGGAAAATTAAGGGAAAAAAGGTGGAAAAATGGGAAAAAACAGGAAAAATCAACTTTTTTGAGGCCTTTGTGCTTTCCAATCCTGGAATAAACAGCAAGGAAAAGAGGGGATGTTGTTCCAGATTGGAAATTATGGGAAATTTTGGTAGTGGGAGGGTGATCAGAGCATGGAAAAGGGGTCAGAATCCATGAAAATGGGGAAAAAATGCAGGTGTGGCACTTGGGGACAGGGTTGGTTGGCTCTGGAAGGGTTAATTCTGTGATCCTGGCAGTTTTCCCAATTGTCTTGGTCCCAAATCCTCCTTTTCCCCAATCCCAAATGTCTCCCTGAGGAGAATCCCTGATCCCAAACCTCTCATTCCCAAATCTCTGCTATCGCAGCGTCTCCAGGAGCAGGAGCGCTCCGTGCAGGACTTGGTGGATCTGCACCTCCGAGTACCCCTGGAGAAGGAGATCCCGGTGTCCGTGGGGCCGGAGGGACCGGAGCGTGCCCGGGCGGGCCAGGGAGACGAGGAATTCCCTGAAATCACCGAGGTGGGGCTGGCGGCCAGGAAAAAGGGAAACGTTAATGGAGTTCCTGAGGGTGGGCACAGGAATGGAGCCCTGCGCCCTCAGCCCATTGAATTTGTGGATTAAGGGGGAAAGAATAAATTTGGGATTAAATCCTTGGGGATTTGGAGTCAGGAAAAGCAGGAATTCTGCCTCCCCGCAGGAAATGGAGAAGGAAATCAAGAGCCTTTTCCGAGGAGGGAACCAGGACGAGGTGCTGAGTGAGGCTTTCCGCCTGACCATCACCAGGAAGGACATCCAGACCCTCAACAACCTCAACTGGCTCAACGACGAGGTGAAAACCCCAAAATTCCCATTCTCCACCGGTTCTGGCAGCTTGGAAGGGAAAAGTGGATGGATTTGGTGTGGGCTGGGATTCCCACCCTGGAGTAGTAAATCCATGGGGAAAGCTCTGTAAAATAAAAATAGTTTATGTGGGGAATTAATGATGGCGGGAAGATGGGGGTTGATGTGAACAGGGAAAACAACAAATAAATACAGACTTAAATAAAGGCAGATTCCTAAAAATCCTTGGATTTTTCTGGAATGTTTTAATAATATAGAGCTACTGCAAACCTCCCTGGGTTTTTTGAAGGTTTTAATGCAATTTCTGCTTTTTGGGGGCTTGTTCGCGAACTTTACACAGGGCCACAAATTTAAACCCCGTCATAAAATAAATAAAAATGTATAAAAAATCAAAAATTCTGTCTATTTTCCCTTTCTTTTGCCAGATCATCAATTTCTACATGAATTTGCTGATGGAGAGGAGCAAGGAGAAGGATTTGCCCGCTGTCCATGCCTTTAACACCTTTTTCTTCACCAAATTAAAGACTGCGGGGTACCAGGCTGTGAAAAGATGGACAAAAAAAGTGGATATTTTCTCTGTGGATCTGCTCCTGGTGCCCATCCACCTGGGAGTGCACTGGTGCCTGGCTGTGAGTGCCTGCACTATCCTGAAAAATACTCGCTTTGGGATTTAGGGACTGAATGTTGTTGGTTTTGGGTGATGCTGAGGGGAAAGCTTTGTATTTGTGGCTTAGATTAAAGCCTAAAGTGGATACAAGGCTAGAAGCAGCTTTTTGGGGAGTTCTAATCCTTAAATTCAGGCTGGAGGTAACTTTATTCCTAAAATTCTCAGTTTGGGATTTAAGGCCCAAATTTTGTTGGTTTTGGGTGATGCTGAGGTGAAAAGTTGGTGTTGGTGGCTCGAATCTGAGTTTAAAGGGAAATACAAGGCTAATAACAGCTTTTTGTGGTGTTTTTGGTCCTTAAATTCAGCCTGGAGATCATTTAGTGGAATATATTCCCTTGGGAAGATCTGATTTCCCTGTTCCCACCAGGTCCCGGTGCCACAGGATCTTGCTAGAGAGATTTAGGCCACAGATATTTCACTTTCCCCCCTCCTTTGTCCCATCCCCTCCCTTGGCTCCTGCAGGAATTTTCAGGTCCTTTAGCAAAAGCATCCTCAATTTATTAATTCCTGCTTAAATTGTTAATTAATTCCAAAGAAAAAAGGTAATATCCAGCACAAACTATGTGGGAACGGGGAGGGCAAGCACCAAAAACCACCCAGACTGGGGCTTGGAGAGGAGGGGCAAGATCGCTGTAAACCTGTGGGAGGAATATCAGGAATAACAACAATAGTAAATAATAGTAAGTCATAATAAATAATAATATTAGAGGCTGATTTAGACTTTCAGGGATTAAAAACACAGCAGGAAACGGGGATTTTTGGTGGAAATCCTTCTCTGGTGTGAAATAATCTGAATTTTTTTTTGCTGGCAAGGAGAATTCATGATTTTTTTTTTTCCCCATTTTAAAGAATCTTTCTCTGTGCAGGTTGTGGATTTCAGGAAAAAAACCATCACCTACTACGATTCCATGGGGGGGATCAACAGTGAGGCCTGCAGGATCCTACTGTGAGTAAAATCCCTTCCCTGGGAAAATCCCATTCCTGCTTCCCTGATCTTGGAAACAGGGACTGCCCATTTGTGGACCCTCTTGTAGTCATTTTTAGGTCCCTTTTCGGTCTTTTTTTTGGGCTCCTTTAGGGTCATTTTTGCTTCGTTTTTCAGGCTCATTCTCCCCTTCCAGGACCTGGAAAATTCCTGCTCTTCCCTGGAATTCTCTTCCACAAATCCCAGGAATTCTTTCACTTTTTTTTTTTTTTTTTCTCATGAGATTTGGCCTCTCCTGATCCAATTTTATATTCTGGGGGGGGATTAATTTATAAATCCCACCCCTGAATACCTTTGGGAATGGCCAAACAGAGAAAAACCTCAGAATTCCCATTTTTCCATGAATTCCAGCTTTTCTCGCACCTTTTCCCACAGGCAGTACCTGAAACAGGAAAGTTTGGATAAGAAAAGGAAGGAATTCGACACCAATGGATGGGCCCTGCTGAGCAAGAAGAGCCAGGTTTGGACACCCCAGAACTTAAAAAAAATTTGGGGTTTCCTCGGATTCCTGGCCCTTTTTTGGGCCCCTTGCCCCTCAGGGCTTCGTGGGAAGAAAAAGGGGGAACAAATCCCAGGTCTTGATAGAGGAAATCTTCCACAGGGATGAGATCAAGGGGAAGGAAGGGTTTAGGTGGGATTTGGGGAAGGTGAAAATGCAAGAAGTACTGGAATTCTGGGACCTGTGCAACCCAAAAAATTCTGGAATTCTGGGACCTTTCCGGTTTTATCAGCGGCAGGTTCCACTGGATTTTCCCCCAGATTTCACTGGGATGTCAGGCATTTTGAGGATTTTCCTGGCCTGGGGGTTTGGGGGATGTGGGAATTTGGGAATGTTGATTCCCGTTTTTCCGCAGGAGATCCCACAGCAGATGAACGGCAGCGACTGCGGGATGTTTGCCTGCAGATACGCCGAGTGCATCTCCAAGGACAAACCCATCAACTTCACCCAGGTACCTGCACTCCAGGGGCTGCAATTCCCACATTCCCAGATTCCCTGGCTTGCAAACCCCCAGGGCCAGGAGAATCCCAAAAATCCCCAAAATTCCAGTGAAGTTTGGGGGAAATTCCAGCATTGCTCACCCAATCCCAAGGAAATCCCATCTTATTTGCCGTTTCCAGCCCCCCACAGGGAATTGTCGCCAAATCCCTGTCTCAAGTCCCTGGGAAAATCACCCAGTGCCAGGGAAAATCCCAGAAGTTCCCCCCAAAATCTGGCACAAATCCCCCATTCCTCCCCAAAATCCCAAGAAACTCCTGGATTAATCCCCATTCCCAACCTCCAGGATTATCCCACTTCCTTCCTCCAGCCTTCCCAGATCCCAACATTCTCAAAGCCCCTCAGGTCCCAGACCCCCAGGACTGGGAAAACCCAAAATTCCCCAAAATCCCAGCAAAATCTGAGATAAATTTCAGACATTTCTTGCCTGAGTCCCAAGAAATTCCCACTTTTTCCCTCATTCCCACAACCCCAAAGCCCCAAATTTCCTCCTTTCCCCCAATTTTCCACGGTGAATCCACTCCTGGACGAGCAAACCCTGACCAAAATTCCCATTTCCCTCCCCCCCAAAATTTGCAAAGCAACACATGCCCTACTTCCGAAAGAGGATGGCCTGGGAAATCCTGCACAGGAAGCTCCTCTGATGCCGGAAAAGCCCCGAAATTCCATGGACTTGGATCAGAAGAATCCCAGGATTCTCCTCGGGATGCAGCCAGGGGAACTCCGGGTCCTGCTCTTCCCAAAACCCACCCCCCCAGATTTGGGGGGGAATAGAAAAGTTTGGAAGCACAGCTGGGATTTTTTGGAGTTTTTTTCCCTCTTTCTTGAGGTTCCAGAATGGATTGTCCCACTTTTCCATCTGCTGGGATGGGGAAATTTGGGAATTTTGGGTTTTTTGGAGCTGGATTTTGGGAAAAGGGAGTTGCCTCCATGTATTTGGGTTGAAAAAAATCGGATTTGGGAAAAACGGGAAGGGTTTGGTTCTGGAGGGAATTTTTGGGGATCAGTCCCATTTTTTCCACCTCACTGCCAAAGTTTGGGGATTCTATCCGTGGGAAAACCTGGATTGGGAAAATTCCTGCTTAAATCCCCTTTTTTCCCAATTTTTCTTCCCAAATTCCCACTTTTTCGCACCATTTTTCCGGGATTAAGCATTGGAATGCCAGAATTCCTCTGGATTCATACCCAAACTTTGCTTTTCTGAGGGATAAACCCCAAAACCTGAGCAAAATCTGGGATTTTTGGAGAATTTTTGGGAATTTTCTCCTCCCTTTCAAGCTGATTAATCCCGGCAGCTTTTGTTGCTTTTTCCAGCTGCTTTTCCCACTTTCTCCAGGAAAAAAAATCCCTCCCAAATCCCAGGAACTGCAGAACCGTGGGAAAAGTCCCAAAATCCTGTAATCCCTTCAATCTTTCCCAAAAAAACCCAGGATTTTTTTGGGGACCTTTTCCCACCCTTTCCCTGGATTAATTTATTCCCAGTTTTTTTTGGAGTTTCCCAAGCCTCTGGATTTGCTTTTCCTGGTGGAAAAGAAGATTTTTAAGAAGAAAAGTGGGAAAACATCCCAAATTTTTGTATTTTCCCTCTCCTACAGGAGCTGGGAATTTTTTCTATTTTTCCCGAGTTGGGAGCTGAAGTTTTGTACCGAATTCCTGAATTTTTGGAGCCCTTTTTCCCGGTCTTTCCCAGCCCTTTTGTCCCTTTGGATCCCAAATCCCCTCCCCTCTTTTATACCAGGTTAGTTTTCCTACTTTTTTTATCTTTTATTGGAATTAAAGATCTGAAAAAAACCCTGGAATTTTCCTGCATTTTGTGCTCATTGGGTGGGAATCTCAGGAAAAGGGTTTGGGGTTGTTTGTCCTTGGCCAAAGAAATCTGGGAAAGTGCCCCAAAATGTGGGAAAGATGCCCCCAAATTCATCAGAGAATGACCCCAAATTCCACAGGAACCCCCTCGCATCCTGGTAGGAATTCCCTCCCCTGCTCCAGGTGACAAAGGGTCCCTTCACACCCCTGCCCCCCTGCTGGATCCATTGCTATTTTTACAAAACTTCCCAGAAAAAGCCGGGTTTTGGGATAAAAGCGCCTTTGTGGGGCGGTGGTTGGGGTTGGCAGCGGCCGTGCCGGGCAAACCTCGGCTCTCCCGGGAATCCCGGGATTCCAAAAATCCAAAGACATTTGGGACATGGAGACCCCTGTGGCTGCCCAGGAGAGGCAGTGCCACGCTGAAAACCGGGAAAACACCCCAAAATCCCTGAAAAATGCCCCGAAACACAAAAAGATACCCCCAAAACAGGGATGCCTGCCCAAACACGTCCCCCAAATCCAGGAATGATGCCCCAAAACCTGGGAGAGATTCCCCAGAATTCAGGGTTGGGAGACCCCAGAATTCAGAGCTGCTCCTCCAAGCCCCCAGTTTGGGGCATTTCGTGCCATTTTTAACCCCAAACCTGGCCTGGTCTGAGCTGCCTTCCCAAAACCCCAATTTGGGTTGTTCTGGGGTCATTTTGGGTCATTTTTAACCCCAAACCCCAAATAGGGCATTTTTAATCCTCCAAACTCCAGTTTTGGGGTAACTTTGGGGGTAACCTCAGGGTAATTTGGGATAATATTTCACCCCAAACCCTCCAGGTCAGGGTTGCTCCCCCCAAACCCCAATTTTGGGGTGATTTGGGGTAATTTTGGGTAATTTTTAACCCCATGACCACACACTCCAGGAGCCTCCTGATCCTAATTCTTCCTAACGATCCCTACCCCCCGACCCTGACCCCATTAATCCCATGAGCCCTCTTTTAATTAATTAATTAACCCACAGCCCGCTGGACTTTTTTTCTGGTTTTTCCAAATAAAAATTCACGCAAAAATCCCCAAAAAATCCCCTAACCCGATCTCCCTTCAAACCTTGGGACCCACAGCCCAGCCCCCATAAAAAAATCCCTTTTAGGGTCAGGGGTTTTTTGGGATTTTGGGTGTTTTTGGTGTTTTTATAATTTTTTTTCCCTGGAGTTATTTATTTTTTGAGATTTTTCCGGTTCTGAGACACAGGGGCAGCTTTGTCCCCGTGGCTTTTGGGGCCCTGGCTCGGTGCCACCCCAAATAGGGTTTTTTGGGATGGGGGGATGGGAGAATTTGCCATCAAAGGACCCTAAATCCCAGGTTTTTTTGGTCTCTTCTTGACTCCACACAGGGAAAAAAAAAGGAAATTTATAGGGTTTGCAGCTAGATAAAAATCATGAATTTCAGGCATTTAGGGAGAAAAAAATCCCAAAATCTGGGGGGGATACTAAAAAATTAAGGGGTGAAGCAGCTCCCTCCTGCTCAGAGTGACCCCGAGGGAAAAAATCCAGGAATTCCAGGGGAAATATCAGCTTAGGGAATGGGAGAGACCCCTAAAAACAAAAAAATCCCAAAGAATCCCCCAAACCCATTCATTCAGTTCCCAATGTTTCACCGCAAAATCCCAGGATTTTGCCCCAAATTTCCAGCATTTCACCCCAAAATACCCCAAAGATAAAAACCACACAAAAAATACATCCAAAATATTTTAAAAATATTAAAAAAAAATTCTAAAAAATAAAAAAATGCACAAAAAATTTTAAAACCCCAAAAATATAAAAATACACAAAAACACACTAATAATATAAAAAGTTACACTAAAATACCCAAAAAATGCCAAACAGTACCTGAAAATTGCACAGAAAATATCAAAAAATATTAAATAAATACAACTCCCCAAAAAAATAAAAATAATACACAAAAAAACCATAAAAACATACAGAAAATAACTTTTAAAAATCTAAAAAAATACCAAAAAATGCAAAAAGCTCCAACAAATCAACACATTAAAAAATAAAAAAATAAATCAAAATAAATCAAAATAAATCAAAATAACCCCCCAAAAAATCCCCATCGGGGCCCTGAGCTCCCCCCTCTGCTCCCTGAAAGGATCCCTTTGTACCTTTCCCAAAAAATTGCCTTTTCATCCCAAAAAAAGGGGAGGAGGGAATGGAGGAGGAGGAGGAAGAGGCCGCGTGCGGGGGGAAGGCTTTGACCTCATCCCACAAAAATTCCCGGTTTTTTCCCCCATTTCGGGCCCCTTCCCACCTTTCCAGGGGGAAAAGGGACAAAGGGTCTCTGTGAGACAAAACCCTCAAAAATGGGGAGAAAAAAGGGAATTTTTTGGATTTTACCCTCTGGGAAAAGGAGGGGAAAGGAAGACCCTAAATGGAAAAAAGGGATTTCAGGCCACGATTTGGGGTTTAGATTTTTTTTTTAGGATTAAAAGTGGATTTTATGTCCCTACAATTAATTTTTTAAGGGGTAAATTTGCCCCAGAATCGGGTTTTCTGTGGGGCTTGGGGTCTTCAAAATTGCTTTTTTCACATGAATTCACCCCAAAAATCGGGATTATTGGGGTTTTGACTTCCCAAAATTTGGGATCTTGGGGGTTTTGCATCCCCTAAAAAAATAAATTTGAGGTTCAAAAAACGTTATCATGCTTATTATTAAATATTAACTTTTAATAGGAAAATTTATAACATAATCAAAAATATGGAGTGAAACAGCTGTGAAATTAGGAGGAAAAAGTAAAAATTGGGTGTTTTGGGGGAGACAAAGATCTTTCTCTGCTCCCCAATTCCAAAAGAATCCCAGGAAACATTTGGGGCTAGATCTGAGGTTATTGTGAGGTGCCAGAGGGGAAAAAAATGGAATCTGGGGAGTTTTTGTGTAGAAAAAAAATCCCTTTTTGAAAGGAGAAATAAATTCCTGGCTTCCCCCCTCCGCCGTTCCCCCTGTGGTGAGGAATTCCCTCTCTGGCTTTCGAGATTTCATGGGATAGGGTGGTTTGGGAAAGTGGGAAAGATTGTGAGGGAAGGGAGGAAATGAGGGGAAAATGGGGGGGAAATGGGGGGAAAAGGGGGAAAAAAGGGGGGAAATCTGGGGGAAAAATGGGGCAGGAGTGGGGGAAAAGGGAGTAATAATGCAATAAAGATTGGGGGGAATGGGGCAAAATTAGGAGGAAAATGGGAAAAACTGGGTAAAAATGGTGCAGAAATAGGGGGAAAGTGGCACAGGAATGGGGAAAAATTTGGGGTAAAATGGGGTGAAATGGGTTTAAAATTGGGCAAGGTTGGTATAAATATGGCCGGAAATGGGGCAGAAATGGAGCAGAAATGTGGGGAATGGGGGGAAAATGAAATTAAAATAGGGAAAGATGGGGAAAAAACCGAGGCAATATTTGGGCAGAAATCGAGAAAAAATTGAGCCAAAATGAGACAAAAATAAGGCAAAATTGGAGTCAAAATGGTGGAAATTAGGGGTAAAAATTGGAGGAAATGAGGGGAAAGGGGGAAAATGGTAAAAACTGTGGTCCCCCTCCGCTCCTAGAGCAGTTTTGAGCCTAAACTGGGGGATTTGGGGTGGGAAAATTTAGTCCCAAATCTATCGGGACCGTGCCGGGTGACGCTCGCGGGTGGTGGCGCCGGGGTGGGGACAACCGAGATCCTATGGGGACAATGGGGTGGTGCCACCCACTGGGCCGGTTCGATCCCAAACCACGCCCCCGCTCTGCTCCCCCCACTGTCCCGGTGTCCCCCCGGTGTCCCCTCGCTGTCCCCGTCCCAGTCTGGGATCCGTCCCCTTTTGGGACGATTTGATGCCAAACTGGGATGGTTCGATCCCAAACTGGGATTTCTGGACCCCAAACCGGGATTGTTCAATCCCAATTCCGCCGCTGTGTCCCCCCCATGGCGTTGTTCCCTCCCTGTCCCCTCCTGTCCCCGAGCTCTGGAGAGGCCATCAGGGACCGGGGCCAAGGGACAAAACCCCGGGGCCCGGCCTTACCTCTGGCACCTTTGGCACCAGTGCCACCAGTGCCACCTGCATGTCCCCACTCCGAGGAGAGCTGGGAGCGAAGTCCCCGCCCCGCGGCAGGGCTATACTCACACATTGTCCCCACCCGGGTTTTGTGGGAGTTTTGGGGGGATTTGGGGGTGATGTGGGGGGATTTGGGCCGGCCCCGGCCAGGCTCTGTCACCCTGGGGACAGCAGCGGAGCTCCCCCAGGAACTGGGGAAGGGTCGGGCAGCACCTCCTTGGCCGTTTGATTTATTCCCAGTTTTTCTGTTCCATAGGAAAGTGGCGGCTGGAGCCAAGGCCTGGCCCCGATCCCGGCCAGATCCGGCCACGCCGAGTGCTCTTCCACCTGCTGGGGATGGAAACCTCGAAATCCCACAAGTCGCCCTCAAAATCTCCCCCCAAACCCCTCAAAATCCGGCCCAAAAAAATCCCCCCAACCTCCCCCAAAATATCCCCAAAAACTCCCCTCAAAGCACCCTCAAATCCCCCCGAAAAAAACATCAAATCTCCCCCAGGCTTCCCAATCCCCCTCAAATCCTCCCCAGAACCCCCTAAAAACCCTTTCAAATCCTGCCCTAACTCCCAAATATCTGGGGGAGTTTTAGGGGCCAATTGGGGAATTTTGGGGAGGGTTGGGGGAGGGGATGACCCCGATCCAGGCTGGACAACCTGGGGGAGGGCTGCGCTTGGTTTGGGGTCGGGGAGGTTTCCCCGTGTGCCCCATCCCGATCCCACATTTGCTGCCGGGAATTCCGTCGGGAATGGGGACAAGGAAATGGGGGAGGGGTCAGGCTGGACCCGAAGGGGTCACCCGGGGGAGGTGGGGATTTGGGGACACTGCGAGGGGGGCGAGGGAGGACGGTGTTGGGGGGGGGGGTTCCATCGCGGGGCAGGGTCGGGGGTATCCCGATTTTCCTACGACCCGGGAATGGGACGGGACGGGACGGGACGGGACGGGACGGGACGGGACGGGACGGGATGGGATGGGATGGGATGGGATGGGATGGGATGGGATGGGATGGGATGGGATGGGATGGGATGGGACGGGACGCGCTGCGCCCCCTCACCCCCCCCATTCCCAAACCCCACATCCCCAAATCCCACATCCCCAAACCCCACATCCCCAGACCCCTCATCCCCCCTCAGCCCGGGTCCCTCCGTCCGCTCTAACCCCGGTGGAGGCCGGGGGAGGGCCGGGGGAGGGCTCGGGAGGGCCGGCCCGGCTCGGGGGCCGGGGGAGGGTCCGGAGCCACCGGGGGAAGGTCCGGGGGGCCCGGCGGGGCCGGCCCGGCTCGGGTTACAGCTCCGGGGGGCGGTGGGGCCGGGACTTAAACGGGGCCGCTGGGCCGAGCGGGCACTGCCGGCTCCGGGCGCGGATCGGGCGCAGCCATGCCCGGACACCGCCCGGCCCCCGGCGGCCGCCGCACCGAGCCCGCAGCCACCGGCGCGGTCCCCGGAGCCGCCCCCCGGCCGGGGCTCCTGCTCCTCCTACTCCTCTGCCTCGCCGCTGCCGCCGCCGCGCAGGACCGAGACCTCCGTGAGTGGCGGCGATGGAGAGGGGACAGAGAGGGGTCGGAGAGGGGATGGAGAGGGGATGGAGAGGGGATGGAGAAGGGTCGGAGAGGAGACGCAGAGGGGACACAGAGGAGACACAGAGAGGACGGATCGGGGACACAGAAGGGTGAGGGATGGGAAAGTTTTGGGGCATCGCCGGGGGGGGTGAGGGGGACACGTTGAGGGAAAGCTGGAGAAGGGGGGGCGGACAGCGCGGGGACAGCGGGGAACAATGGGGACAGAGGGGAGAGGGAGCGGAAAGGGGTGGGGGACAGTAGGGGACCACGCGAGAGCGGGGACAGTGAGGGGACATCGGGGGACACTTGAGGACGTTTTGGGCTGGACAGGGAACTTTTCAGAGTGGCAGGGGGGCACAGCTCGGAGAGTGGGGACGCCGGGGGGCCTCGGGGGACAGCGTGAGACGGAAGGGGAAGGGTTCAAGGTGGCGGGGAGGGGACAGACCGGAGTGTGGGGACACCGCGGGACTGCGGGAGGAGGGTGGGGGATAGCAGGAAGGCAGCGGGGGACAGCGTGGGGACACTGCTATGGAGGCACAGGACACAGGGCAAAGGGGGAAAGTTCCGAGGTAATTCTGTGGACGGCAGTGCGAGGAGAGGGGGGAACACCGCGGAAAGTGCCGGGAAATGTGGGACAATCTTGGTGGCGCGGGGGGGGCAGTGGGAGACAGTGAGGGAGACGGGGGGACCGCACGAGGAGAGTTGGGCACATCGGAGGACAGTGGGAAATGAAGTGGAACAGGGAGGGACAGCGTGGGGGACACCCGGGGGCAGCCTGGGGGACAGTGGGGGGACAAGGCGGGGCAGGGAGGGACAGTGTGGGACACTGGAGGATGGCACAAGGCGGGTGGGGGACACGGTGGGGACACTGGAGGACAGTGGGATCCAGGTGTGTGGCGAGGACAGAGTTTAAGGACAGTGGGCATGGACAGGGACAGGCTGGGGCAGGAAGGGGACAGCGCGGGGACAGCCTGAGATGGACGAGGCGGGGCACAGGTGGGGCATGGGGACAGCTGGGGACAAGGATGGGACAGAGGGACGGCCGGGGGTGTAGGAGATGAGCTGGAGCAGGGGCATGGTGGGGACAGGCTGGGGACAGCAAGGTCTGGTTGGGGTCACAGGGTCCAGCTGGGGACAGGGGGTCCACTGAGGCCCACCCCTGGGCTGTGTCCTGGAGACATCCCTGGGGACTGACCTGGGGATGCTGGGGACATTCCAGGGGCCCTGGGGACACCTGGGAACCCCGGTGTGCAGCCCGGGGACCCCGAGGCACTTTCTGGGGACCCTGGGGGACCCCCGGGATCCTCCAGCAGCGCCTGGGTACCTCCACATCACCCCTGAGTTCAGCCTGGGGATATCAACTCCCCTTTTCCCCGAGCTCGTGGGGACACTGGTGCCACCAGAGCTGCGGGGACCTCGGGGACAGTCGGAGGGACCCGGGGGAGGGGCGGGGGTGTCGCTGCTCAGGGCTGTGTCCCCTTCGCTGCTTCGGGGCCTTCTCGGGGGCTCAGAGGGAGCTGGCAGTGCCACCACCTCCCTGCTGGCTGTCCCCGCGTTGTCCCCCTCACTGGGGGCTGCCAGGCCCCTTTGGCATCCCCTTCCTCCTCCTCGTGCTCAGGACGAGGCTGGCAGTGCCATCCCCCTTATCCTGCGCTGTCCCCGCGCTGTCCTCGCAGCCGATGCTGGCAGCTGCCTGCAAGACGGGGCTGGCAGTGACACCACCCCGCTCCTGGCTGTCCCCGCGCTGTCCCCGCGCTGTCCCCGCGCTGTGCCCCTCACTGGGGGCTGCGGGGCCCCTTTGGCGTCCCCTTCCTCCTCCTCCTCCTCCGCCTCCTCCTCCTCCCCGCGCTCAGAGCGAGGCTGGCAGTGCCACCACCTCCCCCGCGAGTGTCCCCGCGCTGTCCCCACGCTGTCCCCGCGCTGTCCCCGCAGCCGAGGCTGGCAGCTGCCTGCAGGACGGGCACCGCTACAGCGACAAGGACGTGTGGAAGCCGGAGCCGTGCCGGATCTGCGTGTGCGACACGGGGACAGTGCTGTGCGACGAAATCATCTGCGAGGAGCTGCGGGACTGCCCCAGCCCCGAGATCCCCTTCGGAGAGTGCTGCCCCATTTGCCCCACCGAGCAGCCCAGTGGTTGTAATTTATTTATTTATTTCCCTTAATTAGCGAATTAATAAATAAATTACCCGGCCATGGATGGCGCCATCCATGCGGCAATGCGGGGAAAAGGCAACTTCACCCCAAAACAACGGGGAAAGATCGACCCCAGGGGAAAAAATCATTGAGGTTTTTAGCCCTGGTTGAAAACCTGGAGGTTTTGGGGGGGTTTTAGACAGAAAAAATGGGGCAAAGGGTGGTGCGAGGGGATTTTGCACTCCCAGCAGAAGGGCTTTGGTGGAAATCCCCCGAAATTGTGGGACTGCACCCCAAAATGAATGGAAACCCCACAGAACGCCACGATCCGCGTTCCCAGCTGTGGGATTTCACCCCAAAATGAAGGAAAACCCAAACTCCACATCCTCCCAAACCTCCAAACCCCCAAAAGTTGCCTTTTTTTAACCCTTCTCTGCCCCAGATGGGGGGAGGAATTAAAGGGTTGAGCACCCCCAAAAAGCCTCCCAACTGCCACGAAAAGCCCCCTCGACCCCCTCGCTGCTGGTCTCGCTTTGGGGGAGCCCCCAGTGCCCCCCAGTTTGGCCCAACAGCCCTCCCAGGATGGAACCACCTCGTGTTGCCCCCACCCCAAATTCGTGTGTCCCCCTCCATTAATTCCTCTTTCTTTTTCTTTTTTTGCGGGGTTTCCAACAGGGCAGCCAGGCCCCAAGGTGAGCAAATTTGGAGGGCAATTGTCCCGAATTTTGGGGTGGTTTTTTGGGCTTCTGGGAGAATTTGGGGGAGGG
The DNA here is from genome assembly GCA_038429875.1 of Poecile montanus. Lineage (NCBI taxonomy): Eukaryota > Metazoa > Chordata > Aves > Passeriformes > Paridae > Poecile > Poecile montanus. The sequence continues at coordinate 367,598 of CM076531.1, forward strand.
GGGGGAGGGACGGTTGGGGTCTCTGGGTTCATTCTTTGCTTTGCCTTGGGGGGCTCTTGGGGCAATTTTGCACTCATCCCTGGGGGGACAGAGAGACGAATTCTTGGGTGATTTTGGGGTCTCACCCTTTGTTTCTTCTCACAGGGACAAAAAGGTGAACCCGGTGACATCAAAGATGTGAGTGGGGGGGAGACCCCAAAAAGGGGCTGAGGCGGGCGTGCGGGGTTGGGACACCCCAAAAAGGGGCCGGGACCGCCGCAGCCCTGATGTCACCCCTTTTGTGTCCCTGCAGGTTGTAGGACCCCGAGGACCCCCAGGCCCGCAGGTGGGAACAGCTCCAGGCCTGGATATCTCTGGAATTTTTGGGGGAGGGGGGTCCGGGGGGGACGGTGGGGGGGGTGGGGGGGAAGGGGACTCCTGACCTCCCCTCCCCCATCCTGTTCCTCCCCTCCCCCCGCAGGGCCCCGCAGGTGAGCAGGGACAGCGAGGGGACCGCGGCGAGAAGGGCGAGAAGGTGAGAGAGACACCCCCTAAATCCCCAAAAATCCATTGTGAAACCATAAAATCCTCTTTGTCTTCCCCCAAAACCCCAAAAATCAACGGGGAACTCCCCCAAATCCCTTGTGATCCCCCCCCCAAATCCTTATTTTTATCCCCCCCACCCTAGGGCGCCCCTGGCCCCCGGGGCAGGGATGGGGAACCTGGAACTCCAGGAAATCCCGGCCCCCCCGGGCCCCCCGGACCCCCAGGACCCCCCGGCTTGGGGGGGGTGAGTATTTGGGGGAGGGGGGTAGATGGGATTTGGGGGGGAAGGGGAAATTGGGGAGATTTGGGGAGGTTTTGAGGGAGATTTGGGGGATTTGAGGGAATTTGGGTGGGTTTTGAGGGAATTTGGGTGGGTTTTGAGTGCAGTAGCAGAGATTTTGATGGGAATTGTGGGGTTTTAATGGGAATTGGGATTTTTCTGAGGGGAATTCAGGGTTTTTTTGGGGTCTCCGGGGTGCTGAGCCACCTTTCCCTGGCAGAACTTCGCGGCTCAGATGGCCGGAGGCTTCGATGAGAAGGCCGGAGGGGCTCAGATGGGTGTCATGCAGGGACCCATGGTAGTATCACCCAAAAATCCCCCTCAATTCCCCCCAAATTTCCATCAACCCTCCCAGATTCCCTCAATTCTCACCAAATCCCCCTAACCCCCCTTCCCATACCCCCAAACCCCTCCTCACCCCTGTGCAGACCGATCCCATTTGGGACCCCACTCTAGGAACACAAATTTTGGGGGCTCCCTCGCCTTGGCGGCTTCGGGGTTGTCCCCCCGCAATGTCCCGCCCTCGTGTGACATCACTGTGTCCCCCCAGGGCCCCATGGGACCCCGCGGCCCCCCCGGCCCCTCTGGCTCCCCCGTAAGTATCGCCCCCCTCCTCAAGTTTCGGGGTGTCCGGGCTGGCTGGTGCCACCCCCGCTGATGTCACCTTGTCCCTGCAGGGTCCCCAAGGATTCCAAGGCAACCCCGGCGAGCCCGGCGAGCCAGGCGCTGCTGTGAGTGCCCCCCAGATGTCCCCAAAACCCCTCAAATCTGGGCACTGCCACCCCCCAGTGCCTCCCACCGCCACCTCTTTGTCCTCTTCAGGGTCCGATGGGTCCCCGGGGACCTCCGGGACCTCCTGGCAAACCCGGTGACGACGTGAGTGACATTCGTGACATTCAGCTGTGGTGGCAGCCACCGAAGCTGGGCTGAGAAGGGGCAAAAAGTGACATTTTTGTGTCCCCAACCCCTCAAAAATCCCATTTTCCCCGCAGGGCGAAACCGGCAAACCCGGGAAATCCGGCGAGCGCGGCCCCCCCGGCCCCCAGGTGAGCGTGGCACCGGTGGTCCCGCGACAAAGCCACTGCTGTCCCCTTCCTGTCCCCAACTGTCCCTTCTCCACTGCCCGCAGGGCGCTCGTGGCTTCCCCGGGACCCCCGGCCTGCCTGGAGTCAAAGGCCACCGGGTGAGTGTGCGTCCCCTGCCCGTCCCCGAGTGTCCCCCGGAGTGGCTCTGTCATTGTCACAGGCCCGCCTTGTTCCTGTCCCCAGGGCTACCCCGGCCTGGACGGCGCCAAGGGAGAGGCGGGAGCACCCGGAGCCAAGGTGAGGGGGGGTGACAGTTCCTGGGGCTGGGGACAGTTCCCTGCCAGTAGTGACGACCCCTGTGCTGGGGTGACTGTCCCCTGGCTCTGGTGACCGTCCGTGTGACACCAGGGGACCGTGCCCGTGCCCGCCCCGTGCTCACCTTTGTCCCGCCCCGCAGGGCGAGTCCGGCTCCCCGGGCGAGAACGGCTCCCCCGGCCCCATGGTGAGTGCGGCGCTGCGAAAGGGAAACTGAGGCACGGCCGGGTGGGCTCGGGAAGGGCCAGAACCCCCCGGGCCTCACCTGTCACCCTCTGTACCCACAGGGTCCCCGCGGGCTGCCCGGAGAGCGAGGCCGTCCGGGCCCCTCGGGCGCTGCGGTGAGTGCGGTGGCACCTACGGTGCTGGTGGCACCTGCGGGTGGCGGGGGGGACCTGTCCCCCGCCCTGGGGACCCCCCGTCATCCGCGGCACCGTCTCCCCCTAGGGCGCTCGTGGCAACGACGGCCTCCCGGGCCCGGCCGGACCCCCCGTAAGTCCAGGGGAGGTTGGCGCGTCCCTGTCCCTTTGTGTCCCCCTCCCGAGGGGACCGCGGGGTCTCCCGAGGTCCCCCGGCGCCCGGGGAGACCCTCACGCTCCTCTCGCCCCCAGGGTCCCGTCGGCCCCGCAGGAGCCCCCGGCTTCCCCGGCGCCCCCGGCTCCAAGGTGAGGGGACAAGGATGATCCCGGTGGGGACAGGTGGGTCCCGAGGTCACCCCTGACCCTCTTTGTCACCTCCCCCTCAGGGTGAAGCGGGTCCCACCGGAGCGCGAGGACCCGAGGGTGCCCAAGGGCCCCGCGGAGAATCCGGGACCCCCGGCTCGCCCGGCCCCGCCGGTGCCCCCGTAAGTCACTGTGTCCCCTCACCCTCGTGGCTTTGTCCCCCCGCCGTGGCCGGATCCGGGTAAACTGAGGCACAGAGCTCAGCGTGGTCTGCTTGCAGGGGAACCCAGGGACGGATGGCATCCCCGGAGCAAAAGGATCGGCGGTGAGCGGGGACGGGGACAGGGACAGGGACGGGGATGGGGATGGGGTGTCCCAGTGAGCCCCTGGGGAAGGGGACAGGGACTGGCCCGCGGTGAGAAGCAGATGCCGAGGGCTGCGCTGGGATCTGGGGAATTTTGGGTCCCCTGGGGGTCGTGGGGCACTCAGGGATGGCGGACACTGGGGGACACCGGTGGACAGGGAGATGGGTGGGGACACTGGGGGGATGCTGGGGCGGTATCGGGGGACACTGGGGCTGCAGGGACAGGGTGGGACTTGAGCTGCTGGGCGACAGGAACTGCCGGCAGAGACCGGGACACTGGTGACACTGAGGGGGACACAGGGACATTGCGGGGTCCCTGACGTCTGCCGGTGTCCTCAGGGCGCTCCAGGCATCGCCGGCGCTCCAGGATTCCCCGGCCCCCGTGGCCCACCCGGACCCCAGGGAGCCACCGGCCCGCTGGGCCCCAAGGGACAGACGGTGAGAGACCCCCGATGTCCCCCCGGGGACCCGGCCCCTGCCACTGGCCACGCCCCGGCCACTGGCCACGCCTCTTCTGACCCAGACCGTGCCTCCTTCACGCCTTCCCCCTTTGGGTGTCCCCTCCCCAAGTCACCCCCGGGTCATCCCGGGGTCACTCCAGGGTCACCTGGCCCTGACCCCTAAGGGGACACTGGGGGTGGGAATGGGATGGGATGGGATAGGGACAAGGACCTGAAGAGCAGGCCAGGGTTGGGGTGGGACAGCTGTGGGGACACTGACATTGTCCCCCATCCTCAGGGCGAACCTGGCATCGCGGGATTTAAAGGCGAGCAGGGACCCAAAGGAGAGACGGTGAGTCCAGGGTGGGGGACACCCGGAGGCCCTCAATGTCCATTGAGTGTCCGGATCCAGCCCCTCACTGTCCATCCCAGTGTCCATCCCCAGCCCAGTGTCTGTTTCCTTTCTGTGTCCGTTCCCAACCGCTGCCCACCCAAGGGTCTGTCCCTGGCCCTCACTGACCATTCGAGTGTCATCCCCTGACCCCTCACTGCTCCCCTGAGGGTCCATCCCCAGCCCAGTGTCCATCCCTGACCCCTCTCTCCCCTCCAGCGCCTCCTCGCCCCTAATGAGCCGTTCCCCTAACGGGGCCCCTGGAGGGGCAGCGTCCCCCTCCCGTGGGGGACAGGGCCGGGGGGGCTGTGGGACAATGGCCACAGTGTTTGCGTGTCCCCCCTTGGGGACATTCCCCCCGCTTGGGGACATTCTCCCCTCGCCTCATTAACCACCATCAATGGGGCCCCCGTCGAGCCCCGGCGCCAGCAGGGACACGGGCAGGATACAAGGGGGACGCGGATTTATGGGATTTGTCCCTGGAGGGGTCAGGGAGGGGGTGAAGGCTCCTTGTGACCCCTTTTCCTCGTCGTCCTCAGGGCCCTGCAGGACCCCAAGGTGCCCCCGGACCAGCTGGGGAAGAAGGGAAGAGAGGAGCCCGCGGAGAACCCGGAGCTGCCGGACCTTTGGGTCCACCTGGAGAGAGGGTCTGTGGTGTCCTCGACCCTAAAAAACGACCCTGATCCCAAAGAACCAAACCCAATCCGAGAAATCCTCCCCTTGACCTTAAAACACTCCCCTGACCCCACAAATCCTCATCTTCTCCTGCAGGGTGCTCCCGGCAACCGTGGCTTCCCTGGGCAGGATGGGCTGGCTGGCCCCAAGGTGGGACTTTGGGGACACTGGGGGTGACAACCCCAAACTGACCCCAAATCCCCCAAACTGACCCCAAATCCCCCCACAGGGGGCCCCAGGTGAGCGCGGCCCCGCTGGCCTGGCCGGCCCCAAAGGAGCCACCGGCGACCCCGGACGCCCCGGAGAGCCTGGCCTGCCTGGAGCCAGGGTGAGGGACAGCAGTGACCCCAAAAACAGGGATGGGGTGGCACCTGTGGGGTCTGGGGGATGGATGAGGGGGAGCGTTTGGGGTTGGTTAAGGCACTTTTAGGGTCAATGAGATGATTTTGGGGGTGGTTAAGGTGTTTTTGGGGTCACTAACATGTTTTTGGGGTTGGTTAAGGCACTTTTGGGGTGGGTAAGTGTGGTTTTGGGGGTGGTTAAGGTGGTTTTGGGTGTCAATAAGGTGATTTTGGGGTTGGTTTAGGGTGATTTTGGGGGTGGTTAAGAAACTTTTGTGGTCAATAAGATGCTTTTGAGTTGATAAGGTGCTTTTAGGGTTGTTCAAGGTGCTTTTAGGGTTGTTTAAGGACCTTTTGGGGTCACTAAGGTCCTTTTGGGATTAGCCAGGATGCCCTTTGGCATTAAGACCTTTTTTTGGGTTGTGCTTTGCGCTCCTTGGTGCTAAATAAAAAACATTGGGGTTAATTAAGAAACTTTGGGGTTAATTCAGATGTTCCCTGCTAATTCAGGCGCTCTTTGAGATTCTCGAGGTGCATTTGGGGTTCCCAAAATTCCTCCTTGGGGTTTCCTGTTCTTTGTGGGGAGCACAGGTGCCCTTCAGGGTCACCCCACCGTCATGGGGTCAGGCCCCCCACACCAGGGGACATCCTCAAATCCTTTTTGTCCCCACAGGGTCTCACGGGCCGCCCCGGGGATGCTGGGCCCCAAGGCAAAGTTGGCCCCACAGTGAGTGACACCCCATTAGGGGTGGTTTGGGGTTTGGGGTTGCTTGGGGTGGTTTGGGGTGTGGAGTTTTTGCGGTTTGGGGTGGTTTGGGGTTTGGGGTGGGCTCCTGCCCCTGCTGACCCCTGTCCCCACAGGGCGCCCCTGGCGAGGATGGACGCCCTGGACCCCCCGGCCCCCAGGGGGCTCGGGGCCAGCCTGGCGTTATGGGGTTCCCTGGTCCCAAAGGTGCCAATGTGAGTACAGACCCTTTTTCCTCTAAAAATACCTGGGAATTCTCCCTGGGGCTGGAACCCCAAATCCTCCATTCTTTTTTAGGGTGAGCCTGGAAAAGCCGGTGAAAAAGGACTTCCCGGAGCACCAGGGCTGAGGGTGAGGTCTTCTGTCCCCACAAACCCCAAAAATCCATGTTTTGGTGCCACTCCAACCTAAAAGCCCCCAAGGGGGGAAACTGAGGCACGAGAAGGGGGGAAATGGGATTTAAGGGATTTGGGGCTCAGTAGGGTTTCCCTTCTCTGTAGGGACTTCCTGGCAAGGACGGAGAGACTGGAGCTGCCGGACCCCCAGGACCCGCCGTGAGTGCAACGGGGCGAGCTCAGGACTGGGGCTAAAAACCCCCCCTGGATGTGCTGGGGGATCCCAAAACCCACAAATCCCCAGCTCTTGCAGTGCTGGGGCTTGTGGGATCCCCAAAATCTTGGGGTGGGGGAAGTCTGAAATCCCAAAGGTTTTTGGGGTCCTTGAGCATCGTCCATCCCGCAGGGCCCAGCAGGGGAGAGGGGAGAGCAAGGAGCCCCCGGCCCCTCCGGCTTCCAGGTGAGCACAGGGATTGGGGGTTTGGGCTTTGGCGTCAGGCTGATGCCAACCCAAGCCCGGGGGTCTCGCTGTCATTGTTCTCACATGGCTCCTGTCCCCTCCCAGGGGCTGCCAGGGCCACCAGGACCCCCCGGTGAGAGTGGCAAACCCGGAGATCAGGTGAGACCCCCCCCCATTCCCCCTCCAGCTGGGATCAGGATTCCCCCAAATCCCCCAGGTCTGACCCCAAACCCATTTGTCACCTTTCCACAGGGTGTTCCTGGAGAAGCTGGAGCCCCCGGGCTTGTGGGTCCCAGGGTAAGTGTCACCTCTGGAGAGGTCCCAGTGTCACCTCTGGGGGGCTTCCAGTGTCACCTGTCCTCCCAGCTTGGGAACATGTTCATCCCATGGGGACTTTGGGGCATCCCAGAGCCTGGTTGTCCCCACCCACGGCCACCCACTCTGTGCTGGTTCTGTCCCCACTCCCTGTCCCTTCCAGTCCCTCCCAGTCACTCCAGGGCAGTGAGGGATGATGCCCTGCCCTCCCCCTGGTGCCACCCATGCCAGTGTCCCCATGTCCCTGTTGAGCCATCCCTGCTGTCCCCAGGGCGAGCGCGGCTTCCCCGGCGAGCGCGGCTCTCCCGGCGCCCAGGGCCTGCAGGGGCCTCGCGGCCTCCCCGGCACCCCTGGCACCGACGGACCCAAGGTGGGTGACACACGGGGACAGCGCCAGCTGGCTTGGTGCCACCATAGGGGGTGACACCCCAGTAATGTCCCTTTGTTGTTTCAGGGTGCCACTGGCCCTGCCGGCCCCAACGGAGCCCAGGGACCCCCGGGACTGCAGGGGATGCCTGGGGAGAGAGGAGCTGCCGGCATCGCCGGTCCCAAGGGGGACAGGGTGAGTGACAGTGATGTGGGGGTCACGGGGTGCCACCAGGGTTCAGCTGGACTCATGCCAGCCCTGTCCCACCCCACAGGGAGACGTCGGAGAGAAGGGACCTGAGGGAGCCCCCGGAAAGGACGGAGCTCGTGTGAGTGGGATGGGGATGGGGCAGGAGGGGGCCAGTCAATGACACTCATGGTGGCCAGCCAGAGGTTCTCATAGTGGCTGGCCAGGGATGCTCCTGGTGGCCTCATCCTCCTGCTGGCCAGTGAGGGATGTCCATGGTGGCCACCTAGGGCCCCTCACAGTGGCCTCACTGTACCCTCTGTCCCCACAGGGTCTGACCGGTCCCATCGGCCCCCCTGGCCCTGCTGGCCCCAACGGCGAGAAGGTGAGACCAGAGTGGCCCCGCCACTGCTCCCATGGGGACAGATCCCACCCGATTCCCAGGACAGATTCCACCCGATCCCTGGGGTGGGCCCGAGCTGCCTCCACCCAAACAAACCCCTCCATCTCCCACAACTCCCCCTCCTTCCTTTCCAGGGCGAGTCTGGCCCCCCTGGCCCGTCTGGAGCTGCCGGTGCCCGCGGTGCCCCTGTAAGTGCCACCTGTCCCCCTGCAGTGCTAGCAGTGCTGCATTTTCCCCATTCCCTTGATTTTTCACCCCGTTTCCCCCACAGGGAGAGCGTGGAGAGCCCGGAGCCCCCGGCCCTGCCGGATTTGCCGGACCCCCGGTGAGTTTTGTCCCCAGTCCATCCCAGTGTCCCCAGTGACAGCTGACCACTGACCGTGGTTCTTTCCCAGGGCGCTGATGGCCAGCCCGGAGCCAAAGGCGAGCAGGGGGAGCCTGGCCAGAAGGGCGACGCCGGAGCTCCCGGGCCTCAAGGTCCCTCCGGGGCTCCTGGACCGCAGGTGGGTCCACCCTGGGACCCCCAAAATTGGGGCTGATCCCTTGTGGGGGCCCCTCATCCCTGGAATTCTGGGAATCTCTGGGTCCTGACTGTCCTGATTGGTTTTCTACCTCCTCCCAGGGTCCCACAGGTGTCACTGGTCCCAAAGGAGCTCGAGGCGCTCAGGGTCCCCCGGTGAGTAGGGGGAAGGGGGAGGGGGAGGGGATGGGGAAGGGCGGGGTCTGAGCCCCTCTCACATCTGTCCCCAGGGAGCCACCGGATTCCCCGGAGCTGCCGGACGCGTCGGACCCCCTGGCCCAAACGTGAGCTGGGGGGAACTGGGGTCACTGGGGATCACTCAGAGCAGCCAGAATCGCTTGGGAAGATCTGGGGTTGCTCAGGACAGTTGGGGTCACTGGGGAAAAAGTGGGATCATTTGGGAACAGCTCATTTTGGGACAGTCACGATCCCTCGGGAAGCTCTGGAATTGCTCGGGACAGTGGGATCAGCCGGGATCGCTGACCCCCGGCTTCGGAGGTCTGGGCAGCCGCCACTCCCCACGATGTCCCCGAACCAAAGCCATCCCTGGGTTGCCACCGCTCACTCCTTTCAAAGGAACATTCCCAGCGCTCCCCAATCCCTGAGCAGTGCTGGGACTGGGATCAGGAATGGATTGGAAATGGGATCAGGAATGGGCCTGGGACGGATCAGGAATATGGAAACCCCTCCTGAGTTCCCTCTAAGCCCAATCTCTCCTGCAGGGTAACCCCGGCCCCCCCGGGCCCCCCGGCTCCGCGGGCAAGGACGGCCCCAAGGGCGCGCGGGGCGACGCGGGACCCCCGGGCCGAGCAGGGGACCCAGGGCTGCAGGGCCCTGCCGGCCCCCCCGGCGAGAAGGGCGAGCCCGGCGAGGACGGCCCTGCGGTATTTGGAATTTGGGCATCCCCCCCCCGGACCCCCTGCCACCCCCCCGAGTGGAGCTGACCCCCGCTGTGTCCCCGCAGGGTCCGGACGGTCCCCCTGGTCCCCAGGGGCTGGCAGGACAGCGCGGCATCGTGGGGTTGCCGGGGCAGCGCGGCGAGCGCGGATTCCCAGGGCTGCCCGGGCCCTCGGTGAGCAAAAACCCAAAAATTCCCAAGAAACCCCAAAAATCCCCAGTCTGGGAAGAAATGGGAACTCATTAGAGGCAATTTCGTGGCGCAGAAGGATTTCAGTAGGGCGGGGGGTGGGGAGTGGTGAAAGCTGCTCACGACCATCCCGGTGGTTTTAGGATCACAGCTCTTTCCATACCAAAAATGTCCCAAAATCTCTCCAGGCTTTTCCCTACTGACACGACCACGCACCAGACCAGCGTGACGCATTTTCCATAGAAATGTGCCATCGATCCCACCTTTATTCCACCGGGAATTTGTGCCCCCCGAGCTCTGGGCAAAGTTCGTGGCCGAGGAGGGTTTGAATTCCCTCCCGGTCTCCTGATTTCCTGCTGCTTTTCCGCTCTCAATGCAGCCGGCACGAGGGGTTTAGGGCCAAATCCCGGCTCTGCTCCGCATCCCCGGGGCAGCCAGGATGTGCAGGGACTCGGGGGAATTTAATTCCCGCACGGCATTTAATTCCTGTCTGGAAATTCCAAAAGCTGTGAGCGGGAGCCGCAGTTTTTGTGCTGCTCCAGCCTGGGAAAAGGGATCGGCGGGGCTGGGAGAAGAGGGGGATGGCTCGGGGATGTGGAGCGACAGGAGCTGGGATCCCCAGATCATCACGGAATGGTTTGGGGTTGGAAGGGACCTTAAGGATCGTCATTCCTATCCCTGGAATTGTCCCTGCACGGGGCTTGGAGCCACCTGGGAGAGCGGCAGGTGTGGGATAAAAGGGGCTGGATGAGCTCGAAGGTCCCTCCCAAAAAAATCCCTCGATTGCACGATTCCGTTCCAGGGCTCCAGAAATCCCTGAGGGACACACAGAAAAGTGGGAAAAGCCCCGATCCGGTATTTCTCTGCCCTTGGAGCAGCGATCCCTCATCCCAGACTCACTCTTGCGGGCGTTTTCCTGATTTTATTTTAGGGAGAGCCTGGAAAACAGGGAGCACCTGGATCTGCCGGTGACCGGGGACCCCCCGGGCCCGTGGGACCCCCCGGGCTGACGGGGCCAGCCGGAGAGCCCGGCAGGGAGGTAGGAAAATTGGGAATGTCTGGAATATCCAGGATGGAGCTCTGGCTGATCCTGGGCAGGGACTGTTCTAAGGTTGATAGCAGAAAATCCCGGCGTGTTTTTGCTGTAGAATTTTGCTTGGAAAAAGGAGTTTTACCCCCATCCCAAAGGCAAAAGCTGAATTCCTTCTGTTTTCCCAGGGAAATCCCGGCTCTGATGGACCTCCAGGCAGGGATGGGGCAGCCGGAGTGAAGGTGAGCTCATCCCAGATTTCTTAAGCCCCAGTATTCCCGGGATTTCCCATTATCCCTGTGCTCACCCCCATCCCAGAGCCGGAATTCCTGGGATTCCTGACCCCATTCCCTATTCCCAGGGTGATCGTGGTGAGACCGGCCCCGTGGGTGCTCCCGGTGCTCCCGGAGCTCCTGGCGCTCCCGGCCCTGTGGGACCCACTGGAAAACAGGGAGACAGAGGAGAGACGGTGAGCGGGACATGCCAAGATGGGGGGAAGAGGAGAATTACCAGGAATCATCCCAAATCTGGGCCATGGAGCTGTTTGGGATCATCTGGCAGCAGCTCTGAGCATCTTCCTGAGGATTCCTGGGAGCCTGGTTTGGGATCCACCTGGGAATTCCAGGAGAGGGAACTGGGAATCTGTACTGGTTTAGGGCAAATTTGGGAGAGTCACCCCAGGACAGAACCCAGGAGATAAAACTGGGATTACTAAATTCCACATCCGACATCCCAAATCCCACACCTCAAATCCCAAATCCCATTCCCACTGTTTTTGACTCCCCTCCTTTCTCCTGCAGGGTGCTCAGGGTCCCATGGGTCCCTCTGGCCCCGCTGGCGCTCGGGGAATGCCGGTGAGTGATTCCCACCTGGAATTCCGAGGATCCTGGTTTGGGAATGCAGTTTGGGATCCCCCCGCTCCTGACCTGCTGTGTCCCCCTTGCAGGGTCCCCAGGGGCCGCGCGGTGACAAAGGCGAGGCGGGTGAGGCCGGCGAGCGTGGCCTGAAGGGGCACCGGGGCTTCACAGGGCTCCAGGGGCTGCCCGGGCCCCCCGTAAGTGCTGGGATTTGGGGTCACAGCCCCCCATAGATCCTAAATCCCACATCCCACGCCCCAAATCCCACATCTCCCGTGGGATCCCAAATACTCCACCCTCCCGTCTTTCCCAGGGTCCTTCTGGAGACCAGGGTGCTGCCGGGCCAGCGGGTCCCTCTGGGCCCAGGGTAAGTCCTGGAATTTTGGGGGGAAAAGGAGGTGTGCCCAGGACTGGTGCCGTGCCTGGGGGTGGCAGTCCCATCCCTACTGTGCCCTGAGCCTTTTTCGGGGTTTTTCAGGGTCCCCCTGGCCCCGTGGGCCCCTCGGGTAAGGACGGCTCCAATGGGATGCCCGGACCTATCGGCCCCCCTGGGCCCCGCGGGAGGAGCGGCGAGCCCGGCCCGGCGGTGAGCGGGGACAGTGGGGAGAAGGGATCCTGTGGGGCAGAGGGGATCTTGTGGGGCAGAGGGATTCAGTGGGGCAGTGGGATCCACCCCTGGCTGATCACCCCGTGACTGCTGCTCCTTCCCACAGGGTCCCCCCGGGAACCCTGGCCCACCCGGCCCGCCCGGGCCCCCCGGCACGGGCATTGACATGTCAGCGTTCGCGGGGCTGGGGCAGCCTGAGAAGGGCCCCGACCCCGGGCGCTACATGCGGGCAGATGAGGCGGTGCCAGGGCTGCGGCCGCACGATGCCGAGGTGGACGCCACCCTCAAGGCCCTCAACAACCAGATCGAGAGCATCCGCAGCCCCGAGGGCTCCCGCAAGAACCCGGCCAGGACCTGCCGAGACATCAAACTCTGCCACCCCGACTGGAAGAGCGGTGAGAGAGAAGCTCCATCCCTGTATCTACCTGTGTCCGGCCCTGTGTCCACCTGTGTCCGGCCCTGTGTCCATCCCTGCGTCCATCCCCATGTCCCCTCCTTCCTCCTTGTCCCCTCCACTGCCCGCCTGGACACCAAGGACCACGCTGACCTCCTTGCTGATCTCACCACTGGGTGGTCACTCACTCCGCGCCCTCTGGCCACAGGCGATTACTGGATCGACCCTAACCAGGGCTGCACCCTGGATGCCATCAAGGTCTTCTGCAACATGGCCACGGGGGAGACGTGTGTGTACCCCAGCCCCGGCAGCATCCCCAGGAAGAACTGGTGGAGCAGCAAAGCCAAGGAGAAGAAGCACGTCTGGTTTGCCGAGACCATCAATGGTGGCTTCCATGTGGGTGTTTGACCAGGATGGGCATGGAGAAAAAACAGGGAAAAGGAGTTGGGGTGGAGTTTTACAGAAAAGTTGGAGCTGATATCCTTCCTTGGGGTGAAATTTTTGGTGGTTCTATCAGATATTGGGTGATTTGAGGTTTATATGGAAACCTTGGAGCTGATGTTCATCCTGGGGGTGGAATTGGTGGTTGTTGGATCAGAACTGGTTGATCCAGAGGACTTTATGGAAGTCTTGGAGTGGTGTCCTTCCTTGGGGTGAGATTGAGGGGGTTTGGATCAGATATTGGCTGATTTAGGAATTTTATGGGGAACTTGGAGTGATGTCCTTCCTTGGGGAGAAGTTGATGGGTTTTGTACCAGAACTGGTTGATTTGAAGAGTTCCATGGAAATCTTGGCATCAGGCTGTGACACCAACACCCCTCTGAGAAAGCAAACCCTGGAAACTCCCCCCAAAACCCCCCAAAAAGCCAGCTGAAAACCTCCCTCCTCCCTGCAGTTCAGCTATGGCGCTGAGGACCTGGCACCCAACACGGCCAACATCCAGATGACCTTCCTGAGGCTGCTGTCCACCGAGGGCTCCCAGAACGTCACCTACCACTGCCGCAACAGCGTGGCCTACCTGGACGAGGAGTCGGGCAGCCTGAGGAAGGCGCTTCTCATCCAGGGCTCCAATGATGTCGAGATCCGTGCTGAGGGCAACAGCCGGTTCACCTACAGTGTGCTGGAGGACGGCTGCACGGTGGGTGCTGGGGAGGGATGGGGAAAATCAGGGCAGAATCCGGAAATCATGGGGTTAACAAGGTTGGGAGAGGTCAGCGAGGGCAGCCTGGGAGGTGACAGCATCTTGTCACCAAGTGCTACCATGTCCTGGCTTTGCGTAACACCTGCAGCTGGCCATGGTGGTCCAGGGATAGAGACTCCAAACTCCATTTTCCAATGTTTTCCCCTCAAAAATGCACTGGGAAATGTGGCCCTTCTGGGTTTAACGATGAAATGGGCACAAACTAGGAAGGAACTGGAAGGTTCTGGAGGATTAAATAACCCCATTTGGGCCCATTTTCCCCTCAGAAACACATCGCGAAGTGGGGTCCCTCTGTACCTGATGATAAATTAGGGTTCAAACTGGGATTTGAAGGGTTTGGGAAGGATCTAATGGATTAAATGACCCCATTTGGGCCCATTTTCCCCTCAGAAACACACCGGGAAGTGGGGCAGGACTGTCATCGAGTACCGCTCACAGAAGACCTCGCGCCTGCCCATTGTGGACATTGCACCTATGGACATTGGGGGACCCGAGCAGGAGTTTGGGGTCGACCTCGGCCCCGTCTGCTTCTTGTAAAAAAAACCAATTTTTTTGGTGTGGTTGTTTGGTTTTGGTTGTCGTGGTTTTTGTTTGTTGGTTTGGTTTTTGTTTTTTTTAAAAAGCCCAGCCTGATTCCTTAAAAAAAAACAAAAAAAAAACAAAAAACACAAAAAACAGGATCCACCCAAAAATGGAACTGAAAAGTTCTGCACTGAAAGGGCTCACCCCAAATCAGGGAGCAACCACCTCATCCCAACACCAGAATCAAAGGAAAAACCCGTTAATATTTATTTATTCTCTTCCTGGAAGACCTGTTTTTGAGGTCAGGTGGAGGTGGGAATGTCAGTGATCCTTTTTTCCCTGAAAAAAATGGGATTTCACCAATCCAGGTATCAAAAATCCCCTCCCCACCCAAATTTTCCCCTTCCCCCCAGCAGGAGTGTTCATATATAATACGAGTTAAAAAACACCAAAAAAAAAAAACAAACAAAAAAAAAACAAAAACAAAAAATGGTGCTATTCTTGTAAAACAAGTCTGTATTTTTTAACATCCGTTGGTATAAAATGAAAAAAGTCTTAAAAAAAAAACCTTTTGGTGGAAAGTAAAAGTTGAGTTGAGTCTTTTTTTTGGGGGCTGTGTTTGCAGTGATTCAAGTATTTCTTCCCCATTTCAACCACTATAAAGTTCTCCAGGTTGGGAAAAAATCCCTTTAAAATCCTCATTTTGCATTTAAAGAGCAAATTTTTTGGGTTGTGATACTTCAAACTAAGGGGGAAAATGGAAGAAAATTTCCCCAAAGAAGCCAAGAAAAAAAAAGAAGGGAAAAATCTGAAAAATTATGAAGTGGGAAATTTTGGAAAAGCAGGAGGTTTAATTGTGGAATTCTTGTCCCATAATTAGGATTGGGACAATCGCAGTGTCACCAGGGCAAGGGGTGGCTGTCCCCTCCTCCTCAGGGTTTTTATCCTGTTTTTTACCTGCAAAAACTCCAATTTGGGCTGTTTTGCAGCGCTGGAAGTAGGAGACTCCATGGTCCTCCCCTCTTGCTGTGCCATAAAAAATCCCAGATGGAAATTCCTCTCCTCACCAGGCTGTTCATTACAGGCAAAAAGCTCAGAAATGGGATTTTTTTAATGATCTTGACGAAAATCAGACCGGTGACCCTGAAGAGCCCCAAACCTGCTCTGATTTCTCATGCAGGAGGCCCCAGGCAGCTCCTGGGTGAGGAATTCCTGAGCTTCATCCCAATTCTTTGGGGTTAAAACTCCTCTTTTTACCTCTGTTGATGGCAAAACTCCACTTGGAGAAATTATAACTTGAAAACAGCTTTTAAAAAGCCATTTTGGGGCAGAATTTGACTTTTAAACCCTCCCAGTTTCAAGCACAGCAGCTGCCAGTTGTAGCCCAGCACCAAAACATTGGCAAGGGAAATTCATTAAGGAGGATTGAGGGATTAAAAAGGATTTTCCACCCAAAAATGCCCTTTGAGAGGCTCTCCTAATGATGGGGGCTCTGCACAAAGGGCTTGGGGTCAAACCTTTCCCCTCCTGGCGTAGCCAAGTGGCAAATTCGGGGGTCCCTGCTGGGGACAGCCCCCCAAAAAAATCCCCCCAGGATCCCTGGAAAAGTGGGATGGGGCTGGGGATAAAGAGGGGGAAAGGGAGTGTGAGGAGATGCCTAGAAAATCAGGATTGAACTCAGCCAGAAGGGGAAGTAAATGGAGGAAAAGCAAAATTTGGGATGTCTTCCTTTTCCTTAAAAAAATATGAAAGGAAAAGTCAGTGGGAATTGGGGTATTTGTGGGACAAACTGGGATTGGGATTCTGGGCACTGGTCCCAGCTGGGAATGGGCACCTGGCTGAGTTTTTTCCCCCTCATTTTCCCCCAAAAAATCCTGGAAAGGGCTGGGAAAAATGGGATTTTTCAGCCTGGAGAAGGGAAGGCTCCAGGGTGACCTCTCAGGAGAGAGGAGGATGGATTTAGGACAGAGGACAGAGGGACAGGACACGAGGAGTGGCTTCCCACTGGGATCTGAAGGTTTGGGTGGGATTTTGGGAAGGAATTGCACCCTGTGAGGGCAGGGAGGCCCCCGGATGGAATTCCCAGAGGATTCCCCATCCCTGAGATGGTGGGAGATGGAATGGGATGAGCTCTAGCATCCCTGCCAACCCATTCAGGGATTCTGTGGAAATCCATCAGCAAAACACAAGAAAAAACACAGCAGCAATCTCAGCAGAGCACTGGATTTAGGACAAATCCACAGCTTTTCCTTAAAAAAAAAAAAAAAAAGGACAGCACACAGAAATATCCAAATCAGGTTTAATGAAGGATTCAGCCCTAAAAACACTGCAGGGGCAGGAATCTCCTGTCAGAAAAGGGAGCAAAATGTGGATTTTGTGTCACTCTCACCCAAAAATCCAGTAATTTTTCCACTGAAGAAGGATTCCCTCACCTGTAGCTGTGCCTGGCTCCCAAATCCCATGGGAAATGAGGGCTGAAATTCCAGAAAAAAACTCCCAAAAAGGGGCAAAATGCCAAAGGGCTGCGGGGGCTGAGCTGGCAGCTGGATTTTCCTCGGGATAGCGACCGGCAGGAATGTCCAGCTCCCGGCAGGGAGGCCTTGGAATCCCAGCCTCCCACAAAACCCCTTCCAATCCCTGCTGCTGTGGGAAGTGGAGCATAAAAAGCAGCAAATTCCCGGATTTCAAACCCCAGGAAAAAGCCTCTGGATGCCAAATAGGTTGAAGCCACAGGGGAAAAAGGAGGAAAAAGTTCATTCCAAAGATTTGGGTTCCTTTGCCTCCTTCCCGAGAGTAACAGAGCGACATTCCTGGTGGGAACTGTCCTCTTTTTGGGGTCCTGAGGTGCTGCCACTACTGAGCAGGAAAATAAATTAATTTCCCCTGAAAAAATACATTATTTACTCTCAAAAATTAAATCCATTTACCCCAAAACACCCTGACAGTGCCAAGCTTCCAGAACAGGTGCAAACCACTGTAAATCTTCATGACTTCAGCCCTTCATTCAGGAGGGAAAGTTCCAGATTCGTTCCCAAAAAGGAAGAGAAGGAGCCTCGGAGCTGCTGGGTTTGTCCCCACAACACTCCCGGTGCCTGCTGCCAGCCTGAGGTAGCCCCAGGTTGCCCAGAGCCCCCTGGGAGCCCTCAGGGAGCCCCCCAGGACAGGGCAGGCAGCGGCGCCGTGGAGTTGGAGCTGCAGTCCAGGTAATGGAAGGTCTCCAGGGCGCTCTGGGTGCTGTGGCCGATGTAGGAGAGCTTCACCGAGGTCCTGGCAGGGCAAAGGGACAGCCCAGTAGTTTCTATTTATCACAAAACTCCTCTTTTCCTCAAAAAAAAACCCAACCCATTCCTGCAGGTTTCAGTGAAAAAGGGAATTGCAGCCTCTGGAGGAGGATGTGTGCTCCACCCCATATTTACCCCCCCGGGCTGGATTAAAACCTGACCCTGAGGTAGATTTGGGGGGCATTTGGGGAAAATCCAAGCAGGATTTTCTCCTTGGAGCCCAAAACTGTGGCTGGAATTCCCTTGGGATTCAGGAACCACAGAGGAGAATCTTTAAGGTGGAAAGAGCTCCAAGAGCCCAAAGCAGGAGCAGCACCCACCTCATGAGGATCACGATGTTGTGGACCTTCACCTTGGGCAAAGTGCAGAAAAAACTGGAAAAGATCAAGGAAATTGGTCAGCAAGTGAAAAACTTGAGGAATTTGGGGTTTTTTGGCAGCTCCTGCTGGTATTTTTCACCTTGGTGTTAACAAAACCATCTCACAGCACCTTGAGAAAATTCCTGGCAAAGAAACTGAGCAGGAGAAGTGAGCAACTTCCAGATTAATTTACCAAATATGAATCAAAGCAGCTCTAACCCTCTCCCTCCCACAGGTATCTCCAAGGAGCAGTTAATCCTTACTACACATAGGACAGGGATCCACCCAGCTCTGCCTTCACGGTGAAATTCACCTGCAACAGAGTGGAAAAATCAGATTTCAGTGCACTTTAATCACCCTTCAACCCCATTTTTGAGAGAGTGGACAGAACAAAAGCCGCTGTGGCCACTGGACACTGAAATGCCAAGGTGCAACTCCCAGAACTCCCAGTCAGTACCAGTTTGTCCCTCAGGGGCTGGATGCTGGAGACGTTGGTGAGCTGCTGGCTGCCCACCACAGTGTTCATGTACTGCACCTGGCTGCTCAGGCTGCTCACTGCCACCGAGTAGAAGTTGGAATTTCTGATCCTCAGGGTGGCCTGGAGGGGACAGAAACAACCCTGACCTTGCTGGCTTGTTCCCCCGGTGGTTTATTTTCCCAAATCCACAGAAAATTTACCGTGATGGCCAGGAGGACAGCAGAGTTTTTCCTGTCAAACCACACCTGGACCACTTTGATGCCATCATCGTCCACCAGCACGGAGTGGGGGAACAGGAAGAAAACCCCCAGGCCAGACAGCAGAAGGCAGAGCAGCACTGAGAGCAGCACATAGAGTTTCCTGAGAAAAAAAAACAAAAAAATTAAATTCTTCAGCTCCTCTGCAAGATTTGGATTCTAAAAAAACCCCATCCCTTGTTTGGTTTCCTTGGAAGAGGCACACAAGAGCTGCTGTCACATTTTTAATATCAAAATGGCTCAAAATCCTCCCTTTACACATTTGGAGCTGGGTAATCAGCAATCAACCAAAGCAAGATTTAGGGTTTTTTTTTGCAGTTGCTCCCAAAACTTCAGTGAGGGGATGGAAGGTAGGAGTGGGATTGTGATGTGCACAGTAGAAATATTTAAAATCGTGCTTTAAATCCTATTTTTTGGGGTGAAAACAGCCCCTAAATGCGGCAATAAGTGATAAAGGAACTCCTCCCTTACGTTCTCTGAGGGCGAAGACGTTGGTCACTGTAGGGGATCAGAGCTACCAATTCGTTCACCTGCTCTGGGAAGCAAAAATGAAAATAACACATTAAAAAGTGAAAATTTTTGGCTGTTTAGAGCTGTTTTTTGTCGTGTTTAGGCCCCAGAGGAGCAGCCACCTGTAGGGATGCATCCAGTGCCTTGGCAGGTGGGACAGGTGACGCTGTCCTGGCCTGTGAATTCCATGTAGGGAATCTTGGCCATGTCCTCCACAGGCTCCTGGCTGGCCAATAAATTCTCACCCTCCTCATCCTCGGCCTTGCTGTGGCTCAGGGCAGAGCTGACAACAGACAGGGAACGCACAGAGCCCATGGCGGTGGCTGATAGGAACGGTTGTGTCACCTGGGAGAGGTGGCAGGAACAACTCAGGACTGTCAAAGGGGGGTTTAAGCCATTTCTAAGCTAAAATGCCCCTCTCAGGCGTCCCAAAACCACTAGAAAGTGTCCCCATCCACAAGGGGCTTCCCTGGAGAAAAGGACACCTCGGTGGGTTTCATTTCCAGCCCGTCAGAACCAAGCGCCCTCCAGGGCATCCCCTCCTCCACTGAGAGCAGCATCCCCTCAGTCAGACCCTACCCCAAGAAACAGGTCCGGGGCTCGTCAAGTCCCCTCAGAGCCCCAGAGCCCCTGAGACCCCACGAGAGGAGCAGGCCCCGCAATGGAACCCCGAGACCCTCACCTGAGAGACTCCCTCATTCTCAAGGATCCCCTCCCTCAAGAACCCCTCTTTGAAGACCCCCTCCCCTCAGGAACCCCTCCCTCAGAGACCACCCGCTCATAGCCGCACGCCCTCACAGAGCCCTTCCCGTAGGGAACCCTCGCCTCAGCGCTGTCCGGCAGGGGGCGCCTGGCCCCCGTTCCCGCGCGCAGCCGCCGTCGCCGTGGCAACGGCGCGAGTTGGAGGTGGGCGGGGGGTGGCCATGGCCCCGCTCATTCACCCTCGTGTGGGGTGGGGCGGGCTTGTTCTGACCACGCCCATCACGTGACCATTTCATCACAACGGGTGGGAGGGGGTTCAGCGAGCCACGCCCCTCGATTCACCCAGAGCGCACGTGACCATTTTCGGGGGTGGGGCCACTGACCACAACTTCATTTGCATGTGATGGGCGTGGTCAGAATTGCGCACGCGCAGAATCAAGGCGCGGTTCCGGTTGGGCGGGGCAGGGCGATGAAGGGCGGGGCGTGATTTAATTGCGCGCGTGCGCACAGCGAGGCCTCCCCGGCCGGTGCGTGGGTGGAGGCTTTGGGGGACGAGAACCGGCATGGAGCTCTGAGCCCCCGGTTTGGGGCTCTCTGTCACAGTGTGAGTCCCATCACACCAGCACAGACTCGGGCTTTACCGGTGTGAGAGCCCTGCTCCCGGCACGGAGCGCTCCCACACCAGTCTGAGCCCACCTGTCCCAATATGAACTGTCCCAGTTCAGCCCAGCATCACCTCCAGCACCTCTCAACTTTTGCGGTAAAATCCACTCCAGGCCATTCCCTCCCCTCCCCGCCCCCCCTTCCCCCAGCCCCGACAGCTCCCGGGTCCGTTTTCCTTCAATAAATTCCCTCCCGTAGGATTTTTTTCCCACCACACCCAAGAGAAAGCCGATGGAAAATGAAATCCCCCCCTCTCCCAATCACCCAAACTATCAAAATGAAATTCAAGGCGAAATTTAAATATTTGTGAGCTCCAGAGGTACCTCCTGCCCGGCCGCGGGAGCCGTATCCCATGGCAATGTTATGGATCATTTCTTCTCTCCTTCCCAGGAGCGAAATTCCAAGTGGGGCGAGAATTCCCGGCACTCCTTCCTTCCCACGGCTCCTTTCTGCGCCTTCCCGGAGCTTGTGGCATCCCAGGGAAGAGCTGAAAAAAGAGCAGGGAGAGGGATCGGGAAACGAGAAATCGCTGCCAATCCCTTGGGATCCGCTGCGGGATGAGCTCGTCCCCGTAGAGAATTCCCAGAGCAGGGAGAGAACCGAAAATTCCCCGCGCAGCCTCCCCTCGGCTCCTGTTGCGTCCTGGGTTTGATCCCATTGGTTTTACCCATTGTTTTCTGTCCCCAAACCCAACGGGAATGGGTGGAAAGGGGGAAAAGCCCCTTTCCCAACCACCAGGTAGGATTGTGGAAGCGTTTCCCGGGAAATGTCTGCTCCCCCGGAATGGGGCGAGTCCGAATCCATCCCGGGAGGAGCTCCGGGATGAGGGATCGCTGCTCCAAGGGCAGAGAAATACCGGATCGGGGCTTTTCCCACTTTTCTGTGTGTCCCTCAGGGATTTCTGAGCCCTGGAACGGAATCGTGCAATCGAGGGATTTTTTTGGGAGGGACCTTCGAGCTCATCCAGCCCCTTTTATCCCACACCTGCCGCTCTCCCAGGTGGCTCCAAGCCCCGTGCAGGGACAATTCCAGGGATAGGAATGACGATCCTTAAGGTCCCTTCCAACCCCAAACCATTCCGTGATGATCTGGGGATCCCAGCTCCTGTCGCTCCACATCCCCGAGCCATCCCCCTCTTCTCCCAGCCCCGCCGATCCCTTTTCCCAGGCTGGAGCAGCACAAAAACTGCGGCTCCCGCTCACAGCTTTTGGAATTTCCAGGCAGGAATTAAATGCCGTGCGGGAATTAAATTCCCTCGAGTCCCTGCACATCCTGGCTGCCCCGGGGATGCGGAGCAGAGCCGGGATTTGGCCCTAAACCCCTCGTGCCGGCTGCATTGAGAGCGGAAAAGCAGCAGGAAATCAGGAGACCGGGAGGGAATTCAAACCCTCCTCGGCCACGAACTTTGCCCAGAGCTCGGGGGGCACAAATTCCCGGTGGAATAAAGGTGGGATCGATGGCACATTTCTATGGAAAATGCGTCACGCTGGTCTGGTGCGTGGTCGTGTCAGTAGGGAAAAGCCTGGAGAGATTTTGGGACATTTTTGGTGTGGAAAGAGCTGTGATCCCAAAACCACCGGGATGGTCGTGAGCAGCTTTCACCACTCCCCACCCCCCGCCCTACTGAAATCCTTCCGCGCCACGAAATTGCCTCTGATGAGTTCCCATTTCTTCCTAGACGTTGTTTTCCCCTCTTCAGCCTCATTAAATCAATTTAAAGGCGATTTCGAATAGTTTTCCCCACGCAAACCGCGGCAGCTGAACCCGGTGCCCGCGGCTGTGGGGGCTCCGCTGCGCCGGGGGCTCGTTTGCTACCGGGATTTTGGCTTTCTGGGACACACGATAAACCCTGGGAGCAGCAGCAGGAGTTTTCTGGGAACGTTTTTCTCTGCTTTATTCGGTGTTGTAGGTGGCTGCATTCCGGGTAGGAGTTTGAGGATGGGAAGAGGAAAATTGCCGAATATCCCGATATTTTAGACTGGGGTTGCAGCGTGCCCAGACCATGGAGCATCTTTGGGTTGGGTTAGGCTGAGCTGGCTCTGCCCAAAATTCCACATTCCAAGTCACCAATAACGGGATTTTCGATTTTCAGGGTCTGTTTTTGCTCTGTCCCAAACACTCTCAGATCTCTCAGGAGCAGCCAAATCCAGGTGTCCTGTGGGTCCCCAGGCTCGGATCACCCTCAGCGCTCTGTGGGGACAACGGGAGCATCTGGAGCCTGCAAAGAGCCAGGAGTGCTGGGGGTGGCACTCTGGTACTGGTGGCGTTTGCCCTGTCCCAGTACAGACCTGGGCACTCACTGGGAGCTGGATCGGCTGCCCGAGCCCACACGACTTTCTGGAGGGGTGGAAGCCCCCAGAGCGCCGGGCGCGGGCACCTGCTCAGCTGGGCGGGTGTGGGAGAGGGGTCGGGCGGCCACCGGGAGCCGGGTGGGCAGCGGGTGGGCAGCGGGGGTCCGGAGGGCACTGGGTGGTCGGCAGGAAGCCGGGTGGGCAGAGGGGAGCCCGAGGGGACCCCGAGCGGCCCCTCCGGGGAAGCCCCCGCGCTACCGGGGGCCACGTGCAATTCCCCGCCACGCCCCCTCCGCTTTGGCCACGCCCACCCCTCGCCTTGTATGGCGCGTGCGGCCGGGGCCAAGGCGGTGCCGCGCTGGCATTGGCGGGGCGGGGCGCGGAGGGGGCGGGGCCAGGGGCGCCGGTTCCCGTCAAAAGGCGGCAGCGGGCGGGGCGGGGGCAGCAGCGGGGCCGGGGCTCAGGTACCGGGGGACACCGGGGCCGGGGGACACCGGGGCCAAGCCAAGCCCTTCTCAGCGCCTGCCGTGACTCCGGCGCTCCCCGGGACGCTGGGGTGGCTGTTCCCGGGGTATCCGGGCTGTGGGGGGACCCTCGGCGTGAAGGGATGCGGGCACGGGGTGGCCCCGCCGGCGTGAGGGACACGGGGCGGACGCTGACGCTCCCCGGTGCTTCCTGTTCTGGGCTCGCGGTGTTCCCGCTGCTCTGGGGGTCCCGCGCGTGTCTGACCCCTCCTGTGCCCTGGGAGGGGTCGGGAGTCCCCGGTCCCCCGCGCCCCCCCCTCCGCTGGGGACCCTCCAGCCAAAGTTCGGCTCTCCCTAGGGCTGGGGCTGCCCCGGTCCCGTTCAGGGGGTGGCTCCTGGTTTTAGGGGGGTCAGGGACTGTCTAGTCTCAGCCCATACCGCCCCCAGAAATTTGAGATCACCCGGGAGTTTTGGGGTGCTCTGGGGCGTCCCCCCATCCCGGAAAGCACCGCCGGCCTCCCCGCTCCGGGGCTCCCCCTCTCCGGGGGGCTTCGGAACCGGGGAATTCCGGGAGGCTGTGCCGGTGTTAATGTGACTTTAGGGTTTTTTATAGGGTGATTTTAGGGTTCCTGGGTGCTGTGGGGGTGTTTATGTGACTTTAGGGTTTCCTGTAAGGCAGTTTTACGGTTTCTGGCTGCTCTCGTGGTTAGCTGCCCCATTTAAACCCACATTCAAGATCCCAACTCGGGTTTTTTGGGGGGCTGAGCCCCCCGCACGGCATTAATCACCCTCCTTTTTAGTTCCCCAGTGCCTTCCCGTATTTTGGAGCGATCCCGAGCCGTGCCAGCACCAGGAAAATCAAGGTACGGGGGGATTTTTATGCATCAGGAATTGGGAGATCTTCCCCTGGGCACCCCAAAAGAGTTTTGGGGGCCAGTAGAGGCGGCTGAGCCTCTCATTCCTCTCCTTTTCAAGGCTGGAGCTTTGAGAAAAGTTGAGGTTTTTTCTCGGAAAGAGGTTTTCGGGAGAGGCGACGTTTTTGCGGCGTGTCCTCCTCCCCCGGAGCCGCTGTGACTCATCTTCCTCCGGCTCGGGGAAGGAGCCGCGGCGGGACACGAAAACCCAGGAAAATTGGAGTTAAACCCCGGGAAATTGGGGTTGAGCTCAGGGAAGAGGGAGGGAAAATCCGGGGAAACCAAGGGGAGCAAAAATCCAGGGAGGTGATGGGGAAAGAGAGGTGTGAGTGGAGCAAAAATCCCGTGAAATCGGGGTTTAAACCCAGGGAGGGAGGAAAAATCGAGGGAAATGATGGGGAGATCAAACTCAGCAAGAATCCCAGGACGTTAAGATTAAACCCAGGGAAATCGGGCAGTGAGGGGACAAAAATCCAGGGACATTAAGATTAAACCTAAGGGTGAATGGAGAGAAATCTAGGGAGATGGTGAAACCCCAAGGTCTGAGGAGAGCAAAAATCCAGGGAAATATGGGGAAACCAAAGGGAGTAAAAAGAGCGTAAATAAAGTTAAATAAAGTTTAAAAAGCCCCGGGGTTGGGCTGGACCTGGCAGACATGGGGTGAAATAAAGGAAAAAAATTGCCAGGGTGAGGTTGTGTTCCCTCTGGAATCCCTGCATGAGGAAAATCTGGGAGAAGATGATGAGGATGATGGGAGATGTCTGCCCCAGATCTCCAGGGTGTGACCAGATCAGGACTGAGATGTCCCAGCAATAATAAAAATCCCAAAAATCAGATTTTTCCCAGATAAAAACATGCCTGGGATCATGGCTGGATCCTGTTTCCCGGAATCCCGCTGTGTTTAGGGAGAAATACATGGAAAATCCAGGAAAATCCATTTTTTTCCCATTTAATGGCTAATCGTGCTCCAGAGAATAATTTTTAACCTCTTGTGGCCTCTTTAACCTCTTGTGGCCAAAGCAGAGCTGGCCTGGCCCAAGCTCCCTGAGGGGAAATTCTGGAATTGTCAGGGATTGGGAGAGGGAAAATCTCAGTTGAAGGTGGGCTGGGACAGAAATAGGAGCCTAAAAAGAAGAGGAATGGGAATGAAAATGGTTCTGGGTATTAAAAATGACCAAAAAAAAAAAAAAAATCAGGGAGATGATGGTGAAAGTGAGATGTGAGAGGAGAAAAAAATCCAGGGAAAATATGGGGAAAGCAAGGGGAGCAAATTCCAGGGAAATTAAGATTAAATTGAGGTGTGAATGGAGCAAAAAATCTGCCAGGGTGGCACTGCCGGGATGTTGCCGGTGCCACAGCTTCATCTCCAGCCTCTGCTGACTCAGCTCCTCCTCAGGCCCTTTCTCTTATCTCAGCCCTTATCAGCTCAACCCTCGCTCTTTTTTGCCGCTAATAAACGGAAAAGGGGTGGAAAACTACACCCGGATTTTTTTTTTTTTTTTTTTTTTCTGGACATCCAAAGCTGTTTCCTCCTTCCCAGGAATCCCAGGAGCTGCTCCATGTTCTCCTGGGCAGGAGAATAGCAACGCTGGGGAGGGATTCTCCTTCCCTGGAGTGATTCCTGAGCGTGCTCCTGCTTCCCAGAGGGTTTTGCTGGAGGCAAATCAGGTCAAAAAGGGATTTTTGGCATTTCTAGCGTTTTTCTGGAAAAGTTTGAGATGTTTCCTGAGATTTTTCCCACTCTCTCTGTGCTCCGTGTGTGACCGCTGCTCCAATTTCACAATTTTCACCCATAGAAGTGGTGGAAAACAACACCTAGAACCTTTATCTGCACATCCAAAGCTGTTTCCTCATTCCCAGGAATCCCAGGAGCTGCTCCACATTCTCCTGGGCAGGGGGACAACAACACTGGGGAGGGATTCTCCTTTCCTGGAGTGATTCCTGAGCGTGCTCCTGCTTCCCAGAGGCAAATTGGGTGGAAAAGGGATTTTTGGCACATGAAGCCTTCCTGATTTTTCTCTGGAAGAGTTTGAGCCATTTCCTGAGCGTTTTCCCACCTTCTCCATGCCCCAGGTGTGGCTGCTGCTCCAGTTTCCCAATTCCAGGCTGCAACAGCTCTGGCTGCTGCATCATTCCCACTCCTCCTCCTCCTCCTCCTCCTCCTCCTTCCTCGGGCAAGCTGAGGTTCTGGGGAATGAGAATTCCCTTTTCCACTGGGCATATCCCAGGGATAGGGAATGGTCAGGGATTTCGGGCCTCTAAAGGCTTCTTTTCCAGCTCCAAGGGGGGACCTTCTGTTAAAATTCCCTTTTCCTCCAGGCACATGCCGGGAAAGGGATTTGGGCTCTCCTGTCCCTGCTGCCCAAGAGAACTCCCTAAAAACAATCCGTCCTCTCTCCATAAATCCCCTGTTTGGGAGCTCTATTTTTAGACCACCTGGGTGGCCCCGGGAGGGGAGAGCAAACCCCAGATTTCCTGGGAATTGCCACAGGTGGGAATCACTTGTGTGGCTCCACACCTTGCCAGGGCTCTTCTGGGGCTGCTTCCAGCACAAAAAGAGGATTTTATTCCACAGTGTGGGGCTGGTGCTGTCCTTCCACCTCTGCTTTGGGAATTTTTTCCGTACGGAGAGCCTTTCCCAGTGTAGTTTTTCTGGAATTTTGCAGTCTTTTCCCATTTTCTCCTGGTGTTCTGGTGCAATTCCTGTGCCTGGGGGCACCCTGGGCTTCACAATCCCTTCCTGAGGGGCTGGGACACTCCAATAATTCCATGGGAAAAACCTAGATTTGTGTCCTGCTGCTGCCCAGGGTGGCCCCTGTCCTGCCCTGCTGCTCCTGGGGACACTGCCTGGGACAAGGCCCAAAAATTGGGATTTTGGTGCTGCTTCATTCCCAGGAAATTCTCTTCCCCACTCCCAAAACTCTTCCTGCTGCTCCCAGGGGTGGCATTTCCACCCAGGGAAGCTGGGGACGGTTGTGTCCCAAGCTGGCAGGGAAAGGGCGAGGCAGGATCTGGTCCCTGAATCCAAGGGGGATTTGGGATCCTTGAAGGAGAGGGAACAGGTCCAGGGCAGGGTTTTGCTCACAGCTTCAAAAATGTCATTTTGGGATCTTTTTGCAGCCCAAGAACAGCTGGGAAAAGCAATTCCTGCTCCAGCTGGGCTAGGAATGCTGCTGCTCCTCTCGGGAAGGGGAACAGCGGGGGAATTGCCAGGGAAGGAGTGGGGCAGGGCTGGGCCCCATCACGTGCTGGGATCAGTTGGAATTTTCCTCCAGGCTTGTCCAGACAGGTGGGGAAAGCCAGGATTTGGGATCCAGCTCATCCTTTCACCCTCCCCATCACCTGGTTTGGGGTCTGGAGCCCCTTTTTGGGGTCTCTGAGCAGCATGGGGGCTGTGATCCCATCCAAAATTCCTTTTCCAAGGAAAATTGGCAATTGCTGGGGAGGTTTAACAGGCACTGGGTTAGGTTTGTGTCCCGGGAGGCTTTTAGAGACTGGAGTTTTTGGGAAAGCCTTGGAGCTGCAACTATTCCTGGTTTGGGGATGATATCAGATTTTCTTTCACTCCTGTCACGCTGGATATTGGGAGTGAATTTTGGGTGGATTTTGAGTGGATTTTGGACATCCCACACCAAAAACCCCCCTCAGCCAAATCCATAGGGTTTCCCCTGCTGGGAATGGGTTTGGAAATTGGCCTTTAACCACCAGGAGTGTTGGGAAATGAGTTTATTGTGGGGCAGGGCCATGGCCTGGAAAGGCCCCGATCCCACGTGGGATCCCGAGGCCTTGGATTCCGGACTCTTCCTTGCAGGGAGGAGCTGGAATCTTGGAAAATCCTGAGTTGGGATCATCCAGTCCAGCTCCTGGCCCTGCTCTGGACACAAAAATCCCAAATATCCAAGAGTGTTTTCCAAAAATTCCTTGGGCTCTGGCAGACTCAGGGCCCTGCCCGTTCCCTGGGAAGCTTTTCCAGTGCTTGACCACCCTCTGGACAAGGAGTTTTCCCTAAAATCTACCCTAAACCTTCCCAGGGGTCCTGTCCCAGCAACTTTAGATAATCCTTGCTCCAATCCGGGGAATTAAGGTTGAAATTTCCCAAATTCCAGCTCCCTTCCCCTATCTTCCAGTGTAAATTTCAGGAGCATTTTGCTGGAAGTTTCCTTCCTCTGGAGCAAAAAAAGCCCAAGAGAGGCTGGAGATCATAAAAGAAAAAAAAAAGCATGTTGAAAATTCCTGGGAATTGCATTTTCCCGGGGTGGTTTTCTCTCTCCAGAGGGAGCTAGAACCTGTTTGGGAATATTTCGAAATCCAGGGAGAAGCTCCGGAGGAGTTCTGGAATTTGCCACAAGTAGGGGCAGCTTCTGCCTGTTGGCTGTCCCTGGATTTTTTGGGGGGATACGGGAGGAAGAATTCCTTGGACAGCCAGGAATTAGGGATTGGAAAATAAAGGAGGAAGGGGAAGGATTTGGGGCAAGAGGAGGAAATCCAGGAAGGGTTCAGGGGATACCAGGGAAGATTCTGTGGGAAAAATTCCCATTCCTAGGGTTTTTTTTGAGTTTTTCCTTGGAAAAGGGTGAAAGCTTTACCATGAAGTGACCACAGTGGTGCTGGAGGGATCTTTTTTTTTTGGGAAAATCCTGGGAAAATTTCTGCACAGTTGGATTTTCCCATTTAAAAGGAGCAGTGGGATTTGTTTGTAATGAGGCTGTTTTGCCTCATTAGTGATTAAGCCAGGTTAATTGAGCCTCTTCCAATCCCAGAGCTTTCCCGGCATTCCAGAATCCCAAAAATGGGAATTTTTGGGGTGCTTTTAATGCCAGAGCCAATGGGAATAAAAATTCCTTGCCCATACCAGGGGAAATCCAAGGAAAAATCCTGAATTTTAGGGATAATTTTAGGACTAAGCCCCCTATCTTGCCCCAGATCAGGTGGAATGAAAAGTCCTGAACATTCGTGACAAATCCCAGTTTTTTCCCCCCTTCCAGCCATGGATCCGGGCGCTTCCAGCACCTCCCTGGCCGATCCCACTGGAGATGCTGAGCGGAACGTTTCCAGGATCTGCGGGGTCTGCGGGGACAGAGCCACCGGCTTCCACTTCAATGCCATGACCTGCGAGGGCTGCAAGGGCTTTTTCCGGTGAGCCTGGGCCCCCGGGAATGCCTCATCCCGAAAAACCTTGGAGTCCCAATGGGGTCCCGAAACAGACCCGGAATTCCAAGTGGTGCTGCGTTCCTGTGGTTTAAGGAATCGATGGGCTTTTTTGTGGGTTTGGAACCTTGAGATGGTTTTTTCCCTATTTTTCCAGAGTTTTTCATGGATCTGGGAGCCTTGCAGCACTCTGGGAAAAGTGGGGAGTGTGTGGGAAACTCCCCTGGGGTCACAAACTGGGATTTTTCCTGAGCCAAAAAGCCCTAAAATCTTCTCAAAAACCTCTTGGACTGGGGGACAAGGAGGGGCAGGGGATCCACTGGAGCAGCTCTTCCAAAATCCAGCATTTCCAGGGAATTCTGTGTCATTCTGGGAATTCTGCCCCCATCCCCACTTCATCCTGGATCTCTCCCCACTCCCAACGCAATTCCCTCATTCCAGGCTGGGAATGAGGTTTGGAATCCTCTATTTTTAGCCCCTGGGATCCCAAATCTGCCTGGGAATGGGCGGCTTGGGAATGTTTCCATGGAATTCCAGCCCAGCCTGGCTCCGGTGTCACCCTGGGAGCCTCCGGAGCCACCCAAGCTGCAATTTTCATTCCAAACCTGGAATTTTGGCCTGTCCCAAGCCCCGGCAATGTTTTTCCCTGCTCCAAGGCCTCGTTGTTTGTGCATTCCCAGCCTTTTCCTCAGTTTTTGTGGAAAAAAAGGAGCTTTTTGTGCACCATAATTGGGAATTTGGGGGTGTCCAGGGCTGAATTCTGAGTGCTGGATTGTTTGTCCCCCATTGGGAACAGCAAAGTTCCAAAGGTTTTGGAGGAATGGGGAAAAACAGGCCTCTGCCATCCATTTTTCTGGGATGAATTCCCAAAAATCCCAAATTCCCGGCAGGTAAAGGCAGAGTGAAGCTGCTCTGTTTACATCTCCCTTTCTAAAACCATCCTTTAATTCCTGGGACTGCAGCCAGAGGAAATCTTCAAGATTTTTACCCATATTTGATTTTCTTACCCATTTTTAAATATTTTCTTCCCCATATTCAATATTTTAACCCATATTTGACATATTTTACCCCTGTTTAGTATTTTTTACCCAGATTTTATTTTTTTAACCCATTTTTTATCTGAGTATTGGCCTTGGGCACTTCCAGGGATGAGGCAGCCACAGTTTTTCCAGGAATTCTATTCCAGGAGCTCACAGGGAGGAATTTCTTCCCAATATCCCATCTACCCCCTTTTTCCTCCGAAATTCTGGCTCTGACCCTTTGTCCTGGGAAGAGTCTGACTCTTTTTCCTTGGGAGTTTCTGTCTTTGACACGTTATCCCAGGAAGATTTTGGCTCTGACCTTTTGTCCTGGAAGGTTCTGACCCTTTTTCATTGGAAATTCTGGCTCTGACCATTATTCCTTGGAAGATTTTGGCTCCGACCCGTTGTCCTGGAAGGCTCTGACCCTTTTTTCCTAGGTTATTTTGGCCCTGACCCTTTGTCCCGGTGGCTCCACGTTCCCGTTCCGCTGTGGTTTCTCCACAGCCCAGGGTTGTCATTTTCGGGCTCCTTTCCCTGTGTCCTGCAGCAAGAATTCCTCTCCCTGCACACCCAAAATGTGCTCAGGCCAGTTCTGCCAGCAAAGCCGGGCTTAGGGCGGCTGGGTTTAAACCACACAGCCCCAGCTTGGGGCTCTTTGCTGCCGGGGGGGTTTCTCTGCAATCCCGCAATCCTTCCACGCTCCTGGCCTTAAAAATCCCTGCTTGGACCCAAAAACCTTCTCCAGGCAGTGGGCTGGGCTTAGGGCAGCCTGTTTTTGGGGAGTGGGATCAAGGGGGTTTAAGGTCATTCCCACCAAACCCTTTTAGGATAAAGCTGTGGCTGAACCCCTTGGATGTTTCCTCTTGAAAAATTCTCCTTTTCCAGCAGTGCTCGAAGCTCCCAACTCAACTGATGTTTGGAGCATCAGCCAGATCAGTGAGAATTCAGCCCAAAAAGGGGCATTTTCGCTTTTCCTGCCCTTTTCCAGGAGGAGCATGAAGAAGAAGGCCACGTTCACCTGTCCCTTCAGCGGGGACTGCCACATCACCAAGGACAACCGGCGGCACTGCCAGGCCTGCCGGCTCAAGCGCTGCGTGGACATCGGAATGATGAAGGAATGTGAGTGTCCAGCTCCTGGGAATGACACTGGGAATGCTCCGGGGGCCTTTTCCACATCCCTGGAGCCAGGGGTGGCACTGGCACCATCCCGGGGGAATGCAAAGGGCAGGGGAAGCAGCAGGTAATGATTGAGAGGAGCTGGTTTAATGATTCCTGCCCATCCAGGAGTTGTTTTCTCATGGGCTCTCCTGGTTTTTTGAGGAAAATCAGCTCCATATCTCCCAATGGCTCTGAAAAGCCTCTTTTCCATGCTCCATGGGGAGAGCTGGATGAGCTTCCCCATCCCCATGGAGCCAGGTTGGGTTTTCCTCTTCTTCCTCTGGGATTTTTTTTTTTTTTCCTAAACCTTTTTTCCATGTGGGATAAAGCAGGGACTTAAGTCAACAGCAGAGGGA
This sequence comes from Poecile montanus, assembly GCA_038429875.1. NCBI lineage: Eukaryota > Metazoa > Chordata > Aves > Passeriformes > Paridae > Poecile > Poecile montanus. The sequence goes on from CM076531.1 coordinate 399,248, forward strand.
ATTAAAGTGGTTTTAAAACCCAGTCCAAACACACAAACGTGGCCCAAATGTTTGTTTTCTCTGGGTGTATTTAGAGATAAGTGGCTTTTAAAAATAAATCGTGTTTGAGGTGCTGGGGAGGAGCTGGGTGCTCCTGGAGAGCTCCAACCAAATATTTTCTGCTGGGAGATTGTGGCCAGGGTGTCCATGGAGCTGGAAATTCGGGATATGGAAGCAGGGCCCTTTCCCTGATGTGCTAAACAAGGGCGCAAACAGAGCCTGATGTCACCCCGGGGCCTCCAGAAAATCTGAATTTGTAGGTGTTTGTGGGTTAATAAATGCTTAAATTTTCAGTGTTCCTGATGGAAATCCCTGGATTTTATTCTTTGGGATTGGCAGGTTGATGAGGGAGGAGGAGGCCACACACCCACACTGGCTGTCCCCAAATTTTGTGGAGTTGTCCCTGGTTTTTGAGGAGCCACTAATGAGGGAGGTGCTTTAATTTGCACCAGCAGCCAATTAATTAGCCAGAAAGGACTGGAAAGTTCCTGGGCAGTAATTCCAGGGGTTTTTCTCCAAGATTTCTCCATGTTTTCCCCACAGGAGTTAACGTGTAAACGGCCCCGTTAGCAAATCCTGCCCGGATTAACCAAAACTGACCCAGAGAGGCTAAAAATAGCTTAAAATGGACTTTGCCGCTGGAAAAACGAGGGAGGACGAAGGGTTGGGGTTATTTTTAGGTGGAAAAAGGGAATTGGGGAGGTTTTGAGGCCTTGTTTTCCACAGGGATTCGAGGCTGGCAGTGTGGGAGAGGGAGGAAGAGGAGCGGGGCAGAGCCTGATGCTGGGCTTAATTTGGGCTCTGACCAAATTCCAGCCCTGAGCCATCCACTGGGGCAAACATTTGTGGGTTCCTGCCTGTCTGGGGCCAAGCTTGGCTGGCAGGCAGAGAAAATGCCCCTGCAGGCTGTGGGATTTGGGAATTCTCCTGTGTCGCTCTTGGAGCTGAGGGAGGGGCTCAGGGATGTTTGGGTTCCCTTGGATGCTTCCCTAATAATCCCTAAAAATCCTTCTCTGCGGATTGTTAACAGCTCCTGCTCTTTGTGCAGGGCCAGGGATGGGTGACCCAGAGCAGGCAGTACCCACGCGGATCTGATGCTTTTTGTGATAAAAACTGGGATGGGGGAACAGCAAAATCCTGATTTTTCCTCCCCAGGCATCAGTGGTGGAGGTGGGAGTGACCTTTCAGCCCCTTCTGAGTGTCCCAGGCCCCTCTGTGATTGTGCAAGGCTAGAAAATGGAAAATGGAGAATGGAAAATCGCCCTTGGCCAAAGGAGCAGGGGAGGCCGAGGGTTCCTTGCCTTGAGCTCCTTCCGCTGCCCTTCACCGACCTCTCGTCCTAAATTCCACCTTGACTCTCCCAGCATCAGATCCCTGCACCCAGGGAATTCACAAACAACCCTTGGGGGGCCTCCAGTGCCTGGAGAAAGGGCTGAGGAAAGGGAACCCCTGGTTTTAGGGGGCTCTGTCCCACCCTGCGCTCTCGGGAGTTGTGATCCCAGAGATTTGTGCAGCTCCCTGCAGCTTTTTTTCCCTTCCAGCCTCTCTCAGCTGCTCAGGGCTTGGAGCTGTTGATAAAAAAAGTGAAGATTTGAGCCCAAATTGCCCCTAGCTGCTCCTTTTCCCTAAATAAACAGGCCCAGCCTTCCGTGGAGCCCAACCTTTGGCCGCTGCTGAGCGCCACCACCCCAATAAAAGCCATAAATCCCCAACCCTGAGGGCGGGGAGGTTTGGCTGTGCCTTGACCTTAAAAATCAGATTAAAACTGCCCTGAAGCAGCGCTGGACACCCCTAGTGGCAACTGGCAGCTGAGAGGAGCCGGAGCTGGGTGAACCCAACAGCCCCAGAGGTTTTGGGATTGGGATTTGAGAGTGCTGAGCAAACAGGGAGGGAGCAGAGCAGGCACGGCTGGCACGGCCTCGCTGCCCCCAAAGCCTCACCAAAAAGCACCAGAAACCTCCTGGGCACAGCAGGAAACCGGGGCCAAGGGGCTGTAGGGGGGAAAAGGTATTTTTCTGGGTGGAAAAAGTGGTTTTCCAGGGGCTGGGTGAGGCATCCAGGGGTCTTTCCAACCCCTAATTCCAGCCCTTTTCCTTTCCCAGTCATCCTGACAGATGAAGAGGTGCAGAGGAAGCGGGAGCTGATCCTGAAGAGGAAGGAGGAGGAAGCACTGAGGGAAAGCCTCAAACCCAAACTGTCAGAGGAGCAGCAGAAAGTCATTGACATCCTGCTTGAGGCCCATCGCAAAACTTACGACCCCACCTACGCTGACTTCACTAGATTTCGGGTACTGACCTCAAAATTCTCTTCTATCCCTCAAATTCCCCCCACAAAATTCACCAACCCCTTGCTCTGCCCTGCTCTTCAGGGAGTTTTCTCTGTTTTCTCCCCCAGCCCCCTGTGAGGAGCCACACCAGCAGCAGAGGGGCCACGAAATCCTCGTCCCTGCTCACCCAGGACCTGTCCTCAGAGGATTCCTCGGATCTCTTCGGCTCCGAGGCCTTCAGCACATTCCCAGGTGTGCCCCGCTCCCTCCTGGCCCCAAAGTGGGACTGGCAGCCAGGGAGGGACCCCGGGACTCGCTTTGGGCCGGAGGTGATGCCCCAAATTCTAGGGGTGTGCCAGAGCCCAAATTAACCCCAGCAAGGGTCTGCCTTGCTCTTTTTCCTCCTCTTCATCCACATTCCCAAACTGGGGTCCCAAACCAGCCTGTGCACGCAGGGTCCCCTCAGCGTTTCCCTCTCCACAGATTCCGTGGAGCCGCCGCCGTTTCCCAGCCTGGGGCTGCCTGAGGAGCAGGACGAGAGCTCCTCCATGAACCTGGAGTTCTCGCAGCTCTCCATGCTTCCACACCTGGCTGACCTGGTCAGCTACAGCATCCAGAAGGTGATTGGCTTTGCCAAGATGATCCCGGGATTCAGGTGAGGCCTGGGATTCCAAGCCTGGTGTTTCCCACTCCCAGGAATCCTGTGCTGCCCTTCACCCCCTTCCCTGTTTCCCCTTCCCAGCTCTGTTTTCTGTCTCTCCCCCTCGCTGGGGTTCTCCTCTTTCCCAAATGCTCTGGAAAACACACACAAATTCCAGCAGGGAGACACCAGAGCTCCTGCAGCACTCGAGTGGCTCATGAGGGGCCTCAGGTTCTGTTCACCCCAAGATTTGAGGCAAAAACACACCCAAAAAAAACCTCCTGGAACAGGAATTTCTGAGGGGTGGCAGTTCCTCCTGGCCCTGCCCTGTGTCCCCTCTGTCCCCTGAGCATCCCAATCCCCATCCAGAGGGCAAATCCCCCTGCAGGGATCTGTCTGCGGAGGACCAGATCGTACTGCTCAAGTGCAGCGCCATCGAGGTGATCATGCTGCGCTCCAACCAGTCCTTCACCCTCGAGGACATGTCCTGGACCTGCGGCAGCAGCGACTTCAAGTACAGGGTCAGCGATGTCACCCAGGGTAAGGGAATCCCAGCCCAAATCCTGAAATTCCCTGGTTTTCACCGTTGAGCCTTCCCTCCACACCTGGTTTTGGGTTGAGAAAGGGGGTGGGTCCTGCCCCAAATTTTGGGGGTTTGGAGGATGACAAGTGGTGCCTTAATTTCTCCAGTGCCACCTCAATGGCCCCCGTGCCACCCCAATGTGTCCAAAAAATCCTTCTAGAGGAAATTATCCCCTTCTAAGGGAAAGAAGATCCCATTTCAAAGGGAAAAATCCCCTTGCAGAGGAAAAGAGCCTTTTCCAGAGCCCCTCTGAGGCTCCGTTCTCTCCACAGCTGGGCACAGCATGGACCTGCTGGAGCCACTGGTGAAGTTCCAGGTGGGGCTGAAGAAGCTGAACCTGCATGAGGAGGAGCATGTGCTGCTCATGGCCATCTGCATCCTGTCCCCAGGTAGGGACAAACCCATCCCAAACCCTAAAAACCCACAGAAGGGAGAGGAAAACCTCAAATCCAAAAAACCCACAAAAGGGAGGGAAAACCCCCAAGCACAGCTGGCCCTAAAAAGGGATGAAAGGAAGGGAATCACCACCCCAGAGCGGCAGGGAATCACCACCCCAGAGCGGCAGGGAATCACCACCCCAGAGCGGCAGGGAATCCTCTCTCCGCAGACCGGCCGGGCGTGCGGGAGCCCCGGCGGGTGGAGGCGCTGCAGGAGCGGCTCTCGGAGGTGCTGCAGAGCTACATCCGCGCCCGGCACGCCGCGCCCGGCAGCCGCCTGCTCTACGCCAAGATGATCCAGAAGCTGGCGGACCTGCGCAGCCTGAACGAGGAGCACTCGCGGCAGTACCGCTGCCTGGCCTTCCAGCCCGAGCACAGCATGCAGCTCACGCCGCTGTTGCTCGAGGTGTTCGGCAACGAAATCTCCTGAGCGCCGGCCCCGGGTGCCCCGGAGAAGGGAGGAGCCGCGCCCGGCTGTGCTGGGAGGATCGGGGGGCTGAGCCCGAGCCGGGGCTGGGGTTTGGTGTCTCCGCTCAGGATTTCCCCCTTCCGGGAGCTGGATCCCCCCGTGGATGTTCTGGGGCTGGGCTGCCTCGAAACTCTTCCCGAACGCTGGGAAGGGGAAGTGCCAGGAGATGAACTCGGGGTGCCGCTGTGGATGCGGTGCTCTGATCCCCCCCGAAATCCCACAGCAGCCGTGGGCTCGGACACCCCAAATCCCGGCCAGCAGGTGCCATGGGCGATGTCCCCACAGCTCCCACACATCCCGTGTGCTGCTGCTGCCAGACTGGGATGAGCCAGAGGCAGCTGGGAAAGCCCCTAGAGGGGAACCTTTGTCCTCGGCCCTCAAAGGGAAGAGCAGGATGAGCTTTGTTTGCACTCCCTGGGAATGGGGGAGCAATGGGATCTCCAGGTGACACCCCCACTTTGGAGCTGGACCCCTCTGGGGGATGAGATGATGACCCCTGGGCTGGGGCAGGGACCCCAGTTCCAGCTTGGCTTCCTCCTCCTGCCACGTTCTGGAGGCAGCTCCAGGCCCTCGTTCCTACTCACAGCAAACTGGGAAGGGGGGTTTGGCAGCTGAGAGGCTCCAGACCCCTGGGAAGAGTCATCACAGCCCCCCTGGGCCATAACCAATGGCCGGAGGGTCCCCAGTGTCCAGAAGGTCTTCGATTCTGGCCAATAAATTCCTGCTTGGGCAAATCAACTCAGCCCCAGGCTCGTGTGTCTGGCCATCCATCCCTGTGTGTCCATCCCTGTGTCCCCAGGGGGGATGTGCAGAAGTGTGTGTGTGTCTGTCCCAAAGGTAGGTGGAGGTTGTCCCCCGTGTCCCGCTGTCCCCCGTGTCCCGCTGTCCCCCGTGTCCCGCTGTCCCCCGTGTCCCGCTGTCCCCATGTCCCGGTCCAGCCCGCGTGTGCCCGGTACAAGCCGCCAGGGGGCGCTCGCCACACCCAACCGGCGCCGTGACCCGGGCCCCTGCGCATGCGCACTCGGGCAAGCGCGGGGGCGGAAATGGGAGGGGTTTATGCTGATGAGGGCGGGGCCTCGGGGGGGCGGGGCCTCCCCGCCGCCATGCGCGGGGCAGCGCGCGCCGCCCGGGCCGTGGTCATGGCGGCCACCGGGGCAGGAACCGGCACCGGGCACAAGCGGCCGCACCCCGAGCCCGCCGCTCGCATCGGCACCCACGACGGCACCTTCCACTGCGACGAGGCGCTGGCGTGTTTCCTGCTGCGTCTCCTGCCCCGCTACCGGGTACGGTGCAGCGTGCGGGGGCACCGGCAGCGCGCCCGGCTCGGGGTTCCGCCCCTGGCATGAACGGAACGGGGGAACCGTGCGGGTTCCCAAGGTCTTCCTCCCGGGGTCGCTTCTCTCCCGGTCCCACGTGGGGACACTTGAGCCCGCGCAGCGGTCCCCCTTGTGTCCCCGGTCCCACCTGGGGGTCACGCCGGTGTCCCCTGTCCTTCCTCAGGGGCCCTCCCCGGTGTCCCTCGTCACCAGGAGCCGCTCCCGGGGGTTCCCGGTGGCCCTGGGAATCCTCACCGCGGTGTCCCCTGCAGGACGCGGAGATCGTGCGGACGCGGGACCCGCAGCGCTTGGCCGCCTGTGATGTGGTGGTGGACGTGGGGGGCGAGTACGACCCGGGGCGGCACCGCTACGACCACCACCAGAGGTGAGACACCGCCCCCGGGACAGCGGCATCCCCGGGGGACCCCGGGGTGACCGTGTGGCCCCACAGGTCCTTCACGGAGTCCATGCGGAGCCTGCGGCCGGACAAGCCCTGGAGCACGAAGCTGAGCAGCGCCGGGCTCGTCTATTGTCATTTCGGGTCCCAGATCCTCGCGGGGCTCCTGGGGCAGCCCGAGGATGGGCCCGTGGTCACAGCGCTCTATGACAAGGTGACGGGGGGTCTGTCACCCTGCCAGGGTCACAGTCATGCCCAGGGCTTGTCCTTGGTGGAGAAAGGGGACCAGTTTGTGGCAGCTGCTGGGGCAGTTGGGCTTCCAGCCAGGCTGAGCTCTGCTGTCCCCTCACTGTCCTCTCTGCCCCGCTGTTCCCCCTGTCCCCCCTCTACTGCCCCCTTACTGCTCTGTCTTGCTGTCCCCTCACTGTTCCTCATGTTCCCCCCTCCTCTGTCCCCTCTTTCCCCCTCCCTGTCCCCAGCTGTACGAGAACTTTGTGGAGGAGGTCGATGCTATGGACAACGGGATTGCGCCAGCGGCAGGGGAGCCGCGCTACGCCCTGAGCACCACCCTGAGTGCCCGTGTGGGGCATCTGAACCCCCGCTGGAACGACCCCGACCAGGACACCGAGGTGGGGACAGCCCCCAGGGACACCCCTCTCAGGGACACGGTGCTCAGGGACACTGCTGACCCCCGTGTCCCCAGGCGGGGTTCAGGAGGGCCATGGAGCTGGCAGGCAGCGAGTTCCTGCAGCGCCTGGACTTCTACCACCGGGCCTGGCTGCCAGCAAGGGCGCTGGTGGAAGAGGCTGTCCGGAACCGCTTCGAGGTAATGCCAAGCCAGCCCAGCAGAATCTGGAATTCTGGGGGAGAATTGGGGCGTGGAGGAGGCCAAATCCCTTTGGTAGAAACCTCCCGGGGAGGGGCCCCTGCACCCCTGCCGGAGGCCACTCGGATGTTTGGGGACACTGAGCCCCGGGTGGTTTCAGGAGTCACCCCCGTGTCCCCCATGCAGGTGGATGCCAGTGGGCAGGTCCTGGAGCTGTCCCAGGGTGGCTGTCCCTGGAAGGAGCACCTATTCCAGCTGGAGCGGGAGCTGGCCCTGCCCAAGCCACTGCAGCTGGTGCTGTTCCCGGACCGGGGCGGGCAGTGGCGGGTGCAGAGCGTCCCCACAGCCCCCCACAGCTTCCAGAGCCGGTGAGACCCCTCCCCTGGTCCCACCACTGCCCCCCGTGGGGCCGGGGTCACTCCCAACCCCTCTGTCCCCCCACAGGCTCCCCCTGCCCGAGGCCTGGCGGGGACTCCGGGATGAGGCGCTCTCGGAGCTGGCTGGAATTCACGGCTGCATCTTCGTCCACGCCAGCGGCTTCATCGGGGGAAACCAGACCCGGGAGGGGGCATTGGAGATGGCCCGAAGGGCGCTGGAGCTCGGGGGGGGCACCGAGAGCACGTGAGCCCCCTCCCCAGCAGGGACACCCCAAAAGGGGCCCGGTGTGGGGTCCCAGGAATGCTGCAGGGACCGTTTTCACACAGATCCTAGATTCTCCGAGGGATTTGCTGTGCTGGGGGTGGGAGCAGCCGCTGCTGGGAGTCTCAGAGCACCCACCCCCTGTGCTGGATGGGTGCCAGCCCAGCCAGAGACTTTTTGGCTCCATTTTCTGGGAGTTTGTCCCCATTCCTGTTATATCCCTGCACCGAGGTGCTGCCAGCACCAGTAAAAACCAGTGTGTGCCCAGTGCATTGGCTGTTGAGGGGTCCCAGGGGGGCTGCATGTGACATTTGGCGGTTGCTGTGACTTGGGGACAGCCGTGGTGCCCCCGCAGCACGGAGACAGCAACCAGTGCCACCCCCCTGCTGCCACCCCACGTGTCACCAGCACCGAGGGGGGGTCACGGTGCGTGCCCTCACACGCCTCCTTGCCAGGGCCATGCGGGCGGCCGGGCTGCTCCTGCTCCTGCTGCTGCTGCTGCCCCAGCACCCCCGGGGAGGCTCCCGGTGCCCCGGGGAGGCTCTGCCAGCCCCGGCTGGTGGCCACAACGATACTCTGGGGAGGGCCGTGGGGACAGCACGGGTCCCCGACGTGGCTGCGCTGGTGGCCGTGGGGGGGTGGCTGGGGGCTGTCCTGGTCTGCGTGGGCCGCGTGGTGCGGCGGAGCCGGGAGGAGACGCGGCTGCACCTGCAGTACCTGCGGGCGCTGCCCTGCGCGGCACCGGGACGGCCACACGAGGAGCAGGAGCCACTCAGCCCCAGGAGCCACCTGGGCAGGCCTGAGGGGTGAAGCCCCCCAGCTTTGCCCCAGCAGCTGCGGTGGGTGTGGAGCTCGGGTCACCCTTGGGTCATCCCTGGATCCCCCTGGGTCACCCCTGGATTCTCTCTGGCCCCAGGAAGGGGCTGGATGCTCTTGGGGGGGGGGGGGGGGGGGGGCGGTCTCCCCTTGCTCTGGGGAGGATTTTGGGGGTCCTGGGGCTGTTGGGGTGGGGGGAACAGGGACCCTGCGCTCTCGCCGTGTTCCCTGCCAGCTCAGCGTGATCCTGGGATTAAGGGTGTGTAATCCCAGGATTTCACTGGGCTGCCCCCCTGTTAATCCCTTCCCTGGGGGGGTCCAGCTGCTGCTCCCACCCTGCGGGGCCAGGGGGGCTCACGTGGGGCAGCACGGGCACTCTGGAGCCCCCAGGGTTGGGGTTTAGGAACCCACAGGGGGTTTGGCTCACTTTGGGGCTTTTGGTTCACTTTTGTTTAGCCTGAAGACAAAACCTGGGGGTGGAGTGTGTGGCCAAACCCCCTGCCCCCACAAAACCCCTCCAGCCCTCACCTTTCCCCAAAACAGGGCTCTCTGACCCCAAAAGAGCAGCCCTGTCCCATGGACTGCAGTGGGATGACACCAACAGGCTCTGTGAGGTCATGCCAAGCTCCTTCTGACCCCAAAAACCAACTCTGGAGCCCCCAGAGCCCCTCCAGACCCACAGGACTTCCCAAATTCACCCCTAAAAATCTTTGAATCCCATCGAGGTGAGGAAAAGAGGGAGGGAAAATCCACCTTTAATTGGGGCAGGAGCAGCACAGCCAGCCCCTGAACAGGTGTGGGGAGCTCTGGAAGGAGGGGAGGCTGAGAGGGAGGGAGGGCAGGCCCTGGGGTGCCGGGCTGGGCTCAGAGCTCGGAGAAGAGCGGCTGCTCCCTGACACTGCCCAGCACGGGCACGGGGCTGCGGCGGGGGCTGGCACGGGACTCCAGGGCACCAACGAAGAAAAAGGGGATGTGGGAGATCTTCCCTGAGGACCAGCACTGCAGGGGTGAGCATCCAAAGCACAGAAATGGGAAAAGTCCTTTGTGATTGAGTCCAGCCTGTGACCTGACACCGCCTCATCACCCAGGCCTTGTCACCAAGTGCCACGTCCAGGCTTTGCTTAAACACCCCCAGGGATGGGGCCTCCCCTGCCAGCCCATTCCTGGGTCCAGTCACCCTTTCTGGGAAGGAATTCTTCCCAAAGTCCACCCCAAACCTCCCCTGGCTGTGTCCCCTGGTGCTGTCACTGGTAGCAGAGACCTCACCTGGCTCTCCTGTCCTGTCAGGGAGCCACAGAAAGTGGTGAGGTTCCCTTGAGCCTCCTCCTCTCCAGGCTGAGCCCACCCCCAGCTCCCTCAGCCCCCTGGAGCTCCAGACTTTTCCCCAGCTCCATTCCCTTCTCTGAGCATGCCCCAGATCCCAAAATCCTTTCTGAACTGGGGGGTCCAGACCTGGACACAGCACTGGAGGTGCATGGGGAGGAACAATGCCCTGCTCCTGCTGGCCACAGCACCCCTGAGCCAGGCCAGGATCCCACCAGACTTTTTGGCCACCTGGGCACACCTGGCTCACGTCCAGCGCTGCCCCTCACTCCCTCCAGGGCCCCTCCTGCCTGGCCACTGTCCGGCCCCTCTGTCCCCAGAACACAGGATCCAACGCTTGGTCTGGTTAAACCTCCTCTCCTTGGAACCCCCCATAGCTCACCCCAATCCCAGCCCCCTTCCCAGTGCCACCAGTGTCCCCTGGGACTGGGAATGCCCCGGGGAGGGACTCACCACGGTCAGGAGGGCGCCCTGAGGGAAGCAGGGGTGGAAGGAGATGAGCTGGGGCCGGGCACCGCGCTCGCCCCGCACAAAGCCGCTGTGGGGTGGGGGAACAGCCGGAGTTATTGCCCAGGAAACACCACGTTCCCAGAGCACTGGGGCTGTTTGGGATCTGACAGGATGCACTGGGAAAGGACAACCCAAAGGGGGTGAGGTGGGAGGGGACGATGTGGCCAAAGCACATTTGGGGGTGAAGCGGTGACAGGGATTGGAGGAGGAGCACAGGGGGCAGCGCTTCCCCATCACATCCTGGGGGTTAATGGGATTCAGTGAACCCAAACCGATCCCAAATCTGCTGCAGTGAACCCAAATCCACCCAAACCCCCTGCAATGAACCCAAATCCACCCCGAGCCCCCACGGTACCAGGGCAGGAGCTCGAAGACGGGGCTGTTGCGGGTGCGGAACACGGCGACGGCCGGCTGGCTGCTCGGAGACTCGGGGTGTCCTGCAGGGCGACAGCAGCACCGAGGCTCTCCCTTGTCCCCCCATGTCCCTTCTCCCTGTGGGCAGTGGGGGTCCCAGGCCAAACCCGGGAACGGGGCAGGCCTCACCTCTGATGATCACTGCCAGCCTCTCCCCAGTGGGGTCCCACACCATGGAATGAACCTCTCCTCCAATCCTGGAACAGCACAAGTCCCCAAAATCAAGGGGCAGAGACACCTGGCTGTTCCCAGCAGCAAGGGGTGGCTGCCAGGAGGAGCAGGGACCCCCCCTGTGCCCCCCAGGTGCCCCAGCCAGACCCACCTCTCCTCCCCGTAGAGGGTCTCAAAGGTGGTCTCGGACAGGTCTGCCACGATCGAGGCTGTTTTGGAGCCTCCCACCTGCCCCTGCATCTCCCCTGAAAGGGGAGAAATCCACACTCCATAAATCCCATTGGATTTCCCAGGTGATCATTAATTTCTTTCTTTCTCAGAGCAGCTGTGCTGGTGTCCCAGGAGTGTCTGGGATGGAGGCCAAGGGATAGCAAACACCCCTGAGCTGGCCCTGGACCCACTGGAGTCTCCCTGAAATCCCTTCAAGACCCCACAACCGTGACTGAGAGTGAGGACCAACGTGAGGGATGGAAGAACCTGAACTCCAGAGATTCCATGCTTGGAGACCCCAAAACACCTCCTGTGTGCCCCAGCTCCTCACCCCAATGCTATGGGATCATTTGGGAACCCTCTCACGGCCCTTGGGAAGCTCCAGGTGGGACAAACTCACCCCGGTACTCAGAGAAGGACAAGGAGTAGATGACGGACTCGCCCAGCACGGTGAAGAGCAGCCGGCTGCCATCGGGGCTCCAGCACCCTGTCTGTGGGACAGTGCCACCCCTGCCACCCTGTCTGTGTGACAGTGCCACCCCTGCCACCCCAGCACCCACAGCCAGCCCAGGGAGGGCACAGCTGGCACGGGATCCCCTGGAACCAGCTGGGAACGGAGGATTTGGAATCAATCACCCCAGGTATCCCTCGGAGGCGAAGTCTGCCCCGCGCAGCGAGGGCACAGCAGAACCCTGGGCTCAGTTTGGGGTTTCAGATGGACACTGAGGGGCTGGAGCGTGTCCAGAGGGGGAAATGGAGCTGGGAAGGGGCTGAAGTCCAGAGAGAGCTGAGGGGGCTCAGAATGGAGAAAAGGAGGATCAGGAGGGACTTTTCACTCCACAAGTCCCTGACGGGAGGGGACAGCCAAGGGAAGCTCCCAGGGAACAAGAGACAAGAGGACAGGGCCTCAGGCTGTGCCAGGGGTGGTTCAGGTTGGATATTGGGAAGATTTCCACACTATTAGGGACAATTTTTGGGCTGGCTGCCCAAGGCAGGGGTGGAATCCCCATTCCTGGAGGGGTTTAAAAGCCCAGTGACACTTGGGGACACAGGTCTGTGGTGACCTTGGTGCAGTGCCAGGGGTTGGCCTAGGTGGTCCCAGAGGGCTTTTCCAGCCTAAATTATTCCCTGGGCGGGGAATATCCCATCCTACCTGGCAGCGTCCCCTGATCGTGGGCCAGCGCTCACAGGTCCACATCTGGGCCTCCCACACCCTGCAGAAGACAGGATTTAGGGAGCAAAATTCCTGGGAATTTGCCCCAATCCTGCTGCTCTGGAAATCCACCGTGTCCAACCCCATCACCCACCCATTCCCCACTCTGTCCCCACAACAGGAAGAGGAGCAGGGAGGGTATTTGAGATCCAGGTCAACTTTTTGTATGGAGGATGATGGGGATGAGGAGCTCACCGGAACACGGCCGAGGGGGTGGCTGCCAGCACTTTGCTGCCATCGGGGGACCAGGCCAAGTAGGTGACACCGCCACCCCCAAACCACTGCAGCTGGACACAGGTCTCAGTGGACACGTCCCACACCTGCAGGAGGGGATGAGGAGGATAATGGTGACACCGGGATTAGGGAACACAGAGAGAAGATTTTGGGGCCAGGTGAAGTCCCAGAGCTGCCTCTGTAGGAACAGTGCCTGTGCCCAGCCCAAGTGTCCCTTGGTGGCCCCAGGGGTGTCCCCAGGAGGGTCCTCACCAGCATGGCTGTGTCCACGGGTGACGCTGAGAGCAGCCGCTCCCCGCTGGGCGCCCAGGCCAGGCTGGTGACAGGGCTGTGCCCGGGGCAGGACAGCACCTGGGCACAGCCTGACGAGGGCCTGCAAAAGAGGGAGAGGCCACCAGGGTTTGGGATTTGCTGGCAGGATGGTGGTGGTGTCCCAAAGCCAGCCCCAATGGGGTGACAACAGCTGGGAAGGGAAGGTGGGAGCTGTCACCTTGTGGAGAGGGAGGTGGGGTCCAGGTGCCACACGAGGACGCAGCTCTGGCAGGCCACAGCCAGGATGGAGGCGCAGAGCGGCTTCCAGGCCATGGCGGCCACGTTCCTCTGCAGGCGATGCTTCAGCGAGGGCACGGTGGCACTGCCAGGGAGGGGACAGGTGACACACAGGGCAGGTGTGGGCTGAGAGCCCTGGTGCAGCCAGTGTCCCCTGCCAGCCCTGAGCACAGCGAGGGGGGACAGCAGGGTGACAGCACTGACGTGTGCTTCCCGGGGAGGGGACAGGAATTCCCAGACAGGTGACACTGAGGTGAGCCAGGGCACACCTGGTGTGACTGAACCAAGCTGTCCCCAGCCCAGGCTGGCCAGAAATGCCTGGGGGGGCTGCAGGAGCAGCTGGCAGAGTCCTCTCCTGAGCAGGGCCTGGCATTCCCTGGGGGAGTGGGGAGACCTGGGGACAGAGGACACTCCACCCATGTCCCCCTGACTCTGTCATCACCCCCCAGGATGGCCCAAGAGCTACGCAGGGAAAGGAAAGGCAAAGCTCTTCAGGCTTGGGGGAGAGTGGGGAAGGAGCAGGGAGGGCTGAACGGGAGCCCAGGCGTGCCCAGGTGGGCAAGGAGGCCTCGGGCAGCAGGACCAGGGCAGTGCCCACCCTGGGCTGCCCAAATCCCGGGACAAAGCCCCACCTGTTGGAGTTGTAGACGCGGATGGAATCATCCAGAAGAGCCACAGCAAATTTGTTGGTGTGGGGGTGCCAGGCAAAGGCCCGGACGGTGCAGCCAGCCCTGGAGGGGGCACAGAGCAGGGTGAGACCCTCCCAGCACACCCTGGGCTGGCAAGGACCCTTCTCAGAGTCCCCAGAGAAATAAAACTTCCTTCTTGCTGCTCAACAGGATGGTTTTCTTTGAGAAGTTCCCTATTTCTTGGAATTATTCACAGGGCTCTGCTGAGGGGCTGGTGACCACCACCTGGAGTTGGAATTGGATCCAGGCTCTGATCTCCTTTAACCCTGATTTCTCTCCGACAAAACAGGGTAGCCGGAACCAGTGGGGAAATGTTTGTCTTTAATGGCTGAGTACACCCGTCCTTGTACCCGCACTCCTCACCCACCTGGAGGGGCCCCAGACCCCAGCTCGGTGATTTTGGGACACCCAGGACTCACCAGTCCACGGCCTGGGAGAAGGCTGCGATCATGTCCTCACTGGTCAGCTGCAGAGAGAGGAGAACACTGAGCTGCCAGCGAGGACTCCCAGTGTCCAGCCCTTTTCCCTCTCCCCCACCTGGATTCGGGCCCCTCTTGGAGCCCTTTGCTGCCCAAACACCTTCCCAGGGTCCAGTGTCCTCCAGCAGAGGAAGGAGCAGTGTCTGGAGCTGGGCATCACCAGGAGGAACATTTTGAGGGGGTGTGAGTGGGGCAGGGACCACCCTCCACCCCAAATCACCGCTCCCCTGGCCCCCGCAGGGACCAGGCTGGAATGACTCACGGAGAGGTGCGGGAACAGGGATCCGTGCAGCGAGGCCAGCCAGCGGCACATGGCCAGCGCGTGGCTCGAGCCCTGGCGCAGCCACCGCAGCCCTGGCAGGCAAAGGACCCTCAGCGTTCCTGCCAGCCCCACAGGGGCCGGCGGGGCACAGCCAAAGCATCACAGCGAGACCCAGGAGATCTCCACAGCCCAAACTCACCCTCCTCCTCGGCGCTGGCGAGCTCCCTGAGCAGCCCGCAGAGCCCGGCGTCGCGCCTGCAGCGAGAGCGCGGTCACCACCCGGTCCCCCTGCCCGGGTTGGAGGCAGATTTGGCTGTCTGGGGACAGCGGGGACTCACCAGGCGCTGAGGCAGCGCTTCCAGAGGGACTCACGGTGGTGGATGAAGGGCGGGCGGGCGCTGGGCTCCAGGCGGCCGTGAGCCTTGAGGGGCTCCTTGGGCAGGCTCAGCACGGGCAGCTCGGGCACCTGCAGCACCCACAGCCCCCCGAGCCCCCCTGAGCCCGGGGGGCAAAGAGACCCCCAGGGCAGGGGGCAAAAGGCCCTGGGAGCGAGGGGGCTCACCTGACTTGGGGGTCTCACCTGGCTCTGGGGAGGGGAAGGAGAGGTTCCCCCGGCCCCGGGGGGTCTCACCTGGCTCTGGAAGGCCAGCGGGAGCTGCTCGCTGAGGCGGCCGCAGACCAGGGCGTTGTTGAGCTCGTACAGGGTGACATCCCCAGGGGCAGGCGGCGGCGGGAACAGCCCCAGAGAGCACATGGCAGCGCCGAACCTGGGGGCGAGCCCGGGGTGGGAGGCGACGGCTGAAACCTCCGGCGCCCTGCGGATGCGCCGGCTCCAGACCGGCAAACCCCCTGCTGGTCCCTCCGCCTCTCACCCGCTCAGATCCCCCGGTGCCACCCGGTTTCCCCCCGGCTTCCCCTCACCCGCTCCCCGCCCTCTGCCCCCAGCGCCGCCATCTTGGCTCCCCTCACCCCTTCCCGGTTCGCGCCAATCGCCGCCGCGAGCCGCCCTCGCGCGTGAGGGAGGAGAATTAAAAGGGCCGCGACTCCTGTGGGGAAATACACGGGGTCCTCACTGGGAGAGAACACCACCCTCCAGGATTTTATTCCGCGGAGAAGAGAGAATATCAGCGTCCCCTGCACAGACGCGCTCCACCGGTAACTTAGCGGCTCTCCCGTTGTAACGGGGACTGATTAAAATGAGGTCCACATTTTTCCAGTCGTTGCCCCTTTAAGAGAGGCGGAGCCCCTTGGAAGGTGGGGCGAGGGGCGGGGCGGGGGGGCGTGGTGTCCGAGCTGGGCTGCGCTGGGACCGGGATGGGGACCCCCGGGACCCCCCCGGGACCCCCCGGGACCCCCCCGGGACACCCCCGGGACACCCCCGGGACACCCCCGTGTCCTGCGGGCACCCCGGGTCCCGCACCCCCTCCTGGACATCCCGATGTCCTGCGCTCCCGTGTCCCCCGGTGTTCCCTGTCGCGGGTGCGCGTGTCCGTTCTCCCCGTGTCCCCTGGGTGCCGCTCCCGCCGTGTGCCCCCGCTTGGCTCGCTCCCAGCCCCTCTGCCGGGGCTCCCGCTTTTCTTGTGTTTATCTCCGTGTTTTCCTTAGCGGCCGCAAGAGTTATTTTAATTTTCTCAGGATATTAAATAAAGGCGGCGGGGGGAGCTGCGGCGGGGGGCCCCACATTCCTCGCCCGTTACGGAGCGAGCGGGGTTCGATAGGAGACGGCGATTTGGGATGGCGCCGACATCAGAGCCACCGCAGGGCTGGCGTGGCCTCGTGGCGTCCCTCGGACCCCCCCAACCCGGCCCTGGTGGGACAGCGAGACAGGAAAAAAGCCGGTGGTGGCGGAGGGGGGGTCCCCGCTGGGGTTTGGGGGGGTCGCTGGATGGGGTTGGGCTCTGTGGTTTGGGAGGCTCCGGGCGGTCGAGCCCTCGGTGGCCGCCGGGCCGGGGTTTGGCTCGGGGACGTGGCTCGTTGCCCTGCTTGGCACTGGCCCACCCACGGCGAGCGGCAGCAGGGCTGGCGTTTTGGGGGGGAAACTCCCGAAATGGGCGAATTTGTGTCGGGGAGGGTGTGGCTGGCTTGGGGGGGCTACATGGAGAGGTGGCACTGCCACTCTACATCCCCCAGGAGCCACCCTGGGGACAGCTCTGTCGCGCTCCGTGTGCTGGCAGTGAGTTGCGGCTGCTCCATTGATGCTTCTGTGCCTCGGTTTCCCCAGCTCGTGTTCCCCCTTTCCCTGGGGACATCTGGGTCCTGGCCAGCTCGTGGCCACCGTGACTCACCCGGAGCTGGCACGGGGACCTGCTGCCATCCCTGTCCCCCCCGGGCCACGGGTGCCAGCAGCTGCCCCCCACACTTGGTGCTGGCACAGGAGTTTGTTTCCGCCTCCTTTTGCCTTTTTCCGTGGCTTTTTGGGTTTTTTTTTCAGGAAAAGCCCCAAACCAGGGCTGAATGCATCAAAGGGCTGGCAGGAGCCCAGGGCATGGGGAGGGGGAGCTTGGGGGAAGTGCAGCAGGGTCCCCGCCAGCCCACAGCGCCCAAAATTGGGGTGTCCTTGGGGACACGTGGCCCCGCTGCGTGCCCAGTGCTGCCACGTGAGCCCTGGGATGTGGCTGGGGGAAACTGAGGCACGGGGCTGTGCACACGCATGTTCCCATGCACACGTGCGTGTGGTGTCCCTGGGAGCAGGGACACGGCTGTGGGGGACACGCGTGTGTGAGGCTGGCAGGGGACAAGTCCTGTCAGACCCGCAAATCCGTCCGGCTTTGGCTGTGCCTGAGCTTGGGGACAGAGGGCAATGGGACTGGGGGACATGGGGGATGGGGTCTTGGGGACACAGGGCCATGGGGACAGGGAGACGTGGGACAGTGGGGACCACAGGACACAGCCCTACAGGCTCCTGGGGACACGGGGTCCTGGGAAAGGGGAGCAGCACAGGAGACTGCAGCCATATGGCACCCCTGAGGACAAGGGGGCAGCCCAGCTTGTCCCCAGTCCCACTCAGCTCCTGCCACCCTCAGAGAGGAGGGACACAGTGACCCTGAGCAAGGCTGTGTCCCCCCTGTGCCTCAGTTTCCCTTGGAGCCCTGCAGGGAGGGGGAAGCTGAGGCCATCCCTGTGATGAAGCCACTCGGCCTCAGCCACAGAAGGGGGGCCCGGCTCCACTCTCAATCCTTTTATTGCTTTTTTCCAGGGGGGCAGGAGGGGCAGGCAGCTAAAAAAAGAGGGGGGAACACGTTATATTAGCACTGATGAACCAGGCCGGGGGAGGGGGCCGAACCCTGTCCCTGAGTGCGGGGGGGCGAGGCGAAGGTTGGGGGACAAGAAGGTTTGGGGGGGTTGAAGGGAAAACAGAAAGGGGGGGGGTCTCACCTTGACACCCCCCTGTGAGCCCCAGAGCGCTCGGAGAGCGTCCCCCATAATTTAAGACATAAATTAGAATGGCTAATGAGGAGCTGGAGAATTGAGGGGGGGAGCCTGGGGGAGAAGCATCCCGTAATAAATATCCCCAGCGGCGCAGAGGAGGAGGAGGAGGAGGAAGACAAAGGCTGACAGGCTCAAATCTCCAACAAACTCCCGGCTTCGGGACTGCCGCCGTCCTTGCCGGGCGAGGCGGGCGGCGGCCGGGGGGACGCGGGGGGCTGCTCGGCGCCGGGGGGCGGCTTGGGGGGGCCGGGGTCGGCGTGGGTCTTCTGGTGCTTGCTGAGGTGGTCGCTGCGGGTGAAGCGCTTGCTGCACAGCAGGCAGGTGAACTTCTTCTCGCGCGTGTGGGTCCGGACGTGGCGCTCCAGCTCGTCGGAGCGGGTGAAGCGTTTCCCGCAGAAGAGCCAGTTGCACACGAAAGGTCTCTCCCCCGTGTGCCAGCGCAGGTGCGCCTTCAGGTGCGAGGCTTTGCCGTACACCTTTCCGCAGCCCGGGATGTGGCAGCTGTGCACCGGCTTCCGCCGCGACCCCCCCGGGCCGCCGAGCCGCTCCAGCTCCTGGCAGTTGGGACAATCGCACGCCGGGCGTCCCCCCAAGGAGCCGCCGCGGGGACCCTTCGGGGTCTCGCCCGGTGTGGGTTTAGGGGCGGGGGGCGCCGCGGGGGCGTTGCTGTAAGGAGGGGGGTTCAGAGCGCCGAAATCGGAGCTGTAGCTGGGCAGAGGGGGGCTGAGGGTGGGCTGGCCCTGCAGCGAGCCCTGCAGCCCCTCGGCGCCCGCCGGGCCCCCCAGCCAGCCCCCGTTGGGGTGCACATCCCACCAGGACGGGGCCGCGGGCCCGGAGCCCCCCGGCAGCCCCCCCCCGATGCCGCCCTTGTACCAGGAGCCGTAGGGGTGCGGCATCTCCAGCGAGGGGTACACCCCCGGCAGGCACTCGCCCGGGGAGTGGCCCTTGGCCGCCACCACCACGGGGGCCCCCAGCACCTCCTGGGCGCCGGAGGGAGCTGGGAAGGGGTGGCCGAAGGGGCCGTAGTCGGGGCCGTAGGGGCCGGGGGAGGCCTGGGGGCTGGCGGACGGCGACAGCAGCCCCGGGGCGCTGGGGAAGGCGGCGGCGTAGGAGTCACCCATGGCTGCGGTGGGGGCACCCCGAGGCGTGGGGGCGATGTCAGCGGGAGCTCGCGGCCATGGCACTCGGCAGCCTGTGGAAAAGAGCGACGGGGCTTGAGGGTCCCGAGGGGCACCGTGTGCCAGGGGCTGACCCGGCCTGGGGGTCAGCACTGGGGCAGCTGTATTGGGGTGCCAGCCCCGCTGGACACCCAGTGCAGGCGCACCCAGCAGCACCCGGCCAGTCCCTCGGTGCCACCCGCCACCCCCAGCGCTCCCCATCCCCTCTGCCTCAGTTTCCTCCTGCAGAGCTGCCGCCATCCCATCACCCCCCAGCCCAGCATCCCCCCCAAAGGGGCTTCTCCGGGGGCTGCTGTGGGGTTGTGCTGGTGGCAGGGCCTCCCCCCACCCCCAATCTCGGCTCCTTCTGCCTTTATGGTCTTTTAATCGAATTATGCTGTGGCCTCCCCCCTCCCCGGGTGACTTCCTCTGCTTTTATACCCGTCATGGCTTTCAGCTGCACGGGCTGGGCTGGGGTGTCGCGAGCAGTCCCTCGCCCCCATCACCCCCGGCGTTCCCTTTATTTTAATTTTCTTAAAAATTCAACTCTTCACCCGCTTTGGGGCATTTCCACTTTGGCTTTTTTGTTTGTTTGGGGTTATTTTTTAGGGTGTCCCCCCCTCACCCCCCTTCCATTTTTTTTCCGTGGTTTTTGCGCCTATTTTTACGCCGGCCCCGGCCGTGGCCGCAAGCGCGCTCCCGGTTTTCCAAGGATAACAAGGGCCAGGCCTGTGCCCCGGGAACGCTGCCCTGCCGCGAGAGCCGAGGTAATTAAAACCAGGGCGAGCGGCAAACGGAGGCGCACGCTTAAAATAGTGTCAAACTCCCATAAATCAGCTCCGCTTGCGCCGGGAAATTAAGGAGCAGGGAAGGAGCCCCGGGAGCTGTGGGCTGAGGACGGTGTGAGCTCGCTGCACGAGTGGCCACTGGCGTGGGTGACAGTCCCTTCGCGGCTCCTGCTGGGTCAGGGACCTTGACCCCATCCCCTCCCGGCGTGGGAGGGGTCCAGCCCCTGCTCTGGGGGTCCCTGGTCCCAAATTCTTGGTCCTGAATTCCCAGTCTCTTGTCACTGACCACCAGTGTCCAGTTCTTGGTCCTCAGTTGCCCATTCCCTGTCCCCTTGTCCCCCAGTCCCTGGTCCCCTAAGTCCGCAGTTTCTTGTTCCCAAAACCCAGTCCTTGTCCCCAGTCCCAGTCTCCAAACCCCATCCCTGGTCCCCAGTCCCCAAATGTGCCCACAGCCCTTGCCTCAGTTTCCCCCATCCTGGCAGTGCCACCCTGTTCCCTGAAGCAGAGGACACCCGGGCCTGGCTCCTCCTGCTGTCCCCAGCCACAGGGACAGTTTGGGGTGACAGTGGCACCGCCCCCCCCGCTCCCCCTCTGGGGATGGCAGGGTGCAGTCCCTGCTGGGGCAGGGGACACCCGTGTCCCCCAGCACGGGGACCGCAGGGGGATGCTCGGGGCTCACACAGGTCCCTGTCCTTGGGGGGCCTGTATCCCGGGGGTCTCCCCCATCCTGGAGTGAGTCCTCCAGCCTGTGGGTCCCAAATCCCGGGGTCGCTGTCCCCAGAGCAGGGATCCCCCATCCCAAAGTGTCCCTGTCCCTAGAGGGGGATCCCTCACCCCATGTTCGTCTATCCCGGGGTCCTCATCCCGAAGGGTCCCGGTCCCCAGCGCAGGGATCCCTCATCCCGAAAGGTCCAGAGCGGGGATCCTCCACCCCACGTTCCTCTGTCCCGGGGTCCCCGTTCCGAAGGGTCCCGGTGCCGGGGGTCCTCACCACGCTCCGGGGACGCCAGGGGAGGGTCCTGCCCGCGGGGATGCCGCTGTCGCGGTGTCGCGCTGTCGCGGTGTGCCGCTGGCCGGGATGCCGGTGTCCCGGGATGCCGGGGCTCGGTGCGGAGGGAGGGACGGAGAGAGAAGGGGGGAGAGGGAGGGAGAGGGAGGGACGGAGCACCGCGGCCACCGCCCGCCCCGCTGTGCCGCTGCGGCGGGGCTGGGCCGGGCCGGGACCGGGAGCGGGAGCGGGAGCCCGGCCCCGAACCGCCCCCAGCCGGGGGGGCCGGGGGACCGCGGGAAGGGGGGCAGAGGAAGGGGAAGAGGAAAAGGAAAAGAGGAAGGAAAAGATGAGAGAGGGGAAAAGAAAGAGAAAAGGGGGAGAGAAGAGAAAGGGAGAGAAAGAAGGGAAAGAGGAAAAAGAACAAGGAATTGGAAGAAGGAAAGAAGTTAGAAAAAGAGAAAAGAGATGAGGAAGAAAGGAAAAGAAAGGGGAAAGGAAAAAGGAATAGAAAAGTTTAAAAGGAAATTAAAAAGGGGAGAGAAGAGAAGAGAAAAGAAAAAAACATATAAGGAAATGGAAGAAAAATGAAAGAAGGGGAGAAAGAAAAAGTTGTGAAGGAAGATGAGGAGGCTGAGAGCTGGAGGAAGGAGGGGAGATGGGGGACAGGAACCAGTGTGGGGAAAAGGAAAGCAGAAGAGAGAGGAAATAAGGGGAGAAAAGGGAAAGGGAAAGGAGGGAGAGGGGGAGAAAGGGATGGACAGCAGGAAAAGGAGGAAGGGGCTGGGAAGGGGAAGTGGATGAATAGGAAAAGTGCTGGAAGGGAGGGATGGAAAGAAGGAATAGATGGATGGGGAGGGGAAAGAGGACAAGGGGACAAAGGAGGAGGGCACAGCTGGGCACCCAGAGGCTCGTCACCCCAGAAGGAGCCAGGATGGTGCAGGGATGGGGATGAGGGGCTGGGATGGGGCTGGGAGAGACAAAGGATGGGAATGGAACAGAGATGGGGACAAAACTGGACCAGGACTGGATGAGGACGGGATCAGGGATGGGGACAGGAGGGGACAAGAGATGGAGATGAGACGGACCTGGGCTGGAGCTTCAGGTACCAGGAATGGGGTTAGAGGTCTGGAGATGGGAAAAGGACTGTGAATGGAGCGGGGATGGGGCTGGAGGGACCAGGGATGGGGGTCAGGGAGTAGGGACAGAGCTGGGGACAGGGACAGGGGACATGTGCAGGGGGACAGGGACACGCCTGGCTCTGGTGATGGGGCTGGGGACCCCCCGTGCCTCAGTTTCCCCCCCCCCCCCCCCGTGAAGAAATTGTTCCAACCTCCGCTTTTTTATGTTACTACTCCTCCATCCTTCCCATTTTCTTTTCGCTTTCCCCCTTCCCTGTTTTCCCCCCGCCGGGGCCGGTCGGAGCCAGCGGGGCCCTTTCCCAGCCCTGAGTCAGGGCTTTCCGCTCCGCAGCCGCCGGCGCCGCCGAAGGCCACAACCACCGGCCCCCCCTCGCTGGGGCTTCCACTGCCCGCAAACTGGGAGCAAACTGGGACGGCCACTCCAGCCCTCCTCCTCAGCCAGCCCGGCGTGGGATGGGGGGGAGCACCCCGTGGGTTTTTTGGGGAGTTTCACTCCCACCAGCATCGCCCACCAGCGTCCGGTTTTTTGGGGGTGTCTGGCGCTGCCCAGACGGCCGGGGCTGGGATGGGGGTGTCAGTTGGGGTGAGGGTCTCTCCCCGGCCCGGGGGCGGTGGGGACCCCCCGTGTGCCCCGGGACCCTTCAAAGCGCGGCGGCGGCGGGGGGGCGGCGGCGGGGGCTGATTACAGGGCGGCGCCGGGCTCGGCCGCCCACGGCCCCGCGGCCGCGCCGGGCCCCCGCAATTACCGGTATTTATACCCGGCCGGACGCCGGGACCTCGCCAGGGCGGGGGGACACGGGCCGGGGGGGCTCCGTCCTCCGGCAGCCGGCCAGCCACTGTCCGTCTGTCCATCCCTTCCTCCATCCCTCCTTCCCTCCTCTGCCTCATTCACCCCCGTTTATCAGCCGGGGCAGGAACTGACACGAGTTTGGGGGGGTCTCAGCACGACAGAGATTACGGGGCTGGAGGTGTCCCTGTCCCCATCCCGGCCCCCAGGGTCAGGGGACGCCCCCTGCCCAGTGCGGGGGTCCCGGCGGTGACACCGGGAGCACCGCGGCTCCTCGGGCTGGGGGGAAGCGGAACCAGCCCCGAATTCCTCCCACGTGCGTGCGGGGGCACTGGGAGGGGACACTGGGGACACTGGGAATGCGCACACCCAGCACTGTCCCCCCAAGCCCTCCCCCCATTCTGCCCCCAACCCGGGGACACCGGGGTGACCCCTGCGTACCCCAGCCCTCACCTGGCGCGGTGTCCCCCCGTGTCCCCCCCCGGCCCGGCCCCGCCCGCCCTCTCCGGCCCCCGGATGTTTCCCTTGCGGTCGGAGGCCCCGAAATAGCGCAGCCCCCGCGCTGGGTGCGCCGGCCACGGCCGCCCACGGGCCCGGGGGGGCCGGGGGAGGCTCCGAGGGCTCGGAACAGGCCTGAGCTCCCCCTGGGGTCCCAGCGATCGCCCCCAAGGTGGGGGACAGGGAGGGTCTGCGGGGCAGGAGGAAAGCGGGGGGAACATGGGGGGGCCAGGAGGAGCCGGGGGACGCGTGGGGACGTGGGAGGTGCAGGGGGCCATGGGGGAGGGTTGGGGGTCCCATGGGACCGTGGGGGAGCTGGGGGGTCCCGTGGGATCATGAGGCATCCAGCGGGACATTGGGGGACCCAGGGGGACGTGGGGGGATCTGGAGGGACCCGAGGGGACACTGGGGATGTGAAGGGACCTGCAGAGATGGGGGGGGGGGGGGGGGGCACCCGGAATGGGGCTGGGGGGTTCCCACCCACGGGGAAGCCAGGGCAGGGTGGCCCCAGGGTTGAGCTGCGCCCACGGCCCTGGTGTTTCCTCCCACCCTTTAATTATCCCGGAATTATCCCTGGAAATAACCGCGGGGGCCGCGGGGGGGCGGGAGGGACAGACCCTGGGACAGCCGGGGGGACAGCGGTGCCCTGGGGAGACAGGGGTGGTCCTGGGGGGACAGAGGTGACCGCCGGGGGACAGGGGCGGCCCCCAGCACCGCACCACCCCTGTCCGTGTGCCCCCCCCGCCATGTGGCTCCCATTGCGCTGCGGTGCCGAAGCCACATCAGAGCGGTGGCAGCGGCAGCCGCGGGGGCGGCACCGGGGGCCCGACCCCCCTCCGGCTGCTAAAGGACCCCCCCAGGTTGCCGAGCGGACCCCCCCAAGCTGCCACCGTGCTCCGTGTCCCCTCCAACCTGCCAAGGACCGCCCCCCGTGCAAATCTGGGGTACCCCACGTGCCCCCCAAGCCTTGGGACCACCGCAAATTGTCCTGAGGATTCCCCCCCCCCCGGCTGCTAGAGACTCCCCCCGCCCCTGAGACCCCCCCCAGTGTGCCAGCGATCCCTCCCCAGCCCTAAGCCCCCCAAGGTGCCCTGGGTCCCCGGCCCTGTGATTCCCCCCCCGTCCCCCGGTCCTCCGCCCGTCGCTGTCCCCGGGCCGGGCCGCCCTGGCTCGCGCCGCGCTGCATTTCTGCGGTTCCCAACCCAAAATTGCTGGGAGTCGCCCGGCGTCGCCCTGATTCCTCCGCGGCCGCGACCTGTCGGGGGGCGGGACCCAGGGGGACAATCGGGAGGTGGCAGCGGGGGTAGGGCACCCTAGGCTGGCCCCGCTCCCCCACCCCAGCTCGCCCCAGTTTGCCCCCAGCCCAAGGCTGAGGGTTCCTCTGTCCAAGTCCCGTGTCCCCTGAGCTCCTGCAGCCAGTGGGAGGTGGGGACAGGGACAGCGTTAGGGACACTTTTGGGGACACGGGACAGGACAGCACCCTGATGTGAGAACCCCGGGGACAGGACAGGGCAGCTTTGGGGACACTGTTGGGGGACAGGACAGGGTTGGTGACGGTGTTGGTCCCAGGACAGAACACTGCCGGTGGCACCGCCGGTGCCCGGGTCCCGCTGTGGCGGGTGACAGGACACTGCCGGTGACAGTCGGTGGCACTGCCGGTGGCACTGCCGGTGACAGTCGGTGGCACTGCCGGTGACAGTCGGTGGCACTGTCGGTGGCACTGCTGGTGACACTGCCGGTGACACTGCCGGTGACAGTCGGTGGCACTGCCGGTGACACTGCCGGTGACAGTCGGTGGCACTGCCGGTGGCACTGCCGGTGACACTGCCGGTGACAGTCGGTGGCACTGCCGGTGACAGTCGGTGACACTGCCGGTGACAGTCGGTGACACTGCCGGTGACAGTCGGTGGCACTGCCGGTGGCACTGCCGGTGACAGTCGGTGGCACTGCCGGTGACACTGCCGGTGACAGTCGGTGGCACTGCCGGTGACAGTCGGTGACACTGCCGGTGACAGTCGGTGGCACTGCCGGTGGCACTGCCGGTGACAGTCGGTGGCACTGTCGGTGACACTGCCGGTGGCACTGCCGGTGACAGTCGGTGGCACTGCCGGTGACACTGCCGGTGACAGTCGGTGGCACTGCCGGTGCCCGCCGGTGCCCGGGTCCCGCTGTGGCGCCCCCGCCAGGCGGCAGCAAAGCCTCCAGCCCGGGGGTGGCACCGCCCGGCCGCGACCACCGGGGGGCGCATGGGGACACCGGGGACAACGAGGGGTTGATGTTGATGTTGGGGACGGGTCCCCGTGGAGAGCAACGAGAGGTTAATTGGGGGCGTTAATTGGGGGGGTCCCGATGGGGGCTTTGGGGGCAATGGGGTGCTAATGGGGGGCTAATTTTCAGGGCCCTAATGGTGGGAGTTACTGGGGGGGGGTCACTGGGACGAGGATCCTGCTGGGAGTGACGGGCTCAGGGGCTCTGAGGGGGGCAGGTACTGCCGTGGCTCCCTCCACGCCCCCAGCCCAGCCCCAGCTCCCCGGGGCTCAGGTCCAGTGACAGGATGGGGACAGTCCCCGTGTTCCCCCAGCACTGGCGCAGGGCCTCTCAGGCCCTTTTGCCCCCAGGTGCCAGCGCTGCAGGGGACGAGGGGACACGGAGTGACCCCAAGGGTCTGGGGGGAGCAGGAGAAGGGCAGGGACGGGACAGGGACAGGGCAGGGACAGGACAGGGACAGGGACAGGGCAGGGACAGGGACAGGGCAGGGACAGGTTGTCCTCAAGCCCCAGTGAGGGCGGGGGCGAGGCCGCGTGGCATTCCCGGGCCGCGGGCCGGGAATTGTGCCGAAAACACCGGGAAATGGGAAGGTCACGGACGAGGGGGCGGTTTTAATGCTGGAAAGCGAAACCAAAGCCGCTCCGTGTTCCTTGCTGTTCGCTCTCCGTGTGTCGCCGGCCGCGATCTCCTCCCGCCGCGCCCCGCCCGCCCCCAAACCGCTCACTTTTCTGGAAAATAAAGGATCTTGGCCCCAAACCCCCAAGTCCTACAACGCCCCCAAACTCTCCAGTCCAGGTTCCCAGGGCAAGGGTGGCGCTCCCACGGGCTCCCCGCTGTGGCGCTCGTTGTGTCGTGACAGGACTGGGCGATGTCGTGACAGGGGTCTGGGGGTGTTCACACAGCGCCGCGGGCCCGTGAGGAGGTGTCGCAGCGCCATGGCGGCTGTCGCGACAGGGCCGAGCCGGCTCGTGGCATGGAACAGGGACTCGGGGAGAGAAGAGCCGCGGGTAACCCGCGGTACCGAGCGCGGGGGGAGCCCGGCCGGGCCTGAGGGAGCCCGAGCCAACATGGCGCCGGCTCCGCCATTCGCCGCGCCGTCCCTCCAAGGGCGCAGCCCGGGCGCTGGCCCCGCCTTTCCGCGGTGCCCATTGGCCCGTTTGAGACAGACCGGCGCGCCGATTGGCTCTCTGCCGCGCCGCTGCTGCCGCCTCCGCGCTCGGATTAGCCGGCGCTCCCGTCAATATCCGCGCCTCTCGCGCTCCGCGGCGCGGCAATCGCGCTACCAATGACGGCCACAGCCCGCCTCCCACACGCCACTGGCCGCCGGGCACGCTCATCACGCCGCGGCCCGCGCCGCCGCGGCCGCGCCCATACGGGGTCTCCCTGCGAGCCCGCGCGGGCGCTGATAGGCTGTGCCGCCGCCCGCCCCTTCCCCCCCGCGCCCCCATTGGCCGCCGCCCCGCCGCGCTCCCCCTCCCCCACGGGGCGGGGTCCGCCCGCCCTCCTCTCCCCCCGCACCGCGCCGCCCTCGCTTCCCATTGGTCGTACTGTCCGTCGCTCCGCGGCCCGCGCGGCGCCCATTGGCTGCGGGGGCGGCGGGGGCGGGGCGCGGGGCTGCGGCCGCGGCGCGCGGCCCCTCCCTCGGCAGCCCCTCGGCGGCACCGGCGGGTTCGGCCGCTCGCCCGCCCGCGCCCCCGCCCCGCCCCGCGCGCCCGGCCCGGCCCCGGCACCATGA
The DNA here is from genome assembly GCA_038429875.1 of Poecile montanus. Lineage (NCBI taxonomy): Eukaryota > Metazoa > Chordata > Aves > Passeriformes > Paridae > Poecile > Poecile montanus. The sequence continues at coordinate 426,522 of CM076531.1, forward strand.
GCGGTAAGGACGGGGCCGGGGCCGAGCGCCGCGCGGGGCCCCGGGCACACGCAGAGGCGGCGGCTCCCGCCCGCTCGGAGGGGCCAGAGGCGGCCCCGCCCCGCCGGGCCGGGCCCCGCCGGGCCGGGCCTCGCCGCGCCGCGCCGGGGGGACCTGCCGGGGGAGGGACCCGGGGGAGGGGGGAAGGCCTCGGGGGAGGGACCGGCGGCCGCGCCGGGCAGGGCTGGAGCGGAGGAGGGGGCGGCGGGGAGTGATGGGGAGGCCCCGGGAATCGGGGCTGGGGGCGGGGGGGGGGGGCGAGGTCCCGGGGGATCGGGCGCGGAGATGGCGGGGGAGGTCGTGGGGGTGGGCGGCTGCGAGCGCAGGCACCGGGGGGCTTTCCCCCGTTCCCGGGCAAGGCGCCCTGCGGGGGCGGATGCGGGAGCCGCGGGCGGGGGGGGCTGTGCGGGAGGGCGGTGGGAAGGTGTGAGCGGCCGGGGCTCGTTCAGCGACCCCTCCCCAGTGCAGACCCCGGTGAGGGGTGCTGAGGTAGAGGGCAGGACCGGGGGACGCAGCCCCGGTGGCCGGCGGAGGACGAGGAGGCTCCTGAGCGCTGGGAGAGGAAGGATTTGGTGGGAGCGGGGACCCCCGCGCTGGGCGGGTCGCGGGAGGGGCAGCCCCGGGCCGGGGATCCCGCGGGCCGGACCCACGCGGGGGAATCCCGGGGTGGCTCCGCGGGGCCGCGGCGGGAGGTGTGTGCCCCGGCCGGCGGGCAAGGCGAGGGGGAGGCCCGGGGAGGACCCCGGCGGGGGCCAGGGAGTGTCCCGAGCTGGTGGGGAGGAGCTGGGCCCTGGAGCGCGGCCGGGTCCTCCCCTCCCCGTCCCGCTGCCAGCTCCCCTTTGGCAGCTCCCTGCTCTTCGCAGCCCCTTCCCGGCTGCGCCAGGAGCACATGGTCCCCCCAGAGCCAGCCTGCCGTGTCCCTTCGGGGCCCTGCCTGGCCCTCCCGAGCCTCGCTTCACCGCCCTGCCCCGAAATGTCCCTAACCGGGGCTGTCGCTTCCCTCCTGCGCAGACCAAGAGAGCACCGAGGAGATGTCGGCTGTGAAGCCCGACAAGGGCGAAGGCGACGCCAGCAGCACAAGCAGTGCCGGCGGTGGGGAGGCCCAGGTGAGTGGGGGGAGGATCGGCCCCCGCCCGGCCCTGCTGGCTCCGGGGAAGTCGTGGCAAAGTCCAGGGCCGGGCCGAGCTGTTTGCTGGGCCCAGGCGAGCGTTTCAGCACGGGCAGGAAGAGGAGGGTGAGTGCTGCCAAGCAGCGCCCGTGGCTTCCTCTCCTCCCCGGCTCTCCTCGGAAACTCGCAGCTCCCCTGTGACACCACGGCCCCCGCTGGCCCCTCTCCAGCTTTTGGAGCCCAGGAACCACCCTCCTTCCCGGGGGCTTGTTGTGCTTCAGGGGGATTCCCTGCCTTTGGGGTGGAGGAGCTCTCTCCTCTCTTGGCTTTCCCAGGCAGGCTCCCTCCCCTTTCCTCCCCGTGGGTTCAGGCTGTCCCCGCCTGACAGCCCTGTGCCTGGCAGTTGTATTTTTCCGGCTGTGGGTAGGTTTGTTCAGGAAGGAGTGTTTATCTTTTCTGAGTACGCTCCTCCCTATTTTCTTTTTTTAAGTTTTTTTTGTTGTTTCCCCGTTTGTTTTTTTTCCACTCCGGGCCTGCCCCTCGGGCCGCCTTCCACCCTGGTAACTCCTCCTCTCATCCCCAGGAGTCACAGCCATCCCCGCTGGCTCTGCTGGCAGCCACCTGCAGCCGCATCGAGTCTCCCAATGAGAACTCCAACAGCTCCCAGGGCCAGCAGGGCGGGAGTGGTGAGCTGGACCTCAACGCGGCCGCCGCCCAGCTCACCCAGTCGGCCAACGGCTGGCAGATCATCTCGGCAGGCTCGAGCACCCCCACGGGCTCCAAGGAGCCGGGCAGCAATGGCAGCAACGGCAGTGACGCCTCCAAGAGCCGCCCAGTCAGCACCGGGCCCTACGTGGTCACCTCGGCGTCCGGCCTGCAGAACCAGCAGGTGCTCACAGGCCTGCCGGGTGTCATCCCCAACATCCAGTACCAGGTGATTCCCCAGTTCCAGACCATCGACGGGCAGCAGCTGCAGTTTGCAACCACCCCAGCGCAGGTGAATGTGCAGCAGGATGCCTCGGGGCAGCTGCAGATCATTCCCGGCTCCAACCAGCAGATCATCACGAGCCGCGCGGGCGGCAGCAATCTCATTGCCATGCCCAACCTGCTGCAGCAGGCCGTGCCCATCCAGGGCGTGGGGCTGGCCAACAACAGCCTCTCTGGGCAGACCCAGTATGTGGCCAACGTGCCCGTGGCCCTGAACGGCAACATCACCCTGCTGCCGGTCAACAGCGTGGCTGCCAGCCTGGCCCCCACATCCCAGACGGGCACCCTGAGCAGCTCGGGCTCGCCGGACAGCAGCTCCCAGCCAGCCACCTCGGGGGCTGCCAGCAGCTCGGGCAGCACGGCCACGTCCCAGGCCAGCTCAGGCGCCTTCTTCACCAATGCCAACAGCTACTCCACCACCACCACCACCAGTAACGTGGGTGTCATGAATTTCTCCACCAGCGCCACGGTGGGCACCAACGTGCAGGCGCAGACCCCCCAGAGGGCCAGCAGCGTCCCCAGCTCGGACTCTCTGCAGACCCCGGTGTCCGGGGTGGCCCTGCAGCCAGGGCAGCAGAAGGAGGGGGATCAGGGTCAGCAGTCGCAGCAGCAGCAGCAGCAGCAGCAGCAGCAGATTCTGATCCAGCCACAGCTGGTCCAGGGAGGGCAGACAATCCAAGCCCTCCAGACCACCCCTCTGTCTGGCCAGACCTTTGCCACTCAAGCCATCTCCCAAGACACCTTGCAGAACCTGCAGCTCCAGGCCGTGCCCAACTCTGGCCCCATCATCATCCGCACGCCCACGGTGGGTCCCAACGGGCAGGTGAGCTGGCAGACCATCCAGCTGCAGAACCTGCAGGTGCAGAACCCCCAGGCGCAGACAATCACGCTGGCCCCCATGCAGGGAGTGTCACTGGGCCAGACGGGCAGCACCAGCACCACGCTGACCCCCATCGCCTCCCTGCCCAGCGGCACCGTCACCGTCAACGCCGCCCAGCTCTCCTCCGTGCCGGGCCTCCAGACTATTAACCTCAGTGCCTTGGGAGCGTCCGGGATCCAGGTGCACCAGCTGCAGGGGCTGCCCCTGGCCATCGCCAACGCCCCCGGTGAGTGCTCGGGTCCCTTTGGTGGCCAGGCACGGGAAGGAGAAACGCTGGGACCCCGCGGGGCCGGAGCTGGGCTGGGCTGGGTGTGGGTGGTGCCAAATGGTGTTGGCGAGTGGGGTGGGGCTTGTGCTGGACCTGGCACAGAGTGTGTTGATCACCAGAATACACTAGAGGTCTTTTTGGGGAGTTTAAGTCTTGGAAAGAAAGAGAGGAGGTGGCTGCAGGGGGAAAGTGGAGAAGAAGGGGGACATCTGTTTTTGTGCCACTGTCCAGCCCTGGTGGCCACCCAGGAGTCCCGGGTCAGGGCTGGGGTGAGGACCCGAGTCCAGCTCGGCTCCTTGGCTGTGCCTGCAAAGAGTCATGGCCATAAAACACAGGGATTAGCTGAAAAGCCCATGAAAACAAACACAGTCACGGAGCCGCGGGGAATTTCCTCACAGGGGCGGAAGAAAGGGCTCATTAAGTGTCTGGGTGCTGGCGCGGGACAGCGTGACCTCAGCGTGGTCCAGACGGTCCCGTGGGCACAGGGCACCCTGCTCAGATCCCCAGGGATCCATCCCACAGCCTGGGAAAAGCGGGATACGTGAATGTGGGAACTGAGCTGGGGCTGCGGAAGGGATCGATTCTGGGAACGCTCTCCACTTGCTTTTCCACTGTTTTCCTTGTTGCGTTTTTTTTCGGGTTTTTTTTTGTGTTCTGGCTCTGGCTAAAAGGGGCTGTTGCTGGATTTAGTCACAGTTGAGAGGCAGCAGAAAATGTTGCTCAATCCAGCCCGTGCTTCCCTCTCGCGAGAGGCGGCGGCTGCTCCCCCGGCCTTGTTTTGCAGCATTATTTTGGGCTGTTGCTACAGCAGCTTGGCTCGCAGGCAAGCCACGGGTCACTTTAGCCTCGGGATTAGCCTGATCCTTGGATTTCGCGGAGCGCAGGGACCCGCGGGGGCTCCCACAAGCCGGGGCTGGCAGCCGGGGGGACACGCGTGGCCTCTTGGACCCGCGGGGTGTGCCTGGGGCAGCTCCTGCCGAGGCTGGGGCTCCTTCCTTGTGCGCTCCCGGCTCCTTCCTTGTTTTGAAGGCGCTGGAGAAAGGCATGGGCGAGCCCCAGTTCCTGTATTCGTGCCTGGCTCTGCCCTCGGAGGTGGAACAGGGAGGAACGTTCTAGAGACCACCCACCCAACACGCTCACGCTGCGGAGCCGCCGCCTCCTCCTCCTCCTCCTCTTTCTCCTCCTCCTCTCTTTTTTAGCTCAGCAGCTCTCAGCCCTTGATCCGCGGTGAAGAATTCCCCGCGAGCGGCGGCAGCAGCAGCAAGGCCTCCTGGCTCTGTCCCCAGCCCCGAGGACATGACGCTGTCGCTGTGACCTGGGGACATTTGGAAAGAAAAGCCAAAGCAGGGTTCAAAGCGTTTTTTTGGGGAGCCCCAGCTCCGTGGGTTGGTCCAGGAGGCTCCTGGGATGAAATGGGGAAAACTGTGGCCAGGACGGAGCTTTCTGGCACCAATCCAGTGGCAGGATTTGACTCCAAGCCGTGTCCCTCAGACGTGGCAATGGGTCCCTTTGTCCCCCCAGCCACCACCAGCCCCTCTCCAGGGGGCTGAGCCCTTCCAGACCTGCGTCCTTCCAGATCCGAGCTCTCCAGTGGGAATTTGAGGGAGGGGTTTGTTCCCAACACGTCCCAAATCCCTGAACATTTTCCAAGCCTCCACGTGTGCTGGAACTTTCTGCTCCAGGCAAGGAGTTGGGAGGGATTTTTGGAGCAGGAAAAGCTCCTCTGCTTCTGGGGGGAGGCAGATGGAAAATGAACCCTTGCTGGGGAGGGGACTGTAACTGGTTTTCCTTGGATCCTGCTGCATGTTCCGGGCTGGTGGGGAAGGAGGAGGTGCCCAGCCAGGGGTGTGGTGGCCCCAGCTGCCGCCTGGGCTGGCAGCACTGCGTGTCCTGCCCCTTCCAGAGCTCAGCTCAGCCTCCTGGGGGTTCTGTGTCCCTTCCTGAACCCCGGGGAAGGGGGGCTGTGGCTCCCAGCCCTTCGGGTACATTGCCAATGAGGTTTTCTCCAGTTTTTTGGCAGGGGAAAGGTCCCTCAGGGAGAAAACAACACCTGAAAAGGTCTTTAAAACTCAGGTTTTTTTGCTGCTGGTTGTGACGCAGAGCCCAGCTCTCTATGTTAATAGGGTGGCTCGAAGGCTGTTTGTTCCCCCTGCCTGGCTGGGCTGGCAAGGGGCAGGGGCAGGGGCAGGTCTGTGACCACCAGGACCCCGCAGAGTCAGGAAGGGGGGATTTCCTCAGCTGGCAGCACCCCAAAACCCCCCCGGGGCAGCTGCCAGCACTGCCCACATGGGCAGGCACCGGGGACCTGTGCAGTGAGGGATGGGGTCTGTGGCTCACCTGGGGGCTGTGACACCTCTGTGGGGTCTGAGAGTCACCTCAGAGTCACCTCAGCCCCAGGGAGGGACATCCTGCCTGAGGGGGGTGATGGCAGGGGTTTTGTCACGTCGGTGTTTCTCTTCCTCTTTTGTCATAGGGAGGAGGAGGAAAGGGACTGTTCTGAGCTCAGTGGCCTTATAGTGGCTCTGTCCTCATGTCCCTGTCCCTGGCAGAGCCCTGCTGTCCCCACATCCCTGCCCCTGTCCCAGCCTTACCTGGCCAAGGAATGTGCTGGTGCCCACCAGGCAGGTCAGCACTGGAATTAACCCCCCTTGTTTTGGGGGCGCTCAAGGGATATCCCTCTTTTTGGGATGTTTGATTCCAGGGCTGGATGGAGCTGTTGGGTGAGATTGGGATTTTCTGGGCAGCACCAGCTCCTTGGATGGAGGATGTGGGGGGGAATTGAGCAGTGGGTTCAGGGCTGTCCTGAAAGGAGAAGCCCTGGTGGGTGCTGGAGCCCAGTGTGTTCGGCAATCCCCTCCCAGCTCCCTGCTCCCCCTTGGTCCTTCCAGGGCCCTTCCCAGCGTTGGGCCAGCGGCACAAAGCCCTGATTGTGTCCTGTTTGCTGGTTTTTAAGGGCAGCTTTGTAGCAGGGCCTGGATGAGGCATCTACATGGCATCGAGTGTGGCGGGGAGGGGAGAAGGGGAATCGAGCCCCGGCAGGATCCGCCCGTGACGCGCAGCCTTGTTTGTCTCGCCGCACCCGTGACATCACGGCACAAACCAGCATATTGTGAAACTTCCTGCTCTAAATCCCAGCCAGGCCGGACTTTACGTTCCCTCTGGATTCCTCGGCCGACCTGGTCCGTGGCGTTCTCTGGGAGCCTGACAGGAATCCCCAGGGACCCCAGGGTTCGCTTGGGAGGAGAGGGAGCAGAGCCTGCTGAGCAGTGTTGTCGCAGTTTTGGCCGGGTGAGGTTGTGCCCCACAAAAAGTCCCCGTGGGGGACAGCCTGTGGGTCCTGGGCTCCATGGGGCAGCCCTGCTCCTCCCCATTTTCCTCTCCCTGCTGCTGCTCCAGGCCAGGCTCAGTGGGGCTGGGAAGGGTTGGCAGCCGTGCCGGTCGGACGGGTCGGGTGCGCAGCACCCACCCCGTGACTCCTCCCGGGAGAGGTCCTGGCTCCAGACCCGTCTGCCAGGCCCTGATCCGCCTCTCCCTTTTATCTGGGCCAGCCCCAGCCCTGCTGGAGCCCCGTCCTTATCACCCCACACAGGAGACGCGTCCTGGCTCCCGGCTCTGGGGGAGTTTCCGCGTGGCTCCCACCACAGCAGGCAGCGTCCCGACGGCTCCTCAACCCCTCCCACCCCATCCCAGGACGCCTGGGTTAGATCCTGGGGGTGATACAGGCATCAGTTCCTCCTCGAGACTAAAAATGGGATTTGTGGCTCGGGAAAGCACCCACTCTTGATTGTGGTGAGCAAGAGGCACACAGAGGTTTGGGAGATGCCTGCTGGGGCTCCCCACCTTGGGAGCTGCCCTTCCCTGTCTCATCCAGGAGTTTTCTTCCTTCCACAGCCCTCGCACAGGGATTTCTGCCCGGATGTCGGGGGTGCTTTGGTGGGACCTGCCTGTGCTGCAGGGTGAGGTGCTCTGGCTGCTTTCACCCCAGCAAAGGCAAGGCAGGACCGGGGGCTACATCCCGGTTTTGTGACAATTCAGACAGGAATTTAAAGGGCAAGGGGGCTCTGTCTGTCAGTCTGCAGCATGACAGAGGCACTTGGCAAATCCTGGGGCATTCAGGGATCTGGAAAAGTGGATGCTGAAGTGATTCTCTGCCTCAGCTCTGTCCCCTTTTACAGACCACCTCATTCATTCCATCGGTTCCATCCCAATTTATCCCCTCTCCATCACTCATCCTGACACACAGAAACCTCCAGCAATTACAGGAGCTGCCCAAGGAGTGGCTTCTGGAGTCATCAGAGTCCAAATTAAAGCCCAATTACTCACTGGGCTGCAGACTTCCAGCCTGCCCCATCCCCTGGTTCCTTCTCCACCACCCTGATCTCCAAGGAATTGCTGAGCCAGAGCTTGGCTCATTTGCATGGATGAGCTCCTGGTACAGATTAACTCATTTTGCAAATCAGGGAGGGAATCAGATGGGGGAAAAAAACAAGGGGACGTCCTTCCAAAGCCACTTTGTCCCTTTGTGCAGCTCTTTGGTGTGTCTGGGCAGCTGGGGTTTGTTCTGGGCAGGGCAGTGACCCCAAAAACTGGGCAGGAAATGGGGAGAACTCAAGCTGTGAGCTAGAAAATGTGGATTTTGGAGGTATTTTCAGGAGCACACCCTGAGAGGTTGGGGCTACGTGTCCCCAGGTTTTGTTTTTCTTTCTTTTCACCTGAAAACTTCCTGGTGCCTGGTGCCAGCTCTCCCCCCTCACCCTCTGCTGCCTCTGCCCAGGCAGAGCTGCCAGAGCTACAGAGTTTGCACAATCAGCCCCAGTTTGTTGGTTTTGGGTTTTATTTCAATCTCTTCCCCTAAAAATGAACACGGGGTCTGTTCCCCTGCCTGAGGTTGGCCAGGGCGGGTGTGAGAGCTCCTCTCTCCTCCCCGCCGGGCATTTCTCACCTCCTGGTAGTTTGCTAAATAAAGCAAACAAACCCCAGCTTTTTCCTGCACAAGGAGCACCTTGTCTGCAGAGAATTCCCAAGCCAAGATTCCAGGCTTTGGGGTTTTTAGTGGGACACCAGAAACTGCTCCATTCCTGGGGGCTCTCAGAGGTCGCTGGTGGAGCAGGGCCAGGGACAGCTCCCCTCTCCTGCCTTCCCCAAATCCCTCTTTCTCCCCAGGCTTCTTCCAAGGATCAAGCCTCCTCTTGCTCTATTAATCATTTATTTTTCCAGGGCTTTGCTGGCCCGAGTGTGGAGCTTCCAGGGAAGTTTTAGTCTTAGCAGGGCCGTGTGTTAGCAGGGATAACAAACGTGAATAATCCTCCTTGCTCACTTTTCCCCTGAACCTGTTGTATCCCAGAGATTTCAGAGCTACTGCTTGGGGTGGGATGATCCCTGCAGGTCCAGGAGCTGCTGCCCTGGATTTATACCTCGCTGAGAGGTGGCCACAGGCTTCCAGCAGCAGGATTTGTGTTTGTTCCCCCCACACCAAAAGGCCAGAAAACTCTGCATAGGCTTTTGCCTCTTGGAGGATTGAAGCCATTCCAAGGCATCCTGGCTGGATTCTCCCCCTCCCTGCTTTATTTTTGGGGAGAGAACTTGTGTTTTCTCCTGGCTTTTTTTTTTTTTTTTCCCTTCCCCTTTTTTCCCGGCTTTTTTTTTTTTTTTTTTTTTTTTTTTAACAGCAGCTCTTCCCATCCGGGGAAATCTCTAATCCGTGGCTGGAGCACAAAGCTGCCTGCGCTGGCTTAGGAAGCTTAAAAACCCCTTCCAGGCCCCCCCGCCCCGTGCGAGGCTGTGACTGCAGACACGTCACAGGAGCTGCAGGGAGGGACAGGGAAGCTCCTGAAATCCTCAGCTTCGCAGGGAGCTCGGGAATGTGGCCCCGAGGGCCGGGCTTCAGATGGTGTCACCCTTGGCAGTGACAGCTTCCTTCTCCAGGCCTGGCTGGGACAGCATTCCTGTGCTCCAGGGTGAGGGGCAGAGCCCAGGGGCCGGTGCCAGGCTGGGTGAAAGGAGCATCCTCAGGATATCTGGGTTTATGTGCCAGGTGACAGCCCCGGTGACATCCTGACTGCTCCTGCCCTGTCCCCCACTGTGACAGGATCGGGCTCTGCTCCTGGTGAGTGCTCGGAGCTCTGGGTGTCCTCGCCAGGCCAGCACTGCCTTTTCCCAGGGAGTCTGGATCCCTGTGGATTCGGGGGCAGCAAACCTCCCGGTCTGCTCCTGCCTTCTCTCAGCTGTCAGGACCTGCTAGTGGCAGATGAGAAGGGATTGCTCAGCCCCTGCCACCCCCAGGCCTGCTCCAGCTCTGCCATGGGGACACTGTGGAGCCAGGAGGGTGGGAATGGGACTGGGGAAGGGATGAGAGGGAAAGGCTTCAACCCCACCAACCCCCTCAGGGTGGTTTCTGTTCAGCTGGGAGCTGTCCCTGTGCTTCCCTGGCTCTTGGGAGGTGGGAATTGCTCCTGAGCAGAGGCAGGGACTGCCTCCAACAGCAGCTCCTGAGGATTTCCCAACTTTTTGTGTCTTTATCCAGCTCTGTAATGGGGATAATGTGGCATCACTGGAGGATGCTGCTCTTCCAGCCTGCTTTCTTTACCCTGCTGCAACCTGGGCTGGAGTTGTGCTGGAATTCTGCTGACATAGTTGCAGTGGTTGGCAGGGGGCTGTTTCTTGGGAGAGCTGCAGCTCTTCCCTCTCCCCTGGAGATAAATGAAAGACCCAGACCAAAATGGGGGAGGTCTGGAGGCTGGGGAATGTCATGAGAGCCGAAGGAGAAGGGTGGGATCGACAGCTCCGTCCAGCAGAGACAGCTCCCCTCCTTTCCAGGTGAGCAGCTGCCGTAAGCTCCCGTGTTCTCTTGCAGGTGAGCACGGGGCCCAGCTGGGGCTGCACAGCGGCAGCGGGGACGGGCTGGGGGACGAGAGCGCGACCGTGGAGGAGGGGGAGACCAGCCCCGACCCCCAGCCCCAGCAGGGCCGGAAAACACGGAGGGAAGCCTGCACCTGTCCCTACTGCAAGGAAGGAGAGGGCAGGTGAGGCTGCTGCCCACGGGTCTCAAAGTGCCTCGTTTTGTGGAGTTGTTTGGGTTGGAAAGGGTCCCTCGGATCATCAGGTCCAGCTGTTCCCCCCGCTCTGGCAATGCCACCCGTGTCCCCAAGTGCCGCATCCACGTGGCCACCTGGGCACCCCCAGGTCCTTTCCCAGCTTTCCAGCCCTGGTTCTCCCCTGTGCCCGGAGCGCCCCATGGGGCTGCTGTGACCCAGGGGCAGGACACAAACCTCACCCCAAACCCCTCAGTCCCACAGGGCCGACCAATCCCAGTCCAGCACATCCACACCCCCCAGGCTGCTGGGATTCCCTCAGCTTTAACCCTTCCCTTCTTGCAGGAGCTCTGGGGATCCAGGGAAAAAAAAGCAGCACATCTGCCACGTGCCAGGCTGCGGGAAGGTGTACGGGAAGACCTCGCACCTGCGGGCGCACCTGCGGTGGCACACGGGGGAGAGGCCCTTCATCTGCACCTGGGTGCTGTGCGGGAAGCGCTTCACCCGCTCCGACGAGCTGCAGCGGCACAAGCGCACGCACACAGGTAGGGCTGGGGCTCCCACCCGCCCAGGAAATCCTGGGAATTCCTTGGGCCGTCCGCTCCGGCGCGTGGTGCTGCACGGAGCAGCCGCAGGGATCCCCGTGCCTGAAATTCCCATGTCTTGAGCTCCTGGGGCTGAGAGCCTCTCCAGAGCCTGAGCATTGCCATGGGGAGGCACCTTTTCCCAAGATCCCAACTTTTCCCAAAATTCCAGCATGTTCATGCATTGGCCTTGATGTCTTTGACCCCCCTCAAGGGCAGGAACCTCTTCCCAAATCCCAACCTTTTCCCCCAGCCTCAGTTCCCCATCTCGCCCCGTTCCCACTGTCCCTCACACCCCGTCCCTCTCCCCCAGGAGAGAAGAAATTCGCCTGCCCGGAGTGCCCCAAACGCTTCATGCGCAGCGACCACCTCTCCAAGCACATCAAGACCCACCAGAACAAGAAGGGAGGCGCCACCAACGTGGCCATGAACGTCTCGGCTGTCCCCATGGACACGGCGGCCTCGGGCGAGGGCAACGGCGGCGCCACGCCCTCGGCGCTCATCGCCACCAACATGGTGGCCATGGAGGCCATCTGCCCCGAGGGCATCGCCCGCCTGGCCAGCAGCGGCATCAACGTCATGCAGGTGGCCGACCTGCAGTCCATCAACATCAGCGGCAACGGCTTCTGAGCCCGCGGCCAGCGCCGGGAGGCGACGGAGCCGCCGGCCTCGGCACCTCCAGCACTAACCCAGCCCGGCACCGCCGCCACCTCCACTCGAAGGCCAGAGCTATATATATATATTTTTTAATTTTGGCTTGATTTTTTTTTTCTTTTTTTTTTTCTTTTTTTTTGTTTTTGTCCCTTTTTTTTGTCCTGTTTTCCTCCCCGCCCCTCCCGCCCGCCTCCCTGCCCGAGGTCCCTCGGCGTCATCACGCCTTGGTCCTTTTAGCAAAAAAAAAAAAAAAAAAAGAAAAAGACAACAACAACAACAAAAAAGAAACCCAATGACAGAAATACCAACAAAACAACACAAAAAAAAAAACAACCCAAAAAAACAAAAAAGAAAAAAAAAAACAAAAAAAAAAGAAGAGAAAAGATTCTATATTATTATTATATATATAAAAATATAAAATGTGTTCGTTTGAGAGAGGAGAGATGTTGCTGCGACCATGGCGTGGTCCCTCTGATGCCTTATCCTGGAGCAGGTCGGCCCCTCTGGGGCACGTCAGACGATGCCCGAGCTCTCCTCCCCTTCCCGGATCTCATTCTCCATCAGAATCCCTAAACTCCCCCTCCCCGGGCTGTCGGACGCTTTGCTTTGAGGTGACTCTGTAATTCCTTTGGCATTCTCGGGGAGTGATCCCGCTGGATTTTTCACCCTTGGACTCCCACTGCCCTCCCCTGCCTTGGCAGGTGTTTTTTTAATTTTTTTTCTTGGATCTTGGTTTTTTTCCAGCCGTTTTTTTGGTGAGGTTCCCTGTCCCGTGGGAGTGGAGTTGCTCCATGGGAAGGTCATGGACAGAGGGGCTGGGACACAGCCCTGGGGGGAAAAATTGGAGCCTCCTCAGGGGGGAAAAGTTGGTGTTTTCTTTTTATTACAGCCAGCGTTGGAATTAATAATAATAGTAATAATCGGAGAAAAAGGAGAATCCGCGGAGCTCAGCCGGTCTGGAGCAAGGGGGAAGTGCCACAGGGACACGAGAGACGCTCGGGGGTTTTCTTGTGGCACTGCTGGAGGTGGCTCCTGAAAAAAAAAATAGGGACAGCTTGGGAAAAAAAAGCCCAGAAAGGGTTTTCCAGGATCCTGCTCTTCCTCCCGTGGGAGGGCTCGGTCCTTTCCGTTCTTCCTCCCACACCCTCCTCTTCCTGCCCCGGGCGCATCCCGGCTGCCCTGCACGGCTTCCATCCCAAAACGCGGCTGTGGGGTGCGGGGTGTGGATCCCCCAAAAAGGGGAAACCTGGGATTGTTCCCAAGCTTTGGGGTGAGCCCAGCCGGGTGTGAGCGGGTGGGGGCCTGGGAATGCCCCCGGGGCCTGGAGCTGCCCAAGAACTCCCCTGCTCCGCTTGTGGGGTCAGGGCTGGGCCCCCGGGATCGCCGCTGATCCACCGATCCCACCTGCCCAGGAAAATCGGGCGTTTTCCCTGTCCCACTCCACCAGCCAGTGCTTCCCACTCCGGGTGTCCCCCCACCCTTTTCCTGCTCCCCCTTTTCCCGGGAGAAGCTCCAGCAGAGCCAAGACCATGGGGCAGGCGCTGGCGAGGTGCCGGGATCCCTCGGGAAGCCTCTGGATAGGACCTGACCCAGCTGCCCCATCTCCAGCCCTGAGCTTTTCCACGCTCGGGAGCTCCGGGAGCCAGTGGGAGGCGGGAATCTTGTTTTGATTTGGGATTTTTGGTAAAAAAAAAAATACAAAGAAAAAGGAAAGGCAGCAGAAGCTCCCCGGGGAGGGGGCGCAGGGCCCGGCCCCCCAGCCCCCCGGCTCTCTCTCTCAATATCTATTTTTGCATTTGTATATTTTTATATAGGAAACTTTAAGCATTTGTATTTTAATAACCCTGTGAAGCACTATGAGCTCCCCCCACCCCCAATCCCCCCAGCCCAAAACCCACAAACGACTGGGACAAAAAACAGGAGGGTTCTGTATTTAATGGTCAATTTGATGATTCTGCCCCCACCCCAAACCCCCCCCGAGCGAAACTCCGTCCCCAGCGGGGATCAAGTGCCAAACCCGGTCCCGGGTCGGGTGTTGGGATGTCCCCGTGTCCCTCCCCACGGACTGGCCCCCGAGGAGCTTGGCTTTCCTATGGAAATGCAGCCGGGAGCGGGGGGCAGCCAGGGACCCCCGGGGGGGCTTTTCCCCGAGCCTGGGCTGCTCCCCTGCGGCTTTTGGGGGGATCAGAGCATGTAGGGGGGAATCAGAGCATTATCTGAGGGGGAAATCAGCATTTTGGGGGGTTCACACCACCAGCGCTGCTCCCAGTGCCGGATCCCACACCCCCATTTTGGCTCTGTTGGCACCGGGGTCCCCGCCCTGCCCCTGGCGCTCCCCACCCGCCCCAAACCCCCCCAGCAGCCCCCAGATCCCCCCCAGCCATTCCCGGGACACAGAACACAAACGTGCCTTGACAAGGGGGTGACGGGCTGGGGATGAGCCCCCCCTGCTCCCCTCATACCCCCCACACCCCGCAGAGAGTTTGGGGGGGCTCTGGGGGCTGTCCCCGAGGCTGCCCCCATCTCCCAGCTTTAATCCACTGTCACCCCTTCATTCCGGGGGGGCTGGGGCCGGTTCTCTATGCAGCAGGGGGTCCTGGGGGGTCCAGCCCCCCAAACTGGCAATAATTCTCTCCCTGTTTGATCTCGTCCCATCTCTGTTCTGTTTTAATTTGGGAAAGGGGAGGGAAGGGGGGGGTTGGTTTTTACAAATCCGGTGGCTGATGTCATAAACCTCCCTCCCCAAAGGCGATTTTTTGGCGGGGGGAGGTGGTGGATGACTTCTTTTTTGGGGTCCCAAAGTGCTATTTTTTTGTACAAAAAGACTTAGATGAAACTGTTAGTTTTGGGGGGCTCCTTTGTAAATGGGGAACGACGAGTTTTTGTAATAAACACAAGTCGCTGGCGTTGTCTGGAAGTCTGCTGGGGGATCCCTTTTGGGGGAGCACAGCCGGTTTTTGGGGGATGGCAGGGGTGCAGTCGGTCCCAGAGTGTCACTGGGGGGGGACTGGGGACACTGAGCGTGATTTGGGGGGGTCACGGGCCGGTTTCAGGGGTGCAGTTGGTCCCAGAGTGGCACCAGGAGGGGACTGGGGACACTGAGCACGATTTGGGTGACGCAGGAAGGGGGGCCAGGCCTGGCTGCCCCCCCAGACACCCCGGCTCTCTCCTCCCTAGTGCGGGGGCAGCACCTTCTCCTCCTCCTCTCCTTCTCTTCCTCCTCCTCCTCCTGCTCCTGCTCCTGCTCCTGCTCGGCTCCGCTTCCCACCCGCGGAGGCTCCCATGGGGCGCCCAGGTGGGTGCTGGGGGGCGCAGCCGGGGTTGGGGGGGCCTTTTTGAGAGGGTTAAAAGGCACCCCCAGTGCGTGTGTGTCCCCCCCAGGCCCCCACAACCTGACCTGCGTGTCCTACAAGCACCCGAGCGTGCGGGGGGCGCTGGGGGGCGCGGGGGGGGCGGCGGCCGGCGCCGTTCGCTGCCCCCCCGGGCAGTGCTGCGTCGGCATCTGGAACCGCAGCCAGGCTCTGGTGCAGGGTGAGACCCCCGCGACCGGGGGGCTTTGGGGAGAGGGAAAGGGTGGCTGCGCTTTGAGTCCAGTCCGGGGGGTCTGGAGGAGCAGAAGGAGACGGGGGAGGCCGGCTTGGTCCTGCCCCGGGGGGATTTTTGGGTGGGGTTGGTCCTGCCCAGGGGGGATTTTTGGGTAAGATGGGGTTGGTCCTTCTCCGGGGGCATTTTGGGGGAGGATGGAGGGGTTGGTCCTGCCCCGGGGGGATTTTGGAAAGGCAGAAGGAGCTGGGGCAGGTAGGGTAGGATGGAGGGGTTGTGGGAATTTTGGGGCAGGATTGAGTGGCTGGGTCCTGCCCTGAGGGTCTTGGGGAGGCAAAAGGGGTCTGATCGTGTCCGGGGGGCAGGGAGCGGGGGCTGATCCTGGCCGGGGGGAATTGGGAAGGTTTTGGTCCCTCCCCAGCGGCTCCGCTCGGCCTTGGCCTTGAGCAGCGGCTGCGGCGGCGCTGGGGAGGAGCGGCTGCGGGGGGGACCCGCACAGGGGGTCCCACCTGTCCCCCTGCCCCCTCCCTGTCCCCCGGCGCCCGGGGGTGACCGTGCCGCTGTTCCCAGGCTGCTGGGGCGGCCGGGGGGACGCCTGTCCCTCGGCCACCTGCGCCCCCAGCCCCGCGGGACACCCCGGCAGCTCCGTGCTCCTGTGCCTGTGCCACGGCCACCTCTGCAACGGCAACGCCACGGGGACAGCGGCCGCGGGGCTGGGGGGAACCCGCCAGGGCCCAGGTGCGGGGGCCGGGGGGTTCTGGGGGGCACTCGGGGATGGGGACACAGAGGGGGCCCACGGGGGATCCTGAGATCTTCAGGGGACCCATGGGGGGACTGGGGAGGGACTGAGTGGACCTGGGACTCACGGGGGTCTGGGGAAGCCATAGGATCCCCTAAAATGCCCCCCCCCCAGCACCCCGGATACCTGGGGGGCCAGGGGGACTCTGTGTCACCGCAGTCTCTGTCCCCAGTGCCCGGCCAGGGGGGATCCGTGGGGACCCTGTGGCTGTGGGGTGCCGGCCCCCTCCTCCTCATCCTCCTCACCTGTCTGAGCATCCTCGGTAGGGACAGGGGCACGGCGGGGACGGGGGGACCCCCGGGCACAGCCACGCCCTACCCGATGTCCCCCGGGTGTCCCCAAACGCCACATCTGTGGTGTTCCCAGAGTGCAGGGCCCCAAGTGTTGTGTCACCCTGTCCCTGGGGCGGGGGTTCCTGCTGTCCTAGTGACCCCCTGGGGTGGGGTGTCCCAGGCGGGGTGTCCCCGGTGTCCCGGGGATCCCGGGATGCCACATTCCCCGTGTCCTCTGCGTGGTGAGGGGCGCTGCTGGTCCCCGGTGTCCCCAGGTCCGTGTCCCTGATTCGGGGGCGTTCCTCTGGGGGGGGGGGGGGGGGTCCCGGATGGGGGTGTCCCTGGTGTCCCCCATCCAGGACTGCGCTGGACAAGGGCCCGCACGGGTCAGCCACCGCAGAGGGGACGGAGAATCGGGGTCCCCCCGGAGCCCCCCAGCCCGGACCTGCCTGCGCTGCATTTCCTGCAGGTGCGGGGTACCCGCGGGGCGAGGGGCACGCGGGGGGGCGCCCAGGTGGGAGGGCAGGTAAGGAGGCGACGCTGGGAGGGGGCACCCATATGGGGAGGGGATGTGGGGACACCCACGGCAGAGGGGACATCAGTCCGGGGGTGGCACAACGGCGCTGAGAGTGCCCGGGGAGCCCCAAAAGGTTCCCGGGTATGAGGGTCCCTGCGTGGGGGGATGCCGGGGGCTGGCGACACTCGGTGCCAGCTGTGTCCCCTGTCCCCCCCGGTGTCCCCCGGGGCAGGTGCTGCAGTCGGGCCGCTTCTCGGCGGTGTGGCGGGGGACGCTGCGCCAGCGGCCCGTGGCCATCAAGGCGTTCGCGGCCGGGGCTGGCCGGAGGTTCGCGGCCGAACGCGCCGTGCACGCTCTGCCGCTGATGGAGCACGAGAACGTGGCCAGGCTGCTGGACACCAGAGCGGCCGGACCCCGCGCCCGAGGGGGACTCCTGGTCCTGCAGCTCTACCCGGCCGTGCGTCACCTCGGGGGAGGAGAGGGGCGCACAGGGGTTTAGGGGGCTCGGGGGTGTGCAGGGGGATGAGGAGGCTCGGGGGGAGGCGGCGGGACAGTCGGGGAGCACAGGGGTGGGGATGGGGGGCTGGTGGGGGGAGATGCGTGGGATATACTGGGGGGTGTCCCACACCCCACCCGTGTCCCTCGCGTGTCCCCAGGGCTCCCTGCGCCACTTTCTGGGGCAGCACGTGGGGACCTGGGCGGGCAGCGTGCGCCTGGCGCTGTCCCTGGCCCGCGGCTTGGCCTTCCTGCACCAGGAGCTGTGGCGTGACGGTGAGGGTGGCCCTGTCCCCGCTGTGCCCTGGGCTCCCCCGGGCCCGTCCCCCCCGTGACCCCCGGTGCCCCCCAGGGCTGTACAAGCCCAGCGTGGTGCACCGGGACCTGAGCAGCCAGAACGTGCTGGTGCGGGAGGACGGGACCTGCGCCATCGGCGACTTCGGGCTGGCGCTGGCGCTGCCCCCGCGCGCCCAGGACGGCACCGGGGCCCGGCACGCCGTGACCATCCGCAAGGTGACGGGGCGGGGTGGGACGGCGGCGGCAGCGGCTCGGGAAGGGGACAGCCCTGGGTTGGGGATGGATCCGCAAATGTCGCTGGCGGCCAGGGCTGCGGGTGCCGCCTGAGCCCGTCCCCGGCGCGGGGGGCCCGGTGGCCCCGCTGGCCCCGAGCTCAGGCCCGGTGGGGCGCAGGCGGGCACCCAGCGGTACCTGGCACCCGAGATCCTGGACGAGAGCCTGGACCTGCGGGCCTGGGGCCGGGCGCTGCGCCAGGCCGACGTCTACGCGCTGTCCCTGCTGCTCTGGGAGATCCTGTCCCGCTGCCAGGCCCTGAGCCCCGGTGAGCTCCGCGGGTCCCCCCGCGCCGCCCGCGGCCCCCCGGCCCCGCTGACCCCCGGCCGCCCCGCAGGAGCCCCGGTGCCGCCGTTCCGGCTGGCGTACGAGGCCGAGCTGGGCTCCAGCCCCAGCGGGGCTCAGCTGCGGCGTTTGGCTGCGGACGAGAGGCGGCGGCCGCTCATCCCCCCCGCCTGGCACCGCGCCCCCCAGGTCAGAGCCCGGGACCCCGGGGCGGGAGCCGCGGCTGCTGGGGGTGCCCGCGGGGGTCCCGGGGGGTGCAGGGAGTCCCGGGGGGTGCAGGGGGTCCCGGGGGGTGCAGGGGGGTGCAGGGGGTCCCGGGGGGTGCAGGGGGTCCCGGGGGGTGCAGGGGGGTGCAGGGGGTCCCGGGGGGTGCAGGAGGGTGCAGGGGGTCCCGGGGGGTGCAGGGGGTCCCGGGGGGTGCAGGGGGTCCCGGGGGGTGCAGGAGGGTGCAGGGGGTCCCGGGGGGTGCAGGGGGTCCCGGGGGGTGCAGGGGGTCCCGGGGGGTCCGCGCCTGGGTGCCCGGGGTGTTTAGGGGGGGTCGCTGCCCAGGGGTCCCCTCCCCGCTGCCCGGCGATGACCCTGGGGGTACCGGGGGGGTGTCCCCGTTCGGGGGTGTCATCCCCGAGTGTTTCCCCCGCTGAGCCCGGGGAGGGGGGGTCCCACAGCCCGGGGGGGCTCTGCCGGAGCTGCTGGAGGATTGCTGGGACCCGGACCCCGAGGCGCGGCTCTCGGCCGAGCGGGCGCTGCAGCGGCTCCAGCGCTTGGCCGCGGGGCCCGCACCGGCCCCGGAGGACCCCGGCCCGGGGGTCGCCCCCCGCCAGGTGCGTGCGGGGAAACTGAGGCACGGGGCGGGCGGGGAGCGGCCGAGGAACCTAGCGGGAACTTGCGGGGAAACTGAGGCACGGGGCGGGCGGGGAGGAGCCGGGAACCGGGCGGGAGGGGCACGGTCCGGCCCCGCCCTCGCTTCCTGCCGGGAGGGGCCGCGGCCGGAGCGAAGGTGGGAGCGGAGCCCCAGGACCCCAAGATCCCCACCCCAAAATCCCCCTGCGCACCCCCAAACCTTCGACTCCCCCATTGTTCCCCCGGGACAGTCCCGGGGGGGACCCCCCAAAGCTTCCGTGCCTCAGTTTCCTCTGGGTGCCAGCGGTGGGGAGCTCGGGAGGTCCCGCTCACCCCCTGTGCCCCCCCAGGTCCTGGAGCCTCCCGCCATGTGGAACCCTGGTGCAGGTACAGGGGGGCACCCCGGTCTGGGGGGGCTGCCTTGCCCCCCCCCAGGGTCAGACCCCTCCCCTCAATCTCCTCTTTTCCCCCCCCAGGACAGCCGCCCCCCCCCAACCCCGTGTACCCCCCGAACCCCACGTACCCCCCCCAGGTCCCACCCCCCAACCCCGTGTACCCCCCCCCCCGCGGCGCCCCCCAACCCGCTGGGGGGGCCTGGGCAGCCCCCGTACCCCGCCGGGGCTCCCCCGGGGCCACCCCTGGCCCCCTCGGGCCCCCCCTTGGGCCCCCCCCTGCCGCAGCCCCCCCACCCCGGGGCGCTCCCCTCGCTCCCCCCCGCGCTGGACAAGAAGGCGGCGAAGAAGATGAAGAAGAGGATGAAGAAGGCTCACAAGAGGCACAAGGTGGGGGAGAGGACCCGGGGGGGACACAGGGGGTCACCCCCAGCCCCCCTCGGGGGCTCATGGCTCTGCTGTCCCCCCCCCAGCGCTCTTCGTCCTCGTCGTCCTCCTCCTCCTCCAGCAGCTCCGACTGACGCTCCTGGGACCCCCCATTATCGGCTGGGACCCCCCAGGACCCCCGGGACCACCAGGACTGCTCGGGACCCCCCAGGACAACCAGGAGCCATCTGGGACCTCTTGGAACCCTTGTGACCACCCGGGACCCCCCAAGACCACCCGGGACCCGCCAGGACCCCCAGGAGCAGCCGGGGCCCCCTCCCCTGGTGCTGGGGGGTCCCAGGGGGTGCCCCCGCTGTCCCCCAATAAAGCTCTAGGACACCCCCATGTGTGTCAGCGTCTCCTTCGCGCCGATGTGGGCTGGGCTTCGGGGGGACACAAACCCCCAGTGCCCCCCGCCCCTATTGCCCCCTTTTGCCCCCTTTTGCCCTCCAGCTGCCCCATAGCTCCCCACACACAATTGATGACCTTTAATCACTCCCCTTTGCCCGCAGCTCCCCCCGTTTCCCCCCAGAGCTGTCCCAGTGTCCCCGTTGTTCCTCAGTGCCCCCCGACGCCCCCCAATTCCCCCCAGCGCCCCCCAATGCCCCCGCTCCCTTCCGGCCCTCCGCGCCGCTGGGGGGCGCCATGCGGGGCGGCGGCCGCTCTGTCCCGCCCCGCGCGCGCGGTGCGTTTCCGGGTCGGGGCGGGTGTAAATCGGGCCGCGCCCGCCGCCCCCTCCCAGACCCGCGGCCGCCGCAGCCGGAGCAGCCGCGCCCGCGCCGCCGCCGCCGCCATCCCGCGCGCCCGCCCGCCGCGCTCCCTCCCCGCCTCCCCCCCCCTCCCTCCCGCCCTCCCTCCTCCCGCTCCGCCCGGAGCGCCCTTCGCCCAACGCCGTTACCGGCGCCGACACAGGTAGGCCCGACCCTCGCCCCCCCCCCCCCCCCCATCGCCCCCCCACCGCCGCCCCCCGGGCCTCCCCGCGGGCCCCCCCGCGCCCCCCCGGCCGCCATCCGGGTCCGATCCCCCCCCGGCCGGGCCCTCGCGCGGCCCCCCCGCCGCTCCCCCGCCGGCCGCGCCCTCACGGCGCCCGCGGCCTGCGCGGCCTGTGCGGCCTGTGCGGCCCGCGCGCCCCGCGCCGCCGCCGGCCGGAGAAACGGCCCCGGGGCCTCGGGGGCCGCCGCTGCCGCCTCCCGCCGCCCCCCCCCGCTGTCCCCCCCGCCGGAACCGGCCCGGGGGGGTTCGGGGGGTTCGGGCCGCCGTGTGCGTCACACGGCGCCGCCGCCCCCCGCCCGGGCCGGGCGCGGGGGGGCCCCGAGGGGCGTGGGGAGATTTTTTTTTTTCTTTCTCTCTACTCCGTTTTCTTGGAGTTTATATTTTAATCATTTTTTCTTTTGTTTTTGTTTTTTTTTTTTTTTTTAATTTTTTTTTTTTTTTTTTATTCCAGGAGTTTTTCTTTTCCCGCCCGGGCCCGGTTTTTCCGCCATCCCGCGCTGTTGTTTTTCCCCGCCGGAGCGGGAAGGGGGGGCACGGACGGGTCCGAGCGGAGCCGCCGCCCCCGCGGAGGGTCCGGGATCTTCCCCCCGGGCCTGCCCGGAGCGGAACGCTGATCCCCGGTCCCGCGGGCGTTCGGAGCCCCGCGCCGGTGCCTCCCGGCCCGGTCCGGGAGCCAGGGGCCCATTTCCCCGCCACGGCCCCAGCACTCGGCCGGCTCCCCCCGCCGGGCTCCGGGTCCCGTTCGGAGCCGCCGGCCCGGGATCCCCTTCACCCGCCTTGTGGTCGGGTCCCATCCGGGGGCTCCATCGCGGCCCCGGGGGTCGCTCCGGGACGGCCGCCCCGGTCCCGCTCCCCCCGGCCGGGTTCGGAGCCGGGACCCCCGGCCCGGCTCCCCCCGCTCCTCCCCCCGCGCAGGGCTGAGCTGGCTCCGGAGCCGCGTCCCCGCCTCAGGGACGGGCTCGCCTCGGAGCCACGTCCCAACGCAGCAGCCGCGTCCCCAGCTGTGGGACTGGGGTCCCCGGGCGGGCGCGGGGCCGAGCCCCGCAGCTCGGGGAAGTTTCCCTGCGGAAGAGCCTCCGCGGGAGCCCGGCCCGGGCCTGCCGCACCCCCGGCGGGGCCGCTCGGACCCTTTTGTCCCCAGGACGGGCTCGGGGCCCGCTCTGCCCTCCCCGCGATGCCGGGGCTCCGATCCCGGCTCTGCTCCCCGAACCGGGGGGATGTCGGGCTGAGCTCGTGGAGGCCGCGGCACAACCCTCCGGTGCCAGCGAGGCAGCGCAGCCGGGCCCTGCCCCGGCCGTGGTTAAACTTTGATGGGGCAGAAGCAGTGGCTGAAGCGGGAGTTTATTTACCGGATTCCCATGAAACGCTCGGCTGGGGCCGGCCGGGCTGTTTTGCAACCACTGCCCGACTCAGGTGGTTTGAAACCTGATCGTGCGCTCATGTGGCCTTATCTGGGTCTGAGGGAATCGCATCGGAACCTGCTCCGAGAGGCCCCGCGCAGGCTCAGGGCTCGGGGAAGTGGATGGAGTTTATTTTCTCCGTAATCCCGGTTTCCCAGCGGGCCAAACCTCCGGCACTGGGGCACCCGCTCCCATCGGGCAGCTGCAGGAAAACTTGGGCAGTGGAAAGAGTGGGACTCACAGAGAGCGGCAGCTTCCCCGGACCTATAAGGGACCACGATTAGTCCTCAGTGCCTTCTCGGGATCCTTGGCTGTGTCCAGCAGCCCTTCGTGTCCCCTGTGCTACTGGGGGTCACCCTAAAGCATTCAGTTGTCCCTCAGGGAAGCCCCTGCAGAGAACTGGGCTGGGAGGGGGCAGGGGCTGAGTGGGGACCCCCGTAACCCCAAGAGTTCCTGGATCCAGGTTGGGATGGGGCCAGTTCAGCCCCGGAAATTCAGAGGAGCCAGACCAGCTGTGGATCAGCCCAACACTTCCAAGGGGAGAAGCGGCACGGGGAGGCTGGAATCCTGCCTGGATGGGCCAGGGGGGATTGGCACAGCCCCTCAAGTCACTCACCCAGCCCCTCTCCCCCCAGCCGAGGCCCGAGCGCTGCCGCAGCCTGAGCCGACCCCGCACTGCCCACCATGGACACCGGAGTCATCGAAGGGGGTCTCAATGTCACACTCACCATCCGGCTACTCATGCACGGAAAGGTTCGTGTCCCCAGCCCGCCGTGCGGAGCCCTGGCCTGACACGGGGTGGCTGCGTGTGGCCGTGGCCGTGGGATCTCCTGGCGCTGCCGTGGGGTCGGGAATGTGCTGCTGGTGCCCAGGCAGATCCTGGGGTGCAGCCAGCAAAGAAAATAATGATGGGGTGGCAGGGGAACGACCTGATGGGAGCAAGATCAGCACAACTGGGATAAACCTCAGTAATCTGAGGGGCAGGTCTCAAGTGCTCAGGAGCTTGTTTTGGCTGTGAAAACAGCTGAGTTTTTAGGCTTGGGGCTCCAGGAGTTTTTAAAACGCTGACTAATGGTGCTTTTGTTTCCATCCCAGGAGGTGGGAAGCATCATTGGGAAGGTAAGTGAGGAACAAACTCGCCTAGCCCTCCCTTTCCCCTTCTCCCCTCATTCCCCCCCTCCCATCCCTCCCCACAGCCGCGCTGACGCCTCTCTCCCTTCTCTCGTCCCTCACAGAAAGGGGAGTCCGTGAAGAAGATGCGAGAGGAGGTGAGCGCTGGGGCTGCGGGAGCAGGGGGATGGCGGCCCGGCCAGGGCTCCGCAGGCAGCGCGGCGGCGGCGCGGGGAATGCCGGGAGGTGTGGGCAGGCGCGGCAGGAAGCCGAGGAGGAGAAGATGGCTGCCCGAGCCGAGGGAGGGGAGGAGGAGGAGGAGGAGGGAGGGCTCTGTCCCCAGCGGCGGCAGCGGGGGATCCGGAGGAATCCCGAGGAGCTCGGGGCGGGCGGCCGGAGCACTGAGGTGGCGTTTGCCTCCCGCAGAGCGGAGCTCGCATCAACATCTCGGAAGGGAACTGCCCCGAGCGGATCATCACCCTCGCGGGACCCACCAACGCCATCTTCAAAGCTTTTGCGATGATCATTGACAAACTGGAAGAGGTGTGTCTGGGCCCCCTGCAGTCACTGCCCCCGTTTTTCCCCTCTCTCCGGATGAGCTGACCCCGGCACGAGCCCCAGGGCCGTTGTTCTGCACGGGCGGCTGGCGTTTCCCCGCCTGGCCCCCGATCTTTGTCCAGCCCTGTGCTGGGGCAAGGTCCAGGCAGTGCTGGAGCCAGAGCCCCACAGGGATTTCCTGCCCACAGCGTGAGACTGAGCAGGGCTTGGAATTGCCCCAGCTCTGCTCATGCTGGTGCCACTTGCCCCCAGGACTCAGCCCTGTCCCCAGCCCTGCCAAGGAGGAGCTGGCACTGCAGCTGTGTGGGGCTGGAGGAGCTGCATTGTATCCCTGGTCCTGTTAAATCAGTGACTTCCAGGGGGGCTTTTGCTGCTGGATAACCTGGATCTTGCAGGTGATAGGGCCTGCTCAGGACTGTGTTGTCAAGATTTCCATCCTGCTCCAGGTTGGAGGGAGCAGGAGTTGGGAGAGCTCCTCGCCTGGAGTGGGGCAGAGCTCTGTGGCCCTCACCTTGCCTGTGGGGGTACAAATTCAGTTGCCCTTTGGATTTGGGACACTACCCAGAGAGAAGCAGCCCTGTGCTGGCAGCTCTGTCCCCAAACCCCCCTGCCCTCACTGCAGCCTTAAAAGCTGCAGAGCTTGGAGCTGTTTGTGCCGAATGCAGGGAGCCAGAGTCCTCCAAGGGCTGCACGGCTCTGCAGCGCTTCTGGGCACCGGCCTTGGAGCTGAAGCTTTGCTTTTAGTAGGTCAGTTGAGCCCTGGCCTTGTGCCTCCCCTCCCCCTGCCAGCACATGACCGTTGTAATCGGCGCCGGGATTGTTTTTCCCGGAGCTGCTGCCTTGATCCCTGGTGCAGCGGGAGGCTCCGTGCTGACCCTGGAGCCGTGGAGCCCCTGAGCCCCCCCTGTCCCCCTCCAGCACCGGCTCCTGCTTGGCTGAGGTGGGACCCAGCCTGGAGCAGTGCCTCAACCCATTTCCTTTGAGACGGCAGTTTGGCCTCTGCTTCCCCAAAATACATCTGTTTTTTCTGGGCTGCCGAGGAGGTCCTGGGAAGTGGGACTGGGAAAGCCCCGAGGTCACCTTGGCCTGCGCTGCTGGTGCCAGCGTCACCTCCCTGTGCCAGGCACGTCCCCAGCGCGTGCCGTTCTTCAGGGCTGAGCCCTCAACACCTCCTCTTCCTCGCAGGACATCAGCAGCTCCATGACCAACAGCACAGCTGCCAGCCGGCCCCCGGTCACCCTCCGGCTTGTGGTCCCTGCCAGCCAGTGCGGGTCCCTCATTGGCAAAGGAGGCTGCAAGATCAAGGAGATCCGAGAGGTGCGTGGTGCCCGGCTCGGGGGGGATCAGCTGTCCCCAAGGGCAAATCCCTGCGTTGTCCCCACCCCAGGGATGTGGCATCACTGGGATTTTTTGGAGCTCCTTGTATTTTTAGTGCTTGGCAAGCTGAGACTCGAGGCAGACCCTTGTCTGCCCGGGGTTTCCCTCCCAGCTGGGTGCCTGGGTTCTAACTCCACCACTCCCATGGCACCTGATTGCCTCCTCCCTAGCCTTTTCCCAGGTTTTGGAGAGGGAGATGTGATCCAGGCCAGCACCGCTTTGGCCATCCCGTTTAGCACTGGGTGATGTTGGATTAACCCTGCTGGTGTGGGGACTGGCTTGGGTTACAGGGACAGGCTGAGGCCAGGTCTCCTCTGCCACCTCAGGCCCCCGGTGACCGAGTTGTATCCAGCTGGGATTAAAGGACTTTATTTTGGGGGACAGGAGGAGCTGGGGGGCAGTTCTGGCTATGTATAACCACGCGCGGGGTTCGTCGCTGAGGTCTCAGCCCTGCCCGGGGTCTGACGGGCTATTTTTAACCCTGGACTTGGCAGAGCACGGGGGCACAGGTCCAGGTGGCAGGAGACATGCTGCCCAACTCGACTGAGCGAGCCATCACCATTGCTGGGATCCCACAGTCCATCATCGAGTGCGTCAAACAGATCTGCGTCGTCATGCTTGAGGTAGGGCCTGTCCCTGGGAGGCGGCTGCTGCCGCGGGGGATCCCGCTGCCCTTGGAGGGTGGAAATGCTGAGGGGGGAGAAGAAAAGAGCTGCTGGGGGATAAAGGGATAGCTGGGGATTACAGCCTCATCCAGGTGAGGCTTGGAGCTGCTTAGAACCGGGGTTGAGCGGGGCCTCGAGAGCAGCTCGTGGTGTCACCCACGGCCCTGCCGTGCTCCTGGGTGCCCTCCCTCGGCCCTGGGCCCAGGATGGGAAGTGGCAGTGCCCCGGGTCCCCAAAGGCCAGCTGGGGGTGCGGGCTGCGGGGAGGGGGCTGGCACAGCGGCGCTCGGAGTCTGACCTGGCCTCTCTGCTGTCACCCAGTCTCCCCCGAAGGGTGTCACCATCCCGTACCGACCCAAGCCATCCAGCTCTCCCGTCATCTTTGCAGGCGGCCAGGTAAGGCCTCTCCTGGGCTCCTGGGGTGCGGGGTGGGGAGGGGCGGGGGTCGTTCGGAGCTGCTCCGCGTGCCCGTCACCCACGCTGTGCCCTCGGTCCCCCAGAGCCAGCTCCAGCCGTCCCTGCTCAGGGATGGCAGCAGGGAAAAGGGCCGATTTGGGAGGAGAGGGTGCTGGAAAACACTCCTGGAATTAACCAGCCAAAAAAACACTTGCCAGCCTGGTGGCGGCAGTAGGGGTTTGAATCGGGCCGAGCTGCCTAACCCAGGCTCTGCCCCTGTGCCTCGGGCTGGCTCCAAGGACTCGCTGTGACCTCCTGTGGGTGACTGGCCCGGAGGTTGAGGGATCTGCGCTCTCTGCCGCTGGTTCTCGGGGTGCAGAGGCTCAGCCTGTGCCGTGGGTAGGGTTGGGGCGTGCAGAGGTTTCGTCTCGCAGGAGGGGAGGGTGTCAGATAGGAGCAGCATCAGGGGACAGGGCTTTAGGCCCTCCTGCGCTGAGCTGGGGAGTGGCCCGAGCCCTGCCCTGAGCCACCCTGCAGGGGACTGGACAGGTGTCCTTTGGGATCCTGGACCGCCCGGAACCCCAGGGCCGGCAGGAGGTGGGGCCCAGGTGCTCCCACCCTGCGGCCCCCGGGGCTGCCCCAGCGCTCGGAGAAACCACGGTGACAACGCATCCGCTGCCTTCCTGCTGCCAGGGAGAGCCCTCGGGGTGGGCAGGGCCTGGCTTTGTCAGTGGGGGCCTCAGTAGGCAGGGAAGGGGGTCAGGGAAGGGGTGTAGCTGCCGCCGGCCTCCCCGAGAGCCAGGCCTGACTCGCTCTCCCCTTTCCCAACCCTGCCACGCTTGTCTTGGGGACGGACCTGCCGCCGTCCCCTTCCTCCCCACCCGTGCCCCTCTCCCTGCCTCTTCCTCCCCACCTGAACCCGGTCAGCCCCCCCCTCCCGCCTCCCCAGCAGCTTCTCCCGCCGCTCTGCACCCCGGGGGAAGCCCCCGCGCCCCTGGCCAGCGGCGGGGCCGCAGCGTGCGGACCCCCGGGGCGGGAGCCGGCCGCCTTCCCCGTTAGAGCAGTGAGGAGCAGGCTTCCCACAGCCACGCATCTCTTCCCTCCCCTTGCCCCTCGTCTCCCCCTTCCTTCTTTCCGCCCCCGTCCCCGGCCCAGGCCCGAGCAGCCGCCCGGGCCCCGCTCCCGGTGGGCCTTGCGCTCTCTGTCTTCGCAGCTCAGAGTCGTGCGTAGAGCAGGGCGAGCCCTCGATCAGCACTGAGCTAATGTGGATGTTGAGTTTGGTGTTAGCGAAAGGTTTCGGATTGACAGCCCTGGAGACTGAAGTCCTCTAATTTATCCACAGGACAGGTACAGCAGCGGCAGTGCGAGCTACCCCCACACCGCCCCATCCATGTGCCTCAACTCTGACTTGGAGGGACCACCTCAGGAGGTGAGAGGGGAGTTCAGTCTCCACGGCCCGTTCAATCCTTGGCCTCTCTGAGACTGCCAACAAGGGTGGCACCCCTGTCCCCGTCCCCCAAAACCGACAACGGTGGCTTTTTGTGCTGTGGACTCCTGTCCACTGGGAACTGGACTCTGAGCCCACCAACCTCTCCTCACGCAGGCCACCCGGCAGCCACTGCATGGCAACGAACTTGGGCCAATTCCAGCCTGGGCTGCAGTTCTTCCGGTGACCTGGAAGTGAGGCTGTGTACCCCCCTCTCCCCTTCCTCTCCCACCCGCCCCCACCTGCCCGGCCCCCCCAGACCTCCCCAAACCTTAGCCAGCCAGGCCCCAGCCAGTGCCTCGCCCTTTCTGGGTAGCTTCAGGAGGAATCTGAAGTCTGTGGCTGTCCCTTGTAACCTCGGGGACACGGAGTTGTGGCAGGTCAGGCCCTCGCCTCGTTCCCCTCCGAGCACTGGGCCGTGTCGAGCAGTGGTAGCCAGCGCCAGCACTGACCTGTAGCTTGCCCGGCGACGTTGTCCTAGGGTGTGGAGTGACGAGAGGACTCGGAACGGGGCAAACTTTTTTTTTGGGGGTGGGAGGGGAGGCGGGGGAGCTGCCGGGCCGGGGCAGAGAGGGGCCAGGAGCAGCAGCAGGGCCGGCGGGGGCGTTGGAGCCTCCCTGCCTGCGCAGGGGCGCAGGGATAGCAGCATTGTCGGACTCACCACACCATAACATCTTCATCAAGATCCCAGCCGTTCTCTTGTTGGTTTTTTTGGTTTTTCGTTTTTGGTTTTTTTTCTCTTTTTTTTTCTTTTTTTTTTCCTTATTTTTTTGTCTGCCACCTTTTTTTTGGGGGGGGGATGGCACGGATTCTGCCCACCCCCTCCCCGTACCCGCCACGTCAGGCCAATTCGAGTAACCGCCAGCCTAGAAACTGCTTGTGACAGCATTTATCCGTCCCCGCCTCTCCTGCCCCACTTCCCTCGCCCCGGAGAACTCTCCACCTTGGCTCTCTGACTTCCTGGCTAGTTGAAATCTGTCTGTCCCTGGGTGGCTGTCCGATGGTTGTTAATAGGACTGTTTTCCTCCTTTTGTAGGCCTATACCATTCAAGGACAGTATGCCATTCCACAGCCAGATGTAAGTTTTTATTTACAACTTCTTGTCTTGAAATCCACCCTTTTCCTCCCCCACCTTCCAAAAATTTTCTCCATGCTTTCTCCACTCGAGCTGGCTCAGCTTGGGGCTGAATACTCGATCTGATCTGAGCTCCCCAGCACCTCCCCCCCCCCAAAAAAAAAACCTCGTCCCCCCTCAGCTGGCCCTCCTGCAGCCAGCTTCAGCCGGCCTCAGATCTCTCCTTGGATCCTCCCCCACCTCCTGGCACTTCCCTCCTCCTTATTATATTTTTTTTTCCAAACCCACCTCTCCCTGGCTTGGCATTTCACACCAGCTCTGGCTTTTCCTTTGCCCCCCCCCGCCCCCCTCAATTTGGCACGAGCCCCCCCCCAGCCAGCACACGGTGGCTCTGTCACAGTGGCTCTCCCGGGGCAGGGGACAGCTGGCCCAGCGAGCGGGCGCAGGTGGCAGTCGGGGAGGGGGTTGGACCCGGCCCAGCCCGGCGGGAGCGGAGGGACCATCCCGGCAGCGGCCGGCGCTGTCGGACACCTCCATCCTCTGGCACCCATCCTCATCCCGTAGGGGCTGATCTCTGCTCCTGGCACCCGTAGGGCAGCGAGGGGGTCTGCGGGGCTCTGAGGCAGCCGGGCTGGCACCACAGAGCCGAGCGTGCTCCGTGCCCGGTCCCCGTGCTCCCCGCGGTGCCGCCGGCACCTGCTCCCTCCTCCCACTCCTCTCTGCTTCTGTTCCTGCGCTCCTCCAGCCCTCGCTGCACAGGGGGTGGGCAGAGCCCCCCGCCCGCCGAGGCCGGGGCAGCGCGGAGGGGCCGGGGCGGGCGGCGGGGCCGTGTCCGTGCGGGTGCGCGCGGCGAGTCCTGGCCCCCGGCCTCGGGAAATGGCTAACGCCAGCCTCTCTTTCTCTCTCTCTCTCCCTCTCCCCCTCTCCCTTCTCTCCTCTAGCTGACCAAGCTGCACCAATTGGCAATGCAACAGTCACACTTTCCAATGTCTCATGGCAACACTGGATTCAGTGGTATGGAAACTCCTTCTCTCCGTGTGCGTTCGTGCGCGGCCCGGGCCGCTCCCGGCTCCTGCGCTGGGGCCGTGCTCACAAAAACCTAAACCCAAACATTGCCCCGGGCTGGCCAGGTAACCTCTGCTGTTGGGACGTGTCTGGGGCCGCAGGGGCACGGCCTCCACCCATCCACGCTGCTCCCCTCCCTCCCTCCCTCGTGTCCTCGCAGCTCTGCACTGGGAGACCCCCGGCCCGCAGCACCCGCTCTCTCCCCTCCGGCTGCTCCAGGCCTAACGCCGGCGACTGCCGAGCTGTACCAAATTTGCTAAGATGGCTAAAAAGAACCAAACCACATTAAACAAAAAAAAAAGAAAGAAAAAAAAATTACCCATTTGTGGCTTCTAAACTTGAGACAGCCAAACTCATTGTGACTTGTATCTTAACAGGCATTGACTCCAGCTCTCCAGAGGTGAAAGGCTATTGGGGTAATGATCCAAACACACGATCTGTAGTTACTCTGTTGTGTATTGATGCTGCCCGGGGTCTCGTTCTCCCTGATAGATGCTGCCTGGCCTGGGGGGGAAAGGGGGTTGAGGGGAGCCCCAGAAGGGCTGGAGGTGCAGCCTGGCTCGGCTGGCTGGGCCCTGGAGCACAGCTGGATAGTGAAGAGAGCAGCAGGACTGGGTGGAGGCTCGGCTGTCCCAGCGAGCTGTGGGCCCTGAGCTTTAATCCCCCACCCAAAAAACACAGAGAGGGGAGCAACCCCTGGCCAAGGAGGTGCTGGAGCTGTCAGGAGCTGCGGGGACAGCGCCGGGTGTCACCTGTTGTGTCCCCCTAGAGCTGCCCCGGCGCGAGGCCTCGAGGCCGCTGCCGCTCCCTCTTGCAGGGAGCGAGCTGGGGAATGGGGGAAAAGTGGAAAAATGTCTGCAAAACGCCCAAATCACACGAGCTCAGCCCTGTGTGGGGTGTGAGCAGCCTCCCAGTGCCCGCCGGCGTAGCACGGCCCTGCGGGGCTCAGGGAGGAGGAGGAGGAGGAGGAGGAGGAGGAGGAAGGGCACTGTAGCCATTGAAAGCCGGACCCGGAGCCGAGTGCCCGGCTGGAGCCCCCCAGTGCCAGCCCCCTGCTCCGGGATTGTCCCACCTTGGTGGAGAATCCAGACGGGGAGGGGAGAGCTGCAGGGCTGAGCGAGGAGAGGGGAAGCAGGGAGGCAGGGCTGGGGAGCAGCGGGGTTCGGAGTCACCGCCCAGGCTGCTGCGCCCTCCCCGCCCGCTCGGAGCCCTCCCAGGCAGCCTGAACCTGGCAGCACTTGGGGTGCTGCACCCCCCGGCTCCCCCACCCTCACCTGGGCCCCCTCTCTCTGTCTCCGAGCAGGTTTGGATGCTTCTGCCCAAACCACCTCCCATGAACTCACCATTCCAAACGATGTGAGTATCCCGGGGTGCTTGGAAGTGTGGGGGGTGGCTGCCCCTGGGCTCTGAGGGTCCCCAGGGGCAAAAAATGCCTTTTCTCAATCCCTTAAACCCCCCTTTTCCAGCTCCTTGCCACTCCACTCCCAGGAGTTCCATTGTCATGGAACTGTTCAGGTTGGAAAAGGCCTTTAAGGCCACCAAGTCCAACTGTCCCCCCACCCCGGAGCTGTGTCCCCAAGGGCCACATCTGCACCAGTTTGGACGCCTCCAAGGACGGTGTCCTCCCCTGTGGGACAGCCCTTTCCCTGAAGGGATTTCCCCGGTGTCCCCCGAGAGGGGCCGGGCAGGGGTGAGGCCGAGCTAACCCCGTTTCCCTCCCCAGCTGATTGGCTGCATCATCGGGCGTCAGGGCGCCAAGATCAACGAGATCCGCCAGATGTCCGGGGCTCAGATCAAGATTGCCAACCCCGTGGAGGGCTCTACTGACCGGCAGGTGACCATAACTGGATCTGCAGCGAGCATCAGCCTGGCCCAGTATCTAATTAATGTCAGGTGAGTCCCTCCCTTGGGGTGCTGTCCCTCGCCGTGCCCCGCATGAGGGAAGGGTTTCCTCTCTCCCGCGTCCCCTTCCCGTGCCTGCTGTCCCCCGTCCCTGCTGCCACCACCTCCAGGGATGCTGCAGGGTGAGGATGGGGCTGGGGGGAGCCTGGCGCTGCGGAACCTCGCGGTGGCTCTGCTGTGCCGCCCTGAGGGGTGACAGGAGGGGCTGCCCAGCCCTGTCCCGGGGATCCCGAGTGTCCCGGGGGGACGCTGCCGTCCCAGAGAGCTGCAGGTGCTGCTGGCAGCGCCCGGCTCTGCTCCGGGGCCGTGGGGGCCTGGCCCCTGTTGTGTCCCCGTGTCCCCTGTTCCCTGCCTGGAGCTGGGAGCAGCATCCCCCGGCTGAGAGGGGCTGGGGTCCCTGGGCTGTGTCCCTGCTCCTGCAGAGCAGCAGCTGCTCCTGGTTTTCTCTGGATTTGGCTCCTTCCTGGTGCACGGGGGAACCTTGGGGCCGAGACGGGCTCCTCTGGGGGTTGTGGGGGTCCCTTGTGCGGCTGGGCCAGGCCTGGCAGCACCATCCCTTCCTTCCCTCCCCTCCCTCCCTCCCTCCCTCCCTCCCTCCCTCCCTGCACCTTCCCTCCCTCCTCCTCCTCCCCCAGCTCCTGCGCAGTTTTCGCTGTTTGTCCTGTGCTTTTTTTTCGCATTTTGTGCTGTTCCTTCCCTCCCACCCACACCCGTGTTTTTTTTCTTTTTTTTCTTTTTTTCTTTTTTTTTTCTTTTTTTGTTGTTGTTTTCCTTTTCTCCTCTGTTACAGTTTAGAAAGCGCTAAACCCTCCTCCCAGGCAGCCTCCGTCACGATCCCTGACCACCTCAGCATCAACCTCTCTCAACCCTCCACCCCTTCTTCTTCTTCCTCCTCCACCACCACCCCCTCGCTCGCCACCGCGGGGGCCTCCGACGCACCCTCCAGCCTCCCCAACCCTCTTCCGACCGCCCCTTGTGTCTCCAGTCTGCTTGGCATGAAACCTGTCCCTCTCCTGGCGCTAAATGTCGTGTCTGCGGCCAAAGGCGCCGCGGCGCCCGCCGTGCCCTGTGTCACTAACAAACTCAAAGCGGAGAAGCAGAGGTTCTCCCCGTACTGAGGCTGCTCCAGGGGGTGGCAGCACCGGGACCCCGGAGAGGAGACTTGGAACAGCAATTTTTTTTTCTCTATTATTTTCCTTTTTTTTTTTTTATTATTTTTGGTTTTTTAAATTTTCCTTTTTACTGAGCTCGTGTTGCCCTTGCAGCAGCAGAGCTTTTCTTGCCGGCCGAGAGACTGTGTCCCTGTGTCCTGTGATCGATCGGTCACAATTCCTTCTCTGCCTGCCTGTAGTTGTTGCTTGTTAATTTTTTTTTTTTTTTCCATTTCTCCTCCTTTTCCCTTTTTTTTTTATTTTTTTTTTTGAGTAGTGTGGGTGCAGTTGCGGGGTTTGGGGCGGGATAGGGGGTGGAGGGAGGGAAGGGACTCTGTGACTTTTTTTCGGGGAGGGGGAACTGCATCCCCGGTGCCCCGGGGGCCTCTCCTGTCCTCTCTAACTGTCTGTACCTGTAATAAAGTTGCCACGGTGAGAATCTGCTCTGGTAGATGTGTGCCGCAGCGGGCCCGGCCCGGGGGTCCCCTCTGCCTCACCCCCCCCCCTGCAGCCCCCTCTGCCCAGCCCGGGGAGGGGGTGGGCTGTCCCGGGGGTCCCTGCTGGCCCAGGGGCCCCCTGCGCTCTCCGTGTGTCCCCTGCACCCCGGGGTCCCTGCTGGAGCTGCCCCCTCCTCCCCGCCCCACCCGGGGGTCCCCCCAGTGCCCGGGGCAGAGCCCCCCACCGCGCCCAGCCCGGCCCAGGGCCCCCCATCCCGGCCCCGTCCCTTCCCCGGCCGCTCCTGCCCCCCCTGGGGCCGCCGTCCTGCCCCGCAGCGGGGGCCGCGCTCCCGGTGCCGCCGTTCCCGTTCCTGCCGGGGCTCCCTCTGACGCCCTTTTCTCGTTGCAGGCTCTCCTCGGAGACCGGGGGCATGGGCAGCAGTTAGGGGGGCCCCGGACCCCCCCGCCTCGCCATCCATCTGCGGCCCCTTAGCACCGACCCAGGTTTTAAACTAGTTTGTACATTTTCGGTTCCTCCAGCCTCGCGCCACTCACCAGGTTCAGTTTGTTTCAAATTTTTTTTTTTTTGTTTTTTTGTTTTTGTTCTGTTTTTCGGGGTTAAATTTTTTTTTTCCTCTCAAATTAAAAGCATTTTAATTCCTTCGTTCAGCTCTTAAAATTGCTGAACCCCAAATCTTAGTTTTATAAAGCTTCTCTCTCCTCTCCCCACCCCCCCGGCACCTTCTCCCCTGTCCCCGTTTTTTCGGCTCATGAAGTTTCTGTTTTTGTCATGAGTTGTAAGAGTGGAAGAAAAATGAAAAAAAAGCAAAAAAAAAACAAAAAAAAAACATTTCAGTTTAGTTCTGTAACGTCAGGAAATTTTTCAAAAAAAAACTGAATAAAAAGATGGACTGGAGCTTTTCCTTGTGAATAGAACCTGCAGGATATTTTGGTTAATGGATCTGCCTGTCTCAGTCTTTATTTGAAACCCCCTGGCTCTTCCCAGTGCTCCCAGTATGGCCCAGTTCAGTTCTGGAGAGGAATCAACCACCCCAGCTGGTGTTTGGGATCCTTCCAGAGGGTGGAGAACCAACCCAGTGCTCCCAGTATGGCCCAGTTGAAGTCCCACTGGGCTGGCATGAACCAGTCCTGGGGAGGGACCTTTGACCCTCCCCAGGGTCAAGTAATTGAATTTTTGGGAGATCTTTCCCATTTTTCTTCAAACTGGTCCTAATCGGTAACCTGCTGTTGGTTCTGTTCCCTCTCTGCTCTCCCCCCTCAATCCCCTGGGCCCCCCAGGAGTGACAGAAGCCCCTCCCAGTCCCGGGCTGGTGCCCCCAGCCCCTCCCAGGGAGGGCTCAGCCCCTTGAGCTCCCCCGTTATCCCCGGGCTGGGTTTGGGGGGCAGCTCCCCCCCAGCCCCGGGAGCGCTTCCAGCAGGACCCACACACGGAAGGGGGGCCAGGAACGCCCCCTCCCTCCCCGTCCTTCACCCCAGAGCCCCCCAAGGCAGCAGCAGCAGTAGAGAGCCATAGATATTTATATAAATATTTGGGGCTGTACAAGTGAGGGAGTGCAGGGTGGGGGTGTGGGGGGCACGCAGGTCACAGGCCCGGGGGGGCTGTGGGCCGGGGGGGCCC
Source organism: Poecile montanus (assembly GCA_038429875.1). NCBI lineage: Eukaryota > Metazoa > Chordata > Aves > Passeriformes > Paridae > Poecile > Poecile montanus. Next base: position 461,465 of record CM076531.1, read on the forward strand.
CTCGCCGCTGCCTGAGTGGTCGAGCTCCGCGCTGTCACAGTCCGAGTCCTCGGAGACCTGGGGGACAGACGGGGCTGGGACATCGCCCCCTCCCCACGGGGACCATTCTGGGGGAGCCGGGGGACCCCCTGCCTTCACCCAACCCCGTCCGGGGGGCTCAGGGGACCCCCCACCCCACAGTGACCCTTCCTGGGGAGCCCAGGGGACCCTCCCCACCCCACGGTGACCGGGCTCGGGGGTGCCCCGGGGTGGGGGCATCACCTTGGTGGGGCTGAGCCCCCCGTGCCGGCGGCCGGGCCCCTCGGGGGGGGCCGCATCCAGCGGGATCTCGGAGCCCTGGGACAGCAGGTCCTCGGAGCGGTCGTCGGGCCGCTCGTCCGTGTTGGTGCTGCCCACGTCGGGGGTGGCACTGTGCGACGGCTCGCTCGTGTGGCCCTCGTCACCGTCCCCGTCTGAGAAGTTCTCCGAGCTGAAGGTCGACAGCGACTGGCGCTTGCTCATCCCCGGGGGCCACCTGGGGAGGGGGCGAGGGGGCGCGGGGTGAGGACAGGGGGGTCCGAGCAGCCCCGGACCCCTCGTAGGTGTCCCCGGGCACCCGCGGGGGGGGCAGCACCCACCTCTGCCGCAGTGGCAGCTCCACCTCGCTGTCCACTTCGCCCTCCTCCTCCTCCGACGAGACCCCCCGTTTCTGGGGGCACAGGGAGGGGTCTTGGGGTCCTCCTGATGCCCCTCGGGAAGGACCCTCGGTCCTGACCCGCTCCCCCACCCACCGAGCGAAGGACCCGGCAGTCCTGGCACCCCCTCCCCGGAGGGAATCCACCCCCCTCCCACTTCGGGGATGGTCCTGGGGTCTCCCCGCTCGTCCTCGCCCCCACAAAGGGACGCGGGGGTCCGGGGGTCTCACCTGGCCGCGGGTGACGGCCGCCCGGTACAGCAGAGCCGCGGGGGTGAGGTGCTGCCCGGGCCCCCCTTTCCCCCCCCGGCCGGCGCCGCTCTCCCGTTCCGGCTCCCCGGGGGTGGGGGGCTGCGGCGGGGGGGACCCTTGGGTGCCCGTGGCCCCCTCGGGCCCCACATCAGGTGCCGTGGCCGGGGGGGCCCCCGCGGCCTCCAGGGTGCCCCCGAGGATGTCGGGGCTGGCGGCGGTGGCGGGGGGACCCCGGGGGGTGCCGGCCTCGGGTCCCGGCTCCCCGCAGCCCCCCCGGGGCCCCGCTTTGCGGTGGCGGCCCTTGGTCCGGCGGCTGCGCCCGGGGGACGGGGGGCCCTTGGGACACCCCGGCAGGGCCACCTGCGCCATGGCCGCGTCCAGCTTGGGCAGCAGCACCTCCGGCTTCAGGATGTCGGGGCTGGACACAGGGAGGGGCACAGGGAAGGGCTGTGGGTGGGGATCCGGGACCCCTGGGATATCCACAGCCCCAAAGAACCCCCCTCCCTCCGAGGAACACCGGCGTCCGCAGCCCCAGAACTCCCGCAGGCCCCACCCCGAGGTCCCCGAGCACATCCGGAGCATCTCCCCCCTCTCCAAATAGCCCAAGCACCCCCACCCCAAAGAACGCGGTCCTCCCAGTCCCCTAAACGACCCCAGGTCCCCAAACCGCCATTTCCCCCCCATCTCCCCCCACCGCAAACGCCCCAAGGAGCCCCCCCGGGGGACCCCAGCCCCGCTCACCGCTTGCCGTGGGGCGAGAGCTTCTGGGGGACGTTGCGTTTCTTGATGAGGGTCTCGACGGCGTTGCCGTGCAGGAGCCCCCGCGGCACCCGCGGCTTGAAGAGCCCGGGGTAGCGCTTCTCCAGCGCCTGCTCCCGCCTGCCACGGGCCACGCGTGGGCACCCGCGTCCCCCGCCCGGGCAAGCGGGGCCTGGGCAGCGGCCACGGCCGGGGGGGAGCGGCCACGGGGTAAGGGGAAAGCACGGGGCGGACAAAGGGACTGGCCTTGGGGTGCGCGCCGAGGGCGCTGGGGGTGCTGTTTGGGGGCGGTATTTGGGGGTCATTTGGGGGGTGCTGCCCACCCACCTGAGCAGCTCCTTCTCCTTGAGCTCCAGCTGCAGCATGAGAGCGCTGAGCTCCATGTAGAGGTTGTTGGCTCGCTCCAGTTTCCGCTCGTAGTGCTCCCGGATGTCCAGCGCGTGCCTGGGGACACGCGCGGCGTCACCACGCGGAGCCCGGGACCAGGGACACGGTGGCCCCGCAGCAGGGACAGTGACCCGCGGCCCTCCCTGCGCCCCCCGACCCCCGCAGAGCCCCCAGCACGGCCCCACCGCAGCTCCTCTCGCCGCCGGTTGATCAGCTCCTCCTCCAGCCGGTGCAGACACGTCCCCTCCGATTTGATCTTCTCGAAGTGCAGCTTCACCTCCTCTCGCCACTCGGCCTGCGGCACAGGGACAGCGCTGTCACTGCCCCGGGCTCGGGCGGTGCTGGACGCTGAAGCCGCGGGTGCTGGGGCCCCGTGGGGCTGGAAGATCGGGCTCTGGGGTGCTGGGACCCGCTACCTGGGATTTGAAATAGGTTTCCTGCGGGGTGGAGAGGACATCGGCCGAGGCGATGTCGAGGTGCAGCAGGATCTGGCGGAAGGACGGCCGGTTCCGGGGTTTGCTGTTCCTGGGGGGATGGACACGGCTCTGAGGATGGGCTGAGAGAGTCCTGGGGGGGTCTGGGAGGTCTCAGGAGGGTTCTGGGGTTCCAGAATGTTCTGGGGACCAGGGACAGAGTGCACACGACCTGGGGAGGGGGCAGCGCTACAACCAGGGGTCCCCCCGGCCCTGCACGGGGCAGGTCCTTCGTGCTGACCCTGCCTGTGGTGGGGTCCCCCATGCCACAGGTGCCCACGGAGCGTCCCCAGGGTGTCCCCACGTGTCCCCTGGGCACTCACCAGCACTGGCGCAGCAGCACCTTGAAGCCGTCAGGGCAGCTGGAGGGGACGGGCAGGTGGAGGCTGTTGCTGCCCACGCCCCAGATTATGGCTGAGGAGTCCACGTCCTTGTAGGGGATCTCGCCTGTCAGCAGCTCCCACAGCACCACCCCGAAGGACCTGTGGGCACCCGCGGCCCCCGTCACCCACAGCGGCCTCCTGCTGTCCCACGTCCCCCGCTCCTTGGTCCCTGATGTCCCCTGGCCCTGCAATGTCGCTCCCAGTGTCCCCAGTGTCCTGATCTCTGGTGTCCCCCCGTGTCCTTGGTGTCCCCACTGCCTGCCACTGCTGTGTCCCCAGTGCCACCAGAGCTGCCCAGTGTCCCTGATGGCCGTGCAGCCTCACCAGATGTCCACCTTCTCAGAGACGGGCTCGTTGCGGATGACCTCGGGGGCCATCCAGGCCACGGTGCCGGCGAACGACATCTTGGTGCTCTTGTCGATGAGTTCCTTGGAGGTGCCGAAGTCCGAGATCTTCACCACGTCATCGTAGGTGATGAGCATGCTGGGGACACGCGCTCAGCGCCACGCCAATGCCACGGCACCGCCGTGCCCGCGCACCCACCCCGTGCTCGTCCCCGCGCCCGGGGGCACCCAGGGGTGCTCCGAGCCCCATCCCCGGCTCACTTGGGCGACTTGAGGTCACGGTGGATGATCTTGTGCAGGTGCAGGTAGTTCATGCCGCCGGCGATGCCCATGGACCAGTCGACCAGCAGGGACGGGGTGACCTTGCGGCCGGCGCGCAGCACCTCGTAGAGCTGCCCCTGGGCGCAGAACTCCATGATGATGCAGTAACAGGGGGCCTGGGTGCACACGCCCCTGCGGGCACAGCGACACCTCAGCGCCCGCCGCGGGCCCCCAGGGCCACCGCTCCATCCAGGACACCCCACCAGGCTGCCCTGAGCGTCCAGGCCCGGATCCTCGCCGTGTCCTGCCCGCCTTGGTCCGTGCCATGCTGCCGGTCCCCGTGCCCGTGGTGTGTCCATGACCTCTGTGCCTGTGCCCATGCCCTGTCCATGCCATGTCCATGCCATGTCCATGCCGTGTCCATGCTGTGTCCATGCTGTGTCCATGCCGTGTCCATGCTGTGTCCATGCCGTGTCCATGCCGTGTCCATGCTATGTCCATTCCATGCCATGCTGTGCCCATGCCACGCCCATGCTGTGTCCATTCCATTCCATGCCATGCCCACGCCATGTCCATGTTCCAGCACGCTCCATGCCCCATGCCACGCCTGTGCCCCATTCCTGCAGTGTCCCCACGCCCACGGTGTCCCCCCGCTCACTTGAAGGTGATGATGTTGGGGTGCTTGAGCTTGCGCAGGTGTTTGATGTCGGTCTCCTTGAGGTCCCGCACCTTCTTCACGGCCACCTCCTCGCCGTGGAATCGGCCCAGGAACACGGCGCCCTGCGCCCCGCTGCCCACCCACTGCAGGTCCAGGATCTCCTCGAACGGCACCTCCCAGGGGTCTGTGGGCACCCACGGCCATGGCACCCCCACCCCAGCGGGACCCCCAGCCCTGGCACCCCCACCCCCATGGCAGCCCTGGTGCACCCCCAGCCGTGGCACCCCCACCCCCACACCCCTCCTGTGCCTCCTTCACCCCCTCTTTTCTCCTCTCACCCCCTCCTTTACCCCCTGGGACCCTCCTTTGAACCTCCTTTACCTCCCCCTTTACCCCTTCACCCCATTCTTTACCCCTCACTCCCCCTTTATCCCTTCTACCCCCTTTACCCCCTCACCCTCTCCCCCTGTCCCGTGTCCCCGTCCCCGCTGACCCTCGGGCGGGTGTTTGTCCCCTGTCCCCTGTCCCCTGTCCCTGTCCCCTGTCCCCTGTCCCCTGTCCCCTGTCCCCTGTCCCTGTCCCCTGTCCCCTGTCCCCTGTCCCCTGTCCCTGTCCCCTGTCCCCTGTCCCCTGTCCTCTGTCCCTGTCCCTTGTCCCCTGTCCCCTGTCCCGTGTCCCCTGTCCCCTGTCCCTGTCCCCTGTCCCATGTCCCCTGTCCCTGTCCCTGTCCCCTGTCCCGTGTCCCCGTCCCCGCTGACCCTCGGGCGGGTGTTTGTGCTCGGCCGCGTAGGCTTTGCCGATCATGGTCCACACGGGCTTCAGGCACCCGAAGAGCCCCTCCAGGAATCCTCCCCCGGCCTGGCAGCGCAGGTGGGCGGCATCGGCCGCCAGCGGCCCCGCGGCCTCGGGGCCGAGCTCGGGGGGCCGGGTCCCCCCCCGGCGGGGCCAGGCCTCGGGGGGGGCGCTGGGGGCGGGCAGGACATCGCGCAGGACGCACTGGGTGGGGGTCAGCTCCTGCTCGGGGGTCCCGTCCGACGGCAGCGCCAGCGACGGCGACGGAGTGCGGGTCTCGTGCAGGCAGGCCATGGCCGGAGCCTGGGGACAGCGGGACCGACCGGACACCCGGACCGGGACCGGGTCAGCGGGGCCGGACACCCGGACCGGGACCGGGTCAGCGGGGCCGGACACCCCGGACCGGGACCGGGTCAGCGGGGCCGGACACCCCGGACCGGGACCGGGTCAGCGGGGCCGGACACCCCGGACCGGGACCGGGTCAGCGGGGCCGGGCACCCCGGAGCGGGGGCGAGCCCTGCAGCACCCCCGGGAGCCCCTGACCATGGGCTGAGCCCCCCCGGGCAGACGGGGGACCCCCCCGGGCTGTGACCCCTTTGCGCCCGCTCCTCCCCCCCGTGTGCCCCCACAGTGCCGCCGGGGCGCGTGCCGGGTCACCCCCGGCCACGCGCAAACCTCTCGGGGTAAACTGAGGCACGAGGGGTCACCGGGGCGGGGGGGAAGTTGCCATGGCAACAGCGCGCCCGGCGATGATGTCATCTCTAAAACTGGGGGGGTCGAGTCACGGTGGTGGCGGGGGAGGGGCTCAACGTCACCCCGAGGGACCCGCGGGGGAGGGGGACACGACCCGCCCCTCCAGGTGTCGCGTGTGTCCCCCCGTGGTGACATCACGTCACACGGTGACGTCATCCCGGTAAGGGATGGAGCCTCCCCCCCTCCCCAGCCCCCAGGGAAACTGAGGCAGGAGCGGGGGAGCGGCCCGGGGGGAGGCGGGGGGGGTTCGGGACAAAGCGGGGGCAGGGCGACATTTGCGACATGCGACAGCGCCGGCCCCGTGTCGCGACAGCGCAGTGCGGGAGGAGGGGAGCGGGGGCGGAACAGCGCCCCCGCCGGCGCGCCATGTCGGGACACGGGGCCCTGTCGCGACATGGGGAGCGGGGGGGGGGGGGGGGGGGGGGGTCGCGCGCGCTCGCTCCCGCCGCCGCCCGCACGCGCGTGCGTGAGAGGTCACGAGCGCGCGCACGGGGCGCGAGCGCGGCCGGGGGGGCTCGGGGGGGTCACGCGCGTGCACGAGAGCGCGGCCCCTCCCCCCCCCCCGCCCCCCCCCCCCGGGGACCCCGCGGCTGAGGGGGGAGGGGCGGGAGAAACCCCCCGGGCCTGGGGGGGACCCGGCCATGGAGGGGGGGCCGAGAGCGCCCCGGGGCCGCGTCCCGGTCCTGCCCCCCCCAATCCCCGGTCCTGCCCCCCCCCATCCCCGGTCCTGCCCCCCCCCATCCCCGGTCCTGACCCCCCCATCCCCGGTCCTGACCCCCCCCCCCCCATCCCGGTACCCCCGCCCCATCCCGGTCCGGCCCCCCCATCCCCGGTCCTGCCCCCCCCCCATCCCGGTCCGGCCCCCCCATCCCGGTCCGGCCCCCCCCCCATCCTCGATGCTCCCCCCCCGTCCCGGTCCGGCCCCCCCGTCCCGGTCCGGCCCCCCCGTCCCGGTGCTCCCCCCCCGCCGCATCCCCGGTGCTGCCCCCGCCCCCATCCCGGCGCATCCCCCCGCTCTGCCGGTGCCGGTACCTGGGGGGGCTCCGGGCCCCTCGCCCGGGGATGCCGGTGATGCCGGGGGGGTCCCGGTGCCGGGGGGGTCCCGGCGGTGCCGGTGCTGGTGGGGCTGGGCCCGGCGGGCGGGGCCGGTACCGGGGCCGGGGCCGCGGTCGGGGCGAGCGGCGAGAACGGCCCCGCCCGACGGGAACGGCCCCGCCCCGGCCCCGCCCCGCGCACCGGAGAGACCGGCACGGGCACCGAACCCCCCCGGCAGCGCTCCGGGACCCCGGTACCGCACCGGGACCCCCCCGGTACCGCACCGGGACCCCCCCGGTACCGCACCGGGAACCGCCGCACCGCAGAGACCGGGACCGGGACCCAGATCCCGCACCGGGACCGCGACACGACACCGGCACCACGGAATGACACCGTGACCCCTCCCCCGGCACCGACACCCCCGGTACCGCACCGGGACTCCGATCCGGCACCGGGGGACACCGGCACCGGCACCGGGACCGCCCTGGTTCCGCCCCGGGGCCCCGATTCTGCAGCAGGAGCCCGATGCTGCACCGGGACCGCCCCCGGTACCGGAGAGAGCGGCACGGGCACCGGGAGCCCTCTGATACCGGCACCGGAACCCCTCCCGGACCTGCACCGGGACCGGGACCGGGACCGGGACCGGGACCCCTCACGGACCGGGACCGGGACCGGGACCGGGACCCCTCACGGACCTGCACCGGGACCGGGACCTCCAGCACCGGCCCCTGCGGTGCCCCCATGGCCCCGGCGGCACCGGGCCCGCCCGGCCCAGCAGCACACGGGGCACCCGTGCGGTCCCAGTGCGGTCCCAGTGCTCCCAGTACGGGGGTCCCTTCGAGCCCAGTGCTCCCAATCTTATTCCAGTGTTCCCAGTACGGGTGTCCCTCCGTCCCCAGTGCCCCCGGTGTGATCCCAACGCTCCCCCTCTGACCAGCGCCACCTCTGCCCCGTCCCCATTGTCCCCATTGTCCCCCATCCCCCCCTCGGGGGGAAACTGAGGCAGGACCACCCCCCTCCTGCAGCACCACGTGACCCCGCCTCACGCCTCCACCACGTTCCCGCCCTCTTTTTGGCGCGGGGGGTTGTGGGAAGCGTAGTCCACCGCAAGGTCTGATGGCGGCTGCGCGCGCTGCGGGCCGCGCAGTGCGGACTACATTTCCCAGAGTCCCCCGCGCCGCGCGGCGCTCCCGTGATGCCGCGCGCCCCCTGGCGGCGCGGGCGGCGGCCGGAGCGGCGGGGATGAGCGAGGAGGGGGCGGGCGGGGCCCGGCGGAGCGGCGGCGCCTTCCCCAGGTACCGGGACCCCCGGCGCCCCCCGGCACCGCCCGGGGCTGCCCCGGCACCGCCGCAGCCTCCCCGCGCCGCGGCCGTGGCGGGCAGGGGGAGGGGGCGGCCTAGGCCGGGCCTCGGCGCGGGGGGCGCGGGACGGGGCGGGGGGACCGGGGATGGCCCCGTGAGGGGCGGGGGAGGGGGACAGGGCTGTCCTGTGGCGTGTGGCGGTGGCATCCCTGTGCCCGCATCCCCGGTGGTGCCACCCCTGTCCCCGTGTCCCCCAGTGCCACCCGTGTCCCCAGTGTCACCCGTGTCCCGTGTCCCCAGTGCCACCCGTGTCCCCAGTGTCACCCGTGTCCCCGTGTTCCCAGTGCCACCCGTGTCCCGTGTCCCCAGTGTCACCCGTGTCCCGTGTCCCCAGTGCCACCCGTGTCCCCATGTCCCAAGTGCCACCCATGTCCTGTGTCCCCAGTGCCACCCGTGTCCCGTGTCCCCAGTGCCACCCGTGTCCCGTGTCCCCAGTGTCACCCATGTCCCCATGTCCCCAGTGTCACCCGTGTCCCGTGTCCCCAGTGCCACCCGTGTCCCGTGTCCCCAGCTGGCAGTGCCACCCGTGTCCCGTGTCCCCAGTGCCACCCGTGTCCCCAGTGCCACCCGTGTCCCGTGTCCCCAGTGTCACCCGTGTCCCGTGTCCCCAGCTGGCAGTGCCACCCGTGTCCCGTGTCCCCAGTGCCACCCGTGTCCCGTGTCCCCAGCTGGCAGTGCCACCCGCAGCGCGTGGCAGTCCCCACGCAGCGCAGGGGCTCCATCCCTGTCCCCGTGTCACCGTGTCACACACAAATGCCAGCCCGTGTCCCCACGCTCCATGGCAGTGCCACCCCTTGTCTGTGTCCCCAGTGGTGCCACCCCCGTGCTCACGTCCCAGTGCCCCGTGTCCCCTCTGTGCCCTGGTGACAGCCCTGCCCCAGCCTGGAGCAGATGCCATCCCTGTGGTGACAGCGGTGTCCCCGCACCTCGGTGTCCCCGCCGTGCCGCAGGGGGGTGACAGCCGTGTCCCCTGTCCCCAGCCTGGAGCAGATGGTGGCCGCCAGCCCCGGGAAGACGCCCATCAGCCTCCTGCAGGAGTATGGGACACGCTTAGGACGCACCCCCGGCTACGACCTGCTCAAGGCCGAGGGCCAGGCCCACCAGCCCAACTTCACCTTCCGCGTCACCCTCGGGGACATCAGCTGCACCGGTGGGACCCCCAGGGACCCCCAGGGACCCCCCCCATCCAGCCTGGGCCAGCCCTGTCCCTCCTGTCCCCTCGGGGACGCCCCCTGCGCTGCTGGGACCCCAAACCCCCGGGCTGGGACCCCCCCCTCTGCCCCCGAGGGTCTCCCCCGTGCTTTGGGACGGGGACACGGAGGGGGATCCCCAAGAAGCCGGGTGCTGCTGGGGGTCCCTGGGGCCCGTGGGAGGTGGGCAGGGGTCCCGGGGTGTCCCCGGGGTGTCCCCTGACGCGCGGTGTCCCCCAGGGCAGGGTCCCAGCAAGAAGGCGGCGAAGCACAAGGCGGCCGAGGTGGCCCTGAGGCTGCTGAGAGGGGGGGGGGCCATGCTGGAGCCCCTGGAGCACAGGTGGGGCCGGGGGGGCTCCCGGGCCGGGGGGGGCAGCCAGAGGAGTTTGGGGTACCCAAAGGGGGCTTTGGGGTCCTGTGAGATTTGAGGGGTCTGGTGAGCTGTGGGGGGTTTGAGGGGGTCTGGGGGTCCCCGAGGGGATTTGGGGGTCTCTGAGGGGGTCTGGGGGTCTCCAAGGGGGTCGGGGGGGGTCTGGGAGTCCCCGAGAGGGTCTGGGGGTTCCCAGGGGGGTCAGGGGTCCCCATAAGGCCTGGGGGGGTGGCTCTGACACATCCCCCTGCCCCCAGCTCTCCGTTCCCCCCGGAGCCCCCGGCACAGCCCGGCCCCACCGCGCCCCCCCCGGCCCCCGCCGCGCCCCCCCCCTCGCCCAGGTAAGGGGGTCCCCGTGCCCCATCCCAACCCCCCCACCCCTCTGAGCCCCCCGAGGGGGCCGCGGGTGCCCCCCTGAGCCCCCTGCCCCCACAGGGCCCCCCCCTTGGAGATGAAGACGCCGGTGTCCCCCCCCCAGTCCGAGTGTAACCCTGTGGGGGCTCTGCAGGTGGGTGACACTGGGGGGGACACGAGGGGACAACAATCCGCCCCCTCCCCTGATTTGGGACCCATTCTCATTTTGGGGGTGATGGCCTGGCCTGGCTGGGGGGGACATGGCCTTTGGGGGGGTGACTTTGCCAATTTTTGGGAGAAACACGAAGGCATTTGGGGGCTCTTCCTCCTTCTGGGAACAGTTACCTCCATTTTGGGGCTGCTTCTCCCCATTTAGGGACCATAATCCCTGCTTTGGGCTGTTATCTCTGTTTTGGGGACAGTTATGTGCCTTTTGGGGGTGGTTATCCCCATATTAAGAACAATTATCCCCCTTTTGGGGCCATTATCCCCATCTTGGAGTGGGTTATCCCCCTTTTGGGGACAGTCATCTTCCTTTTGGGGCTGGTTATCCATTTTGGGCTGGTTACCGCCATTTTGGAGCCCGCTGCCCGCCTTTTGGGGCCTCTGTGGGGCTGTCCCCGCACTGGGGTGTCCCTGTCCCCACGCCGGGGTGGCCCTGTCCCCACGCCGGGGTGTCCCTGTCCCCACGCCGGGGTGGCCCTGTCCCCGCACTGGGGTGTCCCTGTCCCCACACTGGGGTGTCCCTGTCCCCACGGTGACGTGGCCCTGTCCCCGCACTGGGGTGTCCCTGTCCCCGCACTGGGGTGGCCCTGTCCCCACGCCGGGGTGTCCCTGTCCCCGCACTGGGGTGGCCCTGTCCCCACGCCGGGGTGTCCCTGTCCCCGCACTGGGGTGTCCCTGTCCCGACACTGGGGTGTCCCTGTCCCCACGCCGGGGTGTCCCTGTCCCCACGCCGGGGTGGCCCTGTCCCTGTCCCCAGGAGCTGGTGGTGCAGAAGGGCTGGCGCCTGCCCGAGTACACGGTGACGCAGGAGTCGGGGCCGGCGCACCGTAAGGAGTTCACCATGACGTGCCGCGTGGAGAGATTCGTGGAGATCGGTGAGGGGGACGGGACCCCCGGGGGTCTCGGGGGCGCTGCCGGGGGGTCCCGGCTCACGCCGAGCCCCCTCCCCAGGCAGCGGCACCTCCAAGAAGCTGGCCAAGCGCAACGCGGCCGCCAAGATGTTGGTGCGGATCCACAACGTGCCCATGGAGCCGCGGGACGGCAGCGAGGCCGAGGGCGAGGAGGACCAGTTCAACATGGTACTGGGGACACTGGGGACACTGGGAGGGACGTGGCCACCCCAGAGCCACCCCAGAGCCACCCCAGAGCGCCCCTCTGCTCCCCTGCCCCAGGGCGCATAGGGGATGGCTTTGGGGTTGTGGGTGGGTGTCCCGCCGTTCCGTGTTCCCGGGGGGTTCCCACACCTCGGGGGGCTCGGGACGGTCCCCGAGCGCCCCGTGCCCCCTCCCCAGACGTGCCCGCGGCTGGAGGGGCTGCGGGGCCGCGCCCCCGGCTGCACCTGGGACTCGCTGCGCAACTCGGCGGGCGAGAAGCTGGGCCAGCTGCGGAGCCGGGGAGCGGCCCCCGCGCCCGGCGGGGCCTGCGCGCTCCTGCAGGAGCTCTCGGAGGAGCAGAGCTTCGCCATCAGCTACCTGGACATCGGTGAGCGCCCCCGGCCCCGCCCCGGGCACCGCCGGGTGCCGCCGCCGCCCCGGGGTGACCGCGCTGTGCCCCCCCAGACGCGCTGAGCCTCAGCGGGCTGCACCAGTGCCTGGTGGAGCTGTCGACGCAGCCGACCACGGTGTGCCACGGGACCGGACCGTCCCGCGACGGCGCCCGCGCCCAGGCCGCCCGCAACGCCCTGCAGTACCTGCGCATCATGGCCGGGGGCAAGTGAGCCCCGCCCGGACCGCCCGGACCGCCCGGAGCCCGGGCCGCAGCTGCCGTGCTGACCCCGCTGCGGGGGATGGACACACGGACCTCGGGGCTCCCTCCGGCCTGGCCCCCGCCCCGCTCTGGAGGGTCCCCGGGTGCCATCGGCCCCCCAGGAATAAAGCTGGGGGGGTTTGTACTCCCCGTGTCGGCGTCTGCTTGGGGCCGGGGGGGCTTGGGGGGCAGGAGAGGGGCAGGACCCACATCCCCCCCTGGGGCGAGAGCAGAGCGGGGGCTCGGGGCTGGGGTGAGCTCCTTATGGACGGACAGACGGACGGACGGAGCCGCGGGTGGGCCCGGGCCGGGCGCTCAGCGGTGGCGGCGTGAGGCGGGGGGGGGACGGGAGGTCACGGCAGTGCGGGAACCGGGGTGCGACCCCCCGAACCCAGCCCCGAGCGTTCCCCCACAGACCGAACCCCCCATCCGACACCGGGACCCCTCCCTGTCCCCAACCCGCCCCCGACACCGGGACCCCCGCGCTGTCCCCACCCCCGACACCGGGACCCCCGCGCTGTCCCCCGCTCGCCCCCCACCCCTCCCTGTCCCCTCACCCGGTCGCGTTTCGCTGTCGCCATCCGGTGGCCGCTCCGCCCTCCTGCAGTTCCCCCCGACCCCAAAACAGCCGAAATCGCCCCAAAAAAACGCCCCCGAGGGTGCCCCGGGCCACTGCGGTGCCCCCACAAGCAGGGTGTCACCCTCCGTCCAGTGCCACCGTGAGCCCCCGGGGACACCCAGGGGACAGCGGGGGTGTCCCCAGCCCGCACCCCCAGCAAAGGGCAGCAGCCGGCGGCTCCTGGGTAATATTTTAATGTGATACCTGCAGCATAAATAAAAGGCACGTTACATGTTTGGTATGACACGGCCGAGGGCTGGGGGAGGCTGGGGCGTGTCCCCCGGGTCCCCCCGCGGCCCCGGGCCCCCGCGGGGGCTGTGAGGACCCGCTCACAGGAGCCGGGCGGGGCCGGGGGTCCCTCGGGGGCCGCGGGGCTCGGGCCAGGCCCGGGCGGCCGATCTGCGCTATATGGGAGCGTATACGCGTCGCTATGGACTGATAAAATACTACACAGGTACTGGGGGGTCCTTTTTGGCTTCTTCCATTATTGATCGTCAAAGCTCGTGGCACAAAGCAGCTGCGGGTGGGGGGCACGCCCGGGACCCTCCTCCCGTGTCCCGTCGGCACCTCCGGGATCGTTTTGGGGGACGGGGGGAGCAGGAACGGGTCCACGAGTCCCAAAGTGACACAATTCCCACCTGAGCCAAGAATTCCGGGCAAAAGACCGGACTGGGGGGAAAGAGGCACCAAGTCTTCCCACCCCGCCCAATCCTGGGGGATTTGGAGGCTGAAAAGGGAGGAAGAGGAGGGAAGGAGCAGGAGCTCCCCCATCGTGGGGCTCCCCCGGTTCGCAGCCATTTGTTCCTATCCAAAGTCACAGTTCTGATAAAATGCAGAAACCCCAAATCCCACCAGCTGATCCCGCTCCCCGTGTTCCCCCGGCCCGACCCTAACGGAGCCCGTTCAGCCCCGCTGAGCTGTCCCCCGGCTCCAGGGATGGGGACAGGAGGGGACAGGAGGGGACTCGGGACCCCCGGGGCTGGCAAAGTGCAGGTGCCCGGCGCTGCCGAGCGGGGCCAGGGGCTGCCGGCCCCGGGAGGAATCAGCACGGGGCAGAAATCAGCGGGGGTTTGTCCCAAAACTGGTCACGAAGTGAGGAGCGGCTGCTTTTGGGGTAAAAGAGGCCTGGAATGGGCCCGGGAAGCTCCAGCGCTGTGAGTGAAGCAACAACAGACCCAGCTACAGCCCAGCCTGTCTCCAGCTCATTTCCTCCTTGTCCCTGACCACGTTTGGAGCTTTCCCACCGACCTTTCCAGGATTTGCAGAGTTTCCAAGGCACTGGCGATGGGGGTGTGGCAATGGGGAGCAAGAGAACCCCGGGGCTGGGTGTGACCCCGGGCACGGAGAGGAGCTGGGATGAAAAACGGGAAAAGGGGAAAAGGGAGCGCGGGAGCAGCAACACAAACCCACCCCAGCCCCGACCCCCGCCCCGACCCCGGCTGAGGAAAAACGGCAAAAGAGGGAGGGGGAGAAGCCGGATCTCATTGCTGGAAAACCCCAAATCTCAGGGCTTTCCTGCCCGTGCCGGGATCCCCGGCTCCTGCTCAGCCTTTGCTTTGGGTTTTGCTGTCCCTGGGAACCTTCCAAGTGTGGGGAAACCAAACAGAATCACCTGGACAAACCAACCTGGCTCCAAAGTGGCGAAGTGCGACCTGAGGGGGGGCTTGGCTGAGGAGGGACCTGTGAGGGGCAGGAATTCCAAGGGCTGGAGCAGTTCCACGGAGCGGGACAAGATTCCTTCCAAATCCCAAAAGCAGGCGGGAGCCCTTCCCATTTCCCGGCTGCTGGCTCGGGATGCGCCGCCGGCCGCAGGAGAGCCCGGAGTGCAGGAAAAGGGATTTTGGGAGCCGGGATCTGACCTGCCCGGGATCCTTTGGCTGCTCCGGCTGGGGAGCGACGGAGGCTCGGTGACCAAACGCTGCCGTGGGAGCAAAGCCCGACCCCGTTCCCGGCTCCCTCCCCTCGGAACAGGCAACAATTCCATGATTTAAGGCCACCGGTACCGAGGTGCCGTGGGCGGGAGGCGATCCCGGCGGTGCGGGATGGGCTGGTGCGGGCGGAGCCGGGGCCGGTGCCGGGTTTGGGGTCCCACGGTGTCGCTGCCGGCCGGGCCCTGCCCCGTGTCCTGACCCCATTTCCATCGGGAACGCGGAGCAGCCCCGGCCAGGCCGTACCTTCCCCAGCCCCTGCCTGGGAGCAGCCCCCGAGAGCCCGGGGACGCGTCTGTCCCCAGCCCCACGCTGTCCCCTTGTCCCAGGGCACAAAGCCGGGGCAGTCCCGCTTCCCCTCGCGTCCAAAATCCACGGCTGGGCTGGGGGAGGGAGCTCAGAGCTCCGGGAGGCTCCTGGTGAAGGTGCAGCGGTCCCGGGAGCGGGGACGGGGCTGGGAGCAGACGGGGACAGCTCGGAGTGTCACAGCGTCCTGCCCAGGGCAGCCCCGAGTTTAGTGTTAACCCCACGATCCGGGATCCGCCCTGCCCGGGGGCTGCGCAGCGGGGAAAGCGCCAGAGCTGCCCTTAACTCAAAACAAAACAACAACAAAAAAAAGAATAAAACCCCAAAAAAGAAAAATCCCGGCGGGCCGGGGCGGGTCAGCGCCGGGGCTGTGGTCAGTCCGTGCGGGCGCTCCTCGGGCCCGGGGCCATCATCTGCCGGCAGACTGCGACTGTGGGGCCATGATGACGTGCGAGGCCACGGGCACGGCCAGCTCTGTCCTTTGCCCGGCCATCTGGGCCAGCACCGAGGTGGCCACGGCCTCGGCGGCCGAGCGCGCCGCGCTGAGCCCGTTGGGCGCCGCCGAGGCCGAGCTGTGCTGGATGACGGGCGCGGGGGAGCCCGTGGGCTCCGAGCTCTCCTTCGGGCTCTCTGCTCCAGAACCGGCAACCGAGAGAGGAAAACGTCAGGGCTTGGAGCTGCTGGGGTGGGAACGGGGTGGGAATGGGGCTGGGAACGGGGCTGGGAACAGGGCTGGGGTGGGAACGGGGTTGGAGTGGGAATGGGGTGGGAATGGGGCTGGGAACGGGGCTGGTCTGGGGTAGGAGTGGGGCTGGATGGGGTGGGAATGGGGCTGGTTTGGGGTGGGAATGGGGCTGGTTTGGGGTGGGAATGGGGCTGGTTTGGGGTGGGAATGGGGTGGGAATGGGGCTGGTTTGGGGTGGGAGTGGGGCTGGTTTGGGGTGGGAATGGGGCTGGTTTGGGGTGGGAATGGGGCTGGGAATGGGGCTGGTTTGGGGTGGGAATGGGGCTGGTCTGGGGTAGGAGTGGGGCTGGATGGGGTGGGAATGGGGCTGGTTTGGGGTGGGAATGGGGCTGGTTTGGGGTGGGAATGGGGCTGGTTTGGGGTGGGAATGGGGCTGGGAACGGGGCTGGTCTGGGGTAGGAGTGGGGCTGGTTTGGGGTGGGAATGGGGCTGGTTTGGGGTGGGAATGGGGTGGGAATGGGGCTGGTTTGGGGTGGGAACGGGGCTGGTTTGGGGTGGGAATGGGGCTGGTTTGGGGTGGGAATGGGGCTGGTTTGGGGTGGGAACGGGGCTGGTTTGGGGTGGGAATGGGGCTGGTTTGGGGTGGGAGCGCTGCTGGGCACTTGGAGTGGGATCAGGGACCATCGGGCACTGGCTGGACACTGACCATTCCAGCCTGGAACAAGAAGCCAGCCCCATGGAATACGGAACCCTCTCCCTTCTGGCAGGACTGGGACAGAACAATCCTCCCCTCCTGCTGGGGATGGCCGGCCCCATCCCTTGGAGAAGCAGGCTGGAACCTTCCAGAATTCCAGGCCGTGGAACCCTCTGGAATTCCAGGCAGGAAGCAGCACAGCTTCCCGAGGAGGGCAGCACTGGCACAACCTTCATCCCCACCGTTCCTTCCCAACCATTCATTCCTCGTAAAAGGAATTAATTTCCCCTCAGGTTACGGAGCCCGAGGCTGAGCAGCCCCTTCCCCACCTGCCAGGGGGAGCAGGATCCCCTCAGCAGGGCCAAGAGCTCGGCTTCTGGGGGCATTTTTTACCTAAATCACCTGCTCTGCTCTTTATTACTCCCCGAGACACCACAATCCATCAGAGCCCATCACCAGGCTCTGCCTGCTGCGGTTTTTTGGGAACTCAAAGCGCCGGGAGGGGCAGAGCCCTCGCTCCCGGTGAACCCCGGCTCCGGAGCTCTCTGCACCCACAGAGCAGGAGCAAATTCCACTGGGATGGAATCTGAATTAAAAGATTTGATTGGAAGAGCAAACAAAGGCAGAAGCTGGGATGTTTCTTCCATGTAAAACCCCCAATAATGGGGAAAAATCAGGTTTGGGGTTCAGCACACCTCAGGGGGCACCAGGGAGTGAACTCGGGCTCGGATTTCCTTCTCCCTTTCCCTGGAACAACCTTGGAGAAGGTGGACAGAGCAATATCCTGCCCTGGCACCCCAAAAGGCAGGAGATTTACAAGGCACTGCAAATAAAGCCCCCGAGTGTCCAGAGGCAGCTGCAATTCCATCAGGGACCTGGGGCTTTGTTCCGGGGCCTGCCTGGCCACAAATCTGGGCCATAAAAAGGGGCAGAGGGGAGGGGTGGCTCTCATGCTCAGATTCCTGATGGATTCCTGCTGCTGTGGGGAGCGGGGACAGGAGCCAGGGACCCCTCTGGGGGTGGGGACAGCCACTGCAGGGGTGACAGTGGCGGTGCCAGCACGTCCCTGTGCCTCACTGGGCAGCACACAATCCCAGAGACGGGACCAAGGCACAGCCCCCAAGGACACTGAATTGAATTTTTTTTTTAAATAATTTTTTTTTCTTTTTCTCCCTCGTTTTTTGCAGTTTCCCGTTCCATTCTCTCAGCTCATCCATCCCTGCCTCTCCTCCCATTTTTCCAAGGAACACTAGAGGACTCCAGCGTCCTCCCAAAGCCTGACAGCAGCCTGGAATTGGTATTGCAGGGAGGGCAGGAGGACCCAGATCGTGTTTAGCTCCCGGCTTGGTTACAATGAAATAGGCAGCATTAAAAAAAAAATGAAGGGAAGAAAAGGAGATAAAAAAGAGCTTTTTTTTTTTTTTTTCACCTCCAAGCCGAGCCAGCTCGATGGGAATGCAGAGCAATTGAGCTCCATGATGTCATTGGGAGAGTCTGGCCTTTCCCGACTCTGCCTCGGCTGTGCAGCAGCGAATTTTGGATTTCAAATGGATTATGGAGGGCTTGGCTCGCTGCTGGGAGCAGGGAGAGCTGGATCCACACCAAATCCCAGCCTGGAGAGGCACAACCCTGGGCAGGGGCCACCCCGAGCTCCAAGGGACCCCCCAGAGCCCGAGATGGGCAGAAATGGGGGGCTGGGGGTGGGGGTGTCCTGCGAGGGGCCACGGGGGTCCCTCCCAGCCCAGGGGGACACAGTCCCTGCCCTGTCCCTGCCCTGTCCCTGCCCTGTCCCTGCTCTGTCCCTGCCCTGTCCCTGCTCTGTCCCTGCCCTGTCCCTGCCCTGTCCCTGCTCTGTCCCTGCTCTGTCCCTGCCCTGTCCCTGCCCTGTCCCTGCTCTGTCCCTGCTCTGTCCCTGCCCTGTCCCTGCTCTGTCCCTGCGCTGTGACAGCCCTGCCCGGCAGCGCCCAGAGGTGACAGGGAGGTGACAGGGAGGTGACAGGGAGGTGGCAGGGAGGTGGCAGGGAGGTGGCAGGGAGGTGGCAGGGAGGTGGCAGGCACAGCCCTCTGCAGGGAGTGGCACAGCCATCACTCACTCACCCAGGTAGCCCTGAGTCTTCTTCTGCAGAGCCGTGACAGGACAGTCCTTGTGGGCCAGCAGCAGCTGCTTCAGCTGAGCCACCTCATTCCTCAGCAGCGTCACCTCGTTCTGAGGGCACAGACACCCGTGGCTGTCACCCATGGCTGTCACCCGTGGCTGTCACCCGTGGCTGTCACCCATGGCTGTCACCCGTGGCTGTCACCCATGGCTGTCACCCGTGGCTGTCACCTGTGCCACCTGTGCCACCTGCCAGGGCTGAGCCGCCCCTGGCCCAGGCACCTCCACCCACAGCAGTGTCCCTGTCACTGTCCCCGAGCCCAGGGACACCTGGAGCGCCGCTGGCTCTGCAGGGACACGGTGGCAGCGCCTGGCCAGCCTGGTGGGGACATCCCAGCTCCTCCTCACCCGGAGAGCTGCTCTGAGCCAGGTCTGCTTCCCAAAAACCCACTGGATTATCCCTCTGACACGTGTGGGGAAGCAGCTGAAACCCAGACAACTGCATCCCAAAACGGCCCAAGGAAAGCGTTTCTAGAATTGTCTTGGGAGGGAACAGAACCACCAGGGTGGGGTTCCAGCAGCTCCAGGGATCACCCACCCGAACCAGCCCAGCTCAGCCCTGGGCAGGGCTGGGAGCATTCGGGGAAAACCAGGAGTGGAAAATCTGCATTTCCTGCACACTCCTGGGCACAGAGAGCCGGGGAAACGCAGGAAAAGCAGAGCAGGCACAGAGCCTCCCTCTCCCCCAGCCAGGGAAGGGCACGGGGAGAGGAAATCCCGCTGGGAAACAGCGAGGACGCGGCAGTGGTGAACCCCGAGGACGGCGCGGGCAGGGAGCAGCTCCGGGGAGAGCGCCGTGCCAGGGCCCAGCCCCGTTACATACTCACGCTCAGCTGGATGTTCTGGCTCGTGAGCTCCTCGGCTTTCTTCTCCAGGGAGGACACCCAGAGCTTGCGCTTCTGGCGGCAGCGCGAGGCGGCCGCGCGGTTCCGCTCCAGGAATCGCTGCCGCCGCTCGTCCGGGTCCTCGTCCACCGCCCGCTTGCGGCGCCCGCCCGTGCTGGGCGTGGGCTGGGCAGGGGACACCTGGGCAGGGGACAGGGGACAGGGGACAGGGGACAGGGGACAGGGAACAGGGGACAGGGGACAGGGGACAGGGGACAGGCTCAGCAGCAGCCTGGGGCAGGCAGGACACGGCGGTGGCACCACAGAGCAGAGCAGAGCAGAGCTCGGTCCTGCTCGGGCCGGCAGCAAATCCCGCTTTTTAAACGGGTAATTTGCTTTAAAAATTAATTTTCCCCTCAAAACCTTCAGCCAGACAAGCCCTTGCAGGCGGCCGGGAACACGGATTCTGCAGGGCCGCACATCTCCCGCTTCTGTTCCGGAGAACAAAGGAGAAGCAGCGAGGGCTGGCAGGGGAGAGCCCCGGGCCCACAGCCGGGGTGGGGACAATGCCAGCCCCACAGCGGGGACAATGCCAGCCCCATGGTGGGGACAATGCCAGCCCCATGGTGGGGACAGTGCCAGCCCCACGGTGGGGACAATGCCAGCCCCACAGCGGGGACAATGCCAGCCCCACGGTGGGGACAATGCCAGCCCCATGGCAGGGACAATGCCAGCCCCACGGTGGGGACACAGCCCCACGGTGGGGACAATGCCAGCCCCACGGTGGGGACAATGCCAGCCCCATGGTGGGGACACAGCCCCACAGCGGGGACAATGCCAGCCCCACGGTGGGGACACAGCCCCATGGTGGGGACAATGCCAGCCCCACAGCGGGGACAATGCCAGCCCCACAGTGGGGACAATGCCAGCCCCACGGTGGGGACAATGCCAGCCCCACAGCGGGGACAATGCCAGCCCCACAGCAGGGACAATGCCAGCCCCACGGTGGGGACAGTGCCAGCCCCATGGTGGGGACAATGCCAGCCCCACAGCGGGGACAATGCCAGCCCCATGGTGGGGACACAGCCCCATGGCGGGGACACAGCCCCATGGCAGGGACAGTGCCAGCCCCACAGCGGGGACAATGCCAGCCCCACAGCAGGGACAATGCCAGCCCCACGGTGGGGACAGTGCCAGCCCCATGGTGGGGACACAGCCCCACAGCAGGGACACAGCCCCACAGCGGGGACACAGCCCCACAGCGGGGACACAGCCCCACTCCCGCCCTCGCTGTCGGACAGCATATGGAGATTAAACTCCTGGAAGCCACGCGAGCCCGGAGCAGGTGGCCACGCTGATGGAAGGCTGGCATGTGGCGGGCTGGCAGGAGCCAGCCGAGCTGATGGCCCGAGCGGGGAGCGCTTAACCCCCGTAATTGAGCGGGAGAAGAGAGGGGAAATGCTCCTTCCCAACCCCAGAGCTCGTCAGGCAGATGAGCAGGGCTGGAGCTCGTGCCTGTGGGCCGGGAGTGCCTCAGTGCAAGGTTTTAACCCGTTCTGCAAAGCGGGAAGGACACTGGGAGGTTTTCCCAAGCCCTGGGAGCCCCAGGTGACGCAGCCCAGCCCGGGGCAGGGGCAGCAGCAGCAGCAGCAGCAGCAGCAGCAGCACAGACCTGTGGCTGGGCCGGGGACGGGGCGTCAGGGTGCTGCACCAGGAGCTGGCTCTGCTCCGGCCGCGCGCTCACCATGGTGCTGGCCGAGCCCACCACCAGGCTGCCGCCGTTCAGCGAGGATGATGCTGCCAGGCTGGCCTTCAGCCTCTGCCAGGGAAGCAAAAGGGACATCAGGGGAGCTCTCAGGGCCCTCAGCAGCTCCTGCCACCCCGCAGCCGCCCCGCTGGCAAAGGGCACCGCGGCTGACTCGAGTCCCCAGCTGGGCTGCCCAAATGGACAGCAGTGTCCAGCCCAGTGGGCAGTGTCCAGCCCAGCCCAGCCCAGCCCAGCCCAGCCCAGCAGTGTCCAGCCCAGTGGGCAGTGTCCAGCCCAGCCCAGCCCAGCCCAGCCCAGCCCAGCCCAGCCCAGCAGTGTCCAGCTCAGTGGTCAGTGTCCAGCCCAGCCCAGCCCAGCCCAGTGGGCAGTGCCCAGCCCAGGCTCCAGGGATGCCCAGGGACTGAGCAGGCTGAGGAACAGGCCCGTGACCCCCTCCCCACCACTCACCATTTTGGCCTCAGACTGTGCTGGGAGTCCCGAGGGCGAGATGGAGCCGCTGCTGTTGATGGGGGGCCCGGGAATGCCAGGGATGTTGGGCACCATGGCCACCGGCCGGGCCAGCTGCGAGGGGAGCGGGGACAGCGGGGTTGGGAAGAGGAGCAGCTCTGCAGGAGCTCCTGACAGAGCAGGTCTGTAAATGCTGACAAATGCCTGAATTCCATCCCATCCCTCCCTTCCCTCCCCAGCAGCACAAGGATCAGGGGAGAGGCACCAAATCTGCTCTGGTTCCGTGGCAAAGCTGCCACTGTGCCTCCTCTTTGAGCTTTCTCCCTCAAAAAAAGGGAAGGAAATCCAGAATGTGGAGGATTTGGAAATGCTTTTAGCCCCCCAAAGGGCTCGGAATTGTGAGGGAAGGGGTGAGGAGGCTCGGCAGCGCTCGGGCAGCTCCAGCCCGGGCTGGAGGTGACATTCCCCGGCCGGCACAGCCGGACGTGTTCCCTGCAAGCTCGGCTGCCCTCGGAGCCGGCTGTTCCAAATGGAAGCAGCTAATCAGGGATCCTGCGGCTCCCAGCCCCGGCCCGGCGGCGCCAGCCATCTGTCCGGGCACGGATTTGGATTTTTCCAAACTTATTGCCCTCTGGTGTGATCCCCACGTTACTGCTGCCCTGCCAGAGCTGCCCCTCCTCTCCCTCCTCCTCCTCCTCCTCCTCCTCCTCCTCCTCCCGCAGCCTCGCAGGGACAGAGATCTGAGCGCTCGTGAACGGCAGCGCTTGGCAGGGCCAGCCCCGATCCCTGCTCCGGCCAGGGAGCTCTGGAAGTTTCTCTCACCGAAATGACAGACGGCATCTGCACGGGGGGGCCGGGCAGCACGGGCATGGCCTGGCCATTGGCGAGCTGCACCACGAGCGGGAGGGAGCCGGTGGGAGACCTGCAGAAACGAACAATTCCCGCATCATTTTCCAGGTTTGTGCCTGTCCCGAGGGCTCAGGACCATCCCTGCACCCTCAGGCTCCTTCCTCCCTGAGCAGGCCCTGCCAAACCCGGAGCTGCAGCCTCCAGGGCCTCCAGGGCCAGACAATCCCTGAGCAATTCCAGCTCCAGGGACAATCCCTGAGCCATTCCAGCTCCAGACAATCCCTGAGCCATTCCAGCTCCAGGGACAATCCCTGAGCAATTCCAGCTCCAGACAATCCCTGAGCCATTCCAGCTCCAGGGACAATCCCTGAGCAATTCCAGCTCCAGACAATCCCTGAGCCATTCCAGCTCCAGACAATCCCTGATCTATTCCAGCTCCAGGGACAATCCCTGAGCCATTCCAGCTTCCAGGACAATCCCTGAGCCATTCCAGCTCCAGACAATCCCTGATCTATTCGAGCTCTAGACAATCCCTGATCTATTCCAGCTCCAGACAATCCCTGAGCAATTCCAGCTCCAGGGACAATCCCTGATCTATTCCAGCTCCAGACAATCCCTGAGCAATTCCAGCTCCAGACAATCCCTGATCTATTCCAGCTCCAGGGACAATCCCTGAGCAATTCCAGCTCCAGACAATCCCTGATCTATTCCAGCTCCCAGGACAATCCCTGATCTATTCCAGCTCCAGACAATCCCTGATCTATTCCAGCTATAGACAATCCCTGAGCCATTCCAGCTCCCAGGACAATCCCTGAGCCATTCCAGCTCCAGACAATCCCTGAGCCATTCCAGCTCCAGACAATCCCTGAGCCATTCCAGCTCCAGGGACAATCCCTGAGCCATTCCAGCTCCAGACAATCCCTGAGCCATTCCAGCTCCAGGGACAATCCCTGAGCCATTCCAGCTCCCAGGACAATCCCTGAGCAATTCCAGCTCCAGACAGTTCCCCACCGCCGGGCGCTGCCGTGCTGAGCTCAGGGAGCGCTTTCATCTCTCCCCACGGCGAGTTTTGTCTCGTTTCACTGAGCTCTGCCTCGTTCCCTCACTCCAGGACAATCAGTTCCTGCTTCCTGCACTCCCATCCCAGCACTGCTGCAGCCGTGAGCAGCCTGGAGCAGCCCCTGGAGCGGCTCTGGAGCTCCAGGAGTTCATTCAGGATCTGCATCCCTGCCCCAGGACACCCCCTGTACTCACCCCAGCTGTCTGTTGGAGGGGGGGGCCTGGGTGATGACGGAGGTGGGGGACGGCAGCGTGGGGTGCAGGGGGTCGTAGCCCAGGTGCAGCGGCAGCGAGCCCGGCCGCACGATGGTGGGCGTGGGTGTGGAGAGCATCAGCGGCTTGGAGGGCAATTCCTGCGGGGCAGAACACACAAGAGGGGCTGCTGACAGCCAGCCTTCAAATCCTGCAGCCTCCAAAAATCCTGCAGCCTCCAGAATTCCTGCAGCCTCCAAAACCCCAGAAACTGAGGGGAGCACGCGGCACACGGTGAGGAGGGGAGGCGCTCCTGCCCCTCAGCTCAGGGAGTTTCAGAGGGAGGGGAAGCTCCAGCCCCTCTGCCTGTCCCTTCAGAGGCCCAAGGAGCCCAAGTCAGGCCCCAGAAAAGCCCAGCTCAGGCCTTGGCCCCACATGCAAAGGGACACCAGCAGCACCACCCGTGGGGACAGCCCCACCTTGTCCTTGTGCTGGGGCGAGCGTGGCCGAGACGCGGGGCTGTCCGGCGGGGACGAGTCCACCTCCACCGGCTCCTCCTCCTTGATCCTGATGTCCGGCGTGGAGGGCAGGGACATGTCCAGGGCCCCGGAGCCCTGCAGGAGGGAAAGGACAATCAGCTCTGAAAGGACAATCAGCTCTGAAAGGACAATCAGCTCCAGAAAGGACAATCAGCTCCAGAAAGAACAATCGGCTCGCATTGTTTGCAGAACGTTCGGCTGCTCCCCGAGGAAGCTGCTCCGTCTCCCAGCTCTTGCCAAATTATTTTTATTTATTTGTACTGAAGCAGCATCTGGGAGCCCGAGGCAGAGAGCGGGGCTGCTCCAGCGCTGGCCAAACGGAGACGGAGGCCCAGGAACGAGAGGCAGCCCCAGATGGCAGCAGTTTGTGGGTTCTCAGTAACACACACGGCTTCTCCACGGGTTGTTGTTATGATTTTTTGGTATAAAAAGGGCCCTGCTAAGGAGAACAGGTACCCAAGCCAAATGCCTGCGAGTTACAGGAGGCACTTTCATTCACAGAAGAGCTGTAAAACATTGTATAAATCAGCCTGAATTATTTTATTACCCGATTATCAAAAGCAAACAAAGAGCCATGCAAGTTATTAAATATCTATGAGCGCCCCATTAAAATAAAACCCAACCATATGCCTGGACTTGGCCACTTGCCACCGCCCTGGGATCCAGCAGCGCCACGTGGCCCAGTGGAACCAGTTAACGACGTGTGGGGACCGGAAAGGGCAGGGGGACAAATGAACTGAGGGGGACAAGTGAAAGTGTCCCTGTGCCACACCTGGAGGGAGAGAGCAGGGAGGGAGGCAGAGCAAGGATGATGCTCCAGACCCTACAAATCACCTGGTCCATCCATCCGTCCATCCATCCATCCATCCATCCATCCATCCATCCATCCATCCCTCCATCTATCCCTCTATCCATCCATCCATCCCTGCTTCACCCATCCATCCATCCATCCGTCCATCCATCCATCCCTCCATCCCTGCTCCATCCATCCATCCCTCCATCCGTCCATCCATCCATCCATCCATCCCTCCATCCCTGTTCCATCCATCCCTGCAGTAAAAGGGTAAATGTGGATGGTTTAGAGCGGAGTGAGGCTCCAGCCCCACAGTTTGGGGTTCCAGAGGGGGATGCAGCTCCAGCCCCACAGTTTGGGGTTCCAGAGGGGGATGCAGCTCCAGCCCCACAGTTTGGGGTTCCAGAGGGGGATGCAGCTCCAGCCCCACAGTTCGGGGTTCCAGAGGGGGATGCAGCTCCAGCCCCACAGTTTGGGGTTCCAGAGGGGGATGCAGCTCCAGCCCCACAGTTTGGGGTTCCAGAGGGGGATGCGGCTGGAGCTCTGTGCCCTCCCTGCTTTCCCTGGGCGGGCGGCGCTGCTGGGGAAGGTGCAGCAATAACCATTTCCCTGCCCTTTCAGGGCTGCTGCGGGAATTCCAGAGGAGCCGGGATTAACATGCAGCAAAGTTTCAAACCGCTTAAAGCGCCCCCGGGGAAGCTCCCGCTGCGCCTGTGTTTTTAATTAACGGCGCTGGTGCGAGACCACCCTTGCAAAAAGGGAGGACAAACAGCAAAGTGGACGCTGGAAGCCGAGCTCCGGCCAGCTCCGGCCAGCAGTGAGTGACCAGCTGACCTCGCCCGGACAGCGGCTCTGAGCAGGGAGAATCCTTTCCCTAAGAGCCGACAGCCCCCGATATTTAGGATATTTAGGATTAATTAATTGTTCAGGAAGATTGGGGCCGAGGCATCCTAAAGGCGATGCCCGGAGCATCGAGGGCCGGCACGGCTGGGTGGTCTCCCCGGGCTGGGGGTCTCCTGCTCGGCCATTCCATCTGCGCAAATCCCGGCCGCTCCTTCCCCGCTCGCTCCTTGCAGAACAAAGGGCAGGAGCCTCTGCAGCAGCCGCATACCAATGAGAGAGATCAATTTCGGTTTAAAGAGCCTGTTATTGGCGAGGGGGGGAGCGGGTGGGAAGCCAGGTTTCAGTTTTAATTCTGAATTCCTCCGTTCCCCATCTCGGGAAGATTTACGCGGCTCGGCTCCCGCAGTTTATTTCCGAGCAGCGCCGCTGACTGCGAGCGTATGTACGGACATACATCAATTTAGTAAATGTATGTGCCAGGCTGAGAGCCCGGCACGCATCTGCTGCTGCTCCGAGCCCGGCGAGGCAGGGGAGGGGCGGGGGGCTGGAAATGTCCTTAATTAGCTGCTTTCTGATGAGATCCCGTTGTCCTTCAGCCCCTGGCGCTCGCCGGGCTGCGGGGGCAGCCTGGATCGATGGCGCTGGCGGAGCAGGGAGCTCTTTGTTCGGGAGAGCCGCTCTTCTCCTCCGAGCCGCTCGCTCCAGACACGCCGGGAATGGAAGCTCCGCTCCCTGCCCGCTGCCGGCCCCTCCGAGCCACAATCCCGGCCCCAAGGAGGATTTTGCTCCCGTCCCGCAGCTCCTTCCCGAGCTCGGAGGTGTTTTGGGTACTCCCCCTCTCTATTTCCCCCCCTTTTTTCCAAGGGAAAAGCCAAAGGAGTAACAAAGCATTAAATCTGCTCTCTGCAGGCCTCGGATCGGTGGGAAAAGCAGCCAAAGGCACCCGAGTCACAAAAATAAGACCCCGCACACGCCAGCAAATTCTTCCCGAGGGGCTGTGCCCGTGTCAGGGGCAGCGCCGCTCCCTCCCCGCCCTCCCAGGGCAGCCGCAGCCTCTTGCCTTTTTCTCATCATCCTCAGCAGCTTTCTTGAACTCGTGCTCGAAGGAGCTGGCCAGCTCGTTGAAGAGTCCCACCTCCTCACAGTTCTTCAGGAACCGAGTCGGGGTCGGAGTCTGGTCTGGTTTGGGTTGGAACACCGGGAATTGGTCAGGGAGAGGCCAAAAAAATCCCATTTTACCCGTCCCAGCCCTTCAGAGGAGCCCTGGGGAATGCGAGTGGTGCCCTGGGGACAGCAAGTGACGCTTTGGAAAAGGGACAATCACTTCTTGCTGGTTTTGTTTCTCTGCTGTTTAAAGGAACAATCTTTGGAGCAAGAGGATTCCTGTGAATTCCCGGCTGTGGAATTCCCATCCCTCCCACCCCGGGGTTCTGCCCCATCCTCAGCGGGACAAGGAGGGAACACCGGGAGTTTGATCTCCCTGAAATCATCGACACAGGGAGAGAGGAGAGCAGCTGAAGGGAGCGGCCCCAGGGCCGGGCAGAGCCCAGTCCCAGCTCCCAATCCCGGAGCGATTCCCTGGGAATGTTCCCAGTCCCAGCTCCCAATCCCACTGGGATTCCCTGGGAATGTTCCCTGTGCCAGCTCCCAATCCCACAGGGATTCCCTGGGAATGTTCCCAGTGCCAGCTCCCAATCCCGGAGCGATTCCCTGGGAATGTTCCCTGTGCCAGCTCCCAATCCCGGAGCGATTCCCTGGGAATGTTCCCAGTGCCAGCTCCCAATCCCGGAGCGATTCCCTGGGAATGTTCCCTGTGCCAGCTCCCAATCCCACTGGGATTCCCTGGGAATGTTCCCTGTGCCAGCTCCCAATCCCAGAGCGATTCCCTGGGAATGCTCCCAGTGCCAGCTCCCAATCCCAGAGCGATTTCCTGGGAATGTTCCCTGTGCCAGCTCCCAATCCCGGAGCGATTCCCTGGGAATGTTCCCTGTGCCAGCTCCCAATCCCGGAGCACCTCCAGGCCTCTCTCTGGCCGTGGCCCAGCCCATAAAAGCACAAGGAGCCTCCAGCTCCGCTGGGAATCCCACTGATGGATCCAGCCCGCAGACAAACACCGGGATTTTCCAGCACAAAGAGCGTCCCGGGGATGATTCAGCCCCGACTCCAAACCCTCCCTCTGCTGGGTTTGCCACTGATGCAAAATCCCCCTCTGGGCACCCTTTGCTTCCCCCCAGATCCCAATCCATAAAATCCAGGAACTTCATCAACCAAATCTCTCCGCAGGAGGTTGTTTTTCCAGGGCTTTAACAGCTCTCAGGGCTCTTTTGGGATCGCTCCGTGTTTAGCATTCCCGAGCTGCAGAGATTTCCACAAACAAAGCCTGGGAGCTCCGCGCTCCCGTCCTTCCCCATCCCATCAAAATCCCTCTCCCTCCCTGGCTCAGCCGGGTCCTGCTCCAGCCACAGGGCCTGGGGAGGCAGGGAGAAATCCCAGGGACAAAACGGTGGCTGGAAAAACCCCGGGATGGGTGGAATTCCAGGCAGCCCTCACTGCTCAAAGCCAGTGGGGTTTTACAGCCCCCGTCTGCGTCAGACACGCCCTGCTCTGGGAGGTTTAGCTGGTCCATAAATTGGGACAAAATAAATAAATTTGGGTTGGGGGGGGTTTAGCTGGTCCTGAACTGGCCACAGATAAATTGAGTTCCTTTGGGGGGTTTTGTGTTTTACCCCAGAGCAGCTCCCCAAGTGTCAGGGGTGACCTTGTTCCTCGTGCTCCTGAAGTGTTTCATCCCCCCAGTTCTGGAATGATCCCACTGGGAATGTATCCTCTCCCTGGGAGCAGCTTCCAGCCCACAGCTCTCTCAAAACCAGCTGAATTCCCATTCCCTGCCTGCACACGGATTTGGGCTGGAGATAAACGGGGAGAAGGTGCCAGGCTCCTGCAGCAGCTTCGTTTTCCCCCAGAAACGCTCCAGGAACCACATCAGGAACGGCCCCTTCACAGGAGGGCCAGGAGGGGCTCTGGGACCTGCCCAGAGATGTGTGGGGTTGGGGTTTTGCCCCGGTGTTCAGGGGCTGCATTGCCCAGCTGCTGCTGGAGCTCCTGGCTGGGCTCTGCAGCTCGCTGGGGCTTGGATTTATTAACTGCAGCTTCCTAAAAGCTCGGGAAAATCGACACCTGGGCTGAGAGGGGAAGCTGCTTTGTCAGGTTTGGTTCATCGTCCTCAAAGCACACGCAGAGACGTGAAAGCCCTTCTGGCCATAAATCCTCCAGCCTTTAATAAAAAAGGGCGAGAGCTTAAAAAAAAAAAATTTAAAAAAAAATTAAAAAAAAAAACCCCAAACCCCACAAAACCTGATACTGCCATAAAAAAAAAAGAAAAAACTTGGAAGCCTCTGGCTTTCCTTTCCCCCTGATTAAATGCAGATCACAGGAGGTTTTATGGGTTTTGCAGTGCATCTGGTCCCTGGCATCAATCTTGCCGGGCGCTGGCCGGGCACATACCTGCGATGATGACGGAGTCGGTGCGAGCGGGGCCGAATTTCAATGTCATCTCATGCTTGTGTTTATGAACCGCCAGGTGGTCCTCGTTTGTGAACCTCTGAAATGAAACAATTTAGAAAATGGGGAATAAACGCGCTCTGTGTTTTACGGGCCCGTCCTGCGGCGGCTGTGGGGGAGCACGGCTGGAGCGGCTGCCAGGGGGGGACAGGGGGACAGGGGGACACGGGGACAGGGGGACAGGGGGACAGGGGGACAGGGGGACACAGGGACAGGGGGACAGGGGGACAGGGGGACACGGGGAACGGCCCTGGTGGGGTCTGGACACTGGGTACAAGGGCTGGAATAATCTGGCTCGGCAGGCGATGGAGCGGATTCGGGCTGGAGATAAACAGCAGCTGATGGGAACGCAGGGAAATTCTCCCTTCCGAAATTCCCACTTTGTTCCTGGTGGAGGAAAAGGGAATC
Organism: Poecile montanus; assembly: GCA_038429875.1. Lineage (NCBI taxonomy): Eukaryota > Metazoa > Chordata > Aves > Passeriformes > Paridae > Poecile > Poecile montanus. Next base: position 491,151 of record CM076531.1, read on the forward strand.
AGGCGCTCCTGGGGTAACTTTTCCTGTGTGGGGTGAGGCAGAGCTGGCCCCACCTGGAGATTCAGCCCCTGAGTTTTTATGGAGTGAGGAGGGAGCCGATCCTGCGGGGGAGGGGGAGCACCACCCACCCCCCACCCAAAATTCCACCTGCGGGGAGAACGGCGGGGTCAGCCCCATCCCTGAGGGAGGGCAGAATCCCCACGGAGCTGTGGGGCTGGGAGAGGCAGACAAAGGCAGGCAGGGAGGGCTGAGAGGGGGAGGAAGGCAGGGACGGGGTTAAAGCACAGCCCCATAAAGCCCAGGATGGATTGCGTCTCTCCTAATAGACTGCGACAAACGGGGCCGGGGCACCGCAGCGCTTTGATGCATCCAGCAGCACCGGCTGCTGCCACAAAAACGCTGCAGCAGCAGCAGCAGCAGCAGCGGAGCAGCAGCGCGTTCCTGCCCTTTCCCCCTTCCTTCCCTCCCCTTCCCAAATATCCCAACACAAACCCCCCCGAGCCACCTGTTCCTGCGGGGCTGGCACCCACTTCGGGCCTTTCCTCGGCTTTATTTACGGCTCTGCAGTTTTAGCAAATAAATCTGCATTTGCTGAGCTGAGCAGAGGCAGGGGACAGTCCCAGGGTGGCGGGGGACACTCCTGGGGTGGCGGGGGACACTCCCTGAGTGGTGGGGGACAGTCCCAGGGTGGCGGGGGACACCAAGACATGTTGCACACAGCGTCCTTCATTGCTCACAAGGTGCCCGGGCAGTTTGGGCTCAAATTTGGAGAAACCAGAGCTGGTGGGAGAAAAGCCAAGAGGTTTTTCCCCGTGGAACTCCAGACTGAGCCCCGTCCCTCCCAGCTCCGCTCCGTAACTAAACCTTAAATAAACCCAAAATAAAATTTCTCGACAGTTTGGCCAAAATCTGCCTGATCTGGGCTGCTTTTCCTCCCCGCAGCTCCCGAAGCGGCCGCTCCGCTCCAGCCTGGCCACGAACCCTTTTTGTCCACGGAGCTTTTGCAGATGCCGGCGGCCCCGAGACGCTCCCGAACAAAGGAAGAGCGAGCGGGGGAGAAGCGGCGGCGCCGGTTCCGCAGCGCCCCGGAAAGCGCCGGCCCCGCCAGGGAAGGGACACCCACATTTCTCCATGGTTCTGCCCCCCAAATCCCCGGGTTTTGTGGAATTCGGGCGGCTGCGGCGGGACCCTGCTGGGACGGGAAATGAACCCGGGTTTTGTGCGGAGCGGCGGGGCTGGGATGAATATTTAGCAGGCGGGCGGTGTCGGAAATCTGAACACCTGAGACGGAGAGAGGATAAAAATGAAAAAGAAGAAAATTCCCAGTTCTCCCGCTCCGTTTTGTGCTAAAGAAATGGGATTTTTAGGTCAGGGAGGGAAGAGCGAGAGGTGCAGAGCAGGGTCGTGCCTCTCCCACCAGCCCCAGCCCAGCCTCGCCAACGCCAGGTTTATTTTAATCTTTCATTTTCCTTCATTGCCGGATTTTTTTTTTCCCCCTATTTTTTTTTTTTTTCCCCGGCACTTTCCGTGCGTCGGGCGCGCGTTACAGCTCTATTTAACATCTTTATGTGGGCTCACAGCTCGGGAGCTCTCTCCTTCCCTGCGCACAAACGCTCACAGACACAATATATCTTTCTGCACACATTTCCAAACGCCGAAAGCCAGAGGCTGAGTCTGGCACTTGGGTTCTAAATCATGTCATTTTACACAGAGAGGGGAAGCAGAGGGGGGAGAGGAGCGGGGGAAGAGAAGGGAAAAAAATGGAATGAGTTAAAGCCACAGCACTGGCTTTAATATTTAATCTCCTTCCATCAGCAGCTGACATACAGCAGGGTTATTTCAGCTGCTATTTTGCGGGTGTCGGAATTAAAAAGAAGATGTTGGCTGTAAAGCCTTTGGGGCGAGGGACAGGAGCAGGGTGAGCGCTGCCAGCCGCCCTCGGGCTTTCCCCAGGCTGCAGCTGCCCCTGTGACCCCAAATTTGGGGTTTTTCCCTCGAGCCCGGGGTGTCGCAGCTCTCTGGGGCCCCACGGGCTGTGCCAGCCCCACGGATGGATGTGCCGGGGCTCCAGGGATGGATGTGCTGGGGCCCCACGGATGGATGTGCTGGGGCTCCAGGGATGGATGTGCTGGGGCTCCAGGGATGGATGTGCTGGGGCTCCAGGGATGGATGTGCTGGGGCTCCAGGGATGGATGTTCCGGGGCTCCAGGGATGGATGTTCCGGGGCCCCAGGGATGGATGTGCTGGGGCTCCAGGGATGGATGTTCCGGGGCCCCACGGATGGATGTTCCGGGGCTCCAGGGATGGATGTTCCGGGGCCCCAGGGATGGCTGTGCTCGCTCCTGGGGTGCACCGTGAGCACCGGGCTGGAGGAACGGGGGTGTCCAGAGCCCAGGGCTTCTCCCCATTTTTGTTTGGTGCGGGGGTGGGGTCAGGCCGGAGCTGCCGCAGGTCCCCAGGCCGGGGGATCCTGGAGCAGGGGCTCTCCCGGTGGATTTTAACCTTGCCAATCCCGCTCGGAGCCCACCAGCGAGCCACTCCCCCGGCCGCAATTCCCCGCGGAGCAGCCGGGGCGTAGCTGCGGTCCCGGCCGGGGGGGCTGAGAGCCAGCGCTGCCTCCCCACGCTCAGCACGGCGAATTAACGAGCGGAATTAATGAGCTGTCAGCAGCCGGGGAGCCGAGCCCTGCTCCGACCTAACTCGGCCCTGGAGCCACCGGGGCCTCAGGGACACACCTGAGCACGGGGACACTGCAGGGAACAGCAGGCGCTGCAGAGCCGATCCCAGCCCATTCCCAGCCCATTCCCAGCCCATTCCCAGCCCATTCCCAGCCCGCAGGGCCGGTCCCGCAGGCCGGGGTGGCTCAGGCGGGCTCGGGGGGACCCCGGGGTGGCGGTCCCAGGGTGAGCGATGTGCCCCCGCTGCTGGCTCGGGGCCGGGCTCCATCTCCCAGCTGAGCAATGCCGGGATCATTCCCTCCCTGGCTGCACGGATTAATTCGCTAATGTGCCTAAAGTGCCCCGATCCGGGAGTGATTCATGGCTGGGAAGGCCGGGGGGACCACGGCAATTACCCGAGGCCCATTTCCATGGCAAAGGAGGCGTCGGGATGAGGGGGGAGCGCCGCAGAGACCTGGTGGCTCGGGAGAGAATTCCCAGAGCCGGGCGAGTTATCCCGGGGGACGAGAGGCAGAGACCGGGAGCCGGAGGGGCCCCGGCCCTGACGGGGGATGAAGGACACCGGGGAAAGGTTTGGAAGGATCGGCTCAGCTTGGAAAACCAGAGCGGGAACTGCGCTTGGAGAGCTCGGGCTCCACAGCGGGGCCGCGTTCCACAATCCAGGGAAAAGCTGGAGGAGAGGGAAAGCTGGGAGAGGTGACCCCCCCTCCCCTCCCCTCCCTGCCGTGCCGCAGCGGGGCCGGATCCCGCTCCACCCCGGGATGCAAAATCCCGAGTTCCCCGAGCCTTTCCCGAAAAGCCGATTCCTGCTGGCTCCGGGAAGGAGCCCTGGGCGCGTTCGGAGCCATTTCCCCCCTGCAGCCGCCCCCAGCTCAAACTGCAGCGAGATTTAAACCCTGAAATGTTGGTTTTGGCTCAGGCAATGCCAGGGACCCTGTGTCTCTGCCTTTCCCTTTAAAATGCTGCTCCCTCCTGCCCCGTGATTGATTCCGGGTCCTTCCTTGTGGTTAAAAAAAAGAAAAAAAGGGAGGAAGAATAATAATAATCAAACTCTGGGCAGCGCTGGGTGAGGAATCCCCGGCCCAGCAGCCCCACAGAACATTGTGCAAAGCACCAAAAGTGGCGTTTTCCCCCTTTTTTGTTTGCTCAGAGAATATTTTTTTTTTTTTTTTGTGCCATTTACACAAAGAGCTGAGCGGGTTCTGGAGCCCACCCCATCCATCCCATCGCGATCCTCCTTGGCCAGAAGGGCAGAGCATTTAACCGGGAGTAGGTAAATAATTTAATTTACATTTCTATGGCTCCGTTTATCCCAAAGGGCTTCTCAGGCACGGCCCCCCCTGGAATGCAGGTGTCGGGCAGGGGGGGCAGGAACCATCTGGCTGAGTGCGCCAGGAGCCAAGGACGTCCCGGGCAAAATCCTCCACAAACTCCGCGTTCCACCTCCCTTTTTCTCATTTTCCCCTTGAATTTCAGTGAGATGTCCCCGGAGGCGGGAGCAGAGCTGGAAACGCCAGGCTCGGGGTTATCCCGCTGGGATTTAACCCCTGGGCACCTCTCACCACCGGCTCCAAGGAATGTCCCGAGCTCCGGGAAGGAGCGGGGTCACGGAGCCCGGCCCCACAAACCCCCCGGCAGCAATTCCAGCCCCATTTCCCTCGGGAATGACGGGGATACAACCCCAGCTCCCAAATCCGCACCGCGGGACAGCAGCGAGCATTTCCCACAGCTCCCACACGGCTCGGGGTTAGGGTTAGGGTTAGGGTTAATGTTAGGGTTAGGAGCGGATCCCAAACCCCGCGGGACGGATCCACCCCAGGGAGCGGATCCCAAACCCCGCGGGACGGATCCATCCCAAAGAGCGGATCCCAAAGCCCTCGGGATGGATCCATCCCAAAGAGCGGATCCCAAACCCCGCGGGATGGATCCATCCCAAAGAGCGGATCCCAAACCCCTCGGGATGGATCCATCCCAAAGAGCGGATCCCAAACCCCGCGGGATGGATCCACCCCAGGGAGCGGATCCCAAACCCCGCGGGACGGATCCATCCCAAAGAGCGGATCCCACGGACGGATCCATCCGCGGGACAGAGCCCGAGCGGTGCCGGTGCCGGGAATGCGGCGGTGCCCGAGCTCCACACGGTGGAGCATTCTGAAATGCGGTGGAGCATTCTGAAATGCGGTGGAGCATTCTGAAATGCGGTGGAGCATTCTGAAATCCCGGTTCGCTGCCATCGAGAGGGGGTGATTAAAGGCCGGGTGTTAATTACGGCAGCCGCGGAGCCGAGGGGGGCGCCCCGCGGTAATTAACGGGGTGAGCGGGGGCTGGAGCGGCTCCAGAGCATCCCCCGGGACGGGAATGTCGGGCCGAGGGACCCCGGCGAGCCATCAATCCCGGCCGGGAGCCGGGAGCGGCTCCTCTATTGATAACTGATCCATCAATTAGCACACAACGTGTCTATATTATTATAGAAACATATATTACAGTACATTCATACGTGTAATAATTAATATATATTAGTACACAACCTATATACATAATTATATATACACATATTACAATATTATAATATATGATAATATATTAATTATGATAATGCATATATTGAAACATAATAATATGCTATTTATAATAATTAATATATTCATTATTATGCTATGCGTATATGATATATACATACAATACACTATAATAAGATATTATTTATAGAGATATATATTATTATGTATATATTCTATAACGCAGCGAGCGTTAACAAAGGCACTTTGGTCCTTCCCCTCTGTCGGGAGCTCGGAGCTCTCCCGGCACCGAGGGGAAGGCGCGGGATGAGCGGAATTCCTGCCCCAAGGCAAAGAGTGGCCGAGCCGAGCGCTGCAGGAGGAAAATTAGGAATTCTTGGGAATTCTGCTCTTGTGGAGAGAGAACCGTGAGCCTCTGGTGGAATAGAAAGGGTGAAGGAAAGAGGAGGAAATAACAATGAAATCAAATTCCCCTGCAGGGCTGCAGCTCCTCCGGCCTCCCCTGCGCCCTCCTGTCCTGGACACGGCAGATCCTGCAGGAATAACCCGGGAGCTTTTCCCAAAGTTCACTCCCCCAGCAAACAAACAAACAAACAAACAAACAGGGGAGGATTTATGGAGTGCAAGCAAAAGCATAACAGGAAACTCGGTCCCTGCCCAGAAACAAGAATGGAAGTGTAAAAACAATTAAATCCCGATTAATTTGCGGCGTCTGCGTGCCCCGGGAGGCTGCGGAGGGATCGGAAAAGCCTCTGGAGAGGGGCCAAGGCCGGGAGAGGCTCTGGCAGCAGGTGGGACCTGGGATGAGCTGCTCCAATCCCTGCCAGGCCTGACCCCGTCCCAGTCCCGGAATTCCGTGGGAATTCGGGGTGAGGGCAGAGCCCTGCAGCCCACGGGGCCCTGCGGAAAGGGAAACTGAGGCAGAACGAGCCAGAGGCTGCACTGGGGATGGCTCCCGTGGATTTGGGACACCCAGAGCAGTGTGACAGGACAAAGGGCTCGGATGGAACTCTGGGAGCGGCTCCTTCCCAAACCTACACCGGGAAGAGCCCCAGGGAAGCCGAGCTGGGCAAAGGGACTCCGGTCACTCCCTCGGCCCCGGCCCAGCCCTTCCCAGCCCCGTTACTGGGGCAGGGGAGGCTCCTTGGTGCCCGTCCCCTCGGGAGAGGCCCCACTGCACATCCCAGCCATCCCAGAGCTCCAGAAAAACAAATCCTACAGCAAATCCTACACCAAATCCTATAAAAAATCCTACACCAAGTCCTATAACAAATCCTATAAGAAATCCTACTCCAATTCCCACACCAAATCCCACACCGAATCCCACACCAAATCCCACACCGAATCCCACACCGAATCCCACACCGAATCCCATAACAAATCCCACACCGAATCCCATAACAAATCCCACACCGAACCCCACAGCCACCATCGGCCCCGAGGGGCCCGGGCTGTGCCCGTGCCGGGCTGGAAGCGCCGCCGTGGCTCAGCCCTGACCTTGGAGCGGCACCACAATCACCCAGAGGATGCCACGGCCCCATTCAGCTTTTGAAGGCCCTGGAATGGAGATTTCCTTCAATTCAGCGCAGTATTGGGAATGTGCCCGCCCATTCACCGAGCGCAGCCTCTGCTGATGGCTTTATCGCCTGGAAAGGGGTTTTTTTGTGGATTTATCTCCTGGGGAAGCTGCAGCTGCCTGGGAAGGGCAGCAGGTCAAACGCAAAGAGAATTCAAGTCGCTCACAGGTTTGGGGTTTGTCCCCTCCAGTGGCGGCACGGAGGGAAGAGGCTGCAGGGAAGTGCGGAGGAGCCCGGGGTTAAAAACACCCCAAAAACGGGGAGAGGGAATTCCTGAAGGGTGGGAGACCATCGTGGGGAGAGGGACAAAGCGGGGGGGGCAGCCTGAGATTTGTGGATCCTCGGGAACAACAGGGACACTTTGGGAATGAGCCGGGGATGTGTCCCATGGAATGAGTCCATCCTCACCCATCCCTCTTCATGGAGCTCCCTGACCTTTTCCCAGCCTCCCACCCTGCAGCTCCCTTTATCCTGCTCATTCCCAGCACCAGACATTTTCCATCACTGCCATCCTCAATCCCTGCATAAAAACTCATTTTTCTGCCTCCCCATGCCTTTCCCTGGAGATTTTGGCCAACCTGCAGCTCCCTTCCCTCCTTCCCTGCTCCTGCTTCCCACATCCAGCCGCATTCCCGACTCCTGCCTGCGCCGAGCCGGCAGCACTGCGGTAATTAAAGCTTTTAAAAAAGGAGAGCAGCAGCAGCAGCAGCAGAAAAAAAATCGGCGTTTGCCTCTTCTTGCCTCTCGGAAGAGCCACCTGTTTTCTCGGAACGGGATTTATGGGCACATTAACGTGGAGCTGCTGCTCCCACCCTGATGAGGTTCTCAGTGACCCTCTTCTCCCCGGAGATTTATGATTTCTCCCAGCACACTCCCATGCCTGACTCCATCCTGCAGCCCCTGGATGCCTCTTCCTTCCCCCAAAATCATCTGCAGTCGGTTTTCCAAAGGTGCTCGGTTTTCCCAGCCAGTGGGGTCAGGTTTTTGTGGCAGAGGCTCCTCGCCTTTATCCCATTTTTTTCCACGAGGGGAGGGAGGTTTGAGCCCACCCCGTGATGGGATCAGGCTCAGCGAGCAAACATTCCTGATCCCGACAAAATTCCCAGCAAAAGCTGGAGCCTCCCAGCCACACTTTGCTCCCAAATCACGTCCTGGCCACCCCAAACCCTCCCACCTGCAGCCCCCGACAAAACCGAGCGGGTGAAACCCTGAAGTGCCTGGAAAACCTTTCCCAGCAGCTTCCCCCACATCCCACGGCGAGCTGCTGATTCAGTGATGTGGAAACACAAAGCCAAGGTCACCAAAACCCCTCCTTAAGGAGCCGGGACCGTTTTTCCTGCCCGCGTTTCTGCAGGTAATAAAATCTCACACGGAGCCATTGGAATTCTCCTCTGGAGCTCTGCAGACGTCGGGGCTTTGCAGCCACCACCCAGCGCCTCTGGCAGGGGACACGGCTTTAACCCCAAACCCCAAACCCCAAACCACGGGCTGGGGAGAATTCCCGAATTCCAGGAGTGGGGAATGAGCAGGATGGCTTGGGAACAGGGAGAGGGGAACTGCAGTGGTGCTGCTGGACAGGGAGAGGTCACTCCTGAATCCTGGGCACTGCAGGGCTCCGGGAAGGGCACCGGGAAGGGCTCATTCCCAAATCCTGGGCACTGCAGGGCACCGGGAAAGGCTCATTCCCAAATCCCGGGCACTGCAGGGCACCGGGAATGGCTCATTCCCAAATCCTGGGCACTGCAGGGCTCTGGGAAGGGCTCATTCCCAAATCCTGGGCACTGCAGGGCTCTGGGAAGGGCTCTGGGAAGGGCTCTGGGAATGGCTCATTCCCGAATCCCGGGCACTGCAGGGCACCGGGAATGGCTCCGGGAAGGGCTCATTCCCGAATCCCGGGCACTGCAGGGCTCTGGGAAAGGCTCATTCCCGAATCCCGGGCACTGCGGGGCTCTGGGAAGGGCTCATTCCCGAATCCCGGGCACTGCAGGGCTCTGGGAAGGGCTCCGGGAAGGGCTCATTCCCAAATCCCGGGCACTGCAGGGCACCGGGAATGGCTCATTCCCGAATCCCGGGCACTGCGGGGCTCCGGGAAGGGCTCAGAGCGAGCTCCTGGCCCCGGGATCAGCTCCCCGGGGGCTCTGCAGGTGCCCGAGGGCAGCAGCGGGGAGGGGCAGGAGCCTCACAAGGGAAGGGGAGGGAAAAGCCCCCCCGGGCTGGGGTCCCCCTCCAGCCGAGCCCGCCGGGGCCGCTCCGGGGCTGCCACAATTCCTGATCCATCTCCATCCCGGTGAGCACAAAGCCGCCCCCGGGCAGCCCCTGCTCGCGCAATTCTTTATTGTCTGCATCTTCACTCCCAGGGGGAATTTTAGGACTTTAATGTTTTCATTGTTGTAATCCGGCATATAAAAAATAATAAAAAAAGAAAAAGCATCGCTTGAGCACAACAGCTGGGCCGAGCTCGGGAGCCGCGGTGCTCCAGCAGGTGTTGAACACGCTCCGAGCTCTGCGGAGCGGGAGGAGCCGGGCTCAGCCTCCCCTGCCCGGCCTTGGCTTCTGCTCGCCCCGGGCTTTGAGCCCGAGGGGCTCCAGAGAAAGCCCCGGGGGTTCTGTTGGCTCCGCCGAGCCCCCGGAGCGCCCAGCCCGAGCGAAACCCGCCCGGGAGAGGCTCCCACACCGGGACACCGGGAACCGAGGGGAAAACCTCCGCAAAAACCCCAAAGTCCAAAAGAAACCGCCCGAGTGAAACCCCCACACGCTCCTGCAGAAATTCAGGAATTAAAGGTGGCTTTTCACCCTGCTCCCGACATTTCTGGCCCCCTGGCGCTGAGGACACGCTGTGTCCTGTTTGCCCGTGCATTCCCGGTATTCCCGGTATTATTCCCGGTATTCCCGGTATTCCCGGCACTCATTCCCGGTATTCCCGGCATTCATTCCCGGTATTCCCGGTATTATTCCCGGTATTCCCGGCACTCATTCCCGGTATTCCCGGCACTCATTCCCGGTATTCCCGGCACTCATTCCCGGTATTCCCGCTGCCGGAGCCGCATGGATCCCGCGGTGCCGCAGAGGGGCGGAGCGGCCGCCGCAGCCAACAAAGCATCCCTGGGAGAAAAGGGAGGATTTCAGGAGCCGAGCCCCGGCTGGATCGACATTTTTTATTTAAACTTTATTGCTATTTTTATTTAATCTTTTTTTAAATTCAAACACCGTTATCTGGGTGTTTAAATAAAGCCAGGGCACAGGGCAGGGTCCAAAGGGAAACGCTGCGGTCCCTCTCCATCCCACAGAACCCCTGACACCGCTGGGAAGGGATAAAACCCCAGGCACATTCCCCACCTCCCGCTTGGTGGTTTTTTACTGAAGTGACAGCTTGGCTGGATTTTAGACAAGAAGTTTACAGAAAATCCTGCAAACTCAGGCACCTTTTTGAGGGCTGGATAAATCCTTTTCCTCCCCAGCCCTGTCCCTGCTGCGATGCTGATTCTGGGATATCCATGATGCTGATAACGAGCTCTTTGTCAGAGCTGCTGCTCCGAGGAATAAGTGATTTGTTCTCACAGTAAAATAAAAAGGATTTACAATTGTCTCGGAGCAGCAGGCAGGGAGCGAGCGAGGCTCCAAAACCAAACAGCCTTGACTTCAAAATACTGGGTTTAGCACCGGGAAATATTGCACTTGCCAGGAAAACACCCCGAGCTCGGAGGAGGGAGGAAAAGCTCAGCCCCCGAGGGTTTGGCAGCTTTGGCTTTGAGACCCCTCCCTCCCTCCCTCGCCACCTCCCAGCCCTGCACAGCCCCGGGCTCAGCACAAACAGCGACTTTTGTGGTTCTGGGGAAATCCAGCCTGGGCCCAGCTCCGAGCCTGCTCAGGCTCCAGAGCCGGGCTCTGCTCCAGAGCTGCCTTCTGCTCCCCCGAGCCCCAGAAATGCCCCAGTCCGGCTCGGCCCAGTCCAGTCCAGTCCAGCCCAGCTCAGCCCGGCTCAGCTCAGCCCAGCCCAGCTCAGCTCAGCTCAGCCCAGCTCAGCTCAGCTCAGCCCAGCCCAGCCCAGCCCAGCCCAGCTCAGCTCAGCCCAGCCCAGCTCAGCTCAGCCCCGCTCCTGGCAGCACAGTTTCCATTTCTGGCACACATTTCCAGGTGTGGGCCTGGCCCAGCTCCCTGTGCCCAGATCAGAAACTCCGTGGGTGTGAAAGTCGCTAAATCCAAACAAGGAGGAGCCACCGCGGTGAGGGCACGGCCGAGCTCCTTTAGGGGAATTGCTAGGATAGGGCCATCCCGGGGACACTGCCACCCCAGTGACATCCCCGTGCAACCCCAGTGACATCCTGGGGTCAGTGCCGCCCCAGTGCCACCCCAGTGCCACCCCAGTGCCACCCCAGTGCCGCCCTGCCCGCGGCCGGGAGGAGCCGGGCACCCCCGGGAAGGGAGCAGGAGAAGCCTGAGCAGGGCTCTGCAGCAGAAAAACCTTTCCTGCAAGGACACTGCGGCACGGAGCTTTCCACGGAGCTTCCAGGCTCATCCGGGCTCATCCCGGCTCATTCCCAGCTCATCCCGGTTCATTCCCAGCTCATTCCCAGCTCATCCCGGCCCATCCCGGGTCCCCGGGCGGGCTGGGGCAGCGCTGGGAACACCAGGGCAGCCAGCCCAGGCTCCCCATCCCCATCCCCTCCTGCAGGGAACGGCTCCGGGCTGGAACCGGGAGCGCTGTCCGGCCCCGCTCCAGCCCTGGGTCCAGCCCCGGGTCCAGCCCCGCTCCAGCCCTGGGTCCAGCCCCGGCTCCAGCCCCGCTCCAGCCCCGGCTCCAGCCCCGCTCCAGCCCCGCTCCAGCCCCGCTCCAGCCCCGGCTCCAGCCCCGCTCCAGCCCCGCTCCAGCCCCGCTCCAGCCCCGCTCCAGCCCCGCTCCAGCCCTGGGTCCAGCCCCGCTCCAGCCCTGGGTCCAGCCCCGCTCCAGCCCTGGGTCCAGCCCCGCTCCAGCCCCGCTCCAGCCCTGGGTCCAGCCCCGCTCCAGCCCTGGGTCCAGTCCCGCTCCAGCCCCGCTCCAGCCCTGGGTCCAGCCCTGGGTCCAGTCCCGCTCCAGCCCCGCTCCAGCCCTGGGTCCAGCCCTGGGTCCAGCCCCGGCTCCAGCCCCGCTCCAGCCCCGCTCCAGCCCTGGGTCCAGTCCCGCTCCAGCCCCGCTCCAGCCCTGGGTCCAGTCCCGCTCCAGCCCCGCTCCAGTCCCGGCTCCAGCCCCGCTCCAGCCCTGGGTCCAGTCCCGCTCCAGCCCCGCTCCAGCCCCGCTCCAGCCCCGCTCCGGCCCCGCTCCAGCCCCGGCTCCAGCCACAGACGAGCTCCCGCTGCAGAGCGCTTCCAACAACTGCCAAGGAATCCCAGCCAGAGGAATGATAAAGATTTTAACTTACAGGAAATGCTGCTATTAAATAATATTTAAGTCTTAATTATATTTTAAACCGGCCATTTTAGAAAAAAAGAAGTTCTATTACGGTGCTTTTGTAGTTAAAGGTCTGTCAACATTTCCATTTTAAACCTTCATTTCTAGGGGGTTTATAATTTGGCCATAAAAATTCATTCTAGGCTGGAACTTGGCAAACAGGGGCTCAGCCTAGGAGCAATATTTTTTATTATCCAATTTGGTTTAAATTGGTTTGGCCGTTTTTAAGTTATAGGAGTGTAAAAAATAAACGTTTACTGGTTTCAGATGCCTTCTCGAGCTTATTATTATTCAAAATTAGCCTTCCCCCTCCCCACCTCCAAAAATACCTTCGGCGAGAGGTGGGGGAGAGCATCGGGCTCTGCTGACAATCCAGGAGTTACGGCTCAAATTAATTCCCTCCTTTTCCTGCCAAGAGCCCAGGAGCTCCTGGAGGCCGCCCCGACTCCAGCCCTGCGAGGCTGCAGCTCGTGCAGGGGCTGCAGCGGCCCCGGCTGCCGGCAGAACTCGCTGGAAAGCTGCATGGCTGGAAAGCTGCATGGCTGGGAAAGCTGCATGGCTGGAAAGCTGCATGGCTGGAAAGCTGCATGGCTGGAAAGCTGCATGGCTGGAAAGCTGCATGGCCGGAAAGCGGCATGGCTGGAAAGCTGCATTGTTGGAAAGCTGCATGGTTGGGAAAGCTGCATTGTTGGAAAGCTGCATTGTTGGAAAGCTGCATGGTTGGGAAAGCTGCATTGTTGGAAAGCAGGGATGCAGTTCTGGGAGATGCTCCTCGTCAGGGCTCTCCGCTGAGGCTCCCCACAAAAAGGCACCGCTGGGAAGGGGCCGCGGGCGGGCGACTGCAATTCCCGAGCACAGAACTCCGGAGTTTCCTGAGGTTTCTGGAGCAGCCCCAGAGCCAGCTGGGGCTGCAGGGACACGGCTCTGACCGTCCCCAGAGCCAGCTGGGGCTGCAGGGACACGGCTCTGACCGTCCCCAGAGCCAGCTGGGGCTGCAGGGACACGGCTCCGACCGTCCCCAGACCCAGCTGGAGCTGCAGGGACACGGCTCCGACCGTCCCCACGTGCCAAGGGCGGCTGAGGCGCAGCCAGGCCAGCACAGGAGCATTCCACCCCTGCTCCCCAGCTAAATTCCGAGTTTTCTGTGCAGGGAGGGGCAGCAGCAGCGCTCGGGAGGGGCTGTGGGGCTTGTGTGGGGAGGGCTGGCACGGCTGGGGCTGCAGGGCTGGAGGTGGCATGGGAGCTGCTCCCCGGGACACCCAGCCCTGCGCTTGGCTCCTGGTGACACGGAGCACCCAGCCCCGTGGTGTCCTGGTCACCGTGGTGTCCCCAGAGCTGAGACCAGCCCCACGGTGTCCTGGTCACTGTGGTGTCCTGGTCACTGTGGTGTCCTGCTCACCTGGTCACTGTGTCCCCTCCTCCCTGCCCACTCCCACTCCCCTCTTTTCCTGCCTTTTCCCTGCCCAGGAGCTGCTCCCAGGGCCAGGACAGCGCTGGGGATCCCCTCCCTCGCTGGCCGTGGGGTGAAGCTGTGCCAGGAGCAGGCACGGCTCAGGTGCCACAGCTGGAAACGCCGCGGGGACACGGTGCCACCCCACAGCTGGAAACGCCAGGGGGACACGGTGCCACCCCACAGCTGGAAACGCCGCGGGGACACGGTGCCACCCCACAGCTGGAAATGCCAGGGGGGACACGGTGCCACCCCACAGCTGGAAACGCCGCGGGGACACGGTGCCACCCCACAGCTGGAAACGCCGCGGGGACACGGTGCCACCCCACAGCTGGAGCGGTGACAGCCAAGGGGAAAAGGCCCATCTTCCCCCCTCTGCACACCCTATAAAGGGAATAATCCACATTGCTTTGGATTATACAAGCCCCAAAGCCCAGCTCAGCCAATGGCAGGAGCTCATCCATTACTGGGCAATAGAGATTTAAGGGATAATGGCCATGGCAGCAGAGTATACAAAGCAATAAACTGCTTTTGAGGTTGGTTAAATGCCAAGTGATGCTGAGGCCTCGACGCCATAAACATTATTTCTATTATATGACAAGATAAGAGGATACAATAAACCAGTGAGAAGAGGGGGGGAAAAAAAAAAAATTCATTTTCTGGCCTCGTGAAAAGTTCTGGGCTCGGCGTTTCCTGGACGCTGCACAAAGCAGCACCTCCGAGCAAGGGTTTAGGGGGAATAAATTGGTAAATTAAGGGGGGGTTTAAAAAGCAAACGATTGTCTGAGGAAATGGCCTGGATAACTGGAGCTCTGGAATTAGGGCCGGAGGGATGATTTGTGTGCCTTGTAAAAGGGAAACGCTGCGCAGGGAGGGAGGGCAGGGCTGGGGAAGTCGTGCTCCCTGTTAAATATATTCAGTACCACGGTCCTGCCGCTGGCTTGGGCAGCAGGAGCAGCCAAACCGTTTCATTAACGAGGATATTCCTGCACAAGGATGCTCTGGAGAGCCTGGAGCAGCCCAGGGCTGGCATCTGCTGGGGCCTTGAGGGGGTTTGGGGCCGTTTTCCAAGGGGAAGGTGGATCCAGACACGGAGAAACTTCCCTGTGGCTCCCGAAGCAGCAGCCGAAGCCCCCTCGGCTCTGGAGCTGTGCTACAGGTACCTTAATGAGCCAACTGAAGGTTTAATTCCCTAATTAACGAGGTGGAGCTGTCCCACCGCCTGTCCCAGCCCTGGAGCGGCTGGAATTTGGAGCTTGGGAGGGTGATTAGCAGCACACACCACCCCGATCCATTTCACCAGGAAACCCTGGCTCCAGGCACCCCTCTCCGCTTTCCAGGGGCATTCCAGAGGCAGGGGCCTGCTCCAGCTCCCTGCTGCCCTTCCAGGGGCAGGAACAGCCCCATTCCCTCGCTCGGAGCCGGCAGGGGGACACTCAGCACCTGTCCCTGCGGGCAGGCTCCGGATGCTCGACCTTGGCCGGGATCTTTTACCGGCAGCATCCGCGGCACATTCCGGGTCAGCTGTGCCACCCCGGCCGGCTGCTGGCAGCTGGGAGCTGGGAGAATCCCAAAATAACCCCCCCTGCAGCCCTGGCAACCCCAAACATGTTTACAGCCCGCTGCACGCCCCGGCCGCGCTGCTCGGCTATTCTGGGTGCCCTCCTCGCTGCCCTCAGCAGCTTCTCCTGGAGGAAAAAGGGAGGAAAAAGGAAGGGAAAAGGGTTTAAGGCATAAAAGATGGGGCTGGTGTCAGCTACAGAGGCAAGGAGGCAGCTGCTGGGGCAAAGAATTAAATGGGAAGCAAAAGAATTTGATTTTTAACCTTACACAAAAGGGGGAATCAGTGCTGGTTCCGCAGAGCTCAGCTTGGTTCTGCCATTCCTGCTCCTCCTCCCAATCCCAGGGAGCTGGAGGAGGCTGATCCCGAATTTCAGCGAGCAAAAAAGGGACTGGGCACCTTGGGGCACCTTGTCCCACATTTATCCTCCCTCCCCACAGCTCCCAGCTGTGCTCATCCCAAGGATCCACCGTGCTCATCCCAAGGATCCACCGTGCTCATCCCAAGGATCCTGCTGTGCTCATCCCAAGGATCCTGCTGTGCTCATCCCAAGGATCCCGCTGTGCTCCCTGGCCCAGCAAAGCTCAGCCCAGCCAGGACTGGCTCAGGACAGGGGCTGAGGGCTGAGCAGGGCTTGGCAAGGCTCCGTGCCAGGCTCAGGTGCAAAATCCCAGGGAGAACACCGGGATTTACACCGGGAGCTCTGGAGTGGGGTTTGATGGGATGCCCGGAATTCCACAGGGAGGATCCTCTGCCCTACAAACCAGGCTGGCCTGGAATTCAGCCCCACTTCCCCCTCTGCCGGGGCTGGAAGCGCTTCCCGTGGAGCTGGGCTGGATCCTCACGCCCCAGCCCCGCTCTGAAGGACGTTCTGGGAAAAGCGCGCACGAGGTCAGGCTGGATCCCCATGAATCATCCCGCTCGGAATTACCAGGATTCCAGCATTTCCATATTAACATGAAGAATTGTCGGAATTACCCATAAGCAGCAGGCTGGAACAGCGAGAGGAGGAAGCAGCCACCTTTATATGTCATTTGTGGGAGATTGTGGGAGATTAAATTTAAATACATTGTTGTTTGCCTTAATTGCTTGTTTGAAGCCGATTTTAAGGCCGTGTGATTGAAGGGCTCACACCATTAAGTGCTCAAACACAGCTAATACATTTTATAAATGGCCTGCACAATTTCACAGGCAGAGAAGTTTCAGATAAAAAGCAGCCTCCCAAAAAAAAAAAAAAAAAAAATAGAAAGAAAGAAAAGAAAAAAGAAGAAAAGGCAAAAGGAGGAAGTTCACCTGCAAGGGGAGGAGGAAGGATCTGGGTGAGGCTCGTGCCACGATGCTCAGAAAGCTGGGAAACCCTAAATATGTGTTTTTAAAGTCCCCAGGAGTTCCCAGGTGAGGGGTTGGACCCATTTGTGTGCTCCAAAAAGAAACAACAGCAGGGATCCCACAGAGGAGGCTCTCTGGGCATGCAGAGCTCAGTTCAATTTGATTTAAAGCCCCACAAGAGGCAGGAAGGTGTTAAACAAACTGAGGAACTGGAGACACACACAGGGTCCTTGGGATGGGTTATCATTCCCAAACCCAGGAAGGCTCGGTGAGCACGTCCCCTGACATCTGACCCAGAGCCACAACTCCCAAAACAAGAAACTCGGAGGTGCCAGTGCTCCAGAACAGACAACCCCAAACCCTGCTGGGCTGGGCCCAGGCTGCACTTCCAGGGCAGCCCCAGCTTCCAGCAGATCCCACCAAATCAGCAGCAATTCCATCATCCCCCAGCTTCCAGCAGATCCCACTAAATCAGCCCCAGCAGCAATTCCATCATCCCTCTGTTCCTCCCAGTACCAAGTGCCAGACTGGAGCCCCTGAGCTCAGCCTTGGGACAGCAGCATTTTCCCTGGAAATGGAAGGAAAAGGGGATGGGGAGGTGTGACTGGAGGAGGATGGGCCTCCTCCACCTCTCTCACCCTGGGACACTCCGCAGCAGCTCCAGGGAGCAGAAATTCCCAATGGGCACGGAAAAAAGCCCATCCCAAAATAGCATTTTGGGGACCATTTACCACAGCCCATCACCTGTCACATTCCCAGCTGCTCCAGAGGAGGAACTCGGGAGCCTCCTGGCCCTGGAGGGCTGAGGGTTTTATCTCCGGGAACGGGAGGCCAGGGCAGCACAACCCCAGCCCGGGGGGTTCTGCTGTGAGCTGAGAGCTCAACCAGGACCAGAGCCCTGCAGATCCTGTGAGCTCAGAGCTCAACCAGGACCAGAGCCCTGCAGATCCTGTGAGCTCAGAACCAGGACCAGAGCCCTGCAGATCCTGTGAGCTCAGAACCAGGACCAGAGCCCTGCAGATCCTGTCAGCTGAGAGCTCAGAACCAGGACCAGAGCCCTGCAGACCCCGGCTCTGCTTTCCTCCCGGGATCCCATGGAGCGCTCCAGCTCCGGGATAAACCGGCCCCAACCCCATTAAACCCCGTTAAACCCCATTAAACCCCATTAAACCCCAAAGCAGCTCGTACCTGTCCGCAGCCCGGGGCGCTGCACACGAAGGGCCTGTCGTCACCCATCCTTCAGCAGCCTGGGGAGCAGAGAAGGGACAGAAATCCTTAAATGGCCCCAGAAATCCCCCAAGCACCAGCAGGAGCTGCCCCTCTGCTGGGACATCGTTCATCAGAGGATGGGAGTTACTGCAGCCGGGGTTCGGGATTTGGGAGGGGCTGGGTGGGGTTTTACAGCTGGAAGGGAACCTGGAAAGGTGTGGGAGCTTCCCGGGGTTTCACCATCACCCAGAGGAGCTCCTGAGGCTCGGTGTCACCTCCTGCAAGGTGGGGACCCTGCTCAGCCCTGCGGAGGGGCGGCAGCAAAGCCCCCCCAGCACGGCCCGATCCGCCCTCCCTCGGTATCTATGGGATCAGGGAAAATCCTGGGACCCACAGGGATCATCAAAGGCAGCCCTGGACGAACCCAAGAATCCCCCCCATGCAAACAAACCAGCAGGGACAGTGGCAATCCACAGGAAAACAAAGTGCGAGCGAGCAGCCATCAAATAAATCCAAGGCCTCTCTCTGCACCGGTTATATTTTCAATGGGAGAGAACTAAAATTTGTCATTTAATTAATTAAGGGATTATAGGAGTGGTGCTCCGTTTTACAAGGCAATAATCGGGCTCCCCAGTGGGTAAGCTACAAGGCTGATGGCAGGGGCAGTTTATCACGGATTACAGCCAAGGATAACAAAACACTCACTCCTATTATGCTACAAGTGAAGCTGTTCTCATTAATAAAAAATAAGAGTAAATAAAGAAAAACCCTCCCCCCCAGTCTCAAACTCAAGAAATAACGGTTCTCTCCACCCACTGATATTTTTACAGCAGGATTTTAAAAAGCTGGAATAAAGCAAATGCTCTCTCCTCAGGAAGCTGCTGTGGGAACACGCTCGGGGCTGCTCCAGGGGGCTTCCAGCACCTCCTGCTCCGAGCTGGGAGATGCTGGAATGCCAGGAAGGGAGCCAGGACTGGGGAGAGAAGGGTTTTGCACTTGCAGCCCTGAGGGTTGGTATTTTTAGGAACTGTGTGAGAAGCAGCTCCAAGAATGCAGCTGGGCAGGAGCGGCCCCTTCTGCTCCCCAGGAAAGGAATCAATGAGCTGATTAAAATGAACAAATCTGGTGATTCTTCTGCTGCAGGAGGTGAATTCCCTGCCCTCAGCCACGGCAGCAAGACCCGAAGGCTGACGAGAGGGGAGCTGTGATCCCACAAAAACCGGAGGCAGAGATGCCCAGCGCTGGGCTGGGTCTGGATTTATGGAGCCGAACTCCGGGGACTGTGCACGCAGGAACGGGGATAAACGAACCTGGCACCAACAGGAACGGGGGAACAGAGGCACCCAAACATCAGGGATGGCCCCAGAAATCCCCAGAAGTGACACAGGAGGTGGCGGAGCAGGGCACAGCAGCAGCTCGGGACAGCGGGAAGGGCAAATCCTGCCCAAGCCTCGAGGTGACAACAAAACTCTGGAGGGGGACACAGCCAGGACACTCCAAACTGGGAACTCGGGGATCCCAAACACTGCCCCAGTGCTGCTGAGGGCACGGGGATCCCCTCCATCCCGAGGCACCTGATCCCACTGCTCCTGTGGGAACAGGGATCCCCTCCATCCCGAGGCACCTGATCCCACGGTTCCTCCCCTCCTGACCCACCCAAATCACCTGGGCTGGCTGGAAGTGACACCCAGAGCGTGTCCAGCCCCCTCAGAGCCCCTTCCCTGCAGGCCCTGCTCCAGAGCCAGAGCTGAGCACTTGCCATGGTTCCAGCCTCCCACGGGATCTCCTGATCCCTCTGGATCCCCTTCCCACCTTCAGCTGCAGCAGCTTTAACTCCTCCCCAAAGCAGCAGCTTCTCTGAAATCAAAGTCTGAGTTTTACAGACCCACAAGGGCTGCCCAGGATCCAAGGAAAACCAGAACATTCCCTTCCCCTGCCGCCCCCCGGAGCCCCTGTTCACGCTGGGCTGAGCCGGCTTCTCCCCCCATCTCCCAAATTCCCGCTCCTTTCCCGCGGAACGCTGCCAGCCCAGCTGCTGCTGTCCCCACGGTGCCTCGGCCCATAAACCCCGAGTGGTCCCAGGCCGTGTTCCCGGAGCCATCAACAGCAGCAGAGCCCGTTATCCCGGGCCAGACATTCCAGGGGGGAATGCTGCAGTCCCTGGGCAGGAATCAGCCCCGTTCCACGCTCGAGGCCAGCAATCACAGCGCAGCCTTCCCGAACTGTCCCCCGCTGGCACCTCCTGGCAGCCGGCCCAAAGCTCTGCTTGCAAACACTCTGGGAGGAAGGGGCAGCACAAGGATGACGTTTCCAAAGCCCCCCTGGCACTTCTGGAGCTTTTCCTCCAAGGTGCTCCACGCATGCCTGGCCTGAGCCACAGGAGGTGATGTGTGGGACACGGGAAGGGTCCCAGGCTGCCCCCCCAGCCCGGCCTGCCCTCCCTCACACGCTTTGGGATCGGGCTTTGTGCTGGGGAAGCTCCCACGGGGCTGTCCCAGACGGGATAGAGGAGAGCTGAGGCTGGAAGCATCTCAAGCCAGGATCTGGGAATCTGAGTATCTTCTGGAAGGAACTCCCTGGACCTCAGCTCTGGATGCTGGGGATAGGGCTGGGCTGGAAAACACTCTAAAAATAAGGCTCTATTGTTGTCCTGGCACGTGACTCGTGTGGCAGGAATGCTGGTGCCCAACTGCATCTGGGCACTGCAGGGAGGGCGGGAATGCACTGGGAATGGCACCGGGAATGGCACTGGGAATGGCACCGGGAATGCACCGGGAATGGCACCGGGAATGGCACTGGGAACGCACCGGGAATGCACCGGGAACAGCACTGGGAATGGCACCGGGAATGGCACCGGGAATGGCACCGGGAACACACCGGGAATGGCACCGGGAATGGCACCGGGAATGGCACTGGGAATGGCACTGGGAATGGCACCGGGAATGGCACCAGGAATGGCACCGGGAATGGCACCGGGAACACACCGGGAATGGCACCAGGAACAGCACCGGGAATGGCACCGGGAATGGTCACACACACCCCAGATGGGATGAGTGCTCAGACACAATCCCCGCTGCCCTCAGGCCTGCAGGAACAAGCCCAAGCGAAGGTGCAGCTGAAGGTGAGGTGCCTGTACCAGGAAAAGGCACAAGCGAGGCAGGAGTTAAAGTCGGGATGAGCCTGAGCTCCGTGGGATTAATTCTCAGAGCCCGAGGAGTGGCCAGGCCACCCCAGCTCCGTCTGGGTGACTCTGCCGAGCCCCGGGAGCCGTGCCAGGAGCGGCTCCAGCAACCCCAGCCCAGCACAAACAAACCCATTCAAACACAGGCGCTGCTCCAGGCACCGGCCCAGCCCCGAGCGCGGGCAGGGGGAGAGCAGAGAAAGCCACAATAAACGAGATTATTATGGATGGCTGCAGATCTGGGCTGGAGAAGCCTCTGGCTCCCAGGAGAATACACAAACCCCTGGCAGCCGGTGGCAGTGCCAACCCCAGCGCGCTCCAGGAGAGGGAAGGCAGCCCCCACTGCCATCTCCAGCCCAGGAGCAGGAGGAAGCAGCAGGCTCTGCCCCCAGGCTCTGCTGAGCAGCCCGAGATTTCCCACTGAAAATGCGAGGAAGGAAGCAGAGTGCTGAGGCTGGGCCAGGAAAGGCTCCTTGTTGTGCTGAGGGCAGTCCTGGCCAGCCCCGAGCTTCCTGAGCCTCGGGATGAACGTTCGGCACTCGGGACGGGCTGGGGGCAGCGGGGTCACCCAGAGAGCGCAGGGACAGAGCCCTGTCCTGGCCAGGCTGGCTGTGCCCTCCCTGTGCCAGCCTGGGGACGGCTGAGAGCACCGTGACCCATCCTCAGATGAGGCAACAACAGCAGCTCAAGCCCTCCAAGAGCCAGCCTGGCCCCGCGCTCTCAGTGGAGACACCGGGCACGGAGCTGCTCCTGCCCCTCGGGGTGCCCGGAGCTGCCTCTCCCAGCTGGGATCCACCCATGGAAATTGCGAAAGACTTTCAGTTTTGCAGGGAGAGGCCCCCTTGGGCCCAAACTCCGACTTTCAAGTTATTTTGGGGTGTGAGGGAAGGAGGGAGGGTGTTTGCTTTGTAACCAAAAAGCTGCGAGAGCTGAAAATTGTCCTGTGGGAAAGGAGGCCAAGAGCCTGGGCTGTAAAAGCTGCTTTGGAGGCACAACAGCCTCACGCTTCGTGGGCTTGGTAAAGCAAAGCAAACCCAACTGTATAAACTGGAATATTGGCAGGGAATTCGCTGGAAACAAATCCCCCCCAGCCACAGAGTGTTTAACGAGTCGTTTGCAGAGAAACCTCAGCCAAGTCCAAGCATTTCCCTCGGGGCTGGGCCTTTCTGGGCGTTCAGGGAGAGGATCCTCACCAAGCCAGGACCTCATCGCCTCGGGGGTGTCGGAGATGTGCAAAACCCTCATTTCTCGCTTGGAAGTGCCTTAAAACAGCCTTGGAGCGGCACCATTCCTGTCAGAACCTGACATCTGGCCCGAAAGTGACTCCAAGTGACTCCCAAAGCCCTCCCAGGAGCAGATGGACCGCAGAGAAATTCCAAAAAGGGTTTGGGAAAAGGGTCAAACCTGTTGGGAAGGGACAGAGACCTCACAGGGTCACTGCAGCGCCCTGACCTTGGCCACAGCACCTGGACAGGGAATTTGGGAGCTCCCACAAAACACAGCAGCGAGTTTGGGCACCGCTCCGTGGCACTCGGTGGCTCCAGGAAAGGTCGGAGCAGCCTCCAGGAGCTCCAGCTGCCCCAAGGGCATGACCTGAGCCTGCCCCCAGGAAAAAGCAAACCCAAACTGCCCCCAGGAGCTCCAGGAAAAGGCTCTTCCTCCTCCTCCCAGCCTCCCCCAGCAGCAATTCCAGAGGCAGAGGCCGCCAGGCTCCGCAGGATCCGGGGTGGCCTCTGTGCCGGCATCAGGGCGATCCATCTCGGGCTGTGCCGGAGATCTACGGCGGCACAGGGAAATAATTCAGCTTTACGGGAGGAAGGAAAGGCCTCGGAGAGCCACCGCTCCTCACCCAGCCCGGGTAATTACAAGGAAGCCACGGCGGCCTCGGAGAGCGCAGTATTTTACCTCGGAAATGCCTGAGTGACCCAGAAGCTGGAGTCCCATTTCCTGAAATTATTTCACCACTTCAGAGCCCTTGTTTCAATGAAAGCTGCTGCAAACGAGGCATGAGAGCCCCGAGCTGAGCTGGAACATATTTCCCCTGCCAATGCGCGTGGATGCTTTGAAGGGAAGAGCAAAGTCAGGGCTGCCCGGAGCGAGGAGCGGGAGAGCCTGGGAGGCAAAGGAGCCCCTACGGATAAAACCCTGCCCGTGAATCCAAACAGCGGAGCCAGGGCAGGACGGGGAGGCCCCGCACTGCTCTCCCCATAAAATAAAAATACTCTGTCCCACCTGTTACCATTCCATCCCGCCCGGGCACCTCCCTTTACTCAGCTCTCGGAGCCTCGCGCGCTTTGGCGGCACCGTTGTTTGATGCACGAGCCTAAAAACCCAAGAGCAGCCAGAAATATTCCAGGAGAAGGTTTGCAGAGAAACCCCAGGCGCTGCAGTGGGGTTTAAGTGGACAGAATTTGGGTTAAACTTGGCCAGGACCTGGGTGAAGCCAGAACTTTCCGGGTCTGGGCCAAGCAGATTTGAAGAAGCGGAGAGTGGAGAGCAGGACCCGGAGGTCCACTGAGGATTCCAAGCAGGAACCCAGACAAAAGCTGGGAATGCTGTGCTGGGAGAGCTGACTGAACCCAGTTTTAGTCCCTCCACTTCTCACACACCTCCAGCCCACAGAGAAACCACCTCTGGTTCCTCAGGGAAGCCGCTGGGTGACCCCACCCTTCTCATCCCGATCCCACAAATCCCTTAAAGCCAAAACTGTGAATTCCAAGGTCGATTGGAATGGGGAGAAAATAATTGATGAATTCCAGGAAGCAACAGGTCCCCAGTGCTGAAGGCCTCTCACCAAAAGGTTCTTTTCTGGCAGCGTTCCATCCCTGGCTGCAGCACAGCTCGGTGCTGAACGAGGAGGGAAGAGCAGTTTGGGAAACCTGGCCTCGATTCCCAGTGCCAGGAACGGGAACAGAAAAAAAAGGAGGAAAAAAAGAAGGAGAAAAAAGATAAAATAATAAAACAAAGAAGGCAAAGAAAGAGAAGGCCCCAAGAAAGTCCGAAGGATAAATAAATCCAAACAGAGGCAGGGCAGCATCACGTGGGATGCAGCAGAAAAGGAGTCCAAAGCCAAATCCAAACCAGAGCTCCCTCCCCGCCACACAAAACCAGCCCGTGGGCACGGAGCCTGCTCCAGGGAGCCCTTCCAAGCACGGCTCCAGCACGGAGCAGCTCCCAGCCCTCCCTGCCTCGTCCCTGCGATGCTGAGAGCAGCTCCAAGGAGCGGGGAGGGAGGATTCCCCTCCTCGGGGTGGACAGTAAAGGTCAGCCGGACCCCACCCCACAGCCCTGGCTGTCCCCCAGCCCCGCTGCTGCTTCCTCTCTCCAACTTCCTCATTTTCCAAAGCCAGGGGGATTCCCATCCCAAATCCCCCTTTAATCCATGCTCTGGCCGGGCTCAGAGGGATTTTGGAAGAAATGGGAATAGAGACATGGATGAGAAGCTGGAATTGGTTTTGCCGTGTCCTTCCACGCTTCCCAGCTGTCCCCGGGACCTTCCAGAGCTGCCCCGAGCAGGGAGGGCTCCTGCACCTGCCCAGGTGGGGCCAGCACCTCTGTGTGCACCTGCAGCTCAACCCCAACAACCCCCAGCACCACTGGGACCTGCTGGGAAGCTCTGGACAACACTGGGGAATCAGGAACATCGAGAAAGCAGAAATAAAACAGAAATCCACGGCAGAGACGAGCCCTGGGCACAGCAGGGCCGAGTCAGAGTGAAAGAGGAATCTCCAGAGGGAGGATTAACACATTCCCAAAGTTTGTGTGAAGCCTTTTCCTGCTCCGAGCAGAGGGAAGGAGAGCCCGAATCTCAGGGCTCTGCTGCAAACCCTGCCCAGCCCGAGCTGCTCGGTGCCACAGGGATGCTGGCAGCTTGGGAGGGACACGGGAGAACACACAAATCCCGGGAAAAGACTGAAATTCCTGCACGTGGAGCGGTGAGGAGGGTGGACACAACCCCTGGGGGCTCGCTGGGGAAGTGCCCAGTGTCCCACAGCTCAGGACCACCAAGGGCTGGCACACAAAACCAGAAAAGGGCTGGTTTCAGGTTCCCAAAGCAGACAGGCCTATGGGAAACCAACTCCCAGCTCAAATCCCAACCAGCTCACAGGACCAGGATCAAAACCCTTTCCTGAGAGGTGTTCCACACCCTCCCCACACCAGGCAGGATCGGAGCCGCCACAGGGCTCACCCCAGTCCTGCCACAGGAGCTGGGTGTGAGCTGAACCTCCCCGAGAGGGGATGTCCATCCTCCGACAGGGAATGTCCATCCTCCGACAGGGAATGTCCCCCTCTGACAGGGAATGTCCACCCTCTGACAGGGAATGTCCCCCTCTGACAGGGAATGTCCATCCTCTGACAGGGAATGTCCATCCTCCGACAGGGAATGTCCCCCTCTGACAGGGAATGTCCATGCTCTGACAGGGAATGTCCCCCTCTGACAGGGAATGTCCATCCTCTGACAGGGAATGTCCATCCTCCGATAGGGAATGTCCCCCTCTGACAGGGAATGTCCCCCTCTGACAGGGAATGTCCATCCTCTGACAGGGAATGTCCCCCTCTGACAGGGAATGTCCATCCTCCGACAGGGAATGTCCATCCTCTGACAGGGAATGTCCATCCTCTGACAGGGAATGTCCATCCTCCGACAGGGAATGTCCATCCTCTGACAGGGAATGTCCCCCTCTGACAGGGAATGTCCATCCTCCGACAGGGAATGTCCATCCTCTGACAGGGAATGTCCATCCTCTGACAGGGAATGTCCATCCTCCCTGAGAGGGAATGTCCATCCTCCGACAGGGAATGTCCATCCTCTGACAGGGAATGTCCCCCTCTGACAGGGAATGTCCATCCTCCGACAGGGAATGTCCATCCTCTGACAGGGAATGTCCATCCTCCGACAGGGAATGTCCATCCTCTGACAGGGAATGTCCATCCTCTGATGGGAACCTGGTGGCTCTGCCCACCTGCCTCTCCCCTCTCCAAACACTGCAGTTATTCTTCATCCCTGCTGAGAAAAGCCCCCAGCCAAGCAGGAATTGCCGCTGGATTCTGATCCAGAGCTGCTTGAGGGACAGTTACTGGTGAGGCCAAGAACTGGAGAACCCCTCTGGATCATCCCCAGGGGAACAAAGTCCCAAGAGGCAGAATAAGACATGAATAACCTGGAAGGGTGTCCTTAGAGGGACCTGGAAGGGGAAGGAGACGGCACCTCCACAGGGACAACAGTGGGACTGGGAAAAGCAGCAGAATGTGGGAAGAGTGGCAAAGAAAGGGGCAGGAGGAATGAAACGGGGAGACCTGAGCACGAACAAGGAGTTTGTGTGTTCACACCCGAGCCAGGTAATCCCTTCCCTCAGCAGGGCTGGGGGCTCCTGGAGCAGGAACAGCTCCGAGAAGGATCGGTGGGATCACCAGTGCCAGGAAAGGTGAGCAGGTGCAGGTGAGCCCTCCCCACTTCCACCAGCTCACAGTCAGCCCTCAATTCCCGGTGGGAATTAACCCCTGACTTGAGAACAAACTCCTTCAACTCCAGTTCCTGATGTGTGCTCCTTCCTGCTGCTCCCTTCACCCAGGGCCCCAAACGCAGCCCAGGGGCTCCTGCGGCCCCGGGACCCCCAGCTCCCCTGACAGCCCCTCCCCATGTCCCGGGACCCCCAGCTCCCCTGACAGCCCCTCCACATGTCCCGGGACCCCCAGCTCCCCTGACAGCCCCTCCCCATGTCCCGGGACCCCCAGCTCTGAGGTCCCGCACTCGCCACCCCACATCTCCTCAGGGCACTGAGGGGTCTCCCCCACCCCCAAATTCCCCCTCATCATCCAAAGCCTCACCCGAGCCCCTCAGGGCTCCTCCTGCCTCTCCAGGGTTCACCCCAGCATCCTTCTCCCTTTAAACCCCCGCACATCTGCAAACCCCCAGGGTCACTGCCCCCTGTCCGCACCCCTCATATCCCCCAAGAGCCCCCACCCTTAAGCTCCCTGCAGACCCCCCAGTCCCGCTGACTGTCCCCGAAATTCCGGGGCTCCCCCCGGGCGCTCCCAGCCCCATTCCGGGGCTCCCCCCGTGTCTCCCCAGCCCCATTCCGGGGTTCCCCTCAGCCCTGAGCGCCCCCAGCCCCATTCCGGGCCCCCCCCCGGGCCCCCCGCGCTCCCCCAGGCACCGCCCGGGCCCCTCACAGCCCCTCGGCCCCGCCCCCGGGGCGGGGCTTGGCCACAGAGCGGCGGCCCCTCGCCCGCCATTGGCCGCCGCGCCCGCCGCTCAGGGGCTGCGCGCGATGCGATTGGCCGGGGCGCGCTGTCACTCAGCGCGGGGCCGAGGCGGGCGGAGCCGCTGCCTCACGAAAACTCAGGGAGAGTTGTGGGGGGAGGGGCCGGCCGGGGCTCCCGCCGCTCCCGGAGCTGCCCCGCGGCCACCGCGGAACCTCTCGGGGCGGCCGCGCTCCCGCCGTGCCCGAGCCGCCGTTACCTGAGGGAGCCGGGCCGGGTCCTCACGCTGGCGCCGCTCGCGCTGGGGCTCCCGCCGCCCCCCCCCGCCCCGCGCGCGAGGCTCTCGCGAGACCCGCGGGGAGGGAACGGCGCGGCGGCCAATGAGATGCACCGGGGGCGGGGCCTCGGCAGCGAAGGGGCGTGTGCGTCACGCCCAGTGGGCGTGGCCAGAGACAGGCCCCGCCCACGAGGCTCCGCGCGCTGCGGGGACCGCGACACGTGAGGAGTGGGGACACACCTGGGACACCCCGGGACACCCCCGGGACACACCTGGGACACCCCTGGGACACCCCCGGGACACCCCGGGATACACCTGGGACACACCTGGGACACCCCGGGACACACCTGGGACACACCTGGGACACCCCGGGACACCCCCGGGACACACCTGGGACACCCCCGGGACACCCCCGGGACACCCCCGGGACACACCTGGGACACCCCGGGACACCCCCGGGACACCCCGGGCCACCCCCGGGATACACCTGGGACACACCTGGGACACCCCGGACACCCCCAGGACACACCTGGGACACCCCGGGACACCCCGGGACACACCTGGAACACCCCGGGATACACCTGGGACACCCCGGGATACACTTGGGACACCCTGGGACACACCTGGGACACCCCGGGACACACCTGGGACACCCCGGGACCCCCAGGGCACCCCGAGACACGGACACGCCAGCCCCGCAGCCCCTCCCCTCTAAGGTGTCCCGCAGGGATGGATGCAGGTGACAGCCCAGGTGCTCTCGGGCATCAGTGTCCCCTTGGGGACATGGCCGAGAGTGGCAGCCAGGCTCAGCCCAGAGGGGACAGCGCCACCTCCCCGGGGTGACCCTGTGGGGACAGATCCAGCTGCAGAGAGGTGACACTGGCCGGGGCCACCAAGGAGACACGAGGAGCTCAGACTGTCACCAAACCGTCTTTATTCCCTGCCCCCGGCATTCCCGGCTGGGCACGGGGCCACCGGCCCCGGGCACAGCTCCGTCACTGTCACCGCCGCTGTCACCGTCACTGTCACCGTCACTGTCACCGTCACTGTCACCGCCGCTGTCACCGCCGCCCGCTCCTCACATGGCGAAGAGGATGAGGAAGGCCACCATGAGGCAGAAGAGCCCCATGGCCTCGGAGAGGGCGAAGCCCAGGATGGCGTAGGAGAAGAGCTGCTGCTTGAGCGAGGGGTTCCTGTGGGGAGCGAGGCTGGGTCAGGGGGCACGGCCACCCCTGTCCCCCCCAGAGCCCCCCTGTCCCCCCCAGAGCCCCCTGTCCCCCCCAGAGCCCCCCTGTCCCCCCTGCCCTGACCTGGCGTAGCCGATGATGAGGCTCCCGAACACGGTGCCGATGCCGGCCCCGGAGCCGGCCACCCCCACGGTGGCAGCGCCGGCACCGATGAACTTGGCGGCCGTGTCGATGTCCCGGTGGGCAGCGCTCGTCCGCAGGGCCCGGGCGGCTCCCGGCCACACCTGGAGGGCAGTTTGGGGGGCAGGTGGGGTTGAGCTCACCCCGGCCCCTCCTGGGCCTCAGTTTCCCCCGCGGGGGGCACTGCCCAGCACGCTGACCCCCACCCAGGTGCGTTACCTGCTCCGGCCGGGCCTCGGGGCTGCTCAGCGCTGCGGCCGACAGAGGCTGGCCCAGCAACCGCGAGCTCCTCCACACCTGTAGGGCACACAGGAGCTCACCTGGGGGACACCCGTCACAACAGCCCCGAGATCTTGGGGACACACATCACCCCAGCCCCGAGATCTTGGGGACACACATCACCCCAGCCCCGAGATCTTGGGGACACCCGTCACCCCAGCCCTGTCCCACTGCAGGGTCACCCGTCACCCCAGCCCTGTGTCCTCACAGGTCACAGCTCACCCCAGCCCTGTCCCGCTGCAGGGCCACGCTGTCACTACTCACAAGCGCAGGAGTGGAGACGAACTTTGCACAGGTGAACATGGCGAGGACGGAGGGACACGTGCAGGACACGGCCGAGGGACACACGCGGGACACGGCTGGAGGGGACAGGGGCAGGAAGGGCTGAGGCGAGGGGGGGTGTCCGGCCCCACGGCTGGCCCCGGCTCTGGGGGGGCACACGGGGACATGGGGACACACGCGAGGGGCAGGACGTGTCGCTCCCGCCAGGGCACCGTGGTGGCACCTCGGGGTCAGGGATGGAGGAGCCGCTGAGGGTGTCACAGGCAGGGCCGAGACGGGCCCTGGGGGTCTCGGGCACGGCCTGGGGACCCCCAGCCCTGGCAGGGGACGTGGGGACTGGGCCGGGAACCCCAAGAGGCCGCGTGAGGGAACGTCCCCCCCAAAGCGGCTCCTGAGGGGGCGGCACCGGCCGCGTCCCCAGCCACAGCGCGGGGGCTCCGCTCGCCTCCGGTCCCGAAGGGCTCTGTCCGCCCCGGGGCTCTCAGTGTCCCCCCGGGGCTCTGCCCTGTCCCCCCGGGGCTCTGTCCGGTCCCCCCGGGGCTCTGTCCGGTACCCCCGGGGCTCTCAGTGTCCCCCGGGGCTCTGCCCTGTGCCCCCGGGGCTCTGTCCGGTCCCCCCGGGGCTCTGTCCGGTACCCCCGGAGCTCTGTCCGGTCCCCCCGGGCTCTGTCCTGTCCCCCCGGGGCTCTGTCCGGTCCCCCCGGGGCTCTGCTCTGTCCCCCCGGGGCTCTGTCCTGTCCCCCCCGGGGCTCTGTCCGGTCCCCCCGGGCTCTGTCCGGTCCCCCCGGGGCTCTGTCCGGTCCCCCCGGGCTCTGTCCGGTCCCCCCGGGGCTCTGTCCGGTCCCCCCGGGCTCTGTCCCCCTCTCACCGGGCTCCGCCGGGCAGGTCGCGGCCGCTCCGTGTGCGCAGGCGCGTCCGGAAGCGCGCCCCCTACCGAGCGGGAGGACCGGGAGCGGCCGGGGGGCGGGGCTTTTGGGCGGGGCTTTGGGCGGGGCTTTGGGCGGGGCTTTGGGCGGGGCTTTGGGCGGGGCTTTGGGCGGGGCTTTGGGCGGGGCTTTGGGCGGGGCTTTGGGCGGGGCGAAGCCGCGCGCGCCCTCTGGCGGGAAAAACTGGGGGCGCAGCTCCGCGCGCCTGGGGCGAGCACGTGAGCGCGCACGTGAGCGGCAGCGCGCGAGTGTCAGTGTGCGCATGTGTGTCCCCACCGTGTCCCCTCCGTGTCCCCACTGTGTCCCCTCTGTGTCCCCAATGTGTCCCCTCCGTGTCCCCACTGTGTCCCCTCCGTGTCCCCAATGTGTCCCCAATGTGTCCCCACCGTGTCCCCTCTGTGTCCCCAATGTGTCCCCACCGTGTCCCCTCCGTGTCCCCTCCGTGTCCCCACTGTGTCCCCTCTGTGTCCCCAATGTGTCCCCTCCGTGTCCCCACTGTGTCCCCAATGTGTCCCCACCGTGTCCCCTCCGTGTCCCCGGGGGGCCATTGTCACCCCCCGGTACATTGTCACCCCCCGGGTCCTGTGTCCCCCCCCGTACACTGTCACCCCCAGGGTCCCGTGTCACCCCCCGGTACATTGTCACTCCCCGGTACATTGTCACCTCCCCGGTACATTGTCACCTCCCCAGTACACTGTCACCCCCCGGTACATTGTCACCCCCAGGGTCCCGTGTCACCCCCCGGTACATTGTCACTCCCCGGTACACTGTCACCCCCCGGTACATTGTCACCCCCCGGGTCCCGTGTCCCCCCCCGGCCGCGGCTTTCTGGGCAGCGCTGCTGCTGCGGGAGCCGTCTCGGCCGTTAATTAAATCACAGCGATAATTAACTGCCATTAACGGGAAATCAATAACGAGGAGCCGGGACTGGGGGGGCTCCGGCAGAGGGGGGGAGCCCCCAAACCACGGGGGGGCCGCGCCCCCTCCCCAGCCCCCTCCAGTCCCCCGAACCTTCCATCCCCCCGAACCTCAGCCCCGAATCCCCCGAATCCCCCCCTCCCGCTCCCCCCCTTTTCCCTCCCCCTTTCCCATCTTTTTTCCCTCTTTTCCCATTTTATTGTTTTTTTCCCCGCTCCGGTCGCGGCTCCGTTCGCTGCCCTGAACGTTCGGATGAAAATCGGATGAAAATCCAGCCCCGCGTTTGGGGGGCCCGGGGGGCTTGGGGGGCTCCTGAGGGGATGGGGGGGCCCGGGATGGGGTTATGGGGGCGGGGGGGCTGCCCCATCCATCCACCCCGGTCTGGATCCCAATCCCGATTCCAGCCCCGGCCCAGGACGGGAGGGGACAGGAGGGGACAGGAGGGGACAGGAGGGGACAAGAGGGACCCCCAGCAGCCCCCGAGCCCCCCCAGTCCCGGTCTCCAGTTTGGAGCGGCCGCTCCCCCCCCGCGCTGGCCCCGCGTGGCCACCACGGGCCCGAGGGGACCCCCGGGAGCTCGGGGCGCCCCGCGGGTGTCGCGGCCCCCCGGGACGGGCCGTAAATCGCGGCCGGAGGGGACACGGAGCGCCAGGCGACATGATTCAAACGGGGATGGCGTCACGGGAGCCGGGAGCGCCGGGAGCCGCGGCTGGAGAGCCGGGAGGGGAGGGGGCTGGAGGGGCTGGGGGGGCTGGGGGGGCTCGGGGGGCTCGGGGGGCTCGGGGGGCTCGGGGGACCCGGGGGGCTCGGGTGGCTCGGGGGGCTCGGGGGGGATTTATCCGCCGGGAACGGGGAGGGGCAGCAGCACCGAGCTGTGAAAATGGAGAGAAACGGCCCCAAAAAGGCGGCAGCGATCCCTGGGATGGGGGTTCCGATCCCTGGGATTTGGGGTCTCTCCCCCCAGGATTTGGGGATTTCTCCCCCCAGGATTTGGGGATCTCTCCCCCCAGGATTTGGGGTCTGTGCCGCCGGTTTTTTGGCTCAGCTCCGGCCGCCTCGGCGCAGGATTTTCTCTTCCCGTTGGTTTTTTTGGGTTTTTTTCCCTTTATTTTTTTTTTTTTTTTTACACGCTCTTTTATGACAAACTTTACTTTACGTTTGACATTTAAAAGCTGATCAGATCTTCCCTCCAGGACAGGGGAAATGGAGATATTTATTGGGGTCTGGAGGAGCCGGGAGATTTACTCCGACAGCGCCGCGGGATTGCGGCTCCTCCTGGACAGCGATTTTTGGGAATTCTGGGCCTGTTCTGGTCCCCCCAGGAGGGACAAAATCCCGGCCGATCCCACCAGGATTTTCCAGCGCCAGGGGCGAGGCTGAGCCGCCCCCGCCGCCCTCTGCGGGGGTTTTGGGGCTGGAAATGAGATTTTCGGGGGTTTGGGTCACCCTGCAGCTCCTCGCTGGGGTTTGGGGACACAGCCGGGCTCGGGTGACAATCTCTGGGCTTTGGGGACAAAGACACAGCCGGGCTGGTGACCCGGAGCTGGGGACAGGTCCTGGGACACGGGGGTGGGACCCGGGGACAGCGTCAGGGCTGGGGCGGGGTCTGGGAGCGGGGGAGGGACCTGAAGATGGGGACAGACCTTGGGGACAGCTCCTCACCCTGGGGACAGGGACAGGGGACAGCTCCTCACCCTGGGGACAGGGACAGGGGACAGCTCCTCACCCTGGGGACAGGGACAGGGGACAGCTCCTCACCCTGGGGACAGGGATGGGGACAGGGATGGGGACAGGGACAGGACAGGGATGGGGACAGGACAGGGATGGGGACAGGGACAGGACAGGGATGGGGACAGGGACAGGGACAGGGACAGGGACAGGGCTCGGCGCTCCCCCCTCCCTGCACTGCGACGGGAAATTCAAATCCCGCAGCGGCGAGCAGGGAAACGCGAAGAAAATGGGAATAAAACCCGGGAGCGAGGCGGGAACGGGGAGGGGACAGCGGGAAAGGTCACCCGCTCCTGCGGGGACAATTCCCGACCCCCAAATCCACTCCCGTCTCTTCCAGTGCCACCCCAGTGCTCCCCAGTCCATCCCAGTCCATTCCCAGTGCCCCCCAGTGCCCCCCAGTGCCCCCCAGTGCCCCCAGTGCCCCCCAGTGCCCCCCAGTGCCCCCAGTGCCCCCCAGTCCATCCCAGTCCATCCCCAGTGCCCCCCAGTGCCCCCAGTGCCCCCCAGTGCCACACCGCTCCTCTCCTCTCTCTCCCAGTGCCCCCCCAGCCGATCCCAGTGTGTCCCAGTCTCTCCCAGGGGACTGGGAGGGACCTGGGGCCTCTGGGAGGGACTGGGGGACACTGGGGGACATTGGGGGACACTGGGGGACACTGGGGGGGCACTGGGGGACACTGGGGGACACTGGGGGACACTGGGGGGACACTGGGGGATATTGGGGGACACTGGGGGGGCACTGGGGGACACTGGGGGACACTGGGGGGGCACTGGGGGACACTGGGGGACATTGGGGGACATTGGGGGGACACTGGGGGACATTGAGGGACACTGGGGGTCACTGGGGGGGCACTGGGGGACACTGGGGGACATTGGGGGGACACTGGGGGACATTGGGGGACACTGGGGGGGCACTGGGGGGACACTGGGGGGACACTGGGGGGACACTGGGGGACACTGGGGGACACTGGGGGCTGTCCCCAGGTGTCGCCGCTGTCCCCGGCAGCCCCCGGAGCTGGAGCCGCAGCCCCGGGAAGGTTTCCATGGCAACGGGAGGGAAAAAAAAATTAAAAATATTTAAAAAAAAACCAAACAGCAAAAAGCAAAGCGGCGGCGGGGCTGGAGAGGGGCTCGGGGAGCCTTTGTGAGCGAGCAGGAACCCCAAAGTGAGGGACAGGAGGAGGAGGAAGAGGAGCGGGGTTATTTAGGGTGGGGATGGGGCACTGAGAGGCCGAGGGGGAGAGGAGGCGGCCCAGGAGGAAGGGCATTGCCCAAGGAGGCAGAAACCCCCTTTTTTTCCCCCTTTTTTTCCTCTCTTCTTCCCCCTTTTTTTCCCCTTCCCCTCCTTTTTTCCTCCCTTTCCAAAAAAATCCCCACCCCAAACACCTTCCCACCCCTCAAACCCGAAAAATCCACCCCGAAAATCCCCACAATCCCCCCAAAATCCCAACAATCCCCCCAAAATCCCAACAATCCCCCCAAAATCCCAACAATCCCCCCCAAAACCCCAACAATCCCCCCAAAACCCCAACAATCCCCCCCAAAATCCCAACAATCCCCCCAAAATCCCAACAATCCACCCCGAAAATCCCGACAATCCCCCCAAAACCCCAACAATCGCCCCCAAAATCCCAACAATCCCCCCCAAAACCCCAACAATCCCCAAAACCCCAACAATCCCCCCCAAAATCCCAACCAGCCCCGACACTGCGATTCCTCCCATCCTTTCCCCATTCCCGAGCGGAGGAGCTGAAGCCGCCGCCGAGCTTGGCCCTGGCCCTCCAATCCATCATTTTTATTTCCTGTTGTAACTGACAAATTGTTCCCTATTTTATATCGGATCCCTCCAGGCGAAGGGGGCTGCGGGATGCGATTTCTTCCTCGTTTTTTCCTTTTTTTTTTTTTTTCCCCCTTTTTATATTTTTTTTTTTCGGTATAACCTCGGAAAGGAAAAAAAGGAGAAGGAGAAAAAAAAAAATAAAGTCATAAAACGCAACAATAAAATAAAAAATCGGAGCTGAACCAACCCAAAAGCAGCGCCGGTAATGAGCACCGCAGAGAGGCTCCATAAACCCGAGCAGGGCTGCGGGGACGGCGAGGAAAAAAACACCCCAAAAACCCCTTTATTGCCTCAAAACCGCCAGGGGGAAATTCTGCCTCCCCCAGCCCCCAGCGGCAGGTGCAGACACCCCCAAAATCCCATTTATTCCACCGTAAACTGGGGCTGGAGAAAGGAAAAACAAATTTAAAAAATTAAAATAAAAATCTGATTTTTTTTTTTTCTCCGTTTTTCCCATGCAAAGCCTGGATTCTTCTCCTCAAAATCCCCTTTTCCAGCGGGATTTTAATTGTCTTTGAAAAGGTCAGGAAATGTTCCTTCCCTCAGGTTTCATCCCCTTTATTTATCCCTCCCGGGAGGAGCTGGCGCTGGCTGCTGGAAATCCGCTGCCTTGGGGGGAAAAAATCCATAAAATTCAGAATAAATGATGGGGAAAAATCCCATTTTCTCCCCTTTTCCTCCTGCTCTGACACCCCAGCGGCTCCCGCGCTGCTCCGTCTCCTTTTGCCCCAAATCCCCGGGTTTTGCCCCATTTTGTGGGGTTTTCTGCCCCTCGGTTAATTGGGGGAGGGGTAATTAAAGCACAAATCCAGCGCTTCCGGCCCCTGGATCCAGGGACATTCCCAAAATCCCCGGGAATTTCCCCTTTTTGAGCCCCTTTTGGGGTCATTCCCAACGCGGGCTCGGCCGCCGCTCACCGGGTGCCCTTTTGGGGCAAATTCACCCTTTTTGGGGCAAATTCACCCTTTTTGGGGCAAATTCACCTTTCCCCAGGAGCAGCCCACAGATTTCCCGGGTTTTCTGGGATTTTTCTGGGGTTTTCTGGGGTTTTCTGGGATTTTTCTGGGGTTTTCTGGGGTTTTCTGGGATTTTCTGGGGTTTTCTGGGGTTTTCTGGGGTTTTCGCCCCTTCCCTGTCCGTGAATCTCCCGGGCCTCGGGCGGATCAATCCTTGCGGATCAATCCCGGCGGATCCTGCTGGAAATTGGGGAAATTCGGGAATAACGCGGCGGGAAGCGTCGTTATCCCTCCGGGGCTGGGAAAAGGGGACTGGCAGCGGAGGTTTTGGGGCCAAAAAAGCAAAGAAAGGTGAAATGTGGATGTGAGGATCCCGTACTGGAGGGGAAACGGCCCCAAAAGGCGCCGTTTTCATCCGATTAAATGGGATTTGATTCCCTTTCCCAGCTCGGGATTTAATTCCCTTTCCCCGGGTCCGGCCTCTCCCCAAAACGGGGGAAAAATATTTAAAAAAATTAAAATCTGGGGTGGTTTTGAGGCAAAACTGCCCCAAATCGCGCTCGGCTCGCGGCGCCGCCCGTTTTGGGTGGAGAAAGGGCGAGAACGGGAGCGGGGGAGGGAGGAAGAGAAATTAAAAAGATGGAAATCACCCAGCCGGGCTCGGTGCTGACAGCGTGGAAATCAAAAATAAAAAGGAAAAGGGAGCAGGGAAAAAAATCCCAACTAATTATGTTTTATTTGCTGATCCGGAGGAAAACGAGCGGCGGCGGCGGCCGGGGGGAGCGGGGGGAGAGGGGTTGGGATTTTCGGGGGGGTTTGGGGTCCTCGGGAGGGATTTTGGGGGGAATTTGGTCTGTTTGGGGTCCCCGGGAGGGATTTTGAGAGGCCAGGATGGGTTTTGGGGGGCACAAAGGGTCTTGGGGGGCACAAAGGGGTTTTGGGGGCACAAAGGGGTTTTGGGGGGCACAAAGGGGTTTTGGGGGGCACAAAGGGGGTTTGGGGGGCACAAAGGGGTTTTGGGGGTTCGGGCCCCGGGGCTGGGTCAGGATCGACCGAGCCCCAACAGAAACGGTCGCGCTTCCCCCAAATCGTCCCGAACGGGGAGAATTTGGGGTGAAAGAGCCTCAAATCGGGGCCCGCCCGGGTTTTGGGGTGCTCAGGGTCAGCCCCAGGCCCCGCTGCCCCCCCGGGATCCAGCGGCAACACCAGAGCAGCCCCGAGCCAAACCCCAAATGACCCCGAGGAATCCCAAACAATCCCCACAAAAAAAAAATAATTCTTGTTTTGTTTGGGGTTTCGTTTATTTTTTCTCTCCTTTCTCGCTCTTTCGAGCCAAGAAAAGCAGCAATAAATTAAAGAAAAAAAAAAAAAAAAAGAGGAAAAACAAAACCACCCCCAAAATAATCCCAAAAAATCCCAAAAAAATCCTAAAAAAATTCCCTTTTGTGCCTCCCGGCGGGACCGCGGGGGCTCGGCCGCGTGGCGAGAGCCGTAAATCACCGGGAACCGGGGAGAACCGAACCGGAACCGAACCGGGGCCAAACCGAACCCGGTAAAACCCAACCGGAGCCGGCCCGGTTCGGGGGCAGCGCTGAGAGACCGGAACGGAACCGGGAGCGGGAATTGGGCCGGGAAGGGTTCGGGAGGATCCCGAGGAGCCGCAGCTGCTACGCCCGGAGCGGGCGCTAGATGGGGAAATGGCAACGGCGGAGCCGCAATTCCAGCCGCAATTCCAGCTTTATTCCAGGCTCAATTCCAGCTCCAATTCCAGCCCCGTTCCAGCCGCAATTCCAGCTCCAATTCCAGCCGCAATTCCAGCCCCATCCCAGCCGCAATTCCAGCTCCATCCCAGCCGCAATTCCAGCTCCATCCCAGCCGCAATTCCAGCCCCGTTCCAGCCGCAATTCCAGCCCCGTTCCAGCCGCAATTCCAGCTCCAATTCCAGCCGCAATTCCAGCCCCGTTCCAGCCTCAATTCCAGCCGGGAACGAGGCCCGAGAATCCCCCGGGAGCCGCCGGCGGCTCCGGGAGCCGCAATCAAAGGGCAATAAAAGGGAGCGGGGCCGATCCCGGATCCCTGGAGAGGGAATTCCGGCTGGAAACGCTCCGAGCCCGCGGGGAGAGCGGCCCGGGGGGCGGGAGGGAAACGGGGACAGGGAGAGACCCGGGAATGTCCCACCGGGAGAGATCCGGGAATGTCCCACCGGGAGAGATCCGGGAATGTCCCACCGGGAGAGATCCGGGAATGGGGAGAGATCCAGGAATGTCCCACCGGGAGAGATCCAGGAATGTCCCACCGGGAGAGATCCGGGAATGTCCCACCGGGAGAGATCCGGGAATGTCCCACCGGGAGAGATCCGGGAATGGGGAGAGATCCGGGAATGTCTCACAGGGAGAGATCCGGGAATGGGGAGAGATCCGGGAATGTCCCACCGGGAGAGATCCGGGGATGGGGAGAGATCCGGGAATGTCCCATGGGGAGAGATCCGGGAATGGGGAGAGAGGGGGCAGGGAGACGTCGCTGATCAGGATCAATGACGATGATCAATGATCAGGATCAATAACGAGGATCAATGATCAGGATCAATAACGAGGATCAATGATCAGGATCAATGATCAGGATCAATGACGATGATCAATGATCAGGGTCACTGACGAGGATCAATAACAAGGATCAGCGATCAGGATCACTGATAACGATAATGATTGGGATCGCTGATAAGGATCAATAACAAGGATCAATCACTGACAACGATCGCTGATAAGGATCAATAACAAGGATCAATCACCGATAACGATCTCTGATAAGGACGGAGGCCCGGCACACACCCCCGGGGTTGTTTCTCGCAGTTTTTTGTCCGCGGTTCTCGCCCGGAGCCGCAAATCCCCAAAAAGAGGGAAAAACCCGGGAGTTTGCGCGGATCAAAGCGGCCCCGTCCGGCCGCCCTCGCGCCGGGCAATTAGCGCGGATAATTTGATATTTGGGCTCCCATTTCACCTCATTTCGCAAGGGCTGACGCGGGAGGCTTTAATTGGGAGCGCGTGAGCGCAAATTGGCGGCGCTGGCGGCCCCGGGCGGAGCCGAACGGAACCGATTTGGGCTCAGTCCCGGGGGAATCGGGCCA
This sequence comes from Poecile montanus, assembly GCA_038429875.1. Classification (NCBI taxonomy): domain Eukaryota; kingdom Metazoa; phylum Chordata; class Aves; order Passeriformes; family Paridae; genus Poecile; species Poecile montanus. The sequence continues at coordinate 529,980 of CM076531.1, forward strand.
GGGCAGATCCCGGGAAAAAAGGGAAAAGTCCCGGCGGAGGAGGAGGAGGAGGCTGCGATGGGCTCCGGGCTCCTGCGGCTCCTCGTCCTTTTCCTCTGCTCAATCCCTGGAACTCCGGAGGTTCGGGATCATTCCTTGATCCAGGCCTCCAGCTTGGAGCATTTTGGGCGACGCCACAAAAAAAGAAAACAAAAAGGGTGTGAAAACCCCATTTTCCACCCCTTGTTTCCACCTTCTCTTCCTTCTAAAACAAGCAGAGACGCCCCTTAAAAAGCACAAAAAAATTGAAAAAATGAGTTAAACCAAAAATCCCCAATTCCTCATCCCTCCCGCTGCTCTGCCAGAATCCCTCAATAAAAAAAACCAAAACAAACCCGGGCCTGGTTTCCAAAGCTCCCATTGATGGGAGCTGGAGCGGGGCCAGGCTCGGCTGCTCTTGGCTGGAAGCGCAGAAATCTGGGGCAAAATCCGCGGCTTTGGGTTCCCCGCTGGCCCGGGAGGCGGCGAGGGGAGGAAGCCCCGAGGCCGTAACTCCTCGGGAAAGGGATATTTTGGGAAGCTCTGCGGCGCTGGAATGCGGCTCCTGGCGGGGCTGACAAGGAGGAATTATGTCCGGACAGAAAATGAGGTTTTTTTAACTCCCCCCCTGCCCAGGGGCTGGGTCCCGGTGTTTGTTTTGGGAGAAAAACCGCGGGGCCCCTTCCCCCCTCTGCGGCTCCGGGGACCCTCCAGGTGTCCCCAGACCCCCCCAGCCCCATTTCCAGCCCCACATCCCCAGACCCCTTCCCTGCCCCGGGCAGGAGCTTTCCCACCCTTCAGCCCCTTCCTGCGAATTCCTCCTCTTTACATCACAAAAGCAGCCCCGGAAAGGGAAAAATCCGGGATTTTTTTTCCCTTAAAAACCCAAATCTTGGCTCTGCCGCCCTCGGCCCGAGCAGCCCAGCCGAACTGGGGGGACTGGGATGGGGAGGAGCCGCCTTTGGGGGATTTTGTGGGGCCGTGGCTTTGGGGGTCGCGGGTTTTTCCCTCCCCTCCACATTCAAAGGCGGGTTTGGGTCCTGGGGCGGGGCTGGGGGCGGGTTTTCCCTGGAGTTATCCCTGGGAAGGGGAGAGAGGGGGAGGGAAAAGGAGGAAAAAATTCCCATGAGGCGAAAGCGAGCGAGGAGCGAATTGTGGAAAAATCTGCAGAGCTCGGGCTGCACCCACAGCCCCTTCCAGCGGCTCCTCCCGCTTTTCCAGGGGAAAATTCCCCTCCCTGGAAGGGAATCCCGACCCCTCGGGGTCCCGGCCGGCCCCTGCAGGCAGCGGGATCCTCATCCCGTCCCGGGTTTGGGGCCGGCCCCGCTCCCCCCGCGCCAATTCGGGAATTGGGGATGGGAGGAGGAGCCCGGGGCCTCCCCAGGCTCATCCCAGTCCGGAATCGGGGCTGGAGGCTCCGAAATTCCCGAGTTTTGGTCCATCCGGGCCGCCCCTTCCCGAGGTTCCCCTTTCCCCTCCCCGCTGCATCCCACGGGATTTTGGGACGAGCGGCCGGAATTTCACCCGGGAATTCTCCGCGGCCAGGCCGGGACCATCCCAGGAATTGTTTTGGATCCGGGAGCTCAGAATTGCGGCTCGGATCCTCTCCCGGGCTGTTTTCCCGGACTGAATCCCGGGATCTTTTCTGGATCATTCCCGGCGCTTCCCGGGCCGGGAGGATCGCGGGGATCCCGGCCCGAGGCCGCTCCCAGCCCGAGCCGTTCCCATTTCCCTTCCCAGCCACGAACCTCGGCCTTGGGAAGGGAAAAATCCTTGGGGAGCGTTCGGGGCCTTTCCAGGCGCGGGATCCGGGGCTCCGGGCTGGGGGTCCCAGCAGCTCCATCCCCCAGCTCAACACGAGAAATCCCAGCGGGAAAACGCTCCCAAGGCCGGATTTTCCAAGGATTCTTCTCAAAATCCCAAGGCCCAGCCCGGGGGGACATTTCCAGGAGTGGAAAAAGCTCCGGATCGGGGCTGGGACTGGAGGGGTTTGGGGATTTCAGGGAATGTGAGGGGACATCCCGCAGAGCCGGGCTGGGATCGAGACAGAGCCGAGGGGAGTTTTGGGGTCGGGGATGGGGCCGAGGGGAGTTTTGGGGTCGGGGATGGGGCCGAGGGGAGTTTTGGGGTCGGGGATGGGGCCGAGGGGAGTTTTGGGGTCGGGGATGGGGCCGAGGGGAGTTTTGGGGTCGGGGATGGGGCCGAGGGGAGTTTTGGGGTCGGGGATGGGGCCGAGGCCATCGTTTGAAGTTTTCCATCCCGAGCGGGGCCCTCGGGGACGAGGAGCGGCGGCTCCAAAGCTCTGCCCGGCCCAGCCCCGGCTTTAAACCCGGCCTAAGCGCCCTGCAGGAGGAGCTGAGCCCTTCCCAGTCCCGAGGAGCCTCCGGAGAATTTCCCTGCGCGCCAAGGGCGTGGGTGGAGAGCGAAACAAAGCAGATTTCTGAGCGCTGTCATTATCCTGCCATAAATCCCGGCTGCTGCTGCCGGAGCTCCTGCTCAGCCCCGATCCCTCGGGAACGGATCCAGGAGCTGCACTCGGGGAGCGCTTCCCTCCCTCGGGAAACGCCGCTGGAATGGATTTCCCGGCCATCCCGCACCTTTTCCCCGTCCCTGCCCCGCCGGGATTTTTGGGATGAGGAATTCCCGGAGCTCCCGATGAGCTCCGGCCCCCGGGACCGCCGCTCGTCCTTCCCCAGGGCCGGGGCGCGTTTTTAACCCCAAACTTTAAAATCCCAAATAAACAAATCTGGTGTTCCCCGAGTCCCCCGGTGTCATTACGGTAATTGGCTGCTGCTAATTAGGCTGATGAGTGCCGCACAAATGAACGGGGCCGAGCCGCTGCCCAGGGCCGGGCGCTGGATTCGCTCCCCGGGCCGGGGATTTGGGGATCCCCTGGGGCTGGGGGGGATCCCCGATTCTCCATCGCCTCCCTCACCCCGGGATGGATTTTGGCTGCGATTCCAGAGAAAATCCCAGAAAATTCCCATCCCATCCAGCCCGGCTCCCGTTCGGGACGCGCCAGGATTTGGGATTCGGCTCCTCTGGAGAATCCGCGGGACCAGAACCTTCTCCCTGGGCAGTGCCAGCCTCGGACCCGCTGGCATTTGGGATAAATCCCCTTTTCCCACCCTCACCCCTCATTTTCCAGGGAAAGCAGCTAAAGCAGGTGTTTTTCCCTGGTTTTTTTTTTTTTTTTTTTTTCCATGTGTTTCTCTCTCCTCCTGATGGGCCCCTGGAGCTTCCTTTTACACGAAAGCAACACAGGTTGATGTATTTTTAAATGGCTTGATTTTATCGCCCTGCTTAATGATTTGTCCCGTTATTTATTAGCCAGAGCGATCTCCGCGGGGACTCGGCGCATTAACGTATAAATAATGTGGCAAATAGTTCAATAGAGCCATAAAAAAACCGGGATTCGGGAATAAATTGACCCGTGGTCGCTCCATGCAAACCGAGGTGCTGAATGATAATTCCCGGCGCGGCCTCCGAGCGTGGAAAATGGGAGCCAGGGACGAACCCGCGGTGAAAACGGAGAAATCGACCCAAATATCCCCAAAAAGCTCCCCGGGGGGAGGCAGCGCCAGGCCTGGAGCTCTGCCCGGGAATGCCGAGCTTTGCCCATTCCAGGCGGGATTTTTGTGGTTCCGGAATGGGAAAATTCCCAAATCCTGGGGAATGGAACCTTGGAGCTGCCAGGGACACCCTGGAGGGATCCAAGGGGAGCCGAACTCTTCCTCCTCCTCCTCCTCCTCGCTGGGAGCCTCCTGGTTTTACCTCCCCTGCCTCAGTTTCCCCCTCCCCTGCTCCCTTCCCGTCCCTCTTCCCGGGGATTTGGGGGAAGGATTTTTGGCCGGGCCGGATTCGGGAGAAGCCCCGGAGCCTCTCCCAGGCTGCTCGGGTTTTATGGGGCGACCCCGGCGGCATTCCCGGGATTGGAGATTCCCAGGCTTTCCCGGCTGGAAGCGGCGCTGCCCCCGCGGGAGATTCCAGGGATTTTCCCGGCTGGAAGAACCCGCGGGGCTCTTGGGAAGCTCGGGGTGTTTTGGGGTGCGGGCACCGAGCCCCCTCCCCATCCCCTTTTTCAGGGAATTTGGGCGCTTTTGGGGCACCTCCAGCGGCAGCGACGCCCCAAACCCGGCGCTTCCTCATTAATTAATGAACGTGTTAATTTGTTAATTCTGCGAGGCCGCAGAAATTTGGGAATTTTCCGCCGCTTCCTCTTTGTTCCTGCGCAGCTCCAGCCGCACCTGGGGGCATCCCGGCCGCTGCCATGGCAACGGGAATGTCGCATTCCCGCGGGAAGGGATCAGGGGGGAGAAATCCGGGATGGGGAGGGCCCGTATGCAAATGAGCTGCGGTTTAATTGCAGTTTTAACTGGGGGGCACGGCCCTGGCACCGGCTGGGCGTTAATGAGCCCCCGGGCCCAGAAAGGTTCATTAGTGCCGGGTCCTAATGAGCTCGGACGTGGATGGGGAGCAGGGATTGGTGCGGGGCGGGGACCAAAAATCCCATTCCCAGCCCCAAAAATCCCATTTCCAGCCCCCAAAAAATCCCATTCCCAGCCCCCAAAAATCCCATTCCCAGCCCCCAAAAATCCCATTCCCAGCCCCCAAAAATCCCATTTCCAGCCCCCAAAAATCCCATTTCCAGCCCCCAAAAATCCCATTTCCAACCCCCAAAAATCCCATTCCCAACCCCCAAAAATCCCATTCTCAACCCCAAAAATCCCATTCCCAACCCCCAAAAATCCCATTCTCAACCCCAAAATCCCCAGGGAGCAGCAGCGGCTGCGGGGGAGGGCTCGGGATGGGTTTGGGGTGGGAGTGTGGGGTCGGTGGGATGCGGGGGGGATTTATGGGATGCGGGGGTCACTGGGATTGGTGGGATCGCTGGGATCGGGGGGATTTATGGGATGCAGGGATTGGTGGGATCGCTGGGAAGAGCCGTGAGGTGGCAGCGCGGGATTGAGCGGGAGAGGAGCTGGGAGAGGGGGATTGGCTGAGGGGTGGGGATGGGATGGGAATGGGAATGGGAATGCAGGAGGGACCCCACCGGGGGACCCCACCGGTTCCCGCTCCCTTTCCCATTCCCGGCCTGCGGGAGCTCTCAGCATTCCCAAATCTCCCCTCTGGATCTGGGATCACTCCTGGATCTCCCCTCTGGATCCGGGGCCATTCCCAGGGGTCCCAGCCGGGTTTGGGATCACTCCCAGATATCCCAGGTGGATTTGGGATCACTCCCAGATATCCCAGGTGGATTTGGGATCACTCCCAGATATCCCAGCTGGGTTTGGGATCACTCCCAGATGTCCCAGGTGGATTTGGGATCGCTCCCAGATGTCCCAGCCGGATTTGGGATCGCTCCCAGATGTCCCAGCCGGGTTTGGGATCACTCCCAGATCTCCCAGCCGGATTTGGGATCGCTCCCAGATGTCCCAGGTGGATTTGGGATCGCTCCCAGATGTCCCAGCCGGGTTTGGGATCGCTCCCAGATATCCCAGCCGGGTTTGGGATCGCTCCCAGATCTCCCAGCCGGATTTGGGGTCCTGTCCCCCGCGCCCCCCAGGCCGTGGCCTCCCCCCGTTTCTCCCCATCCTCCTCTCCTGCAATTTTCCCTTTTCCATCCCCACCGGGGTGATCCCAGCGCCTCCCCCGAGCCGGGCGCGCCGGGGCTCGCCCGGAGCTTTCATCATCCCAAATCCCAGACAAGCTTCCCTTTGTGGAGCGGCGGCTCCGGCCCAGCGCCGAGCGGCGCGCTCCGCGTTCATGCGGGGACTTTAATTAGGGTTAATTAGCGCCGCGGCCGCGCCGGCCCCGCCTTTCCGCGCGACGCTTTCCACCCTGCGATTTCTTGGGAGAGGCGCCGGGGCCGAGCCAGGCGCTTTTCCCTCTTTTTTCCTCCCTCCTCCTCCTCCTCCTCCCCTCGATGCCCCCGAGGGGGGAATGGAGCGGCCCCGGCGCCCCCGAGCCCCTTCGGGAGCTTTTCCAGAACTTTCCACAGCTTTTCCCGAGCTTTCAGGAGCTTTGGGGGGCTTTTCCCGGAGTTTTCCAGGCGCTTTCGGGCACTTTTCTGGAGCTTCCCAGAGCTTTTGGGGAGTTTCCTTGGAGCTTTGAGGAGCTCTCGGGAGTTTTTTTGGGAGCTCTCGGGAGTTTTTTTGGGAGCTCTCGGGAGGTTTTTTTGGGAGCTCTCGGGAGGTTTTTTTGGGAGCTCTCGGGAGGTTTTTTTGGGAACTCTCGGGAGGTTTTTTTGGGAGCTCTCGGGAGTTTTTTTGGGAGCTCTCGGGAGTTTTTTGGAGCTCTCGGGAGTTTTTCGGGCGCTGGTGGCGTGCGAGCGCTGCTCGGTGCCCGCCCCACGCCCCGGCACCGCCCGATTGCAGCTCCAGAGGCTCCCGCTGGCAATTCCCGAGCTTTTCTTGGCTCTTTTCCTTCCCCTTTTCCTTCCTCGCTGATGCCCCGCTCTCAGCGAGGGCAGGGCCGCGCTCCGGGTTTGTGCCCCTCATTTTTCCAGAGATTTCCAGCCGGGAATGGCCCCTCCGGAGCCCCGGGTTTGTGCCGGGAATCCCGGGAGAGCTTTCCCAGGAATCCCGGGAGAGCTTTCCCAGGAATCCCGGGAGAGCTTTCCCAGGAATCCCGGGAGAGCTTTCCCAGGAATCCCGGGATCTCCCTCCCAGCCCAGGGCACCCCCAAACCCTCCAAAGTCCCCAAAGCTCCCTCTGCTCCAGGATGCCGCTCCCGGGACCCCGGGGCCGGGATTTTCTGGGATATTTGAGGGATCCCAGGGCCGGGATTTTCTGGGATCTCCGAGGGTTGGGACACGCAGGGAGGGGCTGGAATTTTGTGTCCGTCCCCGGGCCAGCGGCTGAGGCGGCGCTCGGTGACACCGGAGGTGACAATCCCGGCCTCGGGAGCATCCTGCTCATCCCAGCCGCTTCCAGAGGCCATTCCCGGGAATCCTCATCCCCCGGAGCCTCCCCTGCCTGCTCGGGCAGGTCCCGGCCCGGCAGCTCCGCCTGAGTCACCCCAAATTCCCGGGATCCGCTCCCGGAGCGGGGATTGGAGCGGGGATGGATCCCGGGGATCCCGGGATGGATCCGGGGGGTTCCAGATGGTCCTGGAGGGACTCTGGGGAATGGCCTCGAATCCAAAAAACAGTGAAAAAAAATATTAGAAATGAGGGAAATTGGGAAAAAGGGGGAAAGGAGAGGAAATAAAAGGGAAGGAAAGGGGGAAGGAAATTCCCACGGAAGGGAAGGGAAGGGAAGGGAAGGGAAGGGAAGGGAAGGGAAGGGAAGGGAAGGGAAGGGAAGGGAAGGGAAGGGAAGGGAAGGGAAGGGAAGGGAAGGGAAGGGAAGGGAAGGGAAGGGAAGGGAAGGGAAGGGAAGGGAAGGGAAGGGAAGGGAAGGGAAGGGAGAGATGCGGCTCCGGCTCCGGCTCCCCCCGGGGCATCCCGGAGTTTGCCAAAGTTTGGGAGAAGGTCCGGGAGAGGCCTGGATCAGCTCCCGGCGCGGCTGAATCAGCCCCGGGCCCTGCTCATCCCGACACGTCCCGGTGCCACCCTGGGCCCGGCAAATCCCGGGATAATCCCCAAATCCCGGCGGCTGCGGGGGGATCGGCGCTCCCGGATCCCGGCGCGGAGGGGCCGGGACGGGGGAAAAGCCCTCGGAGAGATCCCGGGGGTCCCCCGGGGGCGTTGGCCGAGCCCAGCCGGGTTAATCCCGGTTTTACGAGCATCCAAACTTCTCCCGGGATTCCTGAGGCTGCGCGGGGCCTCGCGGCCGCCTTTGATGCGGCTCCGGGGCGCAGCCCGGCCGGGATGCTCCCGAAAAAAGGGGATATTAAGGAATTAAAGGCGTCTGGAGCCGCGTGGCTGCCCCCGAACGCCACCGGGGAGCGGCGGGAGCGGCGCTGCCGTTCCCAGGGGAGGGAGCCTGGAGCCGCGCGAGGCCTTTCCCGAAAAGTTCTGTCCCGGGAGGGGAAAAGCCAAGGAAATTCCACGGGAATTGTCGCTCGGGAAAGGGAAAAAAAAAACCCTGCCGGGATCCTGGCACGCGAGTAACCCCAAATCCCAGGATTCCCAGAACATTCCCCGAGCCAGGATGGTGCAGGGAAACTGAGGCACGGCGGGAAATCGGGATCCATTCCCACCACCCCCCCCGATGACGTCACACGGCCCAGCCGAGCTCCGGGATCTCCCGATCTCATTTTTCCCGTTTTCCAGGCGGATTCAGGCCCTGGCCTGTCCCGGTTTTCCTTCCCGAACCCCCCCGGGAGCTGCGGCTGATCCCGGCGGGAATGGGGGCTCCATGCGGAATTCCCAATCCCCCCGATCCTGCTCCACCCCGGATCCCCCCGGAATCCCAAATCCTCCGGGATTCGCCGCTCCGGGGATTTGGGGTCCGGAGGGGACGGCGCTCCCAGCTGGATCCCCCCAAATCCCAGCTCCCAAATCCCAGCTCCCAAATCCCAGCTCCCAAATCCCAGCTCCCAAATCCCGGCTCCCAAATCCCGGCTCCCAAATCCCGGCTCCCAAATCCCTTCCCAAATCCCCATCCCCAACATTCCCGGTGTTCCTCGTCCCCCTCCGAGCGCTCTCCAAACTCCTTCCCTAATTTTTTTAATTATTTTTTTTTTCAGGATAATTTTCCCTGCGCGGCCGAGCGGGAGCTGCGGGGCTGGAAAAGATGGATTTACGATTCCCTGGGAATGATTTACTCCCGGCAAAGTCCCCCCGCCCCTCGCCTGTTGAAAGGTTTAAGATTCGCTCCCAGACAGGCTCCAAAAATCAGGGAAAAACAAAAAAAAATCCGAAGAGAAAAAGGGATTTTCCCCCCTGGGCGCAGCGGCTGTAATTACCCAGCCCATAATCAAGGGAATTCGCATCCAGCAGAATTTTCCAGCAATCCTGCAGAGCCAGGGAAAAGCTGTTTTATAAGGAAAACCCGGGCACGTCACCCTCTGCTCCCCGGGATTCGGGAAAAGGGGGAGAATCCCGGCTGGATTTGGGAATGCGCGGCCGCTCTTCCCAATCCTGGGATTCTCCTCCAGGCCGGGATTCGCCACCGAAATCCCAAAAATCCCTCCCGAGCCCAGGGATCAGCCGGGATTTGCCAAAGGAATCGTCCCGAGGTGTCCGCGAGGAGGAAATCCCAACTTTTCCTCTGGGATCACTTTTGGGATCACTCTGGGATAATTCTGGGGATCACTTTTGGGATCACTCTGGGATCACTTTTGGGATCACTCTGGGATAATTTTTGGGATCACTCTGGGATATTTTTTGGGATCACTCTGGGATAATTCTGGGGATATTTTTTGGGATCACTCTGGGATAATTCTGGGGATAATTTTTGGGATCCCTCTGGAAGCCGCTTTGCTCCTCCAGCCGGGGCTGCCCCGGGAGCGGCCGGATCCGGGGGGGTTCAGGAATTCCCGAATTCTTGGGAATCTCGGGAGTTTTTTGGGATGAAGCGAAGGTTCCCGAGGCCCTTCCCGGGCTCTGGGTTTGTGGGACGCCCTCGGGACGATCCCGGGGATTTGGCAGCAGGAAAACAGGGAATGGCTCATCCCGGGAGCTGAGTCATGGAACCAGGGCGGCGCCCGGGCGGAAAATTCGGGATGAGGGAGCCGGGTTTGTCTTCCCAGAGCTGTTGGAGTTCCCAGGAATCCCATTGTCCATCCTCTTCCATGGATTCATCACCCCAGAATTCCAGCTTTGCCTCCCCAACGGCGCTGAGTTCCCAGGAACCCCAGGAATCCCATTTCCCACCCAGGATTCCCATTATTATTTCCCACCCAGGATTCCCATTATTTCCCACCCAGGATTCCCATTATTTCCCACCCAGGATTCCCATTTTTTCCCACCCAGGATTCCCATTATTTCCCACCCAGGATTCCCATTATTTCCCACCCAGGATTCCCATTTTTTCCCACCCAGGATTCCCATTTTTTCCTGTCCCCTTTCCAGGAGCCGAGTGTGGGCAAAGGGGGGCGAGGAGAAGGAATCCATGGATTCGTCACCCCGGAATTCCAGCGCTCCCGACGCTCCTGGGTGGCTCCAGGAATCCCGAAGCCAAGCGTGGCCCAAATCCCGGGAGCGGCCGGACCGGTTCCGGAGCCTCTCCGGGAACTGGGAATGATCCCAGGACGGATCCCGAATCCAGGCCTCAGCCCAGGGCCGGCCCCGGGAAATGGGAATTCGGGAATTTTCCCGGAGGAAGCGCTCTGGGATTCCAGGATGGGATCGGGACCTCCCGGAGGGGAAAATTCGGGAATGAGGGATTGGTCCAAGTGTCCTTCTCCTCGCCCCGCTGGGACGGGGCTGGAATTCCCGAGTCCGGAATTCCTGCAGGAATTCCCGGGATTGGCCTGGAGGGTCCTGGGGAGGGAAAAGGGAGCAGGGAAAGGGATGGAATCCCTGGAGGCAGCGGAATTCCAGGGGAGCGAGGCCGGAGGAGTCCCTGGAGATCCTGGAATGGGTCGGGATTCCTGGAAAATCCCGGGGAGATCCCGAGACGGGGATAAAAATCCTGGGAAAGACAGCGGGAAATATTCCAGGGATTGGGAAAAGCAGGAGCAGGATGGAGCTGCTCCCTCTCTCCCGAGGGATCTTCCCGTCCTTCCCCTCCGTATTCCCAGTTTTCCACTGGAGGCTCCGGAATTCCAAAATCCCCGTGAGGAGAAATTCCAGCAGATCCCGAGGGTTCATCCCGGAAAGATCCCCCGGGAATTCCCGCAGGAATATCCCGAGCAGATCCCGAGGGTTCATCCCGGAAAGATCCCCCGGGAATTCCCGCAGAGCTCGGGGATGGAGGCCGGGAATGCCGCGGGAAGCGGAGGAGGAGCTGCGGCAATTCCAGATCCCCGGGAAGCGGGGATGGAATTTTTGGGAATCCAGGGAAAAGCCGCACCAGGATCAACCCAAATTTTGGAGTTAAAAAAAGATCCAGAAGCCGGGAAAGGCGAACAGCCCCGAGCGGGAATCTCGGACGGGATTTTGGGATTATTCCCGGTTTTTTTAAGGAAAAAAGGCTTCGATCCCTCCTAAATTTTCCCGTCAAAGGCGGAGAGGGAAAACCGGGAAGAAAAAAACCGGGAATTGGGGAGGGAGGGAGCGAAGGATCCCGGGGTGTCCCAACAGCCAAAACGCGGAGTTTTTTTCCAGGGAAAAGGAGGAATTTCGGCTTTCCCGGGAATGCTCCGAGTTCAGGCGCTGGAATTATCCTGGAAAACTCTTCCCATTCCCACCCGCCCCGCGCTCTTCTCCTGCCCCTTTATCCCGATTTTTTCCCGTTGTTTTTGGATTCTGATCCCGCTTTTCCCTCCTTGGAAAGCCCCGGGAGGATCCGGGATCGGCTCTTCCCAAAAAAAGAGAAAAAAAATGGATTTAAAAAGCCTGGGAAAGGGAAAAGCTGGGAATGGGAATGGAAAATCCAAATGAAGCCTGGAGGGGAAAATTCCCTTCCCTAAATGAATTATCCCAAAATAAATCATCCCTAAATAAATTATCCCCAAAGAAATTAAATTATCCCTAAAACCAATTATCCCTAAAGAAAATATCCCTGAAAAATTCAATTAGCCCGAAATAAATTGGATTATCCCTAAATAAATGATCCCTGCTCCAAGCGGGGAGGGAGAGGAATTCCTGCAGTTAATTGGGATTTTCATTGGGAATTGGTGGAGCTCGCTCCGGATCCCAAACTGGAATTCCCGCTGGAAAATCCGCCCTGGGAAAGAAAAGCGAGGAGGAATTCGGAGTTAAAGTCGGAATTCCACAATTTCCGGGCTTTTCCAGGGATTTTTAAGCGGGAATTCCTCATTTTTGGGGCTTTTTTTTTTCCCCTCCTCCCCACGTTTTTCCAGGGTTTTGGGTCAGAGAAAAAATGGGAATTTTGGGGTTTTCTTTCCCTCTTCCACGAGCTCAAAATCCTCCCCAGAATTCCCAAATCCAGGGAAATCCAGGCGGGAAAAGGGGAAAATTCTCCATGGAATTCCCTCATTCCCAGCACGGGAATCATTCCCGGCGGGATCGAGGAGCGCTCAGCGGGAGCCGCGCGGGGAATTTGGGTCCAAAATCTTCATTTCTGGGCAATTTTTCCTTAAAGAAAAATCCCCAAACCTTCCCTGGCCGGGAGCTTTTCCTTGAGGAAAAATCCCTTTGGAATTCCCGGAGAGCCTCGAGCGGGGCTGGAAATTCCCGGGAATTCTCGGGGTGGGATCTGGGGAGGAATCGCTTAAAAAAGGGAAATTTTTAATGGGGGAAAAAGGGATTTTAGCGGGAAAACTTTGGGATGTTCATGGAATGTCTCTGGGATGTTCCTGGGATGTTCCTGTCCCTGTCCCCATCCCTGTCCCTGTCCCCAAGGGTGGCTCCTCTTCCCAAACTCGTCCCTTAACACCAAAAATCCCAAAAATCCCCACTCGGATCCCAAAAATCCCCACTCGGATCCCAAAAATCCCCACTCGGATCCCAAAAATCCCCACTCGGATCCCGCTTTTCCCCCTTTTTTCTCCTTTCCCGGCACATCCTCAGGGAGGAAAATCCGGTAAAAAACGCCGGGAATTTTCCTTTTCCCACTTTTTTTGGGGCGGGAGAAGCTCCGGGACGCCGGACCTGGACAAAATCCCTTTTATTTGGCCAAAAATGGAGCAAAATTCGCTTTTTTCCAGCCTTTTCCCCCGAAGGAGGAACTGGAAATTCCCGGTGACGCTCCCGGAGAATTCAGGGAATGCTGGAAAAATCCCAATCCCATTTTTCCCCCCAAAAAATCCGTCTCAGCCTGGAGAAAAAGGGAATTTCATCCGGAATTTCGGCATTTCGGACAAGCTCTAATTATTGATTTGTCATCGGTGATTAATTAATGATAAAATCCCAATCAGAGGTGGAGGCAGAGCCCCAAAAAATCCAATTTATTCCGAAAACAATCCAATTTATTCCCCAAAAAATCAAAAAACCCTAATTTATGCCCCCAAAAAAATCCCCCCAGACGGCTCCGGATTGGGAGAAAACTCCAATTTCAGCCTCTCTGCCGAGCCGGGATCATTCCCAGGGATTTTATTCCATAAAAATTCCAGCCCAGAGAATTTGGGAACGTTTTCCTTGGTTTTAAAGTTTTTTTTTGGGGGGGGGATAAACGTCGAGGTTTTGGGGTTATTTTAAATTCTTTATTTTTTTGCTAATGCCTAAAACTTCCCAGGTTTTCCATGGAAAATTCCAACTCTCCGAGGAAGGAATCCCTGGAAATTGAGGGTGTGCTGCCCGTTCTTAATTTTTAATTATTTCATATTTAATTAATATTCATATTTCCCAAACAAATCGGGAAATTCGGGATCATTTCCCTTCATCCTCCGCCCTGGAAATTCGAATTTTCGGCGTTTTTCCCCCAAAACCGGGAAGGAATCGGGAAAATTCCCCCCAAGGGCTGAAACCTTCGGGCATCGAGTGGGGAAAAAGGGAATTTTTTAGGGAGAAACCGCCTGGAATGTTCCGGTCTAAGGATCCGATTTTTTGGGGGGGGGGGGAAAAGGGAATTTTCGGCCGCTGGTCTGGGATCAATCCCTGCCCAAACCGGGAGGAGGAAGAGGAGGAGAAAACATTCCCGGGGTGGATCCATCCCAAAAATCCCCAGGAGGGAACGAATTCCCCTTCAGGAACTGACAATAAATCCCAAATTTAAATAAGGAATAAATCCCATTGAAATCGGGAATAAATCCCAAATTTAAATAAGGAATAAACCAAATTTAAATAAGGAATAAACCAAATTTAAATAAGGAATAAATCCCATGGAAACAGGGAATAAATCCCAAATTTAAGTAAGGAATAAAGCAAATTGAAATAAGGAATTAATTCAATTGAAATAAGGAATTAATTCAATTGAAATAAGGAATAAACCCCAATGAAATAAGGAATAAATCCCAATGAAATAAGGAATAAATCCCATTGAAATAAGGAATAAATCCCATTGAAATAAGGAATAAATCCCATTGAAACAAGGAATAAATCCCATTGAAATAAGGAATAAATCCCATTTCAAGGGGAATAAAAAGTCCAGCCCAGCCCGAGCCTCCCCCGCTGGAATTTCCCGGGAAAAGGAGAATTCCAAGGCCGAATTCCCGGTCCCGAAGTGACCAAACGGCCCCGGCCGGTTCCTGTTTTAACTTGGAATTGAACTTGGACTTCCCGGCGGGCCCCGGGATCGCCGCTGGAATTTTCTTTGTCTGGAATTCGGCTGAGCCGGGGAGAATCCCGGGGAATTCTGGCAATCAGGACAATAATAACAATAATTAACGAATAACAATAATAACAATAATTAACGCGGGAGCGGCCCCGAGCCGGGGCTGGGAACGGGGGAAAAAAGGGAATAAAAGGGAAAAAAGGGAGTGGGAAGGGGGAAAAAAAGGGAATAAAAAGGGAATGAAGAGGGGAGAAAAGGGGGAAAAAAGTGAATGAAAAGGGAATAAAAAGGGGGAAAAGGGGGGAAAGGGGAAAATAAAGGAATGAAAAGGGAAAATTAAAGGGGGGAAAGGGAATTAAAAGGGAAAAAAGGGAATTCAAGTAATTTTTTGCCTCCAAAAAGCGGCGCCGGTGGGAGAAGAGGAGGAAGAGGAAGAAGAAGAGGGAGAAGAGGCTGCGGGATTTGGGAAGAGCCGGGAAAGCTCCCGGAGCAGGTTTGGATTGACGGGAATTGATCCCGGATCGGGGCGGGGAGAAATCGGGAACGGGAATTGGGGAAATTCGGGAATTCCCCGGGGCTGATCCCACCCCGGAAAGTTCCCGTGGATTTATCCCCAGAAAATCCGGGAATAACCTGGCCCGTGGATGGGTCCCTGGATGGAATTCCATGGATTCTCCAGAAAAACGAGGGGAAATCCAAGGGAAAAAAAAACCCAAATCCTCCAAATTTAGGGATCAACCCCTCCCCGAGCCGGGCTGGGAATTCAAATCCAAAAAACAGGAAAAAATCTGGGAAAAAGGGACTGGAGGGGGAGCTGGGGAAAGGTTCTGGGAATGGGACACGTCGGGAGGGGAAAAACATCAGGAAAAGGAATCGAGGGGAAAATTGGATTTTTAGTGGGGTTTTTTTGGGATGAGGCGCGTCCAGGGGGAAAAATGGGATTTAATCTTCTTTTCCCAAGATTTTCCTGGAATGGCTGAGGCAAAACTGAGGCTCAGGCTTGGCCAGAGGAATTAATTCAGCTCGGACGAAGCGGAGTCGCTTTTTTATCCCTAAAAAAGACCAAAACCAACCCGGAAAATTTGGGAAAAAAAGGCGAAATTGGGGATTTTATTTATTCAAATATTTGGGACAAAGTCTGGGAAAACTCGGCTTGGATTCCCCAGGCAGGGAGCTGCGACTGGGTGGAAAATTCCCCCTAAATTTGGATTCCAGAGGGAAAATCCTCCCCGAGTTTGGAATTCCCTGAGGGCTCAAAAATAAAATAAAATGAAAATTCCGGCTTCGTTTCCCTCCCCCTTTCCCCCAGAAATAAAAATCGTGGAAAATCCTTTTCTTTCCCGATTCAGGGAGGGATTTTCCAGGCGCTGGAGCCGATTTTCCTTCCCCAAAAATTCCCAACCCTGGCGATTTTCCATGGAATGGGAGGCGGGAAGAGGCAGAAATTCCCATTTTCCCCTCAGGGAAAGGTCGGATCGAGGAGTTTTGGGGCTTTTCCCTCATTTTAGGACAAAAATCGGGGGGAAAAGAGGGAAGCGAAGGGAAGAGGGACCCGCGCGCCGCAGATTTCCAGGGAATGATCCGGGAATTATTTCCTTGAAATGGAAAATTCCGCTTTTCCTTTGTTCTCTTCCAGCCTTTCTCAATCTCCTTTTCCCTGAGGACACGAAGCCGCTTTCCCATAAAATTCCAGCCCCGATTCCTTTTCCCGGGACGGGATTTTTGGCCTGGAAAAGCCGCGCTTGGATCGGAGCTCCCTGGGATTCGCCCCCGGCCGCGGTTTTGGGGCAGAATTCCCTTTTTTTTGGCCACTTTCCCTGGAATTTCTCCCGGCTTTTCCCGAAGGGAATTGCAGGAAAACCGCAAATCTCCGCCCGCGGCCGCCTCCACCTGCGGAAAGCGGGCCCCGAGGTTTTATTGTTTTTAAAGGAAAAACCGGGAATAAACGCCCGAAATAAAGGGGGGAAAGCGGGGAAATTCCTGAAATCCCGACAGCTGAAAGGCCGGAGGGAAAACATTGGGAAGGGAGCTGGAAATCAGCAGGATCAGTGGGAATTCCACCCCCGCGCACTTGGAGATAAATCTGATTTTCCTCTCCTTTCTCTCGGCAGGAATGGACAAGGAGGAAAATCAAAAATGGGAATTTTCCCCGGGATCTGCCTTCAGGAAAAAGGGAAAAAGGAAGGAGCCGGAGCAATTCCTGGGGTTCGGGAGAGGAAAATTCCGCTTTTTCCTGCTCGGTTGTTGTGGGAGGAGAAATATCCATTAAAAAAACGCAAACGAAACCTTTTCCAGGAGGAATCTGCGCCCGGGATGAGGAAAAAAAGGGAATTTTCCCCTTGATTCCCCAAGTGAAAAAGAGCCACGCCGGGAATTTGACGCTTTATCCTTTTAATTCCATGGATCCGCAGCTTTTCTCCCAGAAATCCCCAAAATTCGGGAAATCGGAGCTGGAAAAGCTCTCGCAGGGGGGTTTTGGGGAGGGGTGGAAGGAAAACCCCGGGATTTGCTCCCATTCCCGATTTTCCTCTCCCCAGGAGCTTCTGGGGTCTCCTTTTCCCATTTTTTTTGGGGGAACGCTCCCAGCCCTGGATCCCGGCCCCTCCCGCCCCCCTCGAGCCCCGAAATGCCCCAAAATTCCCGAAAATCCCATTTTTGGTGCAGAATTCCTCGTTTTTCGCCCCAAAGGTTCCTTTGTTCCTCTCCCGAGCCTCTCCCGGGAAATCCCGGCCCGAAATCCGATTTTTCCTCCTCAAAAAGGGATTTTCCCCCTCTTCTCCTTCCCTTTCCTCTTTCCCCCTCCTCTCCCCCATTTTTCCCTCTTTTCCTCCCATTTCCCTTTGCTTTTTTCCCATTTTTCCCATTTTTTCCCCCATTTTTCCCGTCTTTTCACCCCTTCCCCGAAGCCCAGCGGGCCCCAGACGCCCGAAATTCCCAACCCCGATTTCCCGGGATATTTCCGTCCCAGACCTCCCCAAATTGGCGATAATCGGAATTTCGGGGCCGTTCTGGGCCCCTCCTCGAGGCTGCCGGGCCCTTCCCGGCTTTTCCCGCTCTGTCCCAGCTTTTTCCCATAAATCTCGGGAATTTTAACGCTGGATCCCGGACGTGCTGCCCGATGTTCAGCACTTCATAAAAATTAAAGGCGCAAAAAAAAAAATTTATATATAAAAAAATAAAAAAAAAAAAAGCCGCGGGGTTGGGGGAGGGTCGCGTTTGGATTTAATTTGGGAATTTTCTCCATGCGCAGCTCGGGATGGGGACGGGAATTTTCCTGCCGGGAGCTCGGGGCACAAAGGAGGCGAATTCCCGGCTTTTGTCGGGAATTTTTGAAACCTTTTTGGTTGGGTTTTGTTCGGTTTTTATTCCGCGCTGGTTTTTATTCTCCTTCTCCCGATCCTTTTATCCCGATCCTCCCATTCCAAGCCTTTGTTTCCCATTTCTTTCCGTTCTTTCCCCATTTCATTCCCTCTGCCATTTTCCCCCGTTTCATTCCATTTTTCCATTTAATTCCATTTTTCCCATTTAATTCCATTTTTTCCCATTTAATTCCATTTTTTCCCATTTAATTCCATTTTTTCCCATTTAATTCCATTTCCTCCCTATTTCATCCCATTCTTTCACATTTTATTCCCTTTTTTTTCCCCTTTTCATCCCTCTCTTTTCCCATTTTATTCCTTTTTTTCCCCTATCCCGTTTTCCCCCATTTTTCCCGTTTTCCCCCATTTTTCCCATTTTTCCCATTTTCCCCCATTTTTCCCCATTTTCCCATCCCTTCCCTCCCCGCTCCATCCCCGTCACTCCCCCCCCCTTTCCCTGCCCTTTTCCCTTTTATCCCAAACCCCGGGAATTTTCCCTTTCCCCTTGAACTTGGGATGCCTCAAATTCCCGAATTCCCTTCTCCCGGAATTTGTTTTATTTATTTTTCCCTTTTCCAGCCTTTTTTTCCCGCTGGGATGAGCGGGATGAGAATCCCGGCCCGGGGGGAGACCCCGAACCAGCGGCACCGGGGGGGATTTGGGGGGATTTGGGAGAATTTGGGGATTTTTGGGGAAGCTCGGGGGGCTCCGAGCTCGGGACACGCTGAGGACAAAAACTCCTTAAAAAATCACATTTTTCCCATTTTTTCCCCGATCTCCATGGATTTTTTGGGGTCCCTCCCTTCCTTCCGACCCCCCCCCGAGGCCACTCCAAATTTTCCCTGTTTTTCCCTCAATTCCACATCCCGGAATTCATTCCCGTTTTCCCACCGATCCCCCCCAAATTCCACATCCCGGAATTCATTCCCGTTTTCCCATCGATCCCCCCCAAATCCCGGAGCCCCCCCCGCTCCCCCCCTCCCGAAATTCCCGGGATTTTGGGGCTGAACGGGGCAAAATCCAATGAATCGGGGTGGGAAAACCCAATTCTTCGGGAATCCGGCAGGAAAATGAAGGTTTTTTATTTTTTAATGGATTTCTGGGAATGGGGGGGGGAAAATATCCCCTAAAAACCTCTCGGGAGCTCCGGGGAAAAAAAATTAAAATAAAATGAAAAATTAATAAAAATGACACATAATTAAAAATAATTAAAACCAATTAAAAACAAGTGCGGGGGGGGGCTGGAATTTTCTCCCCACCTCTGCCGGGCTCCGCGTTTCCCATTGGAAAACCGCGGAAAACCGGGAATGGGGGGGGGGGGAGCACGGAGGGGGGGGGGCGATCCCCGGGGGGGGCGGGGGGGGGCGTGGCCTCGTCTCGCGGCCAATCAGAAGGCGGCGTTTCCCTGGGGGCGTGGCCTCGCGTAGTAAAAGGGGGCGTGGCCCGCGCGGATTTCTTAATGGAGCGGCGGCGGCGGGCGCGCGGCGCATGCGCGCTCGGGGCGGCGATGGCGGGGGGGTCCCGGGGCGCGGCGCGGAGCTGCCCCCGCCGCCAGCACCGGAGCGGGAGGAGCGGCGAGCCCGGGGCAGCGGCGGCGCGGGGAGGAGGAGGAGGAGGAGGAGGCAGAGGAAGGACGGCAGCGGCAGGAGGAGGCGGCGGCAGCGCGGCATGACATGACGGCGCCGCTCGGGCTCCCCCCGCGCTGGCCCGACGCGCTCGGCTGCCGCTGCGAGGACGCCCCGCGGGAGAAGCCGCGCATGGAGAGCCTGGGCCCGTGCCGGGAGAGCCTGGGCCCGTGCCGGGACAGCCTGGGCCCGTGCCGGGACAGCCTGGGCCCCTGCCGGGACAGCCTGGGCCCCTGCCGGGAGATGCTGCCCCACGCCGTGGCCCCCCCGGCCGCCGCCGCCCCGGACGGAGCCGCGTTCGCGGAGCTGGCGGGCGCGGAGCCGCCCCGGCAGTGCCCGTCCGGAGCCCCCGCGCTGGGCTACGGCTACGCCTTCGGCGGGGGCTACTACGGCTGCCGCCTGGCCGGCGTTAACCTGCAGCAGAAGCCCTGCGGCTTCCACCCGGCGGACAAGTTCCCCGAGGCCGGCGGCTCCCTGGCGAGCGAGGAGCTCCCCGCCAGGGCCAAGGAATTCGCCGCCTTCTACCCCGGCTTCCCCGGCTCCTACCAGGCCGTGCCCGGCTACTTGGACGTGTCGGTGGTGCCGGCGCTGGGCGCGCACCCGGAGCCGCGGCACGAGGCTTTGCTTCCCATGGAAGGATACCAGCCCTGGGCGCTGCCCAACGCCTGGGACGGGCAGGTTTACTGCTCCAAGGAGCAATCCCAGTCCGCGCACCTCTGGAAGTCGCCGTTCCCAGGTAGGAACTGGAAAAGGGCTCCGCGCCCCGCTCCGGCTGCCCGCGGGGAGCGCGGCTCTGGCCCGGCAGCTTCGATCCCGGCAGCTTCGATCCCGGGAGATCCATTCCCGGGAGATTCATTCCCGGGAGATCCATTCCCGGGAGATCCATTCCCGGGAGATCCATTCCCGGGAGCTTCGATCCCGGGAGATCCATTCCCGGGAGATCCATTCCCGGGAGATCCATTCCCGGGAGATCCATTCCCGGGAGCTTCGATCCCGGGAGCTTCGATCCCGGGAGCTCCATTCCCGGGAGCTCCATTCCCGGGAGATCCATTCCCGATAGATTTATTCGGCATAGATTTATTCCAGAGCGGTTCATTCCCAATAGATTTATTCCAGAGAGGTTTATCCCGGTTATCCCGTCCATCCCGGTTATCCCGGTTATCCCATCCATCCCACACTTCCCATCCATCCCTTGTGTCCCGTGTGTTCCCTACGCTCCGTATATCCGGGTCTATTCCATGGATCTGTTCCCGTTCCATCTCTTCCATGTCCATTCCATAGATCCGGATTTATTTATCCCATATATTCAATGTATTTACCCCACATATCCCACATATCCTATACCTGTATCCCGTCTATTCCCTATATCCCGCATATTCCACACATCCCGATGTATTTATGCCATATATTCAATATATCCCATCTATTCCGCATATCCACACATTTATTCCATATCTTCCATACACTGCGGATATCCGGATGTGTTCCCTACATCCCATATATTCCATTTTTTTCCGGTCTATTCCTTATATCCCATTTATCCCATTTATCCGGGAATATTCCAGATACATTCCAGATGTATTCCACATTTATTCCAGATATATTCCACATTTATTCCAGATATATTCGACATTTATTCCATGTATATCCCGCATTTATTCCGTGTATATTCCTCATTTATTCCGCATTTATTCCGCCTATATTCCAGATGTGTTCCGCGTAGTTTCCCTCTATCCGGGTAGCTGTATCCCGCATTTCCCGCACTCCCGGATTTGTTCCGTGTATTCCAAGCGCCCGTGCGGGGCCGCGTGAGCTCCGGGCTGGGTAATTAGAGGGAAGCGCGGCTCAGGAATGCTCGGGAGCGGGCAATGTGCACGGGCACGCTCGGCGGGGTGAGGCAATCCCGATCCAAAACCCCGCCGTAATTCCCTGATCCTGCCCTTTTCTCCTGCAGCAATCCCGATCCAAAACCCCGCCGTAATTCCCTGATCCTGCCCTTTTCTCCCTCAGCAATCCCGATCCAAAACCCCGCCGTAATTCCCTGATCCTGCCCTTTTCTCCTGCAGCAATCCCGATCCAAAACCCCGCCGTAATTCCCTGATCCTGCCCTTTTCTCCCTCAGCAATCCCGATCCAAAACCCCGCCGTAATTCCCCGATCCTGCCCTTTTCTCCTGCAGCAATCCCGATCCAAATCCCCTCGGCAATTCCCTGATTCCTCCTTTTCCTCCTGCAGCAATCCCGATCCAACCCAACCTCCCAAATCCCTCCGCAATTCCCCATTTCTTCCCTTCCTTCCCTCGCTCCCGTCGGGATTTGCTCGGCGCTCCCGCCCTGCCGGCTCCAGAAAAAAGGGAAAGAATTGGAAATCCTCCCCAAAACCTCTTCGCGGGGAGCTCGGTGCGCGGGGCCGGGCGCTAAATGAGCTCCCAATTAGCGCAATTAAGGGCAGAGGTGTCAAGTGACGAGCGGAGCTGTTCGGGGCAGGAGGGAGGCGCAGAGGGGTGGGAAGAGCCCGAAAAAGGGAAAAATGGCCCCAAATTCCCCCTCTGGAGCAGCTTGGAAGCCACAAAACCCCGGGGGCTGCTCCTCCCAGAACCCCAAAAAATTTGGGTTTGTTGGGCGGGGGAGAAGCGAGGGGGTCGCGTTTTTCGGGATGGGGGGCGCGTCCCTTTATCCCCCCCTTTACCGGGACCGAAATTCGGCTTTTCCGGGAATTTTTGGCACTTTGGGAAGGGGAATTCGGCAGCGCGGTGTTGGCCGCGTGTGGGGGGTTGGGTTTGGGGGGGCGCTGGATTTGGGGGACCCCGCTCGCCTTTGGGACCCCAAAAAGGAGCCCCCAAAGCCTCCCCAA
Source organism: Poecile montanus (assembly GCA_038429875.1). Lineage (NCBI taxonomy): Eukaryota > Metazoa > Chordata > Aves > Passeriformes > Paridae > Poecile > Poecile montanus. Next base: position 552,002 of record CM076531.1, read on the forward strand.
TTAACGCCGGGCCGTAATTAGGAGTGCTCGCCTCCATCTTCCTGCCCCGAATTTCGGGGCTCGGGTCCCCCCCGAAACCCTGCGAGGGCTCCCAAAATTCCGGGGGGAGCCGGAATTCCCGGCAGCGCCAGAGCGGGGCTGGAGCGTCCCCGAATCCCCAAATCCCAAAATTCCCAAATCCCCAGTCCCATTCCCCAATCCCGGAGCCTTTCCCTTTCCCCCGCATCCCCAAAAAGCTGCTGGAGAGGGGGAAATCCGGATTAATTTGTGCCCCCCGAGGGGATTTTTGGGGTTTGGGGGCTCCTGTGTCCGCGCCGGGCGGGGTTTTGGGGCTGCTCATCCCAGATTTTCTGCTGCGGGAAAAGAAAAACGGGATGGGGGGAGAAAAAGGAGGGAGGGAAAAGGGGAAAACTCGAAATGTCGCCCCAAAAAGTGGGGTTTGAGGTGCCTTTGATGCCCCATTTTCAGTGCGAGGCTTTGAGGGCGGATGCTCCTCCTTTATCCGCGGCCAAGGAAAACAGGGAATTATCCCTGGTGTGTTTTCATTCCCATTATCCGGAATATGATCAGCCATTATCCCTCTCCTCTGGCGACCTTTCCCCTCTTTTCCCTCCTCTTTTCCCCTCATTTCCCCTCTTCTTCCCCTCATTTCCATTGTTTTTTTCCCCATTTCCCCCCATTTTCCCCCATTTCCCCCTTTCCAACCCCACTTCACCCCCAAACCCCAAACCCCACCTCTCCCATTCCCATTATTCCCATTATTCCCATTCCTCCCCCCAATCCCCCATTTTTCTCCCCATTATTTCCCATTTTTGACCCATTTCTGACCCATTTCTGACCCATTTCTCCCCTCGCCCCAGATGTGATTCCGCTGCAGCCCCATTTCACCCCAAACCCCAAATCCCCCGTTTTTCCCATGATTTCCCATTTCTGACCCATTTCTGACCCATTTCTCCTCTCCCCCCGCCACAGACACGGTCCCGCTGTAGCCCCATTTCACCCCAAAACCCGTTTTTTTCCCATTTTTCCCATTTCCCCCCGTTTCTGACCCATTTCCCTCGCCACAGACGCGGTCCCGCTGCAGCCCGAGGCCGGCGCGCTCTGCAAGAAGCGCATTCCCAACACCGAATTCCCCATTTTTTTGCTATAATTCCCCATTTTTTGGCTATAATTCCACATCTTTTTCCCAAATTCCCCGGTTTCTGACCCATTTCCCTCGCCACAGACGCGGTCCCGCTGCAGCCCGAGGCCGGCGCGCTCTGCAAGAAGCGCATTCCCAACACCGAATTCCCCATTTTTTTCGCTATAATTCCCCATTTTTTGGCTGTAATTCCCCGTTTCTGACCCATTTCCCCCCGTTTCTGACCCATTTCCCCCACCACAGACGCGGTCCCGCTGCAGCCCGAGGCCGGCGCGCTCCGCCGGGGCCGCAAGAAGCGCATTCCCTGCACCGAATTCCCCATTTTTTTGGCTATAATTCCCCATTTTTTCCCATTTTCCCCCGTTTCTGACCCATTTCCCCCGCCACAGACGCGGTCCCGCTGCAGCCCGAGGCCGGCGCGCTCCGCCGGGGCCGCAAGAAGCGCATTCCCTGCACCGAATTCCCCATTTTTTTGGCTATAATTCCCCATTTTTTCCCATTTTCCCCCGTTTCTGACCCATTTCCCCCGCCACAGACGCGGTCCCGCTGCAGCCCGAGGCCGGCGCGCTCTGCAAGAAGCGCATTCCCAACACCGAATTCCCCATTTTTTTCGCTAGAATTCCCCATTTTTTCTCTAGAATTCCCCTTTTTTTCCCATTTCCCCCCGTTTCTGACCCATTTCCCCCGCCGCAGACGTGGTCCCGCTGCAGCCCGAGGCCGGCGCGCTCCGCCGGGGCCGCAAGAAGCGCGTCCCGTACTCGAAGCTGCAGCTGAAGGAGCTGGAGAAGGAATACGCGAGCAGCAAATTCATCACCAAAGAGAAGCGGCGCCGCATCTCGGCCAGCACCAACCTGTCCGAGCGCCAGGTCACCATCTGGTTCCAGAACCGCCGCGTCAAGGAGAAGAAAGTGGTCAGCAAAGCCAAGCCCGGACACCTCCACCCCACCTGAGGGGACCCCGCGGCCGCCAGAACCCCCCGGAACGGAAAAAAAAAGAATTCAGAATAACCACAGGAAGAGGGAAGGCGGAGGAGATGAAAATTTTTGTGATTTTGGGTTTTTTTGTTGTTGTTTTTTTGGTGTTTTTCTCCGCCGGGATGCTGCTGGGTTTGGGGTATTTAAAGAGAATTATCGTGGAAAAGAATTTAAAGTTTTTTGGTTTTGTGTTAAAGGAATTTAAGAAATCCGAGCCCCAGAATCGCTGAAATCCGGGTTTGGGTTTTTCCCATCGGGAAATTCCTCCCCCCGCACAAAATTCCCGGGATTTTGGGTGCCGGGGATGTTTTGCGGAGGGGAATTCGGGAGCGCGGCGGAATTCCCGGTTTTTCCCCCCATTTTTCCCGAAATCCTGAGCTCGGGCATTCCCGGCGCGGAGAAAACGCCTGGAAAAACAAAATTCCCAAAAAAAACCCATCCCCGGGCAGGGCTGGCTGCGCGTATTCCCGGTTTTTTTGAGGATGGAAAAATCGGGAATGGGGAGAGAATTCCCTGCCCGAGGCCGGGCTGGGGGCGCGGGGCGGGGTCGGGGCCGCTCCCGGGAATTTTGGGGGAATTCGGGGGAATTTTGGGAATTTTCTCCCGCGGGTTTTGCTCGGCTTTGCGGGAAAATCGGAATTTCCCGCCCGGATTTTGGGGTTTCGGGGTTCTCGGGCCGTTCCTGGAGCTGTGAAAGCGAATTTTTGTTGGTTTTTTTTGTTTTTTTTTGGGGGGTTTTAATTTGAATTTGGAATTTCTTGGGGTTGTCCTGTCGATGTCCGAGCTCGTGGTGTCCGCCTTGTACCATTCCTTAGAAATAAATCGCTTTTTTTTCCCGTCCTTGTTTTGCCTGGAGGACAAAACAAAAACAAACCCGAAACTCTTCTTTTTCAGGGAAAATTAAAACAAAAAAAAAGGGAGGAAATTGCAGGAAATTTGGGGGGAAAAAACGGGAAAATCGGAGGATGGGAAAGGGAGAAAAGAATCGCGAGGGGGGCGAAGCGAGAGGGTTAAAATTGGATTTTTGTTGCGTTTAATTTTTATTTATTTTTTAAAAATTTGAATGGATTTTATTTATTTAATTTTTATTCGGTCTATTTTTATTTAATCGTCTCTTTTTATTACGGTTTTTTTACTGAATCTCTTCCTGGTTAAGGTCTTTTCACTGAATTTAATTCAATTCATCTATTTCAGTTCAATATATTTGTATTTAACCGCGTTTTCATCTCATAGACTTTTATTTAATATGTTTTTATTTAATATATTTTTATATTATACATTTAATATATTTTTATTTCATTTCATTCTTAATTTAAATTTTATTTCATTTTTTTTTTCTCTCTCTCTTTGTTTTTTCCCCTCCTTAAACCCGCCCGAGGGGAGGGGGAAAAAGGGGCCAAAAAGGGCTTTAAAATCCCGATTTTTGAAGATTTCAATTTGCCCGAATTGCGGCAAAAATCGAGGGGAGAGGCGGGATGGGAATGGGGGAAAAATGGGAATTTTTGAGGCCGAAAAACGCTCGTGAGGGCGGCAAAATATCCAATTTAATACAGATTTAATACAGATTTATTATGGATTTAATGCAGGTTTAATACAGGTTTAATGCAGGTTTAATGCAGGTTTAATTCAGATTTAATTCAGATTCAATGAGATTTAATAGAGATTTTTTTATGCATTTAATATTTATTCCCCATCCATTTCCGTGTCCCCCCAATATTCGGGATTTTTTAGGATTTCAGAGCGGATTTCTCATTTTTTTCCCGGATTTTTCGGGGATTTGGGGCCGTGGGAGGGGCGGAATTCCAGAAATTCGGATTTTGGGGCGCTCCGGGTCCTCATTTTTTGGCTTTTCCCCTTAAATCCCGCCCTAAATGGAAATTCCCGCAGTGTTTTATAGGAATGTTTGGAATTATTTGGGATAAATGGAGAAATTTGTAGGAAAAGGAGAGAAATCGAATAATTTCTATGAAGAGAGGACGGAAATGTTGAAAATCCTCAAAATTCCCAGGAAAAAAGGGAGGAAAATCCCAAAACGAACCCGAAAATCCCAAATGAATCCCAAAAATAATCCCCGAAATCCCAAAATAATCCCCAAAATCCCAAAAATAAACACTAAAATTCCAAATTAAACCCAAATAATCCCAAATTAAACCCCAATAATTCCAAATTAAACCCAAATAATCCCAAATTAAACCCAAAATTCCAAATTAAACCCCAATAATTCCAAATCAAACCCTAAAATCCCAAATTTAACCCCAAAAGGAGCCTTTGGGGTTTTTTTCCCTCCCAGAATTTTTCCCGGGATCCCAAATCCCGATCCCTCCCCTCTCCCGGTGGATTTGGGATCCCCGAATCCCGGGAATTCCGCCGGACCCGCCCCTCTCCCGTTTTTGGTGGGAAAAGTGAAAATTTTGGGTTTTTTTGGGAATTCTCCCAGCGGGAAAATCCCAGACTCTGATCCCGAGGCTTCTCCCGGATTTTTTTTGGGAATTTCAGCGATTTGGATCCCGAATTTTCCAGGTTTTGATTCATTCCCGGGCGGGAAAATCCGAATTTTCGGGATGGGAGCCGGAATTCCTCGGGAAAACATTCCCGGATTCCCCGGGCGGGAAAATTTGGGATTCGGATTGGAAAGAGGAAATAAAAGGATTTGGGAATGGGGAAAAATCTTCCCGATTTTCCTCCCTGGGGGGCGGAGCTCGGATTTCCCCGGGAAATCGGGAGGGAAATTTGGGAATTTGGGGAATTTTGGGACATTTTGGGCTCCTTTCGGTCACTTTTGGGTTGATTTTTGTCACTTTTGGGGTTTTTTTGTCACTTTTGTGTTGATTTTTGGTCGATTCTGGTTCGATTTTTGGTCGTTTTGGGTTCATTTTTTATCTCTTCTGGTTTAATTTTTTGGGGTCGGTTTTGGGGTCACTTTTGGTCATTTTGGGGTCATTTTGGGGTCACTTTTGGTCATTTTGGGTTCATTTTTTGTCATTTTTGGTCATTTTGGGTTCATTTTTGACGATCCCAGGGCTATTTTTCCACCTGCGCCTCCTTTTTCCTCATCCTGGCGGCTCCTCCATTCCCGAGGATTTCAAAATCCGGGATAAAAACCCCAAAATCGGAGGAAATCCAAGGAATTCCTTCCCTGGTTCCACCCCGGGCTGGGATTTTTGGGATTTTGGTGGGAAAATTGGGAAACCCCGCGGAATTCCGGGCGATTTCCTGCCCGCATTTCCAAAATATTTGGATTTTCCGTTATTTTTCCCTTTTTTTGAGCTTTTGGGCCCATCCCGGCTCCCGCTGCTGATTCGGGAATTCCCGGGGGCCTTTTCCTTCATTTTTCCCGTGGATTTGGGAATAAAAATCCCGATCTGGGCCGAGCTGAGCGCTGGGAAAATGAAATTCAGGGGGAAAAGAAAAGGCAAAAATGGAATTTTCCCCCCCTGAATTAAAATGGAAATAAAACGGAATTAAAGTGGAATTAAAACGGAATTAAAGTGGAATTAAAATGGAATTAAAATGAGTTAAAGCTAATTGAAATGAATTAAAACGAATTGAAATTAATCAAAATGGGATTAAAATGGAGCTGGAAATGAATTGGGATTAATTAAAATGAATTAAATTTAATTGAAATGGAATGAAAATGAATGACAATGAATTTAAATGAATTTAAATGAATTAAAATGGAACTTAAATGAATTAAAAAGAATGGAAATGAATTAAAGGCGGGCAGGAAAATGGAATTTAATCCGAATTCTGCCCCGAGCCGCTCCCGATCCCAAACGGGACAAATTCGGGATTTTCGGGGCCGGGCGCCGGGTGACGTCACGGGCGGTGACGTCACGGGCGGTGACGTCACGGGCGGTTCCCCTTGACCTTGAGGGGGTCCCGGGGGAATTCCCGATTTTCTGCCCTTTGTTCCCGGCCCTTCCCGGGATTTTCCTTCCCGCTTTGGGCTCTTCCCGTTCTCCCTTTGTTCCCTTTGTCCTTCGGGAATTTTCTCCTCATTTTTCCCTTTTTTCCCTTTTTTTCCCTTTTCTCCCCCAATTTCTCCCTTCTCCCCTTTTTTTTTCGCTTCTTTCCCCGATTTTTCCCCTTTTTCCCTTTTTTCCCCCTATTTTTCCCTTTATCTTTTTCCCATTTTCCCCCCGTTGATTTTTCCCATTTTTCCTTCATTTCCCCTCATTTTCCCTTTCTCTCTCCTCTTTTTTCTTCTCCCGTTTATTTCCATTTTCCCCATTTTTTCTTTCCTCTCTAAATTCTCCTTTTTTTCATCATTTCCCTCCTTTTCCCATTTTTCCCTTTCTCTCTCCCGAATTTTCCTTTCTCTTTTCTATTTTTCTCTCCCTTTTCCCATTTTATTTTCTCTTTATATTTATTTCATTTATTTTCTCCTATTTTCCCCTTTATTTTCCCTTTTATTTTCCCCATTTTTCCCTTTATTTGCCCCATTTCCCCCCTTTTTTTCCCCCTCCCAATCCGACTTTTCCCCATTTATTTTTTCCCAAAAAAACCCAATTTTTTTTTAAGGATCGAGCCCCCCCAGGACCGGGAATTTTTCTCCTTCCAGCTCGAGGTGAGTGCGGCTCCCATTTTCCCGATTCCACAAAAACCCGGCCTGGAAAGGACAAAAGAAAAAAGGGAAAAAAAGGGAAAAAAGAGGATTTTTGATGATTTTTGGGAGCTTCCAGAGGCTTTGCCAAGGAATTTTTCCCGAGGCGATTCCAGCGCCGCCGCTTCCCGGTTTTTTTTTTTGGCCGCTCCGCCTCAAAGTGGGGGAAAATCCCTCTTTTTATGGATATTTGGGAATTCCATCCCGAAAAATCGCGGCCGCGCTGCGGGCGGGGCCCAGCGCGGGCGGGGATCCCAGAAATTCCCTTTTTTCTCCTCTTTTTCCAGGGAAAATCGGATCCAAATCGCCTCTTCTGGGCTGCTCCTGTCGCGACTCGGGAGTTCCACCCTTCTCTTCCCGGTTTTTGGGTTTTTTTAGGAATTCCAGGGGAAAAAATCCCAATTTTCCCCCCCAAAGCGGAGCTGGAGTTAAACCCGAATTTCCCTGGATTTGGGGGCTGGATTTTCCCTTCCCTGCCTGGCAAAAATGGGGAAAAACTGGGAAAAAATGGGATTTTCCAGGGATTTCCCTCTTTGGGACCCGCAGAGATTCGGGCTGAGCTGAGGGAAATTCCCATTTCCCGTTTTTCCATGGAATTCTCTTTCTTTGTGGGGCCAATCCCGCTTTTCCAGCGTTCCCAGGTGCGGATAAACCCCGCAGGAAATCCAGAAATCGCTGGGAAAAGCGGATTTTCCACCCCGGGGACATTCGCCCATCCCAAAAATCCCATTTCCATGGGATTTCCCCGAACCTCTCCGTGTTTATTCCCCAAATCCTGGATTTTTAAATCGATTTATTTTAAATTTATATATTTTTTTAAATCCTTTTTCTTTATTCCCCCACCCTTTTTGCTCAATTCCCGATGGATTTGGGGCGAGAAAAGAAACCCGGGATTTGTTTTTCCAACCTCCGGACTCCCCAAAATCCCTTTCAATTCCCTTTTACTCTCCCAAATTTTTCTCCCAGCTGGGAAAAATCGGGATTTTTTTTGGCCTCGGGTTGGTTAAATTTCATTTTTTGGGGGGAGAAAATTCTGCGGTGGGAGCCGGAGAAATTCGGGATATTTCCATTCCTCGATTCCGCTTTTAATTCGGGATTCTGGAAAAGGCGGGATCGGAGATTTTTTGGGAATAAAAATCCCGGATCCAGGCCGGGCCGAGGGGGAAAAAAAAAAACCAAAAATTGAATTCAGGAGTGGGGAAAAAAAAGGCAAAAATGGGATTTTCAGGGAAGAGGGAAAGAGGAGAAATGCCGGGAATAAAAGCGGGGGAAAAGCGCGGAAAGAGCGGGAATTGAGCCCAAAAGTTGGGAATGTTTTCCCGGGGCTCATTTGCATGGGATGCCGACCCTTTTTACTGCCCGAGACAGTGACCTTGAACTGCGCTTTTCCAGCCGCCTCCCTCCCCCTTTCCCGGGATTTTTATGGCTCCGCCGCTGGAATTTGATGATTTTCGGGCTTTTTTCCCCCCCAAACCAGGCTGGGAATTTTCCTTTCCCCCCCAAAAAAAAACCCCGAGGGAAAACGTGAAAAAAATTAATTTTTACGGAAAGGTTTTGCCTGAAAATCGGGATTTTTCCAGCTGGGCAAAAAGAGGGAATTTTTATTTATTTTATTTATTTTATTTATTTTATCTCTTTTCCCCCTGGGGGTTTTTGGGGGGTTAAAAAATGGGAAGGGAATTGCGAACGGGGAAGTTTTTCCAAGCGCTTGAAGTGAGAATTGGGATTTTTTAAATTTTATTTTATTTTATTTTTTGGGAAAGACGTCCCGGGGGTTTTTAAAGTAATTTTTTCGAGCATTCCCTGAGCTGGAAAATGGGATTTTAATGGGAAAAGAATTCCCGCTGGAAAGGCGGGAGCGCCGCCGAAGGGTTTTTAGGGTTTATTTTTATTTCTATTTTGGTTTTTATTTCTGCCTCGGATCCGCTCGCAGAGTTCCAGGCCCCGCTCCCGAAATCCCGCGGCTCTTCCCAGCTTGGAAAACCGGGAAAAAAACGGGAAAAAAAACCCGAAACACCCCAAGGAAAAATCGCTTTTCTCACCCCGAGCCTCCCCGCAAAAAATGCGAATTTTCACTGAATATTTTACCGCAAATTTCCAATAACAGAGAGGGGGAAAAGACCCCAAAATCCCGGGATTTTGGAGAAATTCCCTTTCTCCAGCAGGGAACAAAGCCCCGGAGCAGCCGGGACAGGAATTTTTGGGCGTAGGGAAGAGGAAGGGATTTTTTTCCCCCCTAAAAAAGATAAAAAATGAGCAAAAGGCAGCGAACAAAGCCAATTCCGGCGGCTCCGCGGGGCATCACGTGCGCGGCTTTTATTGAAATTATTCCTCCCCTCATCCAGCAGCTTTTTATTCCCTCCTCCTACCTGGAGGGGGAAAAATTCCTTGGCAGGGCTTGAAAAACGCCCCGAAAAAGAGAAAAAAAATTAAATATAAATAAAAATCCCCCCCGAAAAGAAGGGAAAAGCCCCCAAAAAAAGCGAATTTTGGGCGTTTCGGGGAATTTCTCGCTCGGGTTTTGTCTCCTCCGCAGGGAAAGGTGCGCCCGGAGCCAGGGGAGCGTTCCAGGCTGGAAAAACGCTGGGAAAAGGTGGAATTTCGGGTTTTTCCAGCTCGCTGCTGAAGGAAAAGCCGCACCTGATTCCTCTGGGGCTTTTCAGGGATTTTTCCAAAGGTCTGGAAGCCTCCAGGAGAGGGGAAGAAAATTGAGTTTATTTTGGGGGGAAATGCCTGAAATCCAGCGGGGGGGGGAGGGAAAAATGGGAATCTGCGGGGAGAATTCCCGGGATTCTGGGGAGGGAAACGCGAAATTCCAGCGAGGGGGAGCCAAGAAAAGGCGGGGAAAGGGGGAAAAATGGGATTAAAAAGCACAAAAAGAGGAAAAAATTCCACCCCAAGCCCCCCGCAGGTCCCGCTCTCCACTCACAGCTTTCCCAGGATTTCTTTTTCCCCTTCCAGGATTTCTTTTTCCCCTTCCAGGATTTATTTTTTCCCTTCCAGGATTTATTTTTTCCCTTCCAGGATTTATTTTTCCCCTTCCAGGATTTCTTTTCCCCTTCCAGGATTTATTTTTTCCTCCCAGGATTTATTTTTCCTCTCCCAGGTTTGTTTTTGGGGATTTTTTTTTTTTTTTGGAGTTTATTTCACACTGGGAGGAGCCGGGATCGATTTTTATTTTTATTTTTATTTTTTAATTATTTTTATTTTTATTTTGTAATTATTTTTTTCCCTCTGGTTTTCCTCCGGAGAAGGGGGAGGGAGGGAGGAATAAATGGAATTAAATCCCCTCTGCGCCACTTCCAGGGGCGGGGATGGGCCAGGAAAAACGGGAATTTCGGGTAATTCCCGGGGAAAATGGGGCAAAACCCCGATTCTAAGGATTGGGGATAAAGGAAGGAAAACGGAGCCGGAGATCGCCAATAAATTGGATTTTCCCGAAAAAAACCCAAACCGGGAGAGGCCGGGAAGCGCTCGGGAAGCCGCTGGATCCTCCCAGAGCCGCGGAGGCCGGGAGAGGGAGCGGAAAAATGAGAAAAAACATCAAAAAACGGTGAAATGATGATAAAAATGATGGGAAATGACCAAAAAATGACAAAATAACGATAAAAGCCACCAAAATTGATACAAGAATGGCCCAAAGACGCTAAGAGGAGCTAAAACAATGATGCGAAATTATTAAAAATGACTAAAAATTATAAAACAGTGATAAAAAATGATAAAAAAATGACGTAAAAACGATAGAAATGGATAAAACTATGATTAAAAATTACCAAAAAATGATGAAAAACGGCGAAAAATGATGAAAACTCGTCAGGAAAAGATGATGAGGATCCAAAAAAAGGGAAAGTGGGGAAGGTCGGGAGCGGCTCCCGCTGGAACCGAGCCCCATCCGTCTCCTTAAAAAGCCCCGTAAAGTTTATTTGACACAAAATCTAATGGGGATTTATCGGGGCGACGCCGCAACGCCGCGCTTTTACTTAATCAAGGAGTTCATTAATTAATTAATGAGCGGCGCCCGCGCCCCTCGTGGTTCCCCCCACACAGACACCGGCAGCGGTTTTGGGGTGAAAAAGGCGAATTTCTCCTGCTAAAAATGGGATTTTCCGGGCGTTCGGCCAGAGCTGGGGTGACTCAAAAGCACCAAAAAATGGAATTAAAGGCGGAGGGGATTTGGGGAGGTTTTTTAATGGTTTGGGTTTTCAGAGAGGGGGGGAAAGGGAGAAAAAATGAGGGAAAATGAGGAAAAATGGGGAAAGAGGGAGGAAAAATGGGGAAAAGGGAGGAAAAATGGGGAAAAGGGAGGAAAAATGGGGAAAGGGAGGAGAAATGAGGAAAAGGGAGGAAAAATGGGGAAAAGGGAGGAAAATAATAAGGAAAAAAATGAGGAATAAAGGGAGGGGAAAGGGGTGGAAAAAGGGAGGAAGAAAGGAGGGGAAAGGGAGGGGAAAGGGAGGGAAAAAGAGGGAAAAAGAGGAACAAAGGAGGAAAAAGGGAGGGGAAAAAAAGAGGAATAAAGGGAGGGAAAAGGGAGGAAAGAAAAGGAGCAGGAAGGAGGGAAAAGGGAGGGGAAAGAGGAGGAAAAAAGGAGGAAAAAAAGGAGGAAAAAGGGAGGAAAGCGGGAGGAACCGGGCTGTGTTTTGTCTGGGCTGCGGAGGGGAGGGGACAAAGGGGGAGGGGACGGGGGGGAGGGGACATTGAGGGGGGGGAGGGGACATTGAGGGGGGGGAGGGGACACCGAGGGGGGGGAGGGGACACCGAGGGGGGGGAGGGGACACCGAGGGGGGGGAGGGGACACCGAGGGGACCCCCCGGGCTCACGTGACGGCGGCGCCGGGGCCAATGGGCTCGGGCCGAGCCTTTTAACCGCGCTCCATGGCCGGGCCGGGGCCGCAGCCCGAGCCCCCCGGACCCCCTTTATTGGCTCCCCGCTCGCCCCCTCCCCGCGGGCCATGGGCGAGCACAACCTGCTGAACCCCGGCTTCGTGGGGCCGCTCGTCAACATCCACACGGGCGACGCCTTCTACTTCCCCAATTTCCGCGCGTCCGGCGGCCAAATCCCGGCGCTGCCGTCGCTGCCCTACCCTCGCCGGGACAATTTCGGCTCCTTGCCCGCCTGGGCCCCCGGCGAGCCCTGCGCTCCCTACGGGCAGCCCTACCTGGGCTTCGGCCGCGCCTGCGAGCTCGCCCGCGCCGACGAGGGCAAGTGCTACTACCGGGAGGGCGACAAGGAGCGGGGCAGGGACGGGGCTCTGCTGCCGCTGGAGCCGCTCCCCGCCGCCGCCGGCTCCTTGGGGAACAATTTCGGCAAATTCGAGTTCCCCGGGCCCGAGGGGATGGGCCAGGACCCCCCGTCCTGCCAGTCCCTGGAGTCCGACTCGGGATCCTCGCTGCTCAACGAGGGCAAGGGCGACGCGCCCGGCTTGGTGTCACCGCTGAACGCGGGGAGCGGAGGTGAGAGCGGGGAAAGGGGGACTGCGGGGGTTTGGGGGAGTTTGGGGGGGTTTGGGGGGGTTTGGGGGATTTTTTGGGATTTTTTGGGGATTTTTTGGGGATTTTTTTTATTTTTTGGGGGGTTTTGGGGTGGGTATAGGACCGGCGTTGGAAGGGTTTTCCCTGGGAATAAAGGGGATGTGTCGGGGTTGGTGTCACCGCTGAACGCGGGGAGCGGAGGTGAGAGCGGGGAAAGGGGAACTGCGGGGGTTTGGGGGGGTTTGGGGGGGTTTGGGGGATTTTTTTTTGATTTTTTAGGGTTTTTTGGGGGGTTTTGGGGTGGGTATTGGAGCGGCGTTGGAAGGGTTTTCCTTGGGAATGAAGGGGACGCGATGGGTTTGGTGTCACCGCTGAACGCGGGGAGCGGGGATAAGAGCCGGGAAATGGGGTTTTTGGGGAGGTTTGAGGTTTTTGGGGAGGTTTTGAGGGGTTTTTTGGGGTTTTGGGGTTTTTTGGGGGGTTTTGGGGGTTTTTTGGGGGTTTTGGGGTGGGTATTGGAGCGGTGCTGGAAGGGTTTTCCCTGGGAATAAAGGGGATGCGGCGGGGTTGGTGTCGCCCCCAAAGGCGGGGAGCGGCGGTGAGAGCCGGGAAATGAGGATTTTGGGGTTTTTTGGAGGTTTTGGTGTTTTTTCAGGAGGTTTTGGGGTTTGTTTTGGGGTTTTGGGGTATTGGAGAGGTGTTGGAAGGATTTTCCTTGGGAATAAAGAGGATGCGGCGGGGTTGGTGTCACCCCTAAAGGCTGGCGGAGGTGGCGAGAGCCTGGAAATTGAGGATTTTGGGGCGGTTTGGGGTTTTTTTTCGGGGTTTTTGGGGTTTTTGGGAGGTTTGGAGGGGTTTTAGAGGTTTTTTGGTGGCTGTTGGAGGGGTTCGGGGAGGGTTTTCCCTGGAATTTGGGGTTTGCTGGGCTTGGTGTCACCGCTGAGCGCTGGAGGATTGGAGGAGCGCCTGGAAATTGGGGTTTTGGGGGGGTTTTGGGGTTTTTTGGGAGGCTTTGGGGATTTTCTGGGGGGGTTTGGGGGTTTTAGAGGGATTTTCAGGGGGTGTTGGAAGGGTTTGCCCTGGGAATTTGGGGTGCGCCGGGCTTGGTGTCTCCTCTGCTCACAGGCAGCGATGAGAGGCTGGAAATGGGATTTTTTGGGGGGTTTTGGGTTTTTTAGGGGTTTTGAAATGGGGTTTTGGGTGTTTTGAAGGGTTTTGGGGTGGTTTTTGGAGGGTGGGCGTGTTCTGGGTTTCTTTTCGGGGGTTTGGAAGGATTTTTTTGGGGTCCCTGGGGAGAAGGGGGACGTGGCGGGGTCGGTGTCAGCCCCCAGCGCTGGCGGCGCTGGTCAGGTTGGAAAAAAGGCGGATTTGGGGTTTTTTTGGGGTTTCTTTGGGGTTTGGGGATTTCGGAAGGGTTCGGGGGGGTTCGAGGGATGTTTTAGGGGGGATTGGAAAGGTTTCCCTGGGAATAAAGGGGACGCAGCAGGGCTGGTGTCAGCCCCGAGCCTTGGCAGCGGCGCTCGAGTCCTAAAAAGGGGGAAATTGGGGTTTTTTGGGGGGCTTTGGGGTGTTTCGGAGGGGGTTTGGGGTTTTGGAGGGGTCTTTTGGAGGGGTTTGCCCTGGGAATTTGGGGTGGTGGCACCCCTGAACCCCGACAGCGCCGGTCAGGTGCTAAAAAAGCGAATTTTGGGGTTTTGGAGGGGTTTTTGGAAGGGTTTTTGGAGGGGTTCGGGGGTGTTTTTGAGGGGTTTTGGGCGGTTTTGGGGTATTTTGGGGGGGTTTCCTCTGGGAATTTGGGGTTCGCTGGGGTTGGGGTCTTCCCTGAACCCTGGCAGCGCTGGCAGCTCCCAAAACCCGGGGCTTTTTTGGGGGTTTGGGGGGAAATTTGGGGTTCGAGGGGTCGGTGCCAGCCCTGAACCCCGGCAGCGGTGGGAAGGTCCAAGAAAGGGGATTTGGGGTTTTTGGGGTGTTCTGGAAAGGTTTTGGGGTTTTGGGGGGGTTTTGGGGTGTCCTGAAGGGGATTTGGGGTTTTTGGGGGTTTTTGGGGTGTCCTGAAGGAGTTTGGGGATTTTGGGGGGGTTTGAGGTGTTCTGGAGGGGCTTGGAAGGGTTTTTTGGGGATTTTGAGGTGCTCTGGAGGGATTTTGGGTTTTTTTTGGGGGTTTTCAGGTGCTCTGGAGGGGTTTAGGGTTTTGGGGGGAATTTTGGGGTGTTCTGGAGGGATTTTGGGGTTTTTTGGGGGGGTTTGGGGTGTTCTGGAGGGGTTTTGGGAGGGTTTTCCCTGCGAATTCGGGGTTGGTGCCGCCCCGAGCCCCGACAGCGCCGCTCGGGTCCTGGAACGGGGAATTTTTGGGATTTTTTTTTTTGATGTTTTGGGGTTTTTTTGGGGGGGTTTGGGGTGTGAATTTGGGGTTCCCCCGGCGGGAGCGGCGCCGATGAGGGGTCAGGCCGCTAGGGGTAGCAGCGAAATCCCGAATGTTTTATTGGGTGCCGGAGCTTTTAAAAGAAAAGGCCATAAACATGTAAATATCCCATAAAAAAAAAACACCGGGAAGAGGCAGCGGCGGCAGCAGCGGCCGGAGCGAGCGGAGGGGAGGAAAAATGGGGAAAAAACGGGAAAAAACGGGAGAGAAAAAAAAAGGAGAATCCCTAAAAACCCCCGATCCTCCGGGAGCGCTTTTGGGGTCACGGCCGAGGGGTGGGAAATGGGGAAAATGAGGGAAATCCCAAAAAAAACCCAAATAAACCCCAAAGCCGCGCTGGGAATTGGGGACGGGCCCGGATTTGGGATTGGGGGGGGTCCGGGTTTCTCTCCCGATTTTCCAAATCCCGAATTCCCGAAGCTTTGGGGGCAGCGGGGGCGAATTTTGGGGGAAAACGGGAAAAGGGATTTTTGGGGATCATTTTTTGGGGGGAAAAGGCGGAAAAGGCGCCGTGGGGGCGCTTTTTTAGGGGAAAAACGGGGGAAAAGGGGCGTTTTGGGGATGTTTTATAGGGAAAAGGGGGAAAGGGGAATTTTTGGGAGTCTTTTTAGGGGGAAAAGAGGGAAAGGGGAATTTTGGAGATGTTTTATGGGGAGAAAAGGGGAATTTTGGGGAGGCTTTTTAAGGGGAAAAAGGGACATTTTGGGAATGTTTTTGTCGGATAAAAAGGGAAAAGCGCCGCTTTGGGGAATATTTTTAGGGAGAAAAGGGGAAAAGGGCATTTTGGAGATGCTTTATTGGGGAAAAAAATGGAAACAGCGTTTTGTGGGGGGCTTTTTTCGCCAAAAAACCAAAAAAGGCGCTCGGGGGACGCTTTTTTTAAGGGCAAGCGGGGCCGGGGCGATGATTTTTGGGTGGAAAAAAGCGGATTTTAAGCGCGGGCGGCTCTCGCAGGCGCTCCGTGGTACCCGATGCACACGAGATCCAGGAAAAAGCGCAAACCCTACTCCAAGCTGCAGCTGGCGGAGCTGGAAGGGGAATTTTTGGTGAACGAATTCATCACGCGCCAGAGGCGGAGGGAGCTCTCGGACCGCCTGAACCTGAGCGATCAGCAGGTGAAAATCTGGTTCCAGAACCGCCGCATGAAAAAGAAAAGACTCCTCCTCAGGGAGCAGGCGCTCTCCTTCTTCTGAATAAAATCCGGGTTAAAAAATCAGCAAAAACGGCAAAAAAAAAAAAAAAATTAAAAAGGAAAAAAAATGAAAAAAAAAAAAAAATTCCAAATAAATCCCCACGGAGACTCTGAATCCCTTCCCGTCCCGCCCTGAGAAATCGGGGAATAAAGAGAAAAAAAAGGGAAAAATCGCGCCTAAAAATAGGGAAAAAGCGACCCCCGGCAGCGGAAAAAGGAAAAAATAATTCTAAATAATGGGAAATGTTCCGGCTGATAGGAAGGAAAATGTTCGGTGGAGGCGGCGTTGGAGAGGAGCCAGGGGAGGTTTTTTGGGAGCTTCCCCAAGGCCCAGCTCAGGTAGGGAATTCCCGGATTTCCCCCCAAAACCGCGCTGGGAGATTCGGGGCTCAGCGGGAGGGAAAAGCCCCGAAACTTCGGGATTTGGGAAAAAATCCCGCGTGGGAAACGGGGTTTTTCTTGTTGGGATGGAGGGATTTGGGGGGAAATCGGGGATTTTTTTCCGGCTGGAAATTGGAT
This sequence comes from Poecile montanus, assembly GCA_038429875.1. Taxonomy (NCBI): domain Eukaryota; kingdom Metazoa; phylum Chordata; class Aves; order Passeriformes; family Paridae; genus Poecile; species Poecile montanus. The sequence goes on from CM076531.1 coordinate 568,324, forward strand.
TTTTCCCTGGAATTGGGAGGGATTTTCGTCACCTTCGGAGAGGGAAAAAAACCGGAATTTTTTCCACTTCAATTCAACTTTTCCTGGAGATTTTTCCCTCCCTCGCTGCCGATTTCCCAGCGTTTCTTTGCCGTGTCCCGATATTCCGCCTTCCCTCTCTCCAGAATTTGTTGTTTTTATTCTTTTCCCGTCTCTGGGATGTGGAATTTGGGCTGGAAACGCTGGAAATTGGGCAGGAAAATGAAGAAAATCCCTTTTTCCCGGGGGTTCATTCCCGAATCCTGCCAGAACTCGGGATAATCCCGGGCGATTTTTTCTCCCTCAAAAGCGATTTTCAACCCCCCGAAAAAAGAGAAAATTCCCTCGATTGGAACGGAATCCAAACCAGCCCAAACCCCCGCGGGTTTTACTAAAAACGCCGCTTTTTCCTCCCGAAAAATCCCGAATTTTCACCTTTTCGGGACCAGGATGGGATCCCAAAGCTCTTCCCAGGTTTTTTCGCCCCCCCGGCGCAGCAGAACCGAGAATTCCTGGGATAAAATCCCCGAGTTTTGGTGATTCCCGGATCCGTTTTGCGCTCGAGGCACTTTCGGGATTTTCGGGATTTTGGGGATTTTGGGGCTTTTCCTGCCGGGAAATGGAGATTTTGGGGTGAGGAAAAGGCCGGGAAATTCGGGAAGAGCTCGGGAAAATCGAGAATTTTCAGCGGAGGAGCGGCCGGGATTATTTCGGGGTTATTTTGGAATTATTTTGGGGTTATTTTGGGGTTATTTTGGGGTTATTTTGGGGTTATTTTGGGGTTGTTATTTTGGGATTATTTTGGGGTTATTTTGGGATTATTTCGGGGTTATTTTGGAATTATTTCGGGGTTATTTTGGGATTATTTTGGGGTTATTTTGGGGTTATTTTGGGGTTATTTTGGGGTTATTTTGGGGTTATTTTGGGATTATTTCGGGGTTATTTCGGGGTTATTTTGGGGTTATTTTGGGGTTATTTTGGGATGTTCCCACGCGCCGCGTTCACGGTCACGGCCGGCGCCGCTTTTATGGACGAATCCCGAAAAAAAAACCCGGGAAAAACCCAAACGATCCCTGGCAGGAGCCTTTTCCCTCTTTTCCTGCGCCTTTTTTCCTCCTCTCGCCATCCTGAGCTTCTCCTTCCCCTTTTCCCCCCCTTTTTTCCACATTTTTTCCAACTTTTCCAATTTTTTCCTCCCCCTTTTTCCCCATTTTTTCCTCCTCTTTCCCCCCTTTTCCCCAATTTTCCCCTTTTTCCCCGTTTTTCCCATTCCCACCGCAATTTTTCCCATTTTTCTTCCCTTCCCGAGGTTTTTCGGCCGGGAAAAAAATTCCCCAAACTCCTCCCTGGACCCCAATTTTGGGCTCAGGGTCCCCCTTTTCCCTCGTTTTTCCTTTTTTTCCCCATTTTTTCCCATTTTTCCCTTTCAGAGCCGCCGCGGGGCCGTGCAATAAAACCCAAAACGTCTCCAAATCCCCATTTTTGGACACTTTCGCTCCAGCCCCAGCTCGTGCAATGGGAAAATTCAATTTTCGGGGGAATTTTGGGGTTCGGGCGCTCTCCCGGGAGATTTCGGGGGCTGGAAATTCCTCCCAAAACCCCAAATCCGCGCGGATTTTGCTGAATTTTGGGTCCTGAAGCGCTCCCGGAGGGGGGCGGAACCTCGGGAATTTTGGGATTCATCCCAAAAAAACCCAAATGGAGCCGCGTCCTTCTCGTCCCGCCCGGGAAATCCAAATCAAATGAGAATAAAACGGAAATAAATCGAGAATGGGAATTAAAAACCAATCCGAAATGAGAATAAAATGAAAAAACGAAAGAGAATTGAGAATGCGGCGAAAATGGGAAAAATAAAATGGAAAAATAAAAAAGAAATTAAAACGGAAAAAATAAAAATATAATGGAAATAAAATGAGAATAAAACGAGAATAAAATGGGAATAAAACGAGGATAAAATGAGGATAAAATGGGAATAAAAGGAAATTGGAATTCCCCGAGGCAGCAGCAGCGAAAATGCCGGAAAATGGGAATTTGGGCCCAATTCCCGACCCCGAGACGCGCTCGGGATTTTCCGCCTGCGCTGGCCCGGCTTTAATTAATTCCCGGCGTTAATTGCCGGCCGTAATTAGCGAGAAATGCGGGTCCGAGGGGTGAGTCCTATGCAATGTCTGTCCTGTGCAACGCTTCCGGCTGATATCTGTAATTAATGCTGAATTAATTAATGAACCAATTAATGAATGTGTTCTGCTGTCATTTCTGAGGAGAAGAATAAAGAAACTCAGCCCAAAACCGCGCCGTGCTCATTATTATTATTATTATTATTATTATTGCTATTATTACTATTTATTATTATTATTACTAATTAATATTATTATTTCTCTTGTTGTATTTTTAGTATTTTGAATATTTTTCTTTTTTAAATTTTTATTTAATTTTTATTTTTTTATTTTATTTTATTTTATTTTATTTTATTTTATTTTATTTTATTTTATTTTATTTTATTTTATTTTATTTTATTTTATTTTATTTTATATTTTTATTTTATTTTATTTTATTTTATCTTTTTATTTTATTTTATTTTATTTTATTTTATTTTTTAATTTAATTTTATTTTATTTTATTTTATCTTTTTATTTTATTTTAATTTAATTTTTTAATTTTTATTTTTATTTTTATTTTAATTTTTATTTTTGCTTTATTGTTAATTTAACAATTATTTTTATTGCTATTATTATTTATATTATTATTATTATTACTGTTGTTATTCCCCATTAAAATGAAAAATCGCGCCTGAAACTCATCCGAAAAAGAGGGGAAAAAATAAAAATCTTGGAGGGTTTATTTTATTTCTTGAGGGTGAAAATAATTTTTAAAAAGTGATGAAATAAAATGTGCCGGAAAATTCAAAATCCCGAGGGGAATAAAAGGGAAAATCCCGGGAAAACAAAAATTGGGAATTCGGCTTTGATTGGGGAGAAAATTCCGCCCCCAGGTCGGGATTTGGGGGTGGGAAGAGCTGGAATTTCCATTTTTAGGGGGGAAAAAAAGATGGAATTCAGATTTTTAGGGGAAAAAAGGCGGAATTTGGGTTTTTTTTGGGAATTTGGGATCCTTTTGTCCGTGGGAAGGGAAACAACAGCCCAGGCTGAAACCTCCCCAAAAATCGGGAATAATTCGGATTTTCAGGGCATCGATTCCAGCGGGAAAAGCGGAAAAAATGAGGAAAAAACGGGAAAAATCGGGAGGGAAAAAATCGCTTTTTTTTTCTGGCTCGCTGGGCTCGAGGAGCCCCGGCGGGGATTTAATGAGCGCGGGGATTAATTAATGAAAGGATCTCGTTGGAGGGAGATGGATGAAACCCGGGCGCGGGAAGGGGGAGGGAAGAAGAGAAAAATCCGAAATTAAAGAGAAAAAACCGAAATTAAAGAGAAAATCCTGAAATTAAAGAGGAAAAAACCCCCGAAATTAAAGAGAAAAAACCGAAATTAAAGAGGAAAAAAACCCCGAAATTAACGAGAAAAAACCGAAATTAAAGAGAAAAACCCGAAATTAACGAGAAAAACCCGAAATAAAATAGAAAATCCCGCTCGGTTTCCACCGCTCGCTGCCGGAAAAGCCCCGGGATTGTTCCTGGGCCTTTGATCGGAGCTGGGAAAATTCCCTTTTTCTCTCTTCTCTCCCCCCAAATTCTCCCCTTTTTTATTCTCCCATTTTCCCCCATTTTCCGCTTTATTATTCCTATTTTTCCCCATTTTTTGCCCCATTTTCCCCCCATTTTTCCCCATTTTTGCCCCATTTTCCCCCCATTTTTGCCCCATTTCCCCACGTTTTCCCCCCATTTTCGCCCCATTTTTTCCCCATTTTTGCCCCATTTTCCCCCCATTTTCCGCCCATTTTTCCCCCATTTTTTGCCCCATTTTTTGCCCCATTTTTCCCCCATTTTTTGCCCCCTTTTCCCCCATTTTTGCCCCATTTTCCCCCATTTTCCCCATTTTTTCCCCATTTTTTCCCCATTTTTTGCCCCATTTTCCCCCATTTTTCCCCCATTTTTTTCCCCATTTTCCATCTTTTTTTTGCCCCATTTTTTCCCCATTTTCCCCCTTTTTCCCCCATTTTTCCTCCCCATTTCCCCCCAAAGGGACCCGGGGGATTTTTGGGGTCCTGACGGGACCTCGGATCCATTTTTGGGGTCCCTGAAGGGGCTTTGGGGCCGTTTTGGGGTTCCCAAAGGGACCAAGGGAGAGATTTTGGGGTCTGAAGGGACCCTGGGGGTGATTTGGGGGTCCTGGAAGGGTCAGGGGGGCGTTTTTGGGGTCCTGGAAGGGTCAGGGGGGCGTTTTTGGGGTCCTGGAAGGTTCAAGGGAGAGTTTTTGGGGTCCTGGAAGGGTCAGGGGGGCGTTTTTGGGGTCCTGGAAGGGTCACGGGGGCGTTTTTGGGGTCCTGGAAGGGTCAGGGGGGCGTTTTTGGGGTCCTGCTCCCAGCACAGGGAATTTGGGGGGATCCAGACGTGTCCGGGGGGGGTTTTGGGGGACCCCAAAGGGCTCTTGGGGCGCTTTTGGGGGTCCTGAAGGGACCGGGGAGGATTTTTGGGATTTTGAGGATTTTGTGGCTCCATTTTTGGGGTCCAAAGTGCCCCCGGATCCCTTTTTGGGGTCCCCTCCCTCCCCGGTTTTTTCCCTTTCAAACTCCCCCTTCCCTCCTTTCCCCAAATCCCCAAACCCCCAAAATCCCAAAATCCCAAATTCCCGAATTCCCGAACCCCAAAATTCCCAAATTCCCGAACCCCTGAACCCCCCAAAATCCCAAATTTCTCAACCCCCAAACCCCCAAAATCCCAAATTCCCAAATTCCCGAACCCCCAAACCCCCAAAATCCCAAATTCCCGAACCCCCAAATTCCCAAATTCCCGAATTCCTGAACCCCAAATTCCCGAATTCCCGAACCCCGAATTCCCGAATTCCCGAACCCCAAATTCCCAAATTCCCGAACCCCAAATTCCCGAATTCCCGAACCCCAAATTCCCGTTTTTCCGGGCCCATCCCAATCCCGATTTTCTTGGGATTTATCCCGGGCGTCGCCCCCGCCTTTGGGGCCGGGGAGTTTTTTATGGCTCCGAAATTCTCTTTATGGGGCGCCGCTGAAATAAAACATCTGCTCCTCCCTAAAATCCGGCAATTCCCACATTTTTCCCTTTTTCCCCCTTTTTTTTCCCGCCCCAAATCCATCGATCCCAGCGCTCGCCTTCAATTTACCGAAATCCTCTAAAATTGGGATTTTTTTTGGTGGTTTTTCCCCTTTTTTTTTGGCCTAAAAGGAGTAAAAAAATTCCCGATGTTTTCCAGCGGGGCTTTGTTGTTTTTTTAGGGGGAAAATGGATTTTAGGGAGGATTTTTTTTGGGAAAAAACGGGGATTGGGGGAAAATCTCGGTGTTTTTTTGAGGGGTCCGAGCGGATTTTTGGGGGAGAAATCCGGGAAAGGGAAGAACCCGCAGGAAAAACCCTCAAATTTCAATTATTCCATAAATTCCCTTCTCCCTTCCCCTCCAGCTCGACCCAAACCCGGCAAAAAATGGGAGAAAATTCCAATTTTCCCGCAGTTCGGGGGTCGGGATCCGCCCCCACCCGCGGCTTTGTGGCCTCCGTAAAAATCCCGATTGTTGGAATTTCATTTTTCCCGATTTTTGCTCCTTTTCCGCCGCCTTTTCCCGGGATTTCCGCGGGAGGAGCCGCCGGGGTTTTTCCGTCTGGGTGGGCGGGCAAAGTGAAGGTCAAGTTAAGCTCAGCCTGGGCTGCGCCGATTCCCTTTTTTCTTCCTTTTTTTCCTCCTTTTTCCCCATTTTTCCCCTTTTTTCCCCATTTTTCCCCTCTTTTCTCCATTTATTTTAATTAAAACCCCTTTTCCGCACCCCCAAACCCCCCCGGGGGATTTTACGGAAGATTTTCCCTCCAAATTCCGATTTTTCCCCGATTTTTCTCCCCTCCACGAGGCTCCAAATCCATTTTTCCCCCTTTTTTCCCGCCGTTTCCTCCCCTTTTTCCCCCTTTTTTCCCTCTTTTCGCCGCGGAGGGGAAGGAAAATCATCAGGAAAATCCCAATTAGGGTTCAAAACCTGAAAACGACGAAATTCGCTCGGTAAGAGAGGAAAAAAAAGGGGCGGAGGGAGGAAAAAAGGGGAAATTCCCTCAAAAAAAAAAACGGGAAAAATCCGATCCTAAAAGAAAAATGGGAATTTTTGGGGTTGGGATCTTTGGGGTCGCTCCCAGCCCGGAGGGAACGGAATAATTTGGATTTTAAGGAGATTTTCAGCGGATTTTGGGGTAATTTTTGGATCCGGGGGAAAGGGTTTGGGTAAAATGAGGAAAATCCGGGAGGGAAATGGGAAAAAATCCCCTCAATTCCCCCCAAAATCTCCTCGAGTCCCTCCCGTCCCCCCCCGAGCTGATCCCACCCCCAAATCCGGGAAAAAGGGAATTAAAAGGGATTTAAAATCCATTAAAAATGGGGCTGGGGGGTTAAAATTCCCCAAAATGAGGAGAAAATTCCCCAAATCCCGCAGGAACGGAGGGGCCGGGACAAAGCTCGGCCGGGAGCGGAATTTGGGGGATTTTGCCCCAAAATTTTACCCCAAATTTCGCTCCCCGGGTGGGGCCGGACCCCAAAGGGTTAAATGGGAAAATTCCCATTTCTGTGGTTTTTTGTTCTTTGTTTTGGGGTTTTTTTCCCTCTTTTTTTGGGATTTTTTCCTCTTTTTTGGGGATTTTTCCCCCTTTTTTTCCCTCCTCAACACCGGCAGCAAAAAATGGGAAAAAACTCAAATTTCCCCCCAAAAATCCCGATTATCTCCCGATTTTCACCCCTGGAGAGACTCAAAAACCTAAAAAAAATCCGAATTAACCCCGCGGAGGAGGTGGGAGAACCAAAGAAAACGGGTTGGGCAGAAATTTGCCCAAAATTCGAATTATTTTAGGGAATTTTGCGTGGGAATCCCCCGGGATTTCAGAGGGACGGGGGGAAAACAGCGAGAAATGGAATAAAATGTGGATTTTGGGGGAAAAACAGCGAGGTTCGGGTTTTTACCGAGGTGCCCGGGGGAGGAATTCACTTTTTTTTTAAATAAAAATGGGAGAAAAAGAAGGAAAAGAGAGAGGAGAGGAGAAAAGAGGGAAAAAGGAGGAAAAAAGGAATTTTTTTCCCGCTTTAAACGAGGCGGGGGAGGGGGAAAAATCCAATAAAATTTTTAATTTCGCGGGGGAATAAAGAAATCAATCAAAAATCTGATTTTCAAGGGATTTCCGCCCCTAATCCAGAGGATTTGGAAGAGCTGGGGGCGGGTTTGGGGTGGAAAACGCGGATTTTATTGGGAAAAAGGGCCGGGAATTCCATGGGATCCAGGGATGGGTGGAAAAGGGGAAATTTTCCTTCTTTTTCCCCAAAAATTTCTCCCTTAAGGGCTGGAAAAATCCCCCCGTGAGGGATTTGGGGTCGTTTTATTCCCATTTAATGCGGGGAGATCCCAAATTCCCGGAGTTTATCCCAAAAAACCGCTCGGGATCCAGGGAATTCCAACCCCGGGGCGGGAAAAAATGGGGGAAAAACCCAAAATTGAAGGAAAAAATCTAAAAACCATTAAAAATCTAAAAACCATTAAAAAATCTAAAAACCATTAAAAACCGAATCCTTGGGAATTCTTTGCTGAGGATTTTGGGGATTCAGGACGCCGGGAATGCGCTGGAAATTCCCGTTTTTATTCCCAGATTTTCACTTTGGGGCGATTCCTCCCAGAATTGGGGTCCCGCGTTTAAAAATCTCCATTTTCCCCACCCCCATTCCCGATTTTTCCGTTTTTTTCCCCATTTCAGCGGCGCCGCCGGAGAATTCCCGAGGAAGCGCTGGAGAATAAAGGAAAGCCGCGATTTTCCAAGGATTTCGCGTGGATTCTTTGGGGGTTTTGGGGTTAAAAACGGCGGAATTGGGGCTGGGGGGAGGGGGAGGCTTCGCTTTCTCCAATTTCCTGGGAATTGGACCCGAATTCCCAAAATTTTGGGGGATAAAGCCAATAAAAAACCGGGAATGAGCTGGAATTGGGAATTGCCGAGGCCTGGGATGCGCGAAAATGAGAAAAGGATGAGGAAAAGTGGAGGGAAATGGTGGAAAAATGAGGAGAAATAGGGAAAAATGGGAATGGAGGGTGGAAAAATGGGAATGGAGGGTGGAAAAATGGGTGGAAAGAGAATAAAGGCTGGAAAATGAGAAGAAACGGTGAAAAAAGGAGAATAATGATGAAAAAGGGTGGAAAAAGTGGGAATAAATGGGGGAAAAGTGGGAATAAATGGGGGAAAATTGGGAATAAATGGGGGGAAACTGGGAATAAATGGGGGGAAACTGGGAATAAATGGGGGAAAATTGGGAATAAATGGGGGAAAACTGGGAATAAATGGGGGAAATTTGGGAATAAATGGGGGGAAACTGGGAATCAATGGGGGAAAACTGGGAATAAATGAGGGAAAAGAGGGAATAAATGAGGAAAAATTGGGAATAAATGGGGGAAAATTGGGAATAAATGAGGAAAAAGTGGGAATAAATTGGGGAAAATTGGGAATAAATGGGGGAAAATTTGGAATAAATGGGGGAAAATTGGGAATAAATGGGGGAAAACTGGGAATAAATGAGGAAAAAGTGGGAATAAGAGGAAAATTAGATCCCGATCCGGAATTTGCCAGGCCGGGCCCCGCTGGGTTTTTGTGCTGCTGGGATCCACATGGAATCGCTCGGGAGATCTGAGCGCGGTTCCTGGAGCCGCTCCAGGATTTTTCCCTTTTCCCTTTGAATTCTCCGGGCCCCTCGGAGCCTTTGGTTTTTATTTTCTTTTTTTTTTTTTTTTTCCTCCTTTCTCGCAGCCGAATTTAATTTGGGGCCGATCCCGGTTTTTTTTTTCCAGGCGCTTCCCAAAGAATTCCAAAGAATTCCCGGGATCTCTTCTCTCCCGCTTTTGTTTTCCGGATTTTTTTTATTTTATTTCATATTTATATTTATTTTTTTCCGTTATTTATTTCATTTTCTTAGTGTTGATTTCATTTTTAATTCCTTTATTTCCCGCTTTTATTATTACTTTCATTTTTTTAATTATTTATTTTCTTTTTAAAATAATTTATTCCATTTTATTTTTAATTATCAATCTCCTTTTTTCATTAATTAGTCAAAAAAAATCCCTTTTTTCGCCCTCTCGCCTCTCGTTTTCAGGCCCTAAAATCGCTTTATTTTCCCCCAAAACGGGAGGCGAAACCAATCCTGGCCGAGCCGCCGAACTTCAGCTTAAAATCAGATTTCAGCTGAGCTCAAATCTCTTTTTTCTTGGATTTTCAGTTCCTTTTTGGGGGGTTTAAATCGCTCCACCCCCGTTTTTTATATTTTTTCCCCTTTTAAGCTCCCTTAAATGCAATTTTTTACAGTTTTCGGCCCTTTAAACACCCTTAAATCGCATTTTTTAATATTCCCCGACCCCAGGATCCAGGACAAAGAATCCTTTATTCCAACACCAACAAAAAACTTCTCGAGGCGAATTTTGGGTTGAATAAATTTATTTAACTCCGGCTCGGGGCGAGAAAAAAATAAAATCAAATATTATTGGAGAAAATAAAATAAACAAAAAAAAGAGGGAAAAACAAAAGGAAAATAAAAAAGATTTATTGGGAAAAGTTCAAGTCCAGGCTTAACCCAAACCAAAATAAACCCGGGATGATTCCCGAGCCAAATTCCAGAATTTCCAGGGGATTTTTTTTGGGGGAGAGAAAGGCCCCGAACATCCCTGAAAATCCCTGAAAATCCCCAAATTCCCAATCTTTGGGTTGGGTTTTTTTAGGTGCTAAAATCGCTTTTAAAATGTGGGAATCGCTCGCGGTTTGTCGGGAAAAGCGAGGCTGGAATTTGGGTGGGAATTTTGGGATAGGGGAAAAGAATTCGGGAATTTCGGGGCGATTTTGGATGGGAAAAGGGGAAAAAAATGGGAATTTCGCATGGATTTGTGCTGGGGAGGAGCAGCGGGTTGCGGGAACTGGGAAAAATGGGAATTTCCAGCTCTTTATGGGTGGGGAGAAGGGGAAAAAATGGGAATTTCTCCTTTATTTTGTGCTGGGGAGAAACCCCCAGCCGGGAAAATGGGAAAAAATGGGAAAAAATGGGAAAAAATGGGAAAAAGTGGGAAAAAATGGGACAAAATGGGGAAAAGTGGGAAAAAATGGGAAAAAATGGGAATTTCCATCTTTAACTGTGGAAAAGGCACCAGGAACTCGCGGCTGCGCCTCCTTTTCCGTCCCTGAGGAGCCCCAAAATCCCAAAAAATGAGGAAAAAAAACCTCCCGGGCGGGGGAATTTCATTTTATCCGCTCAGGGCTTTCAGCCGCCCCCAAAAATCCGATTTTTCCTGTTTTTCCCAAGCCCCCCGTGTCCTTTATTCCCTCCGTTCCCACAGGCGCTGCTCTCCCGGCCTTTTCTCCAGGCTGGGGATGGATTTGGGGCTGGAAAAGCCGGGATTAAAGCGCTCCCGGTGCTTAAATTTTATTGCTTTGGGGTTTTTTTTTCCCGGTTTCCTTTTTCCCCCGGTTTTTTTTTCAGGAATCGGAGCCGCCGGGCCCATTCCCGGTTTATGGCGGTCACTTCTGGTGGTCAAATTCAAGTGCTGGGGCCCTGCAGGAAGCGGCCAAATCCCCGCCTTAAGCCCGGCTTTAAACCCTAAACCCGCCTTTAAAACCCCCAAACCCGGCTTCAAACCCTAAACCTCTTTTAAACCCCAAAAAAGCCTCATAAAACCCCAAAATCCGCCTTTAAACCCAAAAAAACGGCCTTTAAACCCCCAAAAACATCATAAAACCCCAAACCCGCATTTAAATCCCCTAAAAACCCTCTTTAAACCCCAAAAAAACCCTCTTTAAACCCCAAAAAACCCTCTTTAAACCCCAAAAAAACTCTCTTTAAACCCCAAAAAACCCTCTTTAAACCCGAAACCCGCCTTTAAAACCCCCAAACCCGGCTTCAAACCCTAAACCTCTCTTTAAACCCCCCCAAAAAATCATAAACCCCAAAAATCCGCCTTTAAACCCCAAAAACTCTCATAAACCCAAAAACCCACCTTTAAACCCCAAAACCCCACAGAAAACCTAAAAAACCCTCAGAAAACCCAAAAAACGCTCATAAAACCCAAAAAAAGCCTCATAAAACCCCAATCCCGGCTTCAAACCCCAAACCCGCCTTTGATATCCCAAAACCCCCTCATTAAACCCCAAAAAAACTCTTTTTAACCCCAAAAACCTCTTTAAATCCCAAAACCCGGCTTTAAACCCCGAAATTCGCCTTTAAACCCCCAAACCCCAATTAAACCCCAAAATTCCCAATTAAACCCCAAAACCCCCAATTAAACCCCAAAATTCCTAATTAAACCCCAAAATTCCTAATTAAACCCCAAAACTCTCTCTTTAAACCCCAAATCTCGCCTTTAAACCCGGGTTTAAACCCCAAACCCGCCCCAGGCTCGGTTTTAAATCCCTTTTCTCCCCAGCTCCCCCCGCCCCCACAAGGCCCCGCTCCGGTTTTGGGGCGATTTTGGGCATTTTTGGGGTTCCGGGATTTTCAGGTCGAGCTCAAGGAACCCCCCGCGCTCGGAGCTTTCCTGAAAATGCCCCAAAATTGGGATTTTTCAGCCGTTTTTTCCCCTTTTGGAGGGAGACGCTCCAGAGGGGGGAATTGGGGGGGTTAAAAAATAATAATTACGCTCATAAAAAATCCCAGAAGATCGTTAGTTCGGAGTCCGGGATTAATCTCTCCCCATAAAAACCCCGCTTAAAGCGGCGCTGACACTTTAATTAAAAGTTTTGCCCCAAAACGCCATAAAAATAAAATAATAAAGGAAAAAAAAAAATCCAGCGGAATGGGAAACCGGGAAAGAAAAAAATGAAAAATCCCTGGATTCCCTCTCGGAGTCGCGGATTTTTTTTATTTGGTTTTTATTGGGTTTTATTTCGGGTTTTATTTCGATTTTTATTGGGATGTTTCGGGGAGGGGTCCCGCAATTCCCGGGATTATTTTTTGTGGTTTCATCCCGCCCCGGTCCCTTATAAAAAATGGGATTTTATGGGAATGGGGAGGACAAAGCCAAAGGAAAAGGGTGGGGAAACCCCAAAATAATTGGAATTATTCGGCTGGGAAAGCTCCGAGCGAGGAGGGCGAAAACTCCGAGAATTCCCGGAGAATCCCCCCAAAAAAAATTCCCGGGAAAACGCCGGAATTTTCCGGGCAAAATTCCCCAAAGGTTTGGGGAGCGCTGCTGGAATTCCCAGGATTTTTATTCATTTCTTTTTTTGCCTCGGGAATTTCGGGCTTTTCCTCCTTCCCCCACAAAAAATTCCCTTTTTCCCGGCGCTGCCGCGGAATTCCGGGATATTTTCATTTTCCACTTCTTTTATTTTATTTATTTTATTGGGGGAGCTTTGCTCCCGGTTTTCCCGCATTTTCCCAGGAATTCCGCAACTCCCTCGGAAAAAATCCCAACTGCGGCGAGGACGGGAGCGAAATAAATGGAATTAAAGAGGGACCCCCCGTTTTGGGGTGAATTCTTCATTTGGGGGGTGAAATTCGGCTGATTCGGGGGCGAAATTCGGATTATTCGGGGTGGAATTCCGATTATTCGGGGTGGATTTGTTGTTTTGGGGTGAAATCGGGGTGGTTTTGGGGTGAAATTCCGATTATTTGGGGTGGATTTGTCATTTTTTGTCGGTTTTTTTGTCCCAGAGAGCGAAGCGAGCTCACGGCGGCCGCCGAGGCTTTTCCTGCTCCGGAGATTTCCCTTTTCCCCCCTTTTTTCCCTTAAATTTCCTGCTGGATTTGGGACAAATTCCCCTCTGAAACCTTCTCCTCTCTCCCGCTTTTCTCGGGAATTCTCATCCCGCTCCAAACAATTCCCAGCCCGGGACAAATTCGTGGCCAATTCCACCAATTTTGGTTCAATTCCGTTCAAAATTCCCATTTTTTATTCCCCAGAGCGGACGGCGAAGATTCCCGCGGGGCATCCTGGAAATAAAACAGGGCGGAAAAAATAAAATTAAACCCAAAAAAACCCGGAATTCTCGGGGATTTTTCCATCGGGAAATGAGAAAGGGAAATTCCCCGGCTCAGAATTCCCGGCGCAGGTGAAATCCCGATTTATCCCAAATTTTTCCCGGGGAATTGCGGGAAAGCCCCGATCCCGCAGGATTTCTCCTTTTTCCGGGCGCGCTTTTCCCCGCAGGGATTTTTTTTTCCTCCTTTTGGTGAATTTTGGGCGATTCCAGCAGCGCTCGGATCTCCGGGAGTTTTTATTTTTCGGGATCAATTCCAGCGGGACGGGGGAGGATTCCAGGCGCGAGACAAACGACTTTAATCAGAATTTAATCGGAATTGTGTTTATTTTTAATTCGGGAATCCATCGATTGCCAATAAACCCGCGCATGAAATATTCAATACCGGGATAAATATTTCAGGGAAAAAGGGGGGAGTTTGGAATATTGAGCAGGCGGGGACTGGATTCCTTTATTTTCCTGCACGCATCGCGGGTTCCGCCTCAAAATTCATTAAAAAATAAAAAAAAAAAAAAAAATTAAATTTCCTTTGGAAAACGCGTCAGCAAATCCGTTTAAAAATTAATTTTAAAGTTCATTAAAAAGCCCCGGGCCTGCTCCGGATTTAAAGTTGGGAAAGTTCGCGAGCTCCCGGCGCTGCCGAGCTGGAATTTTTTCCATAAAATAAAATAAAAATATCACGTGGAGAAGGAGTAATTAGCGTTTGTTAGGGGCTTGTTAATTAGCGCTAATTCCCCCGGCCGGGAGGGATTTGTAATTTCGCTGAATTCCCGTTTATTGGGGGGAAAAAAAAGTTCCTCCTGAAACTCCTGAGGATTTTATGGAGCTGCCTGAAGCTTTTCCAGGGATGGGAAGGGCCGGGATAATAAATTAGAATAATCAGAGGAATTAAAATATTGAGGAAAAGGAGAATTTGGGGGTTCCAGCTCGGCTCCAAACCCCGCTGGAGGGAAAGAAATGGGGGAAAAAGGGGGAAAAAGGGAAAAAAAGGGGGAGGAATAAAAGAGGGGGGAGAAAGAAAAGAAGGGAAAAAGGAAAAAAAATGAGAGGGAAAGGGGGAAAATAAAAATGAGGAAGGAGAAAAGGGAGAAAAAAGGGAAGGAAATAAAAAAGGAAGAAAAAGAAAAAGATCAAGAAATGAGGGAAAGAATAAAAAAGGAGCGAGGAGGGGGAAGGGGAAAATGGGTAAAAGGAGCAAGAAAAGGGGGAGAGAGAAGAAAAAGAAGGGAAAAAGGGAAGAAAAAGTGAAAGAGAAAGAGAGAGAAAAAGTGGAGCAAAAAGGGGGAAGGGGAAAGAAAAAAAGGGGGGGAAAAGAGCGAGAAAGGGAAAAAAATAAGGAAAATAAAAATTGGGTGAAAAAGAGAGAGAAGAGGGGAGAGGAGAGGGGGAAAAACCCAAAAGAGCAGAAAGGGGGCAAAGAGAGAAAAATAAATAGAAAAAAATGCGAGAAGAGAGGAGGAGAGAGGGGAAAAAACCCCAAAAGAACAAGAAGGGGAGAGAGGGGAAAAAAATATAAAAAATAATGGGAAGAACAAGAGCGAGAAGAGGGGAGGAGAGAGGGGGAAATAAAAGCCAACAAAAGAGCAAAAAGGGGGAAAAATGAATTAAAACAAGAAAGAAACGAGAGAAGAGAGGAGGAGAGAGGGGAGAGAGGAGGGAAAAGGAGGAAAAAGCCCCGAGTTCCCCGGGCGGGCTCTGTGCTTGTGCTGCTGTGGGAGCGACACGAGGAGGGAGGCTCAGAAATTCCCGATTTTGCCCCAAATTGCGCTGCGGGTTTTGTTTCGGCGGAGCCGGGGCGCTGCCGGGAGGCTCCGGGGCGCTGCCGGGAGGCTCCGGGGCTCTCTCTTACCGAAATGCGGCCCCGCTGCTGCGGCGCTCCCGGCCGGGAAATGCCAATTCCTACTTTGGGATCACGTGGGGAGCGGCAGCGACTGATCCGAGCCCGCGTCATCCTCGCCTCTCCCCAAAAATCTCCGCTTTCTTTTTTTTTTTTTTTTTTCCCTTCTTTTTTTATTTTTTTTTACCGCCCCTCGCGCTTTTCTCTTCCCCCCTCCCCTCCCCCCCCAAAAAAAAAAAAAAAGAAAAAAAAAAAAAAAAGAGAGAGAGAGAGAGAAGGGAGGAAAAAAAAAAAAAAAAATCCCCCTCAACCCCGAGCAGCGCGGCTTATATATAAAAAAACAAAACCCCAAAAAAAGCCCCTCCAAGAGCCGACCCCGGGCCAGGATGTTTAACTCGGTGAACCTCGGCAACTTCTGCTCGCAGGCGCGCAAGGAGCGCGGGGGCGGCGGCGGCGGCGGCGGAGACTTCGCGGAGCGTCCGGGCTGCGCCTCCAACCTTTACCTGCCCAGCTGCACCTACTACGTGCCCGAGTTCCCGGCAGTGCCGCCCTTCCCCGGCCGCCAGATCTCCTACCCCTACCCCAACCTGCCCCGCGAGGTTCCCTACGCGCTGGAGCCCTCGGGGAAATGGCACCCCCGCGGAAATTACGCGCCCTGTTACTCCACCGAGGAGCTGATGCACCGCGAGTGCCTCCCCGGCGAGATGCTGCTCAAGAACGAGGGGTACCATCATCATCATCACCACCACCACCAGCACGGCCCCGCCGCCCCGCCCGCCCCCGGCTTCTACCCCGGCGTGGGGAAGAACTCGGTGCTGCCGCAGGGATTCGATCGATTCTTCGAGAACTCCGCGTTCTGCGGCGCCGAGAGCGCGCCCGACAAAGGGGACGAGGGGAAAAGCGCGGAGGGCAACGCGCAGGAGGAGGAGGAGGAGGAGGAGGAGGAGGAGAACACGAACCCCGGCTCGGCCTCGGCGTCCTCCTCGTCGGGAGCCAAGGACGGCTCCAAGAGCGGCGCTCAGAGTAGGTTGAGCCGAGCTTAACCCGGGGCTCGGGGGGGGGACCCAGCCCGGCCGGGCTTTGCCGGGCCGAGCTTTTTTATGTGCGGTTTTATAAGCGCTCCCAGGATTTTATTAGAAGCTCCGAAGCGCTTTCTTCTCCTCTTTTTACGATGGCGGAAAAAAAAAAAAAAAAACCGAAGAAAAAAGAAAATAAAAGCGCTGGGAGAACAAAAAAAAAAAAAAAAAAAAAAAAGCGGCTAAAATGTAAAATGGAGATGTTAAAGCCGCTTCCCTCTCGCTCTCTCTCTCTCGGCGGAGTCTGTGAAATTTTAAAAGCGCGGCCGAGTGACAAATATTAACTTTGATCATGAACTTACACGGGCGTTTTAAAGGATCGGGGTTGCCGAGGGTAAAAGGCAATTGGGCAGAACGCGCTGGGGCCGCCCGGGCTTCCCCCGCCGCTTCCCCGGCGCTTTGCTGCGGTTTGGGAAATGATTTTTTAATTAAAACGCTCTGCGGAGCCGAGGGAGGAACCGGCGGGACGGGGGGAGAAAAGGAGAATTTCCCTGGATTTTCCCGCTGGAAGCGGCGCTCCCTCCCCTCCCGAGCCGGGCTTTTGGCAGGGGAGGATTTCCAGGGCTCCTTCCAAGGCGGATTCCCGGTTTTATTTTGGGATTATTTTTATTTTTGTTGTTGTTTTGTTGTCCCGGGAGCCGGGGCCGATTTGGGGGGGATTTTTTTGGGGGTGGATTTTTATTTTTGCCTCCGAGGATCCCAATTCCCCTCTCCCGGATTTCCCCGCTCCCGTTCCCGCTCCCTCGCGTGTGTGGCGAGGGCTGGAATTAATGAAAACCTCGTGCGGAACCGAATCTCTGGTTCCTCTAATCCCGACCTAACCCGGGCTCTGCCTTTGATCCCCTTCCCTGCGCTAAACCCGGCTCAAACCCGGCTCAAACCCTCCCAAACCCGGCTCAAATCCCCCCAAACCCGGCTCAAACCCTCCCAAACCCTCCCAAACTCTCCCCAAACCCGGCTCAAAGTCACCCCAGACCCGGCTCAAACCCTCCCCAAACTCAGCTCAAACCCGGCTCAAACCCTCCCTAGACCCGGCTTTTCCCTCCAAACCCCCAAATCCGCCTTTAATCCCGGCAGAAATTCCTCCCAGATCCGCTCGGAGCCCTCCCAGCGCGGGCTTTTGGGGAGATTTATTCGCTTTTGGGTATTTGGGTCCTTTTGGGGCTGTTGGTATTTGTTCCTTTTGGGGTATTTGTTCCTATTGGGGTATTTGTTCCTTTTTTGGGGTATTAATTCCTTTTTTGGGGTATTTGTTCCTTTCTTGGGGTATTTGTTCCTTTTGGGGTATTTGTTCCTTTTTCGGGGTATTAATTCCTCTTTTTGGGTATTAATTCCTTTTGGGGTATTCATTATTTACAGGTATTTATTCCTTTTTGGGTATTAATTCCTTTTCGGGGTATTTATTCCTTTTGAGGGTTAACTCTTCCTATTTAGGTTATTTATTCTTTATTCCTTTTTGGGATATTTATTCCTTTTCAGGCTACCCATCCCTTCCGGGATTATTTCTCCTTCCAGGCCATTCATTCCCTTTACTTTGGGATTAATTCCCTTTACTTTGGGATTAATTCCCTTCGTTTTGGGATCAATTCCCTTTATTTTAAGACATTTCTCCCTCCCGGGAGTATTTCTCCTTTCAGCCCATTAATTCCCCTTATTTTGGGCTGAATTCCCATTATTTTGGGCTGAATCCCCTTTATTTTAGGGTTACTTCCCGTTATTTTGTGCTGAATTCCCGTTATTTTAGGGTTAAATTCCCTTTATTTTAGGGTTAATTCCCTTTATTTTGGGCTGAATTCCAGTTATTTTGGGCCGAATTCCCATTATTTGAGGTTTAATTCCCTTTATTTTAGGGTTAATTCCCTTTATTTTGGGCTGAATCCCCGTTATTTTAGGTTTAATCCCCTTTATTTTGGGCCGAGTCCCCTTTATTTGAGGTTTAATTCCCGTTATTTTGGGGTTAATTCCCGTTATTTGGGGCTGAATTCCCGCTATTTGGGGCTGAATTCCCGTTATTTTGGGTTAATTCCCTTTATTTTGGGTTTAATTCCCGTTATTTTGGGTTAATTCCCTTTATTTTGGGTTTAATTCCCTTTATTTTGGGTTAATTCCATTTTTTTGGGGGCTGAATTCCCTTTATTTTGGGTTAATTCCATTTTTTTGGGGCTGAATTCCTTTTATTTTGGGTTTAATTCCCGTTATTTTGGGTTAATTCCTTTATTTTGGGCTGAATTCCCGTTATTTTGGGGTTAATTCCCGTTATTTTTGGTTAATTCCATTTTTTTGGGGCTGAATTCCCGTTATTTTGGGGTTAATTCAATTTATTTTGGGCTGAATTCCCTTTATTTTGGGTTTAATTCCCTTTATTTTGGGTTAATTCCCGTTATTTTGCGTTAATTCCTTTATTTTGGGTTTAATTCCCGTTATTTTGGGTTAATTCCCGTTATTTTGGGCTGAATTCCCTTTATTTTGGGTTTAATTCCCTTTATTTTGGGTTAATCCCTTTATTTTGGGCTGAATTCCCGTTATTTTGGGTTAATCCCTTTATTTCGGGCTGAATTCCCGTTATTTTGGGTTAATTCCCGTTATTTTGGGTTAATCCCTTTATTTCGGGCCGAATTCCCTTTATTTTGGGGCTGAATTCCCTTTATTTTGGGCTGAATTCCCGTTATTTGAGGTTTAATTCCCGTTATTTGGGGCTGAATTCCCGTTATTTTGGGTTAATTCCCTTTATTTTGGGTTAATCCCTTTATTTCGGGCCGAATTCCCGTTTTTCCAGGCGCTCCCAGGACGAGGAAGAAGCGCTGTCCCTACTCCAAGTTCCAGATCCGGGAATTGGAGCGGGAATTTTTCTTCAACGTTTACATCAACAAAGAGAAGCGGCTGCAGCTGTCGCGGATGCTGAACCTGAGCGACCGCCAGGTCAAGATCTGGTTCCAGAACCGCCGCATGAAGGAGAAAAAGCTCAGCCGGGACCGACTCCAGTATTTCTCTGGGAATCCCTTGTTGTGAAACCCCCGGAGCCGCCGCAGCCTCGCGGGGGACGCGGCCACCTCGGAGCTGAAGATTTCCCTTTTTACCCCTGATTTTTAATTGGTTTTCATTTTATTTTTTAATTTTTATTTAGTTTTATTTTCATTTTTATTTATTTTTTATTTTTATTTTTATTTTTATTTTTACTTTTATTTTTATTTTTATTTTTATTTTTATTTTTATTTTTATTTTTATTTTTATTTTTATTTTTATTTTTATTTTTATTTTTATTTTTATTTTTATTTTTATTTTTATTTTTATTTTTATTTTTATTTTTATCCTTATTTTTATCATTATTTTTATCCTTATTTTTATCCTTATTTTTATTCTTATTTTTATTCTTATTCTATTCTTATTCTTATTCTTATTCTTATTCTTATTCTTATTCTTATTCTTATTTTTTCTTTAATTTTTATTTTCATTCTCATTTTCATTCTCATTTTCATTTCTATTTTCATTTCTATTTTCATTTCTATTTTCATTTTATTTTCATTTTATTTTCATTTTATTTTCATTTTATTTTTATTTTATTTTTATTTTTATTTTATTTTTATATTTTATTTTATTTTCCTTTAATTTTTCCTTTTATTTTTCCTTTAATTTTTCCTTTAATTTTTCCTTTAATTTTTCCTTTGTTTTTTTATTTTTCCTTTAATTTTAATTTTAATTTTTATTTATTTGATTTTTATTTGATTTTTATTTGATTTTTTTTCCTCCCCCCCTCCTCCCACTTTCCAGGACTTGAACTCCGCGGACTTTATTTAATTTTAATTTTTTCCCCCCATTTTTTCCCCCCACCCCGAACAGGTCACGACTTCTTTTTTTTTTTTTATATATATATATATGTGTATAATTATTATTATTATATTATATTATTATAATTTTAATTTTTATTCTCCTTCAGGCACGCGGGAATTTCAAAGTTTCAATTCGCCCCCAAAATCTCCCCGCTGGATCAAATCCCAAATCCAGGGCCCGGAAAAGGAGCCAAAATCCCGAATTCCGCAGCTTTGGGGAGAAGAAAAAATCAATTTCCGGGCACCCCCGGGCTGGGATTTGGGGCAAAATCCCCAAATTCCCGTTCCCAGCAAGGCCGGGAATAATCCAAAATAAACCCGGCTTTTTTCCTATCCCGATTTTCTTTTGTTTTCCGTTGGTTTTTCGGGAAAAGGGAGGCGGAGAGGAAGAGGAAGGGAAGAAAAACAACAACAGCAAAGTCCCGGGAAAGGTGCAAATGCTGCAAACGGCGAGCAGGGATTTGTGTTTGTGTAAAGCGAATAAAGAATTGCTCGGGCTGGTCTCCATCAGCTTTTATTTGACCATTTTATAGGAATTTCCCTCTTTAAAGTGCCGGGGGTTCCCTCCCGGCCGCGCCTGCCAAGAGCCCGCAGAAAAACGGGAATTTCCTGCTCCAGCTCCGATTCCCTGGAATTCTCCCCAAATTCCAGCCCGGGCTGAGCTTTATTGGGGCTCTGATTCCCCTTTTCGGCACCGTCTCTGCTTTGCTTTGGCTTTCTGCTTGATTTCTTATTTTATTTATTTTATTTTTCTTTTTTTTATCTTCTTTTACTTTTATCTCTATTTTTATTTCTATTTTCATTCCTATTTTTATTTCTATTTTTATTTCTATTTTTATTTCTATTTTTATTCCTATTTTTATTTCTATTTTTATTTCTATTTTTATTTCTATTTTTATTCCTATTTTTATTTTCTATTTTTATTTTCTATTTTATTTTCTATTTTTATTTCCTATTTTATTTGCTATTTTTATTTTTAATTTTTAATTTTCATGATCTTTATTATTTTTAAAATTATCCTTATCTTCTTCCTCTTCCTCTTCTTCTATTCTTATTCTTATTCTTATTCTTATTCTTATTCTTATTCTTATTCTTATTCTTATTCTTATTCTTATTCTTATTCTTATTCTTATTCTTATTCTTATTCTTATTCTTATTCTTATTCTTATTCTTATTCTTATTCTTATTCTTATTTTCTTATTCCTATTCTTATTTTCTTATTCCTATTCCTATTCCTATTGTTATTCCTATTCCTATTATTATTCCTATTATTATTACTATTATTATTACTATTCCTATTCCTATTATTATTACTATTATATTTTCTTATCTTTATTTTCTTCTTCCTCTTCTCCCTCTTCTCCTCCTTCCTCTAATTTTATTATTATTCAATTTTATTATTATTCCTCCAATTAATATTAATTATTATTAATTATTAATTATTTTATGACCATTTTGGCCCCCCCGGTCCCTCCCCCATCTCCCCTCCCCCTTTTCCCTCCTCCCCTCTTTTAATCCAATTTAATTCCATTTCCCCTTTCCCCCTTTATTTTCCTTTATTTCAATTTTTTTTAACCTTCCCAGAACCTCCCTCCCCTAAAAATCAAACAATAAAAATTTAAAAATTAACGAAAACCGCGAGAATTTGACCGAAATCCTCTGGGGACCCCCGGGCTCGGCCCCTCTCAGTCAAGGATACCCAAACTCCAAATGCAAAGTCAAGTTTTTCCTGGAAATCCGAACAAGTTCAACTCCCGGAGCAGCCGCGAATCCTCCTTTGCCTTTTGGGCCTTTTTCCACTTTTTGTTGTTTTTTCCCCACTTTTTGTTGTTTTTTCCCCAGTTTTTTGTTGGTTTTTTTCCACTTTTTTGTTGTTTTTTTCCCACTTTTTGTTGTTTTTTTCCCCTTTTTTTTGTTGTTTTTTTCCCACTTTTTGTTGTTTTTTTCACACTTTTTGTTGTTTTTTCCCCATTTTTTTTTTTTTCCCACTTTTTGTTGTTTTTCCCCCAGATCGGGCAGGACAAAGGGCTCCAAAACTCCAATTCCGGCCTCGCTGGGATTTTATGGAGTTTGGGGGGATAAAAGGGGAGGAAAAGCCCTAAAAAATCTCATTTATTCCGTTTATTCGCGCGTTCCTGTAAAATTCTCAGCTCCCTTTAAAAGCGCGGTGCTGCCAAAGGAGAGAAAACCACAAAAAAACCCCAAAAACCCCAAAAAGCACCAAAAAACCCCAAAAAAACCAACCCCGAACCCCCCGATGGCGGTCTCGGATTTTATGGGAGCGAAAAACGGAGGAGAAAAAACCACAAAAATCCTCGGGGTTCGCGCCCGTCCCAATTAAATCCCAATTAAATCGCAATTAAACCCAAATTAAACCCAAATTAAATCCAAATTATTCCGTGCGAGAGCTTGGAGGGATCGGCCCGGGATGGATCTGATTAAAACGGGGAAAAGGAATTTTATTTCTCTCTATTTCTCTTTATTTCTCTTTATTTCTCTTTATTTCTCTTTATTTCTCTTTATTTTTCCTTTATTTCTCTTTTATTTCTCTTTATTTCTCTTTATTTCTCCTTATTTCTCTCTATTTCTCTCTATTTTTCTCTATTTCTCTTTATTTTTCCTTTATTTTTCTTTATTTCTCTCTATTTCTCTCTATTTTTCCTTTATTTCTCTTTATTTATCTTCATTTTTCTTTATTTCTCTTTATTTATCTTTATTTTTATTTCTCTTTATTTTTATTTCTCTTTATTTCTCTCTATTTTTCCTTTATTTCTCTTTATTTCTCTTTATTTTTCCTTTATTTCTCTTTATTTCTCTTTATTTCTCTTTATTTCTCTTTATTTCTCTTTATTTCTCTTTATTTCTCTTTATTTTTATTTCTCTTTATTTTTATTTCTCTTTATTTCTCTTTCCTTTTTTTGCCGCTTCTGCCGGGCCCAAAACCTGCGAAAATCTCGATTTTTCGGCCCATTTTTGGAAGGGGGAAAATGAAAATAAAAACCGAAGATCAGAGGCGGATTCGAGGCCTGGGAGGGAAAAAACCCGCCCGAAATGAGGAAAATAAAGCCCGAAACTGTAAAAACAAATCTTTTAAAAGGTCAAAAAAAGGTGAAGAATGAAGAGCAGAAAAAAGAAAAATAAAGGGAGAAAAAGGTAAGAAAAGCAAAAATGGATATTTTTAAAAGGCAAAATAAAGCCAAAAATAGGCAAAAAAAGGGAGAAAAAAGGCAAAAAAATAAAACATAAAAAGCAAAACCATAAATATTTTAAAAAAACCAAAATAAGCTTAAAAAGCCAAATAAAAACGTGGAAAAAAAGCAAAAAAAAAGCAAAAAAAAGCAAAAAAATTCACAAAAAACCCCAAAATAAAACAAAAAAAACCCTAAAAAATTAAAAACCCCAAACCAAAATAAATCCAAATAAAACCCCGAAATCCCCAAATCCCCAAATCCCCCAATCCCGTTTTTCCCGAGCGTTTCGGGTGAATTTTGGGGTTAAAAGCCCGGAAAGGCGCGGGACAAAGGCCCCAGTCTAGACAAGCCCATAAAGGCTCTGAGGCACTAAAATCTGAATTTTGGCAATTACCGCTTCCGCACTAAAGCGCGCCCGCCCTGCCCTTGGCTCCCTGCTCTCCCTTTTTCCCCTTTATTTCCATTTTTTCCCCATTTTCCCCTTTATTTACATTTTTCCCCATTTTTTCCCTTTTATTTCCATTTTTTCCCCATTTTTCCCCAATTTTTCCCCATTTTTCCCCATTTTTCCCCATTTTTCCCCATTTTTCCCCATTTTTCCTCCATTTTCCCTCCATTTTCCTCCTTTTTCTCCTTTATTTTCCTCATTTATTCTCATTTTTTAAATTTATTCTCATTTTTTCTCATTATTCTCCTTTTCTTCTCATTTTCCCTCCGTTTTCCCTCATTTTGTCTCTTTTATTCCCATTTTCCATTCTTTTTTCTCCTTTTTCTTACTTATTCTCCTCTTTTTTCCCATTTATTCTCCTTTTTTTCCCATTTTCCCTCCTCCTTTTCTCTCTTCTCCCATTTTTTCACATTTCCCCCCTTTTTTCCTCATTTTCCCTCCTTCCTCCCCAATTTTTTCCTTTTCTTTTCTCATTTTTTCCCTTTTTTTCCCCATTTTTCCACTTTTCCCCCATTTTTCCCCATTTCCCGGCCCTTTCCCGGTTCCCGCCGCTCCCAGAGCCCGGGCCCGGCTCCAATTTGGTTCATTTTTATTCATTTTTATTCATTTTTATCCATTTTTATTCATTTTTATTCATTTTTATTCATTTTTATCTATTTCTATTAATTTTTACCGATTTTTACTGATTTTTTATTGATATTTTCATAATTTTGGGGTTTCGCCTTCCCGGGAAAAAGGGGATGGGAAATAAAACCTCCCAAATTCCCAAATATTCGGATTTTCCCCCCAAATCCCGGCGCTTTTGGGAGGAAATTCGGGAATTTTTTGTCTTTGAACTTCAGGGGAGTCAAGGTCACCTTTAACCCCTTCGGCCCCGCCCCGACCCCAATTCCGCCTTTTCTCACCCCAAATCCCCCCCGGGAGCTTCTTCCTCATCCCATTCCCCCATTGCAGCCGCTTTATTATTATTATTATTATTATTATTATTATTATTATTATTATTATTATTATTATTATTATTATTATTATTATTATTATATTAATTCCGGGGTGGTTATTTATTTTATTTTATTTTATTTTATTTTATTTTATTTTATTTTATTTTATTTTATTTTATTTTATTTTATTTTATTTTATTTTATTTTAATATATTTTTAATATATTTTATTTTAATATATTTTATTTTAATATATTTTATTTTTATACATTTTATTTTTATACATTTTATTTTAATATATTTTATTTTGATATATTTTATTTTGATATATTTTATTTTAATATATTTTATTTTTATATATTTTTACTTTATCTATTTATTTATATGTTTATTTATCTATCTATTTATTTATCTATAAGGAAAGAATTCCCAAATTTCGGGGCATTCCCGCTGCTCCCGGCTGGGATCGGCCAAGGCCGGGAGGGGAAAAAATCCCTTTTTTTGGGGAAAAAAAATGGATTTTTTTGGGAAAAAATGGCTTTTTCTGGAAAAAAAAAATTGGGTTTTTCTGGGAAAAAATGGATTTTTCTGGGAAATAATGGAATTTTTTGGGTAAAAATGGCATTTTTGGGTAAAAATGTCTTTTTTTTGCAGGCGGGCGGGGAGGGCGGGAGGATCCCTGCGGGAATTCCCGGATTTGGGGGAGCTGGGAATGGGGAGGCGGCTGCAGAATTTGGGGGAAATTGCGCAGAATTTGGGATTTCCCGGAGAATTCCCGCTGGAATATCGGGAATCCAGCGGGGAAAAACGGGGGGGAGGGAAAGGAGGGAGGGAATTATTTTTGGGGGAAAAAATCAAATATTTGGGGCGAAATGAAGTTAAAAATTCGGTTTTTTGAGCGCTCCCCTTTCCCGTTAAAAATCCTCAAAGAAATATCTCGAGATAAATATATGGAGATAAATATATAAATATATGAATAAATATATAAATTATTGGAGAATTAAATAAATAACCCGCGCGAAATAAATAAATAAATAAATAAATAAATAAATAAATAGAGAATTAAATAAACCAATTAAATTGAGAAATAATAAAGAAATAGAGAAATAAATGGGCAAATAAATCGCCCCCGAATTGGAGCCTTAAAAAGAGAATAAAAATATTAAAAAAAACCCCCAAAACAGCGCCTTAAAAATAAAAATAAACCCCCAAAAAAATCAGATTAGAGACCCAAACTGCAAAAAAAATGCAAAAAAAATGCAAAAAAAAAGCAAAAAAAAAAGCAAAAAAAAAGCAAAAAAAAAAAAGCAAAAAAAATGCAAAAAAAATGCAAAAAAAAGCAAGAAAAAATTAAAATCAAAATGAAAATGGAATTGAGAATTGGGGAGAGGAAACGGAGGCGCTTTTGGGGGAAATCCGGGATTCCCGAGGGTTCCCAGGGGGTGAAAAATGGGAATTTCCGCGGGTTTTGCCCCAAAATGGCGGCGGCGGAGCCGCGGCTGCTCCGCAGATGGGAGCGAGAAAATTCCATAAAAACCACGGGAATGCGGCTGGAATCCTCCCGGGAGCCTCCCCGGGTAAAAACCGGCAAAAAACAGCGATTTTGGGGCTGGAAAAAAACCCCAAAAATGGAATTAAAGCGGAGGAAATGAGCGGGGCCGGCGGGGGCTGCGGGAAAGGCGGAAAATCCGAATTTTTCCCCCTCCGGAGGCGCCTCCGGCCGAGTTTTGACACCAAAACCCCGCGGGCGCCGCTCCCGAGCCCGGCGCTGATGGAAACCGGCTGCGAGCGCAGAAAGCGCCGAGGATCCGGCAAAACATCTCCAAAAAATACCAAAAACCCGGAAAAAAAATACCAAAAACCTGGAAAAAAATACCAAAAATTTCATCTCTCCAGCCCAAGTTTGGATTCCGCCGCTGGAAGTTGGAAGGGTTGAGTTGTTCCCTCGGAATCTTCGCGAAAATTGAATTTTTCCTCTTCAAAATGTGAATTTTCCCCCTTCGGGCCTTCCAAAAAATTCAGTTTTTCCCCTTCGGAAAGTCAGTTTTCCCCTTCAGATCTTAAAATAAATCAATTAATCTTTTCAAACCTACAAAAAAATTCAATTTTCCCCTTCAAAATGTCCATTTCCCCCTTCGAATCTTAACAAATAAATCAATTATTCCCCTCAAATCGGATTTCTCGCGCTCCTTTCCCGCCTGGAAAAGGCCGAAATTCAATTTATTCCCATTAAATTGCGGCCGATGACGCGCGGCCGCAAATCCAGGGCGCTAAAGGTGTGAAAATTCCATTTTTTGGGAATTTTTTCCCCCATTCCAGCGGTTTTTTGGCGTCTCGGGTTGGGGTTGGCGCAAAAACGGGGATTTTGAGGCGGAAAAAATTCATTTTCCTCTGTCCAGAGCGGGAAAAATGGGAATTTTTGGAGTTTTTCCCCCAATTCCCGAGGCAGAGCCGCGGTTTTTCCTCGTCGTTCTCAGATTTTCCTTTCAGCGGCCGCTCCTCGCCTTCGCTTTTGGTTTGAATTTGGGATTTTTCATCATTTTCTCAACTTTGTCTCGCCGGCCTCCAAAATCCGCATTTTCCGTCACCTCCCGGCTCAATAAAACGCGATAAAATCCCCAAATAATCGGAATTTCCCAACAATTCCCAAAGGTCCCGCCCGCATTTCTCCACCTCCCTCGGATCCAGAAAAAAAATCCAATTTTTATTCATTTTTTAAAGACAAACCCGAGGTTTAAAAATGGGAATAAAACCCCAAAATTCGGTTTTTTGGGGGGGATTTGAGGGGGAATCAGCGCGGGGTGGGAGGCGAAATAAAACCCCTGGAAAATGATTCCATAATTCCCGGGATTTGGGATTCCCGGCGGCGCAGGAAGGAGCGATTGTAAACTTTGATGGATTTCTGGTGCTGAGAGTTTACAGTTTCTGAGCCAACAAATAAAAAATAAAAAAGGCGTTGAGGTTTTTTTTTTTGTTTTTTTTTTTTTTTTTTATTTTTTGGCGTCGCTGTTTTTGTTCTCCCCCCCCGGGCCATAAATCAGAATTATTTCCGGCGCTGGGGAAAAAAAAAAAATACAAATTTAAGGTGATCGTTAAAGGCGAGGAACGACTTCCTAGAAAGGAGAGGAAAAAATGGATTTTTGTCACTAAAAATCCGAGCGAAACGGGGGAAATTCGGGGTAAAAAAAGGAGATTTTTTGGGGAAAAGAAGCGGATTTAATGCGGTTATTAAAGGCCGTCAAAAACTTCCTGGAGAGGGGGGAAAAATCAGAATTAAAAGGGGGAAATCGGGGGGAAATTCGGGTTTAATGGGATTATTAAAGGCACCCAAAAGCTTCCTGGAGGGGGAAATGAAATTAATGATTGCGGTGAAAAAATGAGAATAAAACGGGAAAATTCAGGGAAAAAACCCCGAGGATGTCGGGGAAATAATTCAGGGTTAAAAAAATGAGGAGGGAATAAAAAAAGGGGGAGAGGGAAAATATTCCCGGGATTTTTCTTTGGGAATTGGGGATTTTCCTGGGATGAGGGGCGGGATCTCCTCTCCCTCCCCTCGCTCTGTTTTGGGGGAAATTCCTCCTTTTTCGGCCCCATTGGTGAGGAAAGGGAAAATCCCATTTTTTCCCAGGGTTTATTGGACAAAAACCGCCCGAAACTGCCCCAAAAACGCGTCCCCAGCTCCAGGGGATGAGGAAGAGCCAAATTCTCATTTTTTTGGCCAAAAATCGTCCTGAAGTGACCCAAAATTGGGTCTCGATCTCCAGGGGGGCGAGGAAAGGAGAAATTCCCTGGAAATTCCCTTTTTTTAGGGTTTGTTGGACCAAAAATCCCCGAAGTGACCCCAAAAGTGGCCCCGGGGCGACAAGGAAGGGAAAATCCTCTTTTTTTTTAGGCTTTAATGGCCCAAAATCGTCCTGAAATGACCCAAAAGGAGCAGCGGGAAGGGAAAATCCCCAATTTTTGTGTTCGCGGGACAAAAAAACCCCGAAACTGCCCCAAAAATCGTCCGGCATCTCCGAGAGGGCGAGGAGAGGAAAAATCCCCAATTTTTTCTGGGTTTATTGGACAAAAACCCCCGAAGTGACCCCAAAAATTGTCCCTTAACCCCTTTAAATGTGAGGAAAGGGGAAAATTCCGCTTTTTCCCCAAATTTTTGTCCTCAAAATTGTCCCGCACCTCCAAGGGCGCGAGGAAAGGGGAAAATAAAAACCCCAAAACTTCATTTTTTTTCCAGGATTTTTCTTTTTACCCCAGAATTTCCTGGCTGGGAAGGGCCGGAATTCCCTGAAATTCCTGGAATTGGGGGAAATTCCCGGGAATTCCTTTTCTTTTTCCCCTTTTCCCCACGGGGGTCCCGTTGAGGCTGATGGATTTGATTCCTCTCGCTCATTAATGAGTTTTTAATCGGAGTTTTTAATTATTTTATCCGCAATTCCCTCTGCCGGAGACTCGCGGATTTTCCCTCCCCCCTTTTCCCCCTAAAAAACCCAAATTTGGGATCCCGAGGCTCCTGATTTAGGAATAATTTGATTTTATTTTTATTTATTCGTCGCTTCTCGGCCCCCGCGGCGCCGATCGGGGCCTCAGAACCTTTCAAATTCCACCCCGGGAGCTCAAAAATGGCAAAAACCGCCCCAAAATTCCCGGGAAATCCGGATTTTTAATTAAAAATGAGCTTTTCAGCACTTTCCCCCCCATTTTTCCACCCATTTTTTGGGGGAGTTTCTCCTGCTTGGAGGAGAAAATTCAAATTATTTCAATGGCTCCGGGCGGTTTTTTCCTATTTCCGTCAAACCGGGACGAGAGGGTGAAAAAATCGGGAAAAACTCCGGGATAAAGAGCGAAAAAATGGGGAAAAAATTCAATTTAATGTCCAGGCAGACAAGGCGGGGAAAATCCCCAAAATGCGCGAATATTTTGTCAAAAACCAGGCGGAAAAAAATCAAAATAAAATCCAAACCAGTGGGGGGCGAAAAAAATTGAAATAAAATGGGGGAAAAAACAACAACAAAAAAAAGGAAATTAAAAAATAAAACCGGGGAAAAAAATAAAATTAAATGGGATGAGGGGAAGAAAAAAAAACGGAATAAAATAAAAACCCGCCCATAAATGAGGAAATTTCGGCTCCCACACTCAACTTTTATCCCGCGCTGATAAATCCCAGGCGGAATTCTGCCCGGATCCCATAAAAGCGAACGATTCCTATCAAAGCCCTTCCCAAAATCCTGCGCGGATCCCACAAATTGAGGCCATAAAATCGCTTTTTTTTCCCCTTTTTTTTTCTTCCCCCTTTCCGAGGGAACCAAACGGCGCCGGAATCCCGGGAAATGCGGGAATTCGCTTTTGAGGCCTGAAAATCGGGAATTTCTCCGCTCTGGGGGCTCGGGGGGATTTCACAGCCGGGAAATCCTTGGGAAAACTCGGGGGAATCTTTGGGAAAGGAGCTCGGGAGCCGTGGGAAGGTCCCGGCCGGGCTTTGCCCTGATCCGTCACAAATCGCCCCAAACGGTCAAGTTCCACTTTTCCACTTTTTTTTTTCCCCTTTCCCCGCGATTTTTTCCATTTTTTATTTTCCCTCCATTTCTTTCCCTCCCCCTCTTTGTCCTTTCTTTATTTTTTTAGTCTTTTCCCTCTTTTTTCCCCTTTTCCCCCGCTTTTTGTTGTTGATTTTGGGGTTTTTTTTAAATGAACTTTTTCTTTCTGTTTCCCTTGAAGGTGACTCTGAACCCGCCTCTTTCTCCCCCACAATGATCTTGAAATTCCCGCCCTATTTCCCATTTTTTCCCATTTTTTCCCATTTTTCCCATTTTTTCCCATTTTTTCCTACTTTTTCCCATTTTTTCCCCCATTTATTCCCCATTCTCCCAATCCCCAAATTGTGGAAAAACCCCCTCGATCCCAATTCCGCTGCGAAAAATAAAGGAAATAAAGTCGGAGGCGACCGCGAAAAAAAAACTCCGATTCCGGCGGTTTTGAGCATCAAATTTTCGCTGGAAGATTTAAAATTCCCCCCCAAAAAAATCCCAATTTGAGGAGCCCTCGATGGGAATCGAGCAGCGCGAAAAGAGGAGAGAGGAAAAAATTCGGGGAGGAAAAGAAAAAAATAACTTTACTCCGCAATTGGCCGAGGGAAAAGAATGGAAATTCAATTTTAAAAAATACAGGGGAAAGAATGAAAATTAAATTAAATTAAAATCCGCCCCAATCCGGAGAGTTTCTCTTTAAATTGAATTTTTTTTTCCCCCCAGCGTGGTTTGGGCTGGAGCGGAGAATTCCCGGAGAAAAATCGGAGCGGAACCAGCGCAGCGCTCTCCAAATTCTGCATTTTTTGCCCAAATCCCAGCTTTTTTTCCCCTCTTTCTCCACCGGGATTTTTATCCCCCTTCCCCCCGACTCGGTTTTATCCCAGAAATTCCAGAGAGTTCGGGAATGAGGGCGGATAATTAAAAAAAGCTGCTGGGGCAGGGGAAGGGGAGGCGAAGCCGCGGGTGAAAAAAAACACCCGGAATTTAAAAATAAACCCAAAAGACGCAACAAAACCAGGAAAACCAAACAAAATCGGGATTTCTCTGCTCGGGGAGAACCCGACCCGCTCCGAGGGCTGCGGAGGAGCCCGGAACGGGAAGATTTTGGGAAAATTCCCAAATTTCTCTGCCCCGTTTTTTTCTCTAAAAAGGGAAAAACCGAGCGCGGCTCCCGAAGCCCCCGCGGCCCCTCCAGAGCCCGAAAATTCGGGATAAAAAATCAAAATGCGGCGGCTCCGAGCCCCGAGCGGGATCGGGAGGAGGAGGAGGAGGAGGAGGAAGGAGCGGCCGAGGGAGGAAGGGGAAAGAGGAAGAGGAGGAATAATTAAACCCCACTTAATTAAGGCCACAAAAAGCGGATTTTTTTCAGCGGAGCGCGGGAGACAGAACTAAGGGGAAAAAAAAAAGCCCCAAACACCAAAACAAAAAGAAAGAAAAAAGAAAAAAAGGAAAAAAAAAATAAAATAAAAAAAAGAAAAAAAGAAAAAATAATAAAAAAAGGACACAATTTTTTTAACACCCCCCCCCGTTTATCACCGCAATAAAATCGCACCCGGGGGGCGAATTTGGGCTGGGAAATGGAGTTTTTTTGCCGGGTTTTTTTTGGCCGGGGGAGCGGGGCGGGCTCGGGGCTTTGTTCAACGTGAAGGTCCCGGCCCGGAGCGGGCAGATGTCGCTGTTGCTCCACCGAGCCGCTCCCGGCGGCGACAACTTGACCCCCGTGACGTCTCCGCCGTCTGAATCATCAAGGCCATTTTCAATCCTCATTGGCCTGAACATCACGTGGGGGTGAAGGATGGAGGGGGAAAAAAAAATAGAAAAAAGGAGGAAAAAAAAAAAAAAAAGGGAAAAATAAAAAAAAATTGAAAAAAAAAAAACTCTAAAAAAGGCGGGGGCGGCGGGGGGTGAAAAGCGATGCGTGGGTAATTACGGGACTCCATTTTTTTTTTTAATTTTTTTTTTTTTTCTCCCCTTCCCTCTCCCTCTCTCTCTCTCTCTCTCTCTCTCTCCTCCTTCCCCCCCTCGCTAAAAAAAAGATGTCAGCCCCTGGCTGGAGTATTCCTCCCGCCAAGCGCTCCCGAGGAAAATGTCATGTCCCAACAGCGCGGCTCCCAACGCCTTCCTGATGGAGCCCCTGGGCCGCGCCGAGAATTTCCCGTCCGGCCCGGGGCTCTTCGGCCCAACCGGAGAATTCGGGGCCCTGCGGAGCTGCGGGGCCCTCCCGAAGCGCGACGAGGCCTCGCTGGGCTCCTTCCCGTCCTACCTGGCCCAGCTGGACGCGTGGGCCGAGCCCAAGAGCGCGTTCCGGCCCGAGCAAGCCCGGCCCAGCTGCTCCTTCCCGGCCGTCAAGGAGGAGAGCGGCTGCTGCCTGTTCGGGACGGACAAACGGCGCAAGGAGCCGCCCGAGGCCGCGCTCTTCCCCGAGCCCTGCGGCACCGAGCTGCCCGTGCCCGGCTTTTATCGCTTCCCCTCGCTGGAGAAAAGCCCCGAGGAGTTCCCGGCGCCGTTCCCGAGCCGCGGGGAGCAGCTGGAAGCGGCCCCGCCGCCGCCTCCCCCCGAGCGGGGCTCGCCGCAATTCCGGGGGAATCTCCCCGAAAACGCCGGAGCGGAGCGGCCGCAGCCGCCGCCGGGGGAAATCAAACGGGAAAAAACGAAATCGAGCGCGGGAGAGGCGGAGAAGGAGCGGGGTAAAAGCACCGACACCGGCAGCACCGACAACTCGGACAGCGAGGCCAAAGGTAGGCGAGGATCCGCCCGGGTCCCTCCGTTCCGGGGCTGGAGAGGTTAAATTTCACCGGGGGATGCTCCGAGCTCCGCCGCCTTCCCCCGCAGAAATCGGGGCTGAAACAATCGGGGAGGGGAAAATAAACCCCGATGGTGGCGATTGAAAATGTCGGGGATGGAGGGGAGGAAAGAGCGCGGGGGATGCGGAGGAAAATCCGCGTTTGGAGGCAGAAAAAGGCTGGAAAATCGGAGTTTGTGGAGAGTTGGCTTTGGAATCGCGGAGATTTGGGGGGCTCCGGGCTCGGGGGGGCTCTGGGGGGGCGCTCGTTGTGTTTTCCCCGAGGGGCGAACCCCGATTTTCGCCCCTTTTTTTTTGAGGGGGATTCTTGGTTTCAGCGCGCGGGGCGGGAATTGGTTCCCTCTGGCCTTGGCTCGGGGTCAAAACCAAAACAAAACCAAAGGAAAAAATAGAAAACAGAAAAAGAAATGAGAAATGCATTCAAATGAAAATCATGAAAATCATGAAAATCATGAAAATCATGAAAATCACGAAAATGCAAAGGCTGCGGAGCGGAATCCGCAGCTCCGGGCGGGAATTGCGGCTCCTTCCAGGGCTGGGAAGAGGCTCCGGGAGAGGAAAAAGCTTTTTTCCATTTAACTTTAATTTGTTTTGTTCCTGCCGGATCGAGGTCTCGTTTGCGGAGGCAAAAAAATGTTTCAGTTGTGCCGAGCAGATGTTTTGGGTTTGGGATTCTCCCCAGGCGAGGCTCGCACGGAAAGCTGCTGGATTCTCACTGGAGAGCCTGAAAATTTGGGATATTCGGGGTTTATTCCCCTTTTAACCCCGAACCGGGTAAATCCAGAGGCGGATTCGGCCAGCGGGAATGACGGGATTGGATTTTCTGGGGGGAAAAAACCCCAAAATCGCTCAGGAAAATCCCGCTCGGATCTAAACCTGGCTTTGCCTGTGCTGTGGGGATTAAAACATCCCAAAATTCCCGCTCCGTGGACACCCACAAAAAATCCTGGCCCCAACAAAACCTCTCCCCCAAAACCGGCCTTGGGGGGCAGCAAAAATCAGAATTTCTCTTTTTTCCCCCCTGTTTATTTTGTTGAATAATTCCCGGTTTTGGTTTGGGGAATCGGGAGGGGAAAACGATTTAATTTTGTTTTAATCTGAGGGTTGAGCTGCGATTCCACCCCCCAAAAAAAACCGGCGGGGGAAAAAAAAACCCAAACCAAAACAAAAGGGGAAAAAGCAAAGTCAAGGTTATCAAAACGCCGCGAATCTGCCCCAAAGCGCCGGGAGAGGCTTTGGTGGGAGAAAACCCCCCCAAAAAAAGGTTATTTTGGGCTGGATCTGCGCTGTGGGCGGAAAGAATGGAAATGGAAATAAATAAAAAGGATTTCATGGGCTCGGGACTTGGATTTGGGGCTGAGCGGATTTTGGAGGGGTTTTTTTGGGTCGTTGTCGGTGAAATTTGGGTTCGAGGCGATTTGGGGCGGATTCGGGTGTTTTGTGCTGCTGGAAACCTCTCCAAGGTGCGCTTTGCGTTCCTGTCGAGCCCCAACTTCGGTGGTTTTTTAATCAAAAACTCCTTTTCTGGCGGAATTTCAGCGTTTGGGAGCGGGGACCCCCCCGAGGTTCTGGGGCCGAGCCCGAATTTTCCCGGGATTGTCGCAAACGCGGGGCCGAGGATTTGCTGCGATTCTCTCGGGTTTTTCCTGGGATTGGGGCTCGGATTTTTCCTCCTCACGACCAAATTCAAGGATCCGCCGCTGTTTATTCAGGGACGTGCGAACCGCGGGCGCCTTGCCCGAAATCCCTCCCAATTCCCCCAATCCGTGCCCCCACAGCTCAGGGAAAAGCTGCGAAAATGGATTTATTCCACCCCAAAATCTGCCCCGGCAGCGCCCAGAAAGGCTCCGGGGTTTTGGGGTGACCCCCAGGGCTGCGGGGAACCCCAAAATCCAGCCCTGACCGCGGGGAACTTTTAATTAGCGGAGTTTAATTGCCGTGGGGGAGGCAGGAGATCTTCACCCCGCGACCTTTGCGGGTTCCACGCGGCGGAGGCGCCTTCGGATTTATTTAGGATTTATTCCATGAAATCCTTTTTTTTCCTCTCCCCAAACCCCGATTTCTGTCCCCAAACCCCGATTTATCTCCTCCGAACTCGATTCTTCCCCCACAAAAAACCTGATTTCCCCCCCAAAATCCCCATTTCCCTCCCCAAACCTCGATTTATCCCCTCCAAACTCGACTCTTCTCCTCAAAACCCACATTTCTCTCCCCAAAACCCAGATTCTCTCCCCCAAACCCCAATTTATCTCCTCCAAACTCGATTCTTTCTCCCGAAATCTTTATTTCCGTCCCCCCAAACCCCGATTTAGCTCCTCCAAATTCGATGCTTCAACCCCCAAACCCCATTTCCCTCCCCAATCACTGATTTATCACCTCCAAACTCAATTCTTTCCCCCAAAACCCCGATTTTTCTCCTTCAAACTCGATTCTTCTCATCAAACCCCCAATTTATCTCCCAAAATCTGATTTATCCCCCAAAATCCGATTTATCTCCCCAAAACCCCAATTTATCTCCCCAAAACCCCAATTTATCTCCCCAAAAATCCTATTTATCACCCCGAAATCCGATTTATCTCCCAAAATCCGATTTATCTCCCCAAAAATCCGATTTATCTCCCCAAAACCCCCGATTGATCTCCCCAAAATTCCGATTTATCCCCCCGAAATCCGATTTATCTCCCCAATCCCCTCACCCCAACCCAGCCTCGCATCTTTTTTTAACCCCAGCGCCTCCGGCTCCAAAATCCCGCAGCGCCTCCATTTAAACCCCATTTTTTGGCCGAAAAAGTCTTTATTTTAACCCCATTTTCAGGCTGGAGAAACCTTTATTTAAACCCTGTTTTGGGCCGAGAAAACCATTCCTTTAATCCCATTTCGTGCCGAAAACCCCATTATTTAAACGCGATTTTCGTGACGAATAAACCTTTATTTTAACCCGATTTTTGTGCTGAACAAAAGCTCCATTTCAACCCGATTTTTGGGGCGAAACCCCGTTATTAAAACCCGATTTTTGGGCCGAAAAAACCTTTATTTCAACCCCATTCTCAAGCCTGAAAACTCCATTTTCCAAACCCCATTTCGACCCTGATAAACCTTTATTTAAACCCGATTTTGGGCCGGAAAAACCCCAGAACTCTTTAAAATCCATTTTCGTGCCGAATAAATCTTTATTTTAACCCGATTCTCGTGCGGACAAACCCTTATTCAACCCCATTTCGGTGAGGAAAAAAACCGCATTTAGGCGGATTTTGGTGCGGAAAAATCCCCATTTAACCCAATTTGGTGCAGAAAAAAAAGAGAATTAAACGGATTTGGGTGCGGAAAAGCCGCATTTAAACCAATTTCGGTACGGAAAAATCTGGACTTGGGTGGATTTTGGTGCGGAAAAAGCCGCATTTGGGCGGATTTCGATGAGGAAAAAGGCTGATTTAGGAGGATTTTGGTGCAGAAACGCCGCATTTAGCCCGATTTTGGTGTAGAAACCCCCATTTAACCCGATTTGGGTCCGACCCCCGATTTAACCCAATTTTGGGTTCCTAAACCCCTTTTTTTCCTCGCTTTGGGCACGGAGCTGCTCGGACTGGAGGATTTAGGTGCAGAAAACCCGATTTTGGTGCCGAAACTCCTCATTTAAACCCGGTTTGGGCCAGAGCAGCCGCTCCCGGGCTGATTTCGGTGCCGAAACCCCGATTTAACCCAATTTTGGGTTCCGAACCCCCTGATTTAACCCAATTTTGGGTTCAGAACCCAAATTTTAACACAATTTGGGTTCCAAAACTCCCCTTTTTGCCCCGATTTTTGCGCGGAGCCCCCAGGCCGGGCGGGTTTTGGGTTCCAAAAGCCCCGATTTGACCCAATTTTGGGTTCCAAAAGCCCCGATTTTATTCAATTTTGGGTTCCAAAAGCCCCGATTTGACCCAGTTTTGGGTTCCAAATCCCCTTTTCACCCCGATTTTGGCTCGGGACCGGCCCGGCCTGACCGGGCTCTTGTTTTTGGCAGAGGAGGCCAAGGCAGAGGGCGAGGGAGGGGGAAATGTCTGATGCTGATTTCTCTGCAGAAAACCCCGATTTTAGCCAATTTCGGCTGCCAAAAGCCCATTTTCAACCCAAATCTGGTTCCAAAAGCCCCGATTTTAGCCAATTTCGGGTTCCAAACCCCTCGATTTAACCCGATTTCGGGTGCCAAAAGCCCATTTTGAACCCGAATTTGGTTCCGAACCCCCCGATTTGACCCTTTCGGGCCCGGCTGTTGTTTTGGCAGAGCAGCCCAAGACGGAGGGCACAGGGGGGACGTGGCTGAGCGCTGATTTCTGTACAGAAAACCCCGATTTTAGCCCATTTCGGGTTCCAAAAACCCCGATTTTAGCCAGTTTAGGGTTCCGAACTCCCCGATTTCACCCAGTTTAGGGTTCCATTTGACCCTTTCGGGCCCGGCTGTTGTTTTGGCAGAGCAGCCCCAGGCCGGGGCCGCGGGCGGGACGTGGCTGAGCGCTGATTTCTGTACAGAAACCCCGATTTTACCCAGTTTAGGGTTCCTAAAGCCCGGATTTGACCCTTTCGGGCCCGGCTGTTGTTTTGGCAGAGCAGCCCCAGGCCGGGGCCGCGGGCGGGACGTGGCTGAGCGCTGATTTCTGTGCAGAAAATCCCGATTTGACCCAGTTTAGGGTTCCATTTGACCCTTTCGGGGCCGGCTGTTGTTTTGGCAGAGCAGCCCCAGGCCGGGGCCGCGGGCGGGACGTGGCTGAGCGCTCGCTCCGGGAGGAAGAAGCGCTGTCCCTACACCAAGCACCAGACGCTGGAGCTGGAGAAGGAGTTCCTGTTCAACATGTACCTGACCCGCGAGCGCCGCCTGGAGATCAGCCGCAGCATCGCCCTCACCGACCGCCAGGTCAAGATCTGGTTCCAGAACCGCCGCATGAAGCTGAAGAAGATGAACCGGGAGAACCGGATCCGCGAACTCACCTCCAGCTTCAGCTTCAGCTGAGCGCGCCCCGCTGCTCCCCCTTTTTTATGGCGTTTTTTTGGGGTTTTTTTGCTGTTTAATCCGTGTTTTCTCCCCCTTTTTCTGGCGTTTTTTTCGGGTTTTTTTGCTGTTTAATCCGTGTTTTATTGTTGTTTTATTGGTTTAGTCTAGCGTTTTATTTTGTTGTTTTATTTTATCGTTTTGCTTTGTTATTTTGTTTTATTGCTTTGTTTTATTGGTGTGTTTTATCATTTTTCTTTATTCTTTATTTTATTTTAATTTTAATTTTATTTTTAATTTTATTTTTTATTTTATTTTTATTTTATTTTTTATTTAATTTCTTCTTTCATTTATTCTTTCATTTTTTCTTTCATTTTTTCTTTCATTTTTTCTTTCATTTTTTCTTTCATTTTTTCTTTAATTTCTTTCATTTTTTCTTTCATTTTTTCTTTCATTTTTCCTTTATTATTTATTTCATTTTTTCTTCATTTTTACTTCATTTTTATTGTATTTTTTATTTCATTTTTCTTTATTTTTTCTTACAATTTTTCTTTAATTTTTTATTTCATTTTTATTTCATTTTTATTTCATTTTTATTTCATTTTTCTGTCTTTATTATTTCATTTATTTCATTTTTTTACTTTATTATTTACGTCATTCTTTACTTCATTTTTTTATTTCATTTCTCTTTCATTTCTCTTTCATTTTTCTTTCATTTTCCATTTAATTTCATCATTCTGCTCTATCTCCTTCTCCATTTTATTTTTTATTTTCCTTTTATTTTATTTCCCGTTTTATTTTTCATTTCATTTCACCACTTTATTACCCTATATCTCTTTTTTCCTTGTTTTTTTCTTTAAATTTTATTTCACCGCTTCCCTTTATTATTTTCTTTCACCATTTTCTTTCTCCGTTCTCTTTCATCCTTTTCTTCCACCGTTTCCTCCCGTCATTATTTCATTCTATTATTTTATTCTATTATTTCATTCTATTATTTCATTCTATTATTTTATTCTATTATTTCATTCTATTATTTTATTCTATTATTTTATTCTATTATTTCATTCTATTATTTCATTCTATTATTTTATTCTATTATTTCATTCTATTATTTCATTCTATTATTTCATTCTATTATTTCAATATATTCTATTATTTTATTATTTTATTTTATTATTTTTTATTTTATTTTATTATTTTATTATTTTATTATTTTATTATTTTACCTTCAGGGCCTGACCGCTTTTATTTTATCCCCGCGCGCCCGCAAAAACCGAAAAACGCCGAAAAGGTCGGAAAATAAAACAAAAAAAGGGACCTGGAGCGGTTTTTGCGCTCTGAGGGGATTTTTGCGCCCCCCGCGCTTCCTCGGAGGGGAAATAAAAGGTGGAGACGGTGGCAAAAAACGCAAAAAAAACCCCAAAATCCCGCCCTGACCGAATATTTAAGTTATTTCCGCGCAGCACAAAGCAGAAGGACTTTTCCCCCAGGTGTGGTTTTTATGTTTAGGAGGGAATAAAAGCATCCCAAAGTTGTTTTTTTTTGGTTTTTTTTCCCCCCAAATCCTAGCGTAGCCTGCCTCTTGTATAATAAAAACGGTGAAAAAAGCGACAAAAAAAATATAAATATAAATAAAAGGGTTTGGTATCAGTGTCTGTGAATTCAGGGTTTGTGCAGGTCCAGGGAAAGCGACGCCATCCATAAAATAAAATAAAATATTTAATGGGAATAGAGGAAAAAACGGGGAGGGGAGGGAGGAAAAAAAATAATAAAAAAGGGTTAAATAATAATAATAAAAAAAATCAAAGTTTATGGGGTGATCTGAGGATGGGGAAAAAAAAAGGAGAAAAAGGGAAAGAGTCCATTTCTGGTGGCTGTGGTATTTAAATATATCCTGTATGTGTTATCCTGTGCATGTATTTCCTTCACCGAGCCAAAATAAATTTCACAGAACCGTGGACGAGTGGGGTTCCTTAAAGTGTTAAAAAAAAAAAGTAATATTTTTATTTTTTTGTTTAATTTTTTAATTTTTATTTTTTTAATTTTTTAATTTTTTAATTTTTTAATTCTTAATTTTTTAATTTTTTAATTTTTTAAATTTTTTTATTTTTTAATTTTTTAATTTTTTAATTTTTTAATTTTTTAATTTTTTAATTTTTAAATTTTTTTAATTTTTTAATTTTTTAATTTTTTAATTTTTTAATTTTTAATTTTTTTTTTTTTTTTTTGGCGCGCCGGGTGGGGCGAGGACGACCCCGAAGCGCTTCCCCCCCACCTCCCCCAGCCCTATAAATACATATATTTATTTTTTAACCCAAGACTCATCCTTTTAAGGCTTCCAGGAGCCGGCTCGGGGAGCGGGGGGGGGGTGGAGAGAGGATTTTAATATAAAGCGCGAGCCCATAACGTTGATTTAAATATTATCCAGGTGACCACAATAAGTCAAGGTCATAAAACAGTAATGTCAGGACAGTCTCGGCGAGCGCTGGAGGTGGATTTTATGATCTGCAAATATAATGTGGCGCAGCAGTAAAAGATGCATTTAAAGGTGACGGTGCGGGAGGGAAGGGAGGCAGAGCCGGCGCGGCGACCTTGGGATGCGCAACTCCCTCCGCGGGGCTTCTCTGGATTTTGGGGGGAGCTGCCGAGGGAATCGCACCTCCAGGAAAAATAAAAACCACCGGGCTTGGGGATGGCGGCGGCAAGGTAAGAGCGGAGCGTCGCTTCTCCGCCTGGCTTTCATTTTTGCAGCTTTTTTTTTTGCGGTTTTGTTTTTTTTTTTGTTTTTTTCGGGTTTTTTTTGGGGTTTTTTTTGGTGTTTCCTGGGTTTTTTCTGGGTTTTTTTTCCTGGGTTTCTTGCGGTTTTTTTTTTTTTTTTTTTATCCGGCGCGCTCGGGATTTCCGCGGATGGAATCTCGGATATTCCCGGTTTTCCCAGGCGGAGCTGCCTTTTCCTCCGAAATTCCCGGCGTGGGATCGGCTCGGGGGGCGGCGGAGCACCGGGAATTCCGGGGGAATATCGGAACACCGGGAATTCCAGGAATAATGTGGAACACCGGGAATTCCGGGAATTCTGTGGAACACCGGGAATTCCGGGGGAATATCGGAACACCGGGAATTCCGGGGGAATCTGTGGAACACCGGGAATTCCGGGAATTCTGTGGAACACCGGGAATTTCGGGAGGTTTCTATGGAACACCGGGAATCCCGGGAATGCTGCGGAGCCCGGCGCGGGTGCGGATCTCCCTTTCCCGAGGCTCCGGGCAGCGATTTTGGGTTGGATCCGCGGGGTTTGAGCCGGGAATTTCGGGACGCGGAAATCCCGAGCCTTAGAGCCGGCTTAGAGCTGGCTTAGAGCTGGTTTAAGTCTGGTTTTCGAGCTGGTTTAGGTCTGGTTTTAGAGCTGGTTTTGGTCTGGTTTAGGTCTGGTTTTGGTCTGGTTTAGGTCTGGTTTTAGAGCTGGTTTTGGTCTGGTTTAGGTCTGGTTTTAGAGCTGGTTTAAATCTGGTTTTAGGGCTGGTTTTGGTCTGGTTTAGAGCTGGTTTTAGAGCCGTTTTGGAGCTGGTTTAGAGCTGGTTTGGAGCTGATTTTAGAGCTGGTTTTAGAGCTGGTTTAGACGTGGTTTAGAGCTGTTTTAGACCCGGTTTTAGAGGTGTTTTAGAGCTGTTCTTAGAGCTGGTTTTAGGGCTGATCCCCCCCGGACGCGTCACCGAGCCAGCGATTAAATCCCTTCCACGGCCACTCATCAAAAACCGCTCCGGAATTGGGAATTTTTTGGGATTTCCCTTTTCCCTTTTCCCTTTTCCAAACCCGCGAATCCGGGGCAGGGACGCGGGGAGGGGGGACCAGCAACAAAGGGGCGAATTCCCCCTTTTTTATCCCGAATTTTCCCCTTTTTCCCGCACCTTCCTCCCATCCCCGCCTCCCTCCCGGCTCCTCTCGCTGCCCGCGCTCCTTTTTTTCCCTTTTCCGCCGGCTCTGACAGAAATCCGTGGATTTCGCAGCTGATCTGTGGTTTAGGTAGTTTCATGTTGTTGGGATGGGCTTTTAGCTCGGCAACAAGAAACTGCCTTAATTACGTCAGTTCGTCTTCATCAAGGGCAGCACCCGCAGCTCCGCCGGGCGCCCTGAGAAAAAAAAAAATAAAAATAAAATAATAAAAAATAAAAATAAGAAAATAAAAATAAAATAAAACGCCAAACTCCAAAATCCCGTCCCCAAAAAAATCCCCGTCCTGACGGGGATCGACCTCAAACCTGCACCGACCCCCCCAGCGCGCCCCTCCCGGGGGTTTTTCCCTTTTTCTTTGATTTTTTCCCCTTTTTCTTTGATTTTCTCCATTTTCTTTGATTTTCCCCCATTTTCCTTTGATTTTTTCCCCTTTTTATTTGATTTTTTCCGCTTTTTATTTGATTTTTCCCCTTTTTCTTTGATTTTTCCCCATTTTTCTTTGATTTTTGCCCCTTTTCTTTGATTTTTCTCCCTTTTCCTTTGATTTTTCTTCCTTTTCCCTTTGATTTTTTTCGCCCTGTTCCTTTGATATTTTACCCTTTTTCTTTGATATTTTCCCCTTTTTCTTTGACATTTTACCCTTTTCTTTGACATTTTACCCTTTTTCTTTGATATTTTACACTTTTTCTTTGATATTTTGCCCTTTTCCTTTAATATTTTCCCCCCCTTTTTAATTTAATTTTTTACCCCTTTTCTCTTTGATTTTTGGCCCCTTTTTATTTTATTTTTATTTTTTGACCCCTTTTTATTTTAATTTTTTTTTGCCCCCTTTTTATTTTATTTTTTTTTTGCCCAAATTTCCCCCCTTTTGTTGCTGGAATGGTGAGGACAAAGGCAGCGCCTTTTTTTGCGCTTTTCACCCCAAATTATCAGCGGAGCCCCAGCGAGGGGCGACGCCTTTAAAAAGTAAAAAAAAAACGTGAGAAAAAATGAAATTATTAATAATAAAACACATAAAATATTAAAAATCCCCTCTTTCCCTCCCTCCCCGTGGAATTTTGAATTCCCAAATGTTTTAAAAATCCCAATTTTTCAGCCGGGAAGGCGATTTAGGGATTTTTTGGGGGGGTTGTGTTGGGAGCGCCCCTCGCGCCCCCTTTTTCCTGAGGATCCCCTAAAGAAAAACCCCAAAACCTCGCAGCGTTTCGGGGAGGTGAAAAAAGGGGGAAAAAAAGCAGAATTTGGGGTCTTTCAGCTCCTCCTGTTGTCTCCAGCCGGGGATTGAATTTTAAATAATTTATATTTAAATTATAATATATTATATTTAAATTATTAATAATTTAAATTTATTTTTCACAATTTAATCCGGATTTCCAGTGGAATTGGGAATTGGGATAAAAACAGGAAAAAAAACTCGGGAATTTGGGCTGGAGGAAACCTGGAAATTTGAACAGATTCCACGAGCAGAGGGGGGGAAAAAATTGGGATTTTACCCCTTTTTCCCCCTAAAAACGCGCTGGGAAATTTGGGGAAGTTGCGCCGACTTTGAATGCCCCAAAAAAGGGGGAAAAAGGGAAAATTGAGGAGCGAAAAGAAGCGAAAATGGCGGGGGAAGAGGGCTCGGGAAAGCGCCGAGTGAATTTTGGGGCGGAAAATGGGGAATTTGGGGAGGTTTTGCTGCTGCTTGCGGTGGATTTGGAGATTCCCAAAATTCCCAAAATTCCCCAAATTCCCGATGGTGCCGGGACCGGGCTGGGATTGAGCCCAAAACCGGGAATTTTGGGGATTTGGGCAGCTCCAGGCTCGGCAGGAATTGTGATTTTTGGTGTTGTGATTTTGGGGGGTTTTGCCCCGATTTTGGCCGATTTGAGGCGGCTGAGGCCGGAATTGATTTCGATTGCAAAAATCGCGATTTTCCCCCCAAAATGGGGCTGGGGGCTGTGAGCCAAAGGAGAATAAAATGAACGAATGATTGAAAATCTGCTTTTTATGCTCTGTTTGGTGTTAAAAATGCTCGGTTTGAAGCGCGGGGAATGTCGCTGATTTTGCTGTTTTTGGGGGGATTTTCGTCACTTCGGGGGCAAAAATCTGGATTTAAAAATCGCTGAAAGGGCGAAAGAAGCGGAAAAAG
Source organism: Poecile montanus (assembly GCA_038429875.1). Lineage (NCBI taxonomy): Eukaryota > Metazoa > Chordata > Aves > Passeriformes > Paridae > Poecile > Poecile montanus. The sequence continues at coordinate 612,141 of CM076531.1, forward strand.
GAAAAAAAAAAGGAAAAGAAGAGGAAAAAAAACGACCCCGCGCTGCTTTAAATTAATATTTCAACAGGGACAATGTTGATTACTGGTAGGTTTAACCATAATTATTTGATATTAGTGCTGTGATAATTGAATGATTTAAAGGATTCATTACATTTATGATGAGTTTCGCCTTCTCGGGATTAACAATCTGCAGATTTCTCCCCCTTTTTTTTCTGTTTCTCCTTTCCAGCAGCGTGAAGCAGACAAACCAATTTCTATTCTCCGCATATTAAGATTGATTTTTATTTCCCAGCCACCCACGGAGAGAGGAATAAAATTAAAAATATAAAATTAAAAAAAAAAATCCCCAAGTAATAATAATAATAATAATAATAATTAAAAAATAAAGGAGTGGGATTTAAAATACGCTCAACCACCCCAAGCCCAGAAACGCCATAAAAAAAAGTTAAAATCTCCCCCACTGGTTTTTAATTATGAAATTAAAGCTGCGGGGGGGGGATTTATGGCTCCGCGATTTTCCTGGGATATTTTATGGAAAAGCGGGAGCGCTCGCAGGGACCCCACGCTGCCTCCGCGGCTTTTAATTCCTATTTTCGCTTTCATTTCGGCTCCGTCCTCCGCCTTTATTCCGCTTTCCCGGGGTGAAAACCCGGCCAGATCTCCAGTTTGGGTTTTGTTTTTATTTCCTGGAGGTTTTTTTTTTCCCTGGAACGCTCCCAGCAGGTGGAATCCCAAATCCTGGAGGTTCCTGTGTGGGCGAGCAGCGCCCTGGGCTGGATTTTCTCCTTTCTGCGAGAGAGAGGAGGGGAAAAAAAAATCAAAACCACCAAAAAAAAACCGAGCCCGAACCACGGGAAAAAGGAGCCGGGGAGAGGCGGGGAGATCCCGCCGGGAATTCCGGGGAATTTGGGGGAGCTGGGATTTGGTTTTGGGGATTGGATCCGTCCCGGCTCCTCCCTGGGGGGAAAAACCCCTCAAGGTCCTTTGGGAGAGAGGAGGAAAAGAGGGAAAAAAAGCTGGAAAAGGGCTGGAAAACACCGGGAATGGCCCAGGGAGGAGGGACCCGCTCGGGATGCGACAAATCCCTAAAAAATCACCCCAAAAAATGGAATTTCAACCGGGGCGGGGCTGATTTTGGGGGGCGCGGGAGCAGAGGCCGGAGCTGGGACCCGGCGCGGCTCTGTTGGGTGATTTTGATGCTTTTTGGGGTATTTTGATGCTTTTGGGGGTATTTTGATGTTTTGGGGTTATTTGGAGCCTTTTGGGGTTATTTTGAGCCTTTTGGGGTCATTTTGGGGCTGTTTGCGGCGCTTCGGAGCTGTTTGGGATTATTTTGGGGCTGTTTGAAGCTGTCTTGGGGTTATTCCGAGGCTGTTTTGGGGTTATTTCGAGGCTGTTTTGGGGTTATTTTGAGGCTGTTTTGGGGTTATTTGGGGGCTGTTTGGGGCGGTTCGGGGCTGTTCGGGTTTATTTTGGAGCTGTTCGGGGTTTTCTGGGTTATTTTGGAGATTTTCTGGGTTATTTTGGAGCTGTTTGGGGCTGTTTGGGGTGATTTTGGAGCTGTTTGGGGCTGTTTGGGTTATTTTGGGACTGTTTGGGTTATTTTGGAGCTGTTTGGGTTATTTTGGAGCTGTTTGGGGCAGTTCGGGCTTATTTCGGAGCATTTTGGGGTGATTTTGGAGCTGTTTGGGGTGATTTCGGAGCTGTTTCAGGTTCTTTTGGGGCCGTTTTGGGGTTGTTTTGTGTCCTTCGGGCGCTGCCCCGACAGCTCCGGGCCCGGGGGGCGCAGACAATGCGGTGGCGCAGACACAACTCTGATTATCAATGCTAATTACAGCCTGTCTGCCTCCCAGCTAATAAATGAATAAACGCGGCGGCGGAAAGGACGCAAAAATGTTTCTCCAGGCGCTGTTGGCCTCGCCTCTCTGGGTTCAGGCTTGTTCCCCGCTCATCTTTTCGTTTATTCGCCTTTTTTTTTATTTAATTCCGTTGTGTTTTGTCCTTGGGGTTGGCGGGGTTTGAGGTTTTATTTTATTATTATTATTTTAAAAATTTTATTTATATTTTTCCCCCCCCGTCCTCGTCGTCCCCTCCCTTTCCCTCCTCCCGACCCGCCGCGCGCGTCGCGTTTGAATAAATTTTATTTTAAATAATAAAAAATAAAAATTCAAACCCTCCCAGCGAAAATGGGGAGAAAAATTCGGATTTTTCCCTTGCGGGAGGTTGGCGGAGAACTGAAAAATTTTTTTGGGGGTTTTTTTTTGGGGGGGGGAAAAAGCAGAACGCGCTTAAAGAAAAGGTTGGGAGCTTTAATTGCGGCTCGGAATTTATTGCGCGGCCGCGGAGCTGCGGCGCTGGAGGAATTCACAGCCGAGGGGGGCAGAAGCGGCCGAGCAGGTAAAAAACTCCCGCAGCGGAATTTCCCCCGGCGGAAAAATAAAAAAAAATTTAAAAAATTAAAAAAATGCGGAATTTCGGCACCTCCGAGCTGCTCCCGCCTCGTTTTCCAGCCGGGAAATCCCGTCCCGGGTTCCGTGGGATAAATTCCCATTTTTTTGTTGTTTTGTTGTTGTTTTGGTTTGTTTTTTTCCCCAAGGGTTTCGGAGGGGAAATCAGAGCGAGATCCGCGGATGGGCTGAAATTCAGATTTATTTTAATCCCAAACCCCGCATTTCTTCACTCCGAGAGGCGATCCCGGGATAATCCCGGGAAATGTTCCGCAGCCTCTGGCTCCGTTTTGGGAGATTTTCCCCCTTTTTTGGGTTTTTCTTTAAGGAAAGGAAGGGAGAAGGAGGAACAAAAGGGAGCGAGCGAGAACTTGGGCAGGAGGAGAGGAAAAAAGGGACACAAAGAGCGGCAGGAAAAGGGAATTTTATTCGGGATAAAGGTTGGAAAAGCGGCCCGGGGGCTCCTCCGGGCAGATTCGCCCTCCCCGAGCGGCTCCGCTGGGGCCGGAGGAGCCAAAATCCGAATTTCGGGGAAAATCCGACCTTGACTGTGGGGATTGAACGGCGCCGCGGAGATTTGGGAATTCGGGATTTGGGAATTTCCCCCCCCCCCGCTGTTCCCCCCTCCCCCGGGGCACCTCGGGGGTCCCGGGGGGTTTTGGGGACCCCGCTCGGGGTCTGGAGCCGCTCCGGGAAAAGGCGAAATCCCCCAAAATTCCCCAAATCCCGGGCGGCTCCTCCCGGCCGCCGCTTCCCGCAAAAAAAACCACAAAACCGGCAACAAAAAAATCCCCAAAACAACTAAAAAATAACCCAAAAAATCCCCCCAAAAGCAGCGTCAGCCCGAGCACGAGCGGGTTCATTCCTCTCATTTCCCTCCTGCCCTTTTTCCCTTTCCTTTTGTTTCATTTAAATTTTTTTCCTTTTTGTTTTAAATGTAATTTTTTTCCCCTTTCGGGTTATTTTTTCGCCCCCGTTCCTCCCCATCAGGGCGGAATTTCTGGGAGCAAAAGCGAAAGATTCGGGAGCGAGGGGGACGAGCCCGGCTCGGGAGATTTTTGAGGCACCAAGGGCAGGATTTGAGCTCCAAAAAGGTGCCAGAAGTGGCCGAGAAAGGCTCAGACAAAGGCTCAGATTTCCTTTAACCGCCTCTCCCCTCTCCTTCCTATTTATTTTTATTTTTATTATTATTTTTATTATTTATTGTTATTATTTTATATTCGAATTTATGTTTTTTTTTTCCCTCTCCCTTATCTCCGCCAGGAAATAATAAATCTCCAAAGCCGCGGGCTCAGCTCGCTCGGCGCTGCCGGAGTTTTCCTTTTTCCCTGGGATTCCAGGAGGGAAGGATCCGGGATCCGCCACTTTCACCCTCCATTCCCAGAAATCCTCCCCCCATCCCCAAAAAAATCACCCCGGGAGCCGCGGGATCCCGGAATTCCAGCCGGGAAAAGGGAAAATTCCCGAATTCCAGCCGGGAAAAGGGAAAATTCCCGAATTCCAGCCGGGAAAAGGGAAAATTCCCGAATTCCAGCCGGGAAAAGGGAAAATTCCCGAATTCCAGCCGGGAAAAGGGAAAATTCCCGAATTCCAGCCGGGAAAAGAGAAAATTCCCGAATTCCAGCCGGGAAAAGGGAAAATTCCCGAATTCCCGGGGCTCGCTGCTCCCTCCCAGGCTTTTCCCTCCACCCCAGAAATTATTTCAATTTAAACCTGGCCCCCTCCCACCGCAGCGTTTTCGCCTCCAAATTTTATAGGAATTTTATTCTGATTTTGCCGGGTTTCCGGGAATTTTATTGGGATTTTATTGGGATTTTATTGGGATTTTATTGGGATTTTATTAGGATTTTCTCGGGGGGGAGGGGGTAATTCCCACCGCGGGGAATTTTGCGGGGTTCCCCCGTGGCGCTGCGGGATTCGGGGATGGAAAATCTCCCCGAGCCTCGCTTTTAACCCCAAAGCCGCTTTTTATCCCCAAGCCGCCGGTTCCGAACCCAAAATCGCGGTTTTTGGCCCCAGCCCGGCGGGCGCAGGCTCCGAGGGGAGGATTTGAATTGGCTTGAAGGTGAAGCCGCTTTGTGCCTCCTCATCCTCGGCGTCCCCGCGCTCCCCTGGGCCGGATTTTAATTAAAAAAAAAATCAAAATTAAGGAGAAATGAATCCCTTCCCCGCCGGATGAGGGAGGGGGAGGATGAATCCCGGATTTTCCACGTGGAAATCCAAGGAATCGGCGCCTTTGTGTGACACCGGCTCCTCGCCGTGACCTCCCCGATCCCAGCCCGGGCTCCTCGCGCCGCTCCCGCTCCTCCCTCGGGGCTTTCCCGGCAAAATTCCCGGATTTTTCCATCCCCCCCCCGCTGGAAAATCCCGGCGGAGCCGCCGCTTCCTCAGGGTTCGCTCCCTCCTCTTCCTCCCGCCCCTCTCGCCCCTTTCCCGGCCGCTTTTGTGAGGATTCCTCCCCAAAATATTCCCCGAAAAACGGGAAAACCCGGGCGGGTTTCATCCTTCCTCCTCCTCCTCCTCCTCCTCCTCCTCCTCCCCATCCCATTTCCTCCCCTCCGGGAAGCGTTTGGAAAACCGGGATAAATGAAAGGATAGCGGGGATATTTTTATTTATTTTTATTTTTATTTTTTATTATTTTTGTTTTTATTTCTGGTTTATATTTATTTTTGGTTTTTGTTTCTATTTTTTATTTCTATTTATTTTTATTTTTCCTTTCTTTTCGGTTTTATTTTTATTTTTATTTTTGGGTTTTGTTTTATTTTTATTTTTATTTTTATTTTTATCCCCCGGCCAACACAAAAACCTCCGGCCAGAGGAGGCCGGGGATGAACGGAAAAATCGGGAAAGGCCAAGGAGGGACCGGGAGAGCCTCTGGAAAATTCCGCTTTTTAGGGACTCGCAGGAGCCTCAAAACGCAGCGAGGGAGAAATTCCGGGGAGGAGGAAAAGGATTTTTATTGGGGAGGGGGGAAAATCCGGATTTTCCCCGCAGAAATTCCCGATTTCCGCTGAAATTCCCGTTTTTCCCAGCGGCTCCGGGACATCCCTTCCTTTATTTTTATTTTTTAATTTTTATTTATTTGGGTTTTTCCGCGGGGTTTGCGCCGGGGGGGTTTGGGGAGGGTTCGGGGGGGATTTTCCTGCCGGTTCCGCTCCTTTTGGGCTCTTTTTCCTCATCCCCTCCTGGATCCTTCCCTGGATTTTCCTCTCCCGCTGCTCCGGGGTGGAAATGAGGGGAAATCGCGGGGTTTTGGGACCTTGGGGACCCCCCCTGGCCCCGCACTTTTCCCTCCCCTCCCCAAATTTCCCCAAATTTCCCTCCCAGCCCCGGGGGAATTGCAGAACGCAGAAAATTCTCTTTTTTCCCTTTTTTTGAATTTTTAAATAGGGTCCTGCCTTTAAAAAAAAAAAATGCTGAGAGATAAATTTATTTTTTTAAAGAAAGATTTAATTTTATTTCAATTTTTTTGCTTCCAAAAATCCCGCCCCGAGTCCCGGGGCTGCGCTGGGCGGGAGCTCCTCACCTGCCTGTCTTTCCTTCCAAAACCAAGGTTATTCCCTCAAAACGCAGCCGGGGATTTTTCTGAACGCTCCCAAATCCTCCGCCCGTTCTGCCGCCAAAAAATAAAAAATTTTAAAAAAACCCAAAAAACCCAAAAGTTTCCAGGCGTCACTAAAAAAAAAATAAAAATTAAAATATTAAAAAAAAAAAAAGAGGGGAAAAAAATGGAAAAAAGACGAAAATAGAAATAAATAGAAATAGAGATAAATAGAAATAGAAATAAATAGAAAGAGAAATAGAAATAAATGGAAATAAATAGAAAGAGAAATAGAAATAAATAGGAATAAATGGAAATAGAAACCTGATGTGCCCATCACGCGTTGCTGCTTCCTCCGTTCCCCCCCAGAGCTGCAAACTCCGTCCTGCGCTTTTATTTAATGAACGACACATTTATGAACAATCAAATGATCCTCGTAAAAATTTTATTGAAGGACATAAAAAACATCCCCGGCTCCTCCTCGCCCAGCAGCCGCTGCCGGGAGAGCGCTCAGCTTCCCCTTTTTATATTTCTAATTTTTATTTATTTTTTATTTCATTATTTTTTTAAATAAAAGGGAGGTGGGGCGGAGCAGGGGGGTTATTATTGATTATTATTATTATTTTCTCCCCTCTCCTGTTTTTTTGTTGATTTTATTTTGTAAAGAAAGCCGCCCGGAATGATCCATAATTTGATTTTCTGGCTCCTTGCTCAGAGCAGGATCCCCGGAGCGGCCCCGGCGAGGACGCGGCGCTGCCAAAAGGCGACAAAAAGCGGATTTTTCTCCCCATTTTCCTCTCCCAGCTCCTGTCCCCCCCTCCCCGCTCCCCTCCGGGCGGGGGTCCCACCTCCTGCAAACTCCCGAAATCCCGAAATTCGCTTTAATTCTGCCGGGGGAAGAGCGGACAGAGATGAATTGCGTGGAGAAATAGTTCCTGGGCCACCTTCCCCCGTCACCTTCCACCTTCCCCGGCCTCTCGCTTCCCTCGCAGCCTCGGGGAGAATCTCCCCCCTCCCTCCCTCCCTCCTTCCCTCCCTCCCTCCCTCCCTCCCTCCCTCCCCGGCCGCCGAGCATCCTCCTCCTCCTCCTCCTCCTCCTCCTCCTCCTCCTCCTCCTCCTCCCCATCCCCGCCCCCGTTCCCATCCAGCCGCTTTTTTTTTTATTTTATTCATTATTTTTATTTATTTATTTAATTTTTTTTTTAAGGGAAAGCCGCGGCTGGCGTTATTAAATTACCGGGGGGGGGGAAAAAAAATTAAATAAATTAAGGTGAAATTAAAGAAAAAAAAAAAATAAGGGGGAAAAATAAATTAAAGGAAAAAAAAGAGGGGAAATTTAAAGGGAAACATTAAGGGGAAACATTAAAGGGGAAATGTTAAGGGAAAAGATTAAGGGGAAAAATGAAAAGGGAAAGAAAGGGGGAAAATCAAGGGGAAAAATTAAGGGAAAAGATAAAGGGAAGAACATTAAGGGGAAAAATGAAAAGGAAAAAATGAAAAGGGGAAAAAAAGGGGGGAAAATTAAGGGGAAAATAAAGGGGAAAAATAAAGGGAAAAATAAAAGGGGAAAAATAAAGGGGGAAAAATAAAGGGGAAAAATAAAGGGAAAAAAATTAAGGTAAAAAAAAGAAGGGAAAAAAAAAGGAAGAAGAAGAAAAAAAAAAAAAAGGATGGGAGAGGAGGGGAGAGAGGAAAAAAAAAAAAGGAAAAAAAAAAAAAAGGAAGAAAAAAAAAAAAGGAAAAAAAAAAAAAAAGCCCTGCGGATTGATCCGGGCGATATTTTTGGGTAAATACAATCACGTGAGGACGGGCAGCCAATGGCGCGGGGGGAAGGGCTGAAAAAATAATTACCTGCCCTGATTGTTCTATGAGCAGATAAAAAGTACACATAGACTTCATACAATAATCCCATGAATGTAAAAGAGGGGGCGAGCGAACCATGTCGGCTTCGGGCCCCATCAGCAGCTACTACGTGGACTCGCTGATCGGCCCCGACAACGAGGAGCTGCTGGCCCCGCGCTTCGGCCCCGGCTCCGCTCGCCCCGCCGGACTCGTCCCCGACTGCTCCGAGTTCCCCTCGTGCAGTTTCGCCCCCAAACCCGCCGTGTTCGGCACCTCCTGGGCGCCCGTGCCCTCGCAGCCCCCGGTGGGCTTCCCGCACCCGCACCCCGCGGGGCCCTACGGGCAGGCGGCCGAGCCCAGGTACGTGCGGACCTGGCTGGAGCCGCTGGCCGGGGCCGTCTCCTTCCCGGCCTTCGGGGCTCGGCCCTTCGGCCTCAAGGCGGACCTGGGGCCCCGGGGCCGCGGCGAGTGCGGGGACGGGCGCGGCTTCCCGGATTTGGTGTACGCGGCTCCCGGGGAGCTGCGGGAGCGGGCGGCGCTGAGCATCGCGTCCTCCCCCGAGTGCGAGGCCGTCGCCGCCGGCAAACACAAAGAAGAAAAGCACGAATTAGACCCCAGTAAGTGCGAGTCATTCTTGTTTACGACCGCGGAAGGCATTGCGGCTTCCAGGACCCCACTCAATAAAATGGAATTACCTTAGGGAGGCAGAGAGAGGGATGGAGCGCGACCCTAAAACTCCAGAGGCGCAGGAAGGTTCTGGGGGCTTTCGGCGAGTCGGAAACTCCAGAGGAGGAGGAAGGTTCTGGGGGTTTTTTTCGGCGAGCCCACTTTCTTTCAAACTCTTTGATCCCTTTTTATTTTTTTTTTATTTTTTGCTATTTTTTAAGGTTTTTCTGTGGGTTTTTTTGTGGGTTTTTTTTTCCTTTTTAAATCCACCTTTTATTCTTTGTTTTTTTTTTTCCTTTTTTTGCTTTATTTTTATTTTTTTTTTAAATAACATTTTTTGTTCCGCTCAGGGGGCTGCTCTGATCCCCCCCTTTCCGCCGGGAATTAAACCAATAATAATAATAATAACCAATAATAATAATAATAATAAATAAATAATAACAATAATAAATAATTCCAGGGGAAGAGCGTGCGCGCCAGGGCGAGAGGAAAAAAAAAAACCACCCAAAAAAACCTCTTTGGCTCCCAAAAAATTCCCACTTTCCAGGAACGAGGAAGAGTTCGGGGCGGCCAGCGTCAGGATGTGGGGGTGGATTTTGGGGTGGTTTTATTATTATTATTATTATTATTACTATTATTCTAATCATTATTATTTTTCCAGGGGAAGGGAACATCTCAGGGGCGCTCCTTTATCCCCTGGAAAAATCAATAAAAACTCCGCTTATTCCCAAATTATTCTTTCCTCCCCTCCACACCCGAAAAATCCCCGAAAAATCCCAATTCCTGCTCCACGTGGGAATGAGGGGAAAGGTGGGAGGGGGCAGCGGGAATGGGGACAAAAATCGGGATTTTAGAGCAGCTGAGAGGGGAACTTTAAAACAGCCCCAAAAAAACCCAAAAAAGCCCAAAAAAAGCCCCCAAAAGCCCCAAAAAGCCCCAAAAAGCCCCAAAAAGCGCAGCTGGGAGGGAGCGGAGCCCGGGCCGGGGCTCGGAGGAGCCGAAACGGCCCCAAATGAACCCAAAAACCTCCGGGAGCCCCGGGCCCGATTTTGGGGCCGAATCGGGGGAATTTGGGGCGATTTGGGGCCGATTCGGGGGAATTTGGGGCGATTTGGGGCCGTTTTGGGGAGATTTGGGGCCGTTTTGGGGCGATTTGGGGCAGTTTCGGGGAGATTTGGGGCCGATTCTGGAGGGATTTGGGGTCGTTTTGGGGCGATTTGGGGCAATTTCCGAGAGATTTGGGGTGGTTTTGGGGCCGTTTTGGGGCCGTTTTGGGGGATTTGGGGTCGTTTTGGGGGATTTGGGGCAGTTTCCGAGAGATTTGGGGCCGTTTTGGGGCCGTTTTGGGGGGATTTGGGGCCGGCAGCCCCCGCTCCCCCCTGGCCGTGCCCTCCGGGCCGCTGCCAACCCGCGAGAGGAAATTTGGGGTGCGAAACCTCCCGGAGCTGCCAAAACCACCCCAAAAACCTCCCGGGTTTGGGGGGAAAAGCCGCGGTGTGAAAATCCCTCCTAAAAAAACCCCAAAAAACCTTAAAAAAAATTAAAAACCCCAAAAAAACCCTAAAAAACCCCTAAAAAAACCCTAAAAAAACCCCCCAAAAAACCCAAAAAATGGGATTTTTGCGTCATCCCGGAGATATTAAAAAAGCCAAGGCGGCTCTGCAGGTCCGGGAGAGCTTCTGGGGAAAGTCTTGGCGAGCTGAGGTTGTAAAAAGAGTTTATGGGCCTATGAAATGGTGGGAATTTTGACTTTTTATGACTGCGTTCCTCGATTACCGCCAGCAGCAGCAGCAGCAGCAGCAGCAGCCATGTGGATTATTATTATTATTATTATTATTAATTATTATTATTATTATTTTAAACCCAGCGCGCCGCTTTTATTTCCCTTTTTTCATTATTTTATATATATATATTTATTTCTTTTTAATTTTTTTTTTTTTACCGAAAGTTTATTTTTTTGTTTGTTTGTTTGTTTGGGATTTTATTTTTTTTTTTTTTTTTTTTTTTTTGGGTTATTTTTTAAAACGTGAGAACGGCAGCGAAAAGAGAAAAAGGAAGTGACCCCCTCCAAAATAAACAGATTAAACCCTTGTGAAGGTCACTTAAAATATTTAGGTAAGAGCTGCTAATTAAACAGGTTCTGGCTTTAGGGCGTGGAATGGGGGGGAGGGAAAAATTAATAAAAAAAATTAAAAAAAAATATTAAAAAAGCGCCCGATTTTGTACATTGATTTTTTCCCCCCCTAAAAAAAAAATTAAAAATATGAAAAAATTATAAAATATTCCCCCCCCAAAAAAAATTAATTTTATTTATTTATTTTTTAAAAAATTTATATACATATATATATATAAAAAAAAAATCTTCTTTCTCAGACAACCCCGTGGCAAATTGGATTCACGCGCGCTCCACGAGGAAGAAACGCTGCCCTTACACAAAATATCAGACCCTGGAACTGGAAAAAGAGTTTTTATTCAATATGTACCTCACGCGGGACCGGAGGTACGAAGTGGCGCGGGTGCTGAACCTCACGGAACGCCAGGTCAAAATCTGGTTTCAGAACAGGCGAATGAAAATGAAGAAAATGAATAAAGAGAAAAGCGATAAGGAGCAGCAATAATAATTTAAAAATAATAAAAAAAAAAAAAGGGTTTGGAAGAGAGGAAAAAAAAAAAAAAGCGGAAAGGGAGAAAAAAAAAAGCGGAAAAAAAGAAGGGGAAAAAAGAGGAAAATAATAATAATAATTAATAATTAATAATAATAAAAAAGGGGTGAAATGTTTCTGACTTGGATGGATGTTTAGCGGTAGAGGTTTGGGGGCTCGAGGCTTTTCTAAATTGAGGCTAAAAACGGCAAAAAGAGAGAAAAAAGAAGGAAAAAAAATTAATCAAAGATGCCCGGGGGGGGTTCGGTTTTCTCTTCCTTTCTTCCGCCTCAAAAAGCGGCACGAGAAGTACTTGAATTTTTATTTTGATGTTTTTTATTATTATTATATTTTATTTCCTAAATTAAAGCTGAATCCAGTATTTTGAATTTTTTTTTTTCTTTTTACCGAATTTTTGTGGGGTTTTTTTTGGGAGGGGGAGGGAAGGAATCCCGCGAGGGAATATTTTGTACAAAAACCAAAAAAAATACAAAAATAAAGGGGGGAAAAAAGGGAAAAATGAGGGAAAAGGGGGAAAAAAAAGGTCTGGAGGGGATGGTGGCTCCCGGTGCTGATGTTGTCACGGTGTTGAACGTTTCTGCTGTACCGATTTTTGTGTATTTTATCCTCGTCTCAGACCCCTTCTGTAATATTTGTTCTGTCGCCTATTGTAGAGCAGCTCTCTGTAAATATTCATTTAAAAAACAACAAAAAAAAAAAACCCAAAACCCACCCGAAACCAACAAAAAAACGGCAAAAAAAAGCAAAAAAAGAAACCGGCCTTGGAGGTGTTTTTTTCTTTAAAAGCAGCCCCGGGGCTCGGCCCGAGCATCCCCAGAGGGGTTTTTTTTTTTATAATATATAATTTATTTAATTTTTTATTATTATTTCTTTTTTTTTCCCGGTGCATTTTCCCTGCCCCGAAAGGTAAAATAAAAAAATCGCTGAGGTAAGGGATCCGCGCGCCATCAATTGCGAGATGGCGATAATTAATTGCGTTAATTTATGGCCGCGGGCCGGCCGAGGATGTGCTGGGGAGGAAAAAAAAAAACAAAACAGGGAAAAAGGGAAAAAAAAAAAACCTGGGAATGAATGGAGGAGCTTTGGAAGCGGATCCCGGGCTGGAAATGAAAGGGGGAAAATTAATTAAAAAATCGAATTAAATACCCGGCGTGACTGAGAGGAGAGGGGGGAGGGGAAAAAAGGAGAAATCGCGAATTTTTGGGGCGGAAAGGGCAAAAAATCCCAGCGGAGCCGCGAGGTCCCCGCCTGGGTTTGGGGTTTTTGATCCGGGAGGGGAAATAATTTTAAAATAAAACCCAAAAAATTTGGGGGGAGGATGAGGAAAGGTGAAAATTCCGGGGGAGGAAAATCCGCGACCTTTCCTCCCTTCCCGGGATGCGGAGAGGGGCAGGAAAAATGAGGAGAAACCAGGAAAAATCAGAAAATAAACCAGGAAAAATCAGAAAAAAAACCCCAGGAAAAATCAGAAAATAAACCAGGAAAAATCAGAAAAAAAAACCAGGAAAAATCAGAAAATAAACCAGGAAAAATCAGAAAAAAAAAACCCAGGAAAAATCAGGAATAAACCAGGAAAAATCAGAAAAAAACCCAGGAAAAATCAGGAAAAAAACCAGGAAAAGGCAGGAAAAGGCAGGGAAAGGCAGGGAAAAGGAGCAGCGAGCGCAGTTTAATCAGAAAAATCCCTTTTGGAGGTGCCTTTCTTTAATTAAAAAGGGTCGGGATGGCGCTAATCAGGAGCAGACCCCGCGGGCGGGACGCGCTCGTCGCCCTCGTTCCGCTTTTCCCCCGAATCCCTCCCCTGATTCCCAAAAAAATAAATCTGGAAGCGATTATTCCTGCTGATCCCATAAAATATCGCTCTCCAGTATTTCTCTGCTTCTGATGCCGGGGTTTTTTTTGGGGGTTTTTCTTTTGATTTTCCCTTTTCCCGGGGTTTTGGCACCGAGGGGGGGACAGGAGAGGCACAAAAATCTCATTTTTCCCTCCCAATTTTGCGCCAGAGGAGGAAAAAAACCCCACAAAAATGCCCTGGTGAGCGATCCCTGAAACTCTCGGGGTGGAAAATATTATTTTTAATTTTTTAAAATATTTTTTTTAAGCCGAGTGGGAGATTTACGGCCGAAAAAATAAATAAAACCAGGAGAAAAAATAAATAGGTTGAGGGAGGGGGGGGGAGAACTCCTACCAAAAGGCGATTTTTATTTTTACCAAATTGCGATGGTTGTTGTTAATATTTTTTCCGCCCTCCGCCCGGAATAAAGAATAAAACCGCCGCCCTCCCCGCCCGTTTTAGCGTCATTAATTAATCTCATTAATTAATTAAAAGGGGAAATGGAAGGCCGCGAGCCGCGGGGAGCTCGGCCCGGCCCCGATCCCATTCCCGGCTCTGTTCCCAATCCCATCCCTGTCCCTGTCCCTGTCCCTGTCCCCTCCTGTCCCCTCCTGTCCCCTCCTGTCCCCATCCCAGCCTTTGTTCCCATTTCCTCTGTCCCCAGCCCAAATTTTGTCCGGATCCTCATCCCTGTCCCCATCCCTGTCCCCATCCCTGTCCCCATCCCTGTCCCCATCCCTGTCCCCGTTTCCTTTGTCCCCTCCTGTCCCCATCCCGATCTTTGTCCCCGTTTTCCCCGTCCCCATTTCCATCCCTGTCCCCATCCCGATCCCGGTCCCCATTTCCTTTGTTCCCATTTTCCCCATCCCGACCTTTGTCCCCATTTTCCCCGTCCCCATCCCGATCCCTGTCCCCGTTTTCCCTGTCCCTGTCCCCATTTCCACCCTGTCCCCATCCCTGTCCCCTCCTGTCCCCATCCCGATCTTTGTCCCCATTTCCTTTGTCCCCATTTTCCCCATTTTCCCTCTCCCCATTCCCATTCCCATCCCGATCTTTGTCCCCATTTCCCGGTCCCTGTCCCCATCCCTGTCCCCTCCTGTCCCCTCCTGTCCCCCCCTGTCCCCCCCTGTCCCCCCCTGTCCCCTCCTGTCCCCTCCTGTCCCCTCCTGTCCCCTCCCCGCTCACTTTTAGGGTCCCTTTGTCCGTCCGGGGCTTTTCCCTTTTCTGGGGTCGCGCTCTTGGTCACGGGCAAGGCCCGAGCGCGACCCCCGAGCGCGTCCCCGGGACCCCCGAGCGCGTCCCCGCCACCCCCGAGCGCGTCCCCGCGACCCCCGGGACCCCCGAGCGCATCCCCGGGACCCCCGAGCGCGTCCCCGGGACCCCCGAGCGCGTCCCCGGGACCCCCGCCCCCAAACCCCCCCTGGGCTCTGCATTTCTGCTCCCCAAAACACCCCCAAAACACCCCCAAAACACCCCCAAAACATCCTCCAAAACCTCCAAAATAACCCCAAAATAACCCCAAAATAACCCCAAAATAACCCCAAAATAACCCAAAGAAACCCCCCCAAAAAACCCCAAAACACCTCCCAAACCCCCCCAAAAAACACCACAGAACCCCCATAAAAAAACCCCCAAAACCCCCAAACAAAACCTCAAATAAACCCCCCAAAAAACCCCCAATAAAAAAAACCCCAACCCCCCCCAAAAAAACCTCAAAATCCCCCCAAAACACCCCAAAAAAACCCCAACCCGACCCCAAACCCGCAGCTGGCTCAGCGAGGGGAGGGAGGGAATAAATAATAATAAATGATAATAAATGATAATAAATAATAATAAATAATAGTAAATAATAATAAATAATAATAAATAATAATAATATTAATAATATATTAATAAAAATAATAAAATCTTGAATTTGCGGCGTTCGGGGCTCCCCGGCTGCCCCAAAAAGCGGCGATTTGGGGTTTTTTTTTCCCTTTCTCCGCTGCCATCTGGCGCGTCCCGCTGCAGCCTTTGTGTGATGTCGGGATATTCCCGGGAAAAGCCGCGGGAATCGCGACTCTCCCGGGCCCCAAAAACGCCAAATTTATAAAAATTAAGAATTAAAAAAAAAAAAAAAAAATCCCAGCGTTTGTCCCCGAGCGCGAGGTGAGATCTGGGAATTTTGGAGGGGGGAAAATCCAGGGAAAACTGAGATAAAAATTCAAAATATCCAAAGGGTTTTTTTCCCGCAAAATAATGATAAATACAAAGCGGTTTTGGGGCTGTTTTGGTTGGTTTTGGGGTTTTTTTTGGGGCGGTTTTTGGGGTTATTTTGGGGCGGT
This sequence comes from Poecile montanus, assembly GCA_038429875.1. NCBI lineage: Eukaryota > Metazoa > Chordata > Aves > Passeriformes > Paridae > Poecile > Poecile montanus. The sequence continues at coordinate 627,459 of CM076531.1, forward strand.
TTTGGGGCGGTTTGGGGTGGGCTGGATTTGTATTTTTTCCCCGTAAAAAACCGAGAAATTCAAAGCGTTTCGAGGTGGGCCGGAGTCCTTTTTCTTTTTTTTTTTTTTCCCCCGTCAAAAAATGATGAACACGAAGCGTTTTGGGGTGGTTTTGGGGTGGGCTGGAGTTATTTATTTTTTCCGTGAAAAAAGAGATAAATACGGAGCGTTTCGAGCAGCGCCGGACTCGTTGTTTTCACCCGAAAAAAAAAAAAAACCAAGATAAACATAAATCTTTTTTTCCGGCCTGGTTTTGGGGTGGGTCGGAGGCGCCTTGTTTGGTGTTTCATTTTATTTTTATTTTATTTTGTTTTGTTTTGATTATTTTTATGCCATTTTTTTATTTTATTTTTATTTTGCTTTGTGTTGCTTTATTTTATTTTATTTTATTTTAATTTCATTTTATTTCATTTTATTTCATTTCATTCAATTTTATTTCATTTTATTCCAGTTAATTTTATTTGATTTTACTTTATTGCATTTCATGTAATTTTATTTCATTTCATTTTAATTCATTTCATTTTATTTCATTTCATTCCACCTCGCTTCATTTACTTTTTTTTTCACTCTCTTTGTGAAGGACACGGAACCCCAAATAAAACAAAACAAAGCAAAAAAAAACCCCCAAAAAAACCCCCAAACCCCCCAAAAAAACCCAGAAAACAAAAAGAAAACCCCCCAAAATTAAAAAAAATCTCCCCAAAAAACCCCCAAAAATACCAAAAAACCGAAAAAACCCCCAAAAAACCAGCAAAAATATTAAAAAAAATCCCCCAAAAAACCCCCAAAATCCCCCAAAAACCCACAAAAAACCCCCAAAAAACCCGCAAAAAACCCTCAAAAAACCGCAAAAAACCCCCAAAAAATCCGCAAAAAACCCCAAAAAAACCCGCAAAAACCCCCCAAAAATCCGCAAAAAAACCCCAAAAATCCGCAAAAAACCCCAAAAAATCCGCAAAAAAACCCAAAAAACCCCACAAAAAAACCCCAAAAAATCCGCAAAAAAACCCAAAAAAACCAACAAAAACCCCCCAAAAAACCGCAAAAAGACCCCAAAAAAATCCCCCAAAAATCCGCAAAAAACCCCAAAAAATCCTCAAAAAACCCCAAAAAAACCGCAAGAAAACCCAAAAAAATCCGCAAAAAAACCCCAAAAAAACCCCAAAAAATCCGCAAAAAACCCAAAAAAAACCCCCCAAAAAAAGGCGGCAGCTGGCCAGAGGTGCATTTCCGCAGCCCCCAGAAAAATGCGATTTTTACAGCTCTGTTTGTGTCCCTGCAATGCGCGGCTGAATAGGGGGAACAAAACCGGGCCGGCCGTGGCTAGACGTCTGGCCTTAATTGCTTTATGGGGTAAATAAGGTGCGCGCTCGGCCCTTTGAAAAGAGAATTTTGGAATGTTTTGTCTACGCGCCGCCAGCGGCTGAACCCCCCTGGGGGCCGCGGGGGGGGAAAAAACGGGGGGGAAAAATGAAAAATAAAGGGAATTTTCCAGCTGGAGGTGGAGGGGGGAAAATGGGGGGGGGGGGTAGGGGGGAATGGAAGGGGGGAAATGGGGGGAAAAAGGGAAAAAAAGGGGAAAATGAAGCGGGGGAATAGGGGAGAAAAGGGGGCTGGAGGGGGAAAATAAAGGGAGAAAAAGAAGGGGAGAATAAGGGAGAAAAGGGAAAATAAGGGGGGGGGAAAAAGTGGAGAAAAGGGGGAAAATAGAGGAGAAAAAAGGGGAGAAAAGGGGGAAAATAGAGGAGGAAAAAGGGGAGAAAAGGGGGCCTGGAGGGGAAAAAAACCGGAGAAAAATAGAGGAGAAAAGGGGGAAAAAAGGGGAAAAAATTGAGGTGAAAAGGGGAGAGAAATAGGGGAGAAAAGGGGGGTTGGAGGGGAAAAAAAAAGGAGAAAAAAGGGGAAAAATTGGGAAAAAAAGGGGAGAAAAGGGGGATAAAAAGGAAAAAAGGAATAGGAGGGGAAAAGGGAAATGAGGAGAAAAAGGGGAAATAAAAGAGGGGGGGAAACGCGAAATGGGGAGGGGGAAAACACCCAAAAATGGGGATTTAAAGGAAAATCGTGCCCGGGGGGGGCGCGGATCCAGCGCGGCCGCGGAGCCTCCCCAGGACCCCCCCCAAATCCTCCCTAAATCCCCCCCAGATCCCACCCAGGACCCCCCAGGAACCCCAAATCCCCCCCAAATTCCCCCCAGATCCCCCCCAGGATCCCCCAAATCCCCCCAGGACACTCAAATCCCCTCAGGACTCCCCAAAATCCCCCCCAGGACTCCCCAGGACCCCCCAAAAACCCCCAAATCTCCCCCAGGACCCCCCAAACCTTCCCCAGGACTCCCCAGGACCCCCCAGAACCCCCCAAATCTCCCCCAGGACCCCCCAGAACCCCCCAAATCCCCCTCAGGACCCCCCAAATCCTCCCCAGGACCCCTCAACCCCCCCCAGGACCCCCCTAATCCCCCCCAGATCCCCCCCAGGACCCTCCAAATCCCCCCAAATCCCACCCAGGACCCCCCAACCCCCCCCCCGGACCCCCCAACCCCCCCCCAGGACCCCCCAAATTCCCCCCAGGACCCCCCAAATCCCCCCCAGATCCCCCCCAGGACCCTCCAAATCCCCCCAAATCCCACCCAGGACCCTCCAACCCCCCCCCGGACCCCCCAAATCCCCCCCAGGACCCCCCAAATCCCCCCCAAACCCCCCCAGGACCCCCCAACCCCCCCCAGGACCCCCCAAATCCCCCCCAAATCCCGGCGGCGCTGCGCGGTTGCGGCCGCGAGGTGGCGCTGTCGGCCCAGGGTTGGCTCAGGGGCCCCTCCCCCCATTTCCCATCCCCCCCCCCCAAATTCCGCACCCGCGGAGCGACCCCGCGACCCCCGGGCCGGCCCCGAGAAACCCCAAAAATCCCTTTTTTTGGGTCCTTTAATCCACCCTTAAACCGACTTTTTATCTATTTTTAAAATATATTTATATCTCTTTATCTATATAAAATAACTTCAATTTTTTTCCTTTAAATTTTAACCCAACCGTTCTTCATTTTTTTTTTCAATAAATCCGCATTTTCATTTTAATTTTAACTTTAATTTTAATAATTTTAAGTTAAATAATTTTAATTTTAATAATTTTAATTTTAATAATTTTAAGTTTAATTTTAAGTTCAATTTTAATTTTAAATCCGCTAATTTTTAATTATTTCCCCCCCCCCCTCTCCTCGCTCCCAGCGCCGGCACCCGAGGGGGTAAAAATCCTCCCCAAAAATGGGTTAAAAAGGGTTTTTTTGAGAAAGCTGCCGGTGCCGAGCGCTCGTGGCGCTGATTTTTCCCTTTTCCCCCCCTTTTCCTCCTCTTTATTGACGCTCCTCACGTCTCCGGGGTGGGGAAGCAGAAAATGACATTTTCCAGTGAAGGTCAGGGCAAAAAGGGAGGGGAAAGAGGGGGAAACAGAAAATCCTCAAAACACAAGAAATCCCCCCAAAAAAAAACCCCGATCCCAGACAAAGAGCGACCCCCAAAAATGGAGATTTTCCCCTAAAAACAAAACGCGGCGGGGTTGGGGATTCTGGAGGGGGTGGGGGCTCCTTTCACCCCCCCAAGGGCACCAAAATCCCGGCGTTTCTCCCCAAACTCAAATCAGATTTTTTTGTTGTTTTTTTCTATGGGAAATCCTGGAAAAAAAACCCAAAAATTCCTTCCCCCCCCCCCGGCGAAAATCGCGTTTTGTTCTCGGCGCTGGGGGATTAAAAATAGAAATTATTGATTGTGGAGGGGAAATTCGGTCACCGGGAGCCTCCCTGGCCTTGGCTGCCGCTCTGGTTTGGGTGGAAAAAGGTGGGATTTGGGAAAAAGGGGAATTTGGGGGAATTCTGCAGGAATTCGGGGGGATTTGGGGCGGTTTCGTGGCAGAAAAGGCGTCTGGGTTGATAAAAATGTGAATTTTCGGAGGCTGGGTGGGAATGGGTTCATTGTCTGCTGGCGCCAACCCCCCAGGTCCCTTCTCCAGCCGGGAAAAATGGGGGAAAAACGGGAAAAAACGGGAAAAATCCGCTCCAAGCGGCGGGGGAGGCTCCTGCCCTCGGGGGGGTGCGGGAAAATGAGGGGAAAAATGGGCAAAATGGTTAAAAATGGCAATTTCACCATCCTGAGAGGGGGATCCCGCCCCAAAGGATGGAAATGACCCCGAAAAATGGGAATTTCGCTGGGCAGGAAAAGCTCTGGGGGAATTGGGATCTGCCCGGGATAATTTGGGGTTTTCTGGGGTTTTTTGAGGGAGGGGAAGAAAATCTGGGGAAATATTTGGGATTTCTGGGGGGGTTTTGGGGGGGTTTGGGGCGTTTTTGGCGTCTCGACAGCAAAAAAAAACCAAACCCAAAAATAAGAAAAAAAACCCCAAAAATAAGAAAAAAACCCCCCAAAATAAGAAAAAAAAACCCCAAAAATAATTTGGGGGATGTCTCAAACCTGGAAAAAAACCCAAAAAAAACCCCAAAATGAGCAAAAAGCGCGGGGATTTTGGGGCGATTTTGGCGTTTTTGATGAGTTTGGTCCGCACGAGGCGGCCGAAGGAAAAGGTCGCGGGGGGTCAGAGCCAAAAAATGACTCCGGAATGGGCTGGAAAAGGGGGAAAATGGGAAAATCGGGGCTGGGGAGGGGGGGAAAGGCGCTGGGTGGGTTTTTTTTTGTGCGGCGCGCACAAAGGGCAGCCGGACTTTGCCTCCAAAGTGGAATTTTTACAGCAAAAAAACCTCGGGATTCCAGCCCTGGCAATTCCAGAGGATTTCCAGGAGCGGGGGGGAGAGAGAGGGGGGTGAAAAATGGGAATAAATGGAATAAAATGGTGAAAATCGCGGTTTTTTTCTGGCTTTCTTCGCTGCCAAGGACAGCGAGGAGCGGCCGATCCAGAGGGGAAAATTCCCGGGATTTTCGCTCCCGGTTTGGTTTTGTTTTTATTTTTATTTTTTTTATATTTTGGGGTTTATTTTGGGGAGGGGGCTTTTGTTGGGTTGATCCCGACCTTGCCCAGCGGCAGCGCCACAGAGAGAAAAATGGGGAGAAAAAGGGGGAAAATGGGAAAAATGAGGGGGGGGGAAGGGGAAAAGGGGGGGAAAGGGGAGAAAATTGGGGGAGAAAAGGGGGAAATTGGGCAAAAGGGGAATAAGGGGGGAAAAGGGGAAAGAAAAGGGGGAAAAAGAGAAAGAAAAGGGGGGGAAAAGGGGAAAAAAAGGGGGAAAAGGGGGAAAAAGGGGGAAGGGGAAGAAGGAAATGAGAGGAAAATGGAAGGAAAATTAAAGGAAAGAGAAAGGGGGGGAAAAAGGAGAAAAAAGGGGAAATAAGGTGGGATAAAAGGTGGAAAAAAGCAAAGAAAAGGAGATAAAATAAGGGGGGAAAGGCCAAAATAAAAGGAATTAAAAGAGGAAATGTGGGGTGAGCCCCCTCCCCCTCCAGGTGGGACCCCCCAGGGATGACAACAACAAAAAAAACACGGGATTTTGGGGTTTTGGGGGGTTTTTGGGTTTTTTTGGGGTGTTTTGGGGTTTTTTGGGGGGTTTTGGGGTTTTTTGGGGTGTTTTGGGTTTTTTTGGGGTGTTTTGGGGTTTTTTGGGGGGTCCCGGGCTGGGTTTTACCGGCCGAGGTTACCCGGGGTCACCTCCAGGAGGGAAAAGGGGGGATTTGGGATTTGGGGTCTGCACGAGCCCCCTCCCCTTTTGGGGCTTTATTTGGGGTTTTTGGGGGTTTTATTTTGTATTTTTTTATTTTGGGGGGGGGGGGGGGTCGTAAATTGGTAAATTCCCCCCCACCCTGAAAAAAGGAGAAATTCGGGGAGAGAATTTGGGGGAAAAAAAGGGGAAAAGGGAGGAAAAGAGAGGGGAAGAAAGGAGGGGGGGAAAGGAGGGGGAAAAAAAAGGAGGAAAATAAAAAGAGGGGGAAAAGAGGGAAAAAAGGAGGGGAGGAATTAAAAGAGGAGAGAAAAAAGGAGGGGAAAAAAGAGGAGGAATAAAAGGGGGGAGAAAAGGGAGGAGGAATAAAAGAGGGGAAAAAAAAAGAGAAGAGATAAAAGGAGGGAAAAGAAGAAGAGGGGAAAAAAGAAGGGAAAAAGAGGAGAGAGAAAAGGGAAGAAAAGAAGGGGGAAAAGAGGGGAAAAGGAGAAAAAAGAGGGGAAAAGGAGAAGAAAGGGGAGAAAGGAGAAAAAGAGGGAAAAAGGAGAAGAAAGAGGGGAAAAAGGAGAATAAAGAAGGGAGAAAAGGAGAATAAAGAAGGAGAAAAAGGAGAAAAAAGAAGGAGAAAAAGGAGAAAAAAGGAGAAAAAGGAGAAAAAAGAAGGAGAAAAAGGAGAAAAAAGAAGGGGAGAAAAGGAGAAAAAGAAGGAAAAAGGAGAAGAAAGAAGGGGAAAAAGGAGAAAAAGAGAGGGGGAGAAAAGAAGGGAAAAATAAGAAGGGGGGAGAAAAGAAGGGAAGAAAAAGAAGAGAAAAAAGGGAATAAAAAGAAGGGGGGGGAAAGGAAGGGAAATAAAAGAGAGGAAAAAAAAAGAAGAGAGAGGAAAAAAGAAGAGAGAGAAAAAAGGAGAGAAAGAAAAAGGAGAGAGAAAAGAAAAGGAGAGGAAAAAAAAAAGGAGAGAGAGAAAAAAGGAGAGAAAAAAAAAAAGAAGAGGGGAAAAAAGGAGAGAAAAAAAGGAGAGAAGGAAAAAAAAGGAGAGAGGGAAAAAAAAAGGAAAGGGAAAAAAAAAAAGGAGAGGAAAAAAAAAAAAAGCGCGGCCACACCGGCGGGATTTTGAGGAATTTGCCTGCGGTGTTAAAGGGAAGCTGCGGAGTTCCAGCAGAAATCGAGAGAGGGAGAGCTCGGGAGGGAGGAAGAGGAAGAGCTCGAGCTCAGGAGTCAAGAGCAGCGAGACGAGCGCGGTTAAACACAAAAAAACCCCAACAACAACAACAGCGGCGGCAGCAACTGCAACAAGCACCAAAAATCGCTTTTTTTAAACAAAAAAAAACCCAAAAAAAAGGGGGAAAAAAGAGGAAAAAAAATTCCACTTTAATAACAACAACAACAACAACAAAAAGCAGAGCGCAGGACTTCAGCGGTCAGAGGGTTTTAAAAGCTCGCTTTGCTCGGGTTGGTTTTTTTATTTCTTGTTGGTTTTTTTACATTTTTGGGGGAATTTAAACCTTTCTCTTTTTCAAAGAGCGTTTCTCTCACACTTAAAGCGGCGCTGATTTTTTTTTTTTTTATTTTCCTCCAGGATTAAACCTTTTTTTTTTTTTGAAGAATTAAATATTTTTTTTTTTAATTATTATTTTTTTTTTTTTTTTGAATCTCACCGTGCTTTCCTCAGCATCAAACCGGATCTTTTATTTTATTGTTGTTGTTGGTTTTTTTTGGGAATCAGAGCGGTGTTTCCTTTACAACCAAAACCTTTGATTTTTTTCCTGTGCTGGGATTAAAGCGGGGCTGCTTTAAAACCAAAACCGGAATTTTTTTTGCGGAGTTAAACCGGATTTGGATTTTTTTTTTTTTGTATTTTTTTTTTTCCACCCGCATTTTTTCAAGAGTTCACCCCGATTTCCCCTCCCCGCCTTCCTCACCGCTGAATTTCTTCTTTTTTGGGGGGAATCCGCCTCATTTCTCCCCAGAACCAAACCTGAATTTTTTCTCAATTAAATCTCTTTTCCCCTCGCCACTTTTAACCCTTTCCCCGCCGCCGCTTTTTTTTTTTAATATTTTTTTTTCCACCTTTTTTTAATTTTTTCTTTCAATACAAATTTTCCCACCGCGCTCCTTTTTTTTTTTTTTTTTTTGAGGGGGGGTTTGGTTATTTTTTTAATCTCTACATTTTCCCTCCGCGCTTTTTTAATATTATTTTTTTTTTAATACTTATTTTTCTTCACCGCGCTTTCTCCACTTTATTTTGGGGCGGAATATTTTTAATTTTAAATCCACGCATTCCCCCCCCCCCCCACCGCGCGCTTTTTTATCTTTAACTTTTATTTCTTTTTTTTTTTTTTTCTCCACATTTTCATTTCCCACCTCCCTTTTCCTTTTTTATTTATTTTTTTTTTTTTGCTGTGGGGGTGGGGTGGAGAAGGTTTTTTTTTTTTTTAAACACACCCCCACCCCCACCGCGCGCTTTTTTTTCCCGTCTGCTGCTTTAACACCTCATTTTTCCACCGCGCTTTTTCTTTTATTGGGTGGGAATTGAGGGAAAAAAAAATAATTTATCTGTATCCCCCACCGCGCGCTTTTATTTTTATTTGGTTTTTTTTTTTAATACCTATTTTTTTTCCACCCTCTTTCTCCTATTTTAAATATTTTTTTTTTCTCACCTCGCGCTGTTTTTTTGTTGTTGTTTATTTTTTTTAACACCTTTTTTTCCTTGGCGGGATTTTTTTTATTTTTAAAAGAAAACTCACTTTTTTTTCCCCCCTGTTTGTTTCTTTTTTAACACCGATTTTTCCACCGCTCTTTCCTTGCTGGGAGCTTTTAAATTAAATATCTTTTTAAATATCTTTTCCCCCCACCGGCCGCTTTTTTTTTCTTTTATTCTGTCTGGTTTTTTAAATTATTTTTCTTTTTTTGAAAGACCAGCTGTTTTTCCACCGGAGTTTTTCCCCCATCCTCGGCGGCAACCTTTAAAATATATATATATTAATAAATATATATATATAAAATATATATCTCATCACAGAGCACCGCTTTTCCTATTTTTTTTAATTTGTTTTTTTTTTTTTATATCTATTTTCCACCGCGCTTTTCCCCTCCTTGGCGGGACCTTTAAAAATATATATATATATTATATACAGAATAATATATATATATAATATATAAAGAAGCACCGCTCGCCGCTTTTTTAATATTCTTATTTTGAATTTTATTGTTGTTTTTATTTTTATTCTTGATCTTCTTCTTATTATTACAAATTCACTTATTTCAAAACTCCGCCGTTTAATTCTCCCCCCTCCTCTCCGTTATAATTTTATTTTCCCCACCCCAAATTTTTCCAAGAGCACATTTCTTTTAAACCCTAAAGAAAAACCCGAAAACCCCAAAACCCCAAAAACCCCAAAAACCCCAAAAACCCCAAACCCTCCTCCCAGAAAAACCCTAAAAAATACCTTGAGAAACCCTAAAAAATTTCAAAAAAAATCTTAAAAAAAAGCCTAAAAAATCCGCCAAAAATCCAAAAAAATCCCCCAAAAAATCCTAAAAAAATCCCCAGAAAATCCTAAAAAAATCCCCAGAAAATCCTAAAAAAATCCCAAAAAATCTTAAAAAAATCTTTCAAAAATCCTAAAAAAATCCTAGAAAAATCCTAGAAAAATCCTAGAAAAATCCTCAAAAAATCCCCAAAAAATCCTCAAAAAATCCTCAAAAAATCCTCAAAAAATCCTCAAAAAATCCCAAAAAACCCCGAAAAAAATCCCCAAAAAATCCCCAAAAAACCCCAAAAAATAACAATAAAAAACCCCGCAGCTAGGCTATTTTAACTTTGGGATTTGCATGCGAGGGTCATGAGCTCGTACTTCGTGAACCCGCTCTTCTCCAAGTACAAAGGCGGCGATTCCCTGGAGCCGACCTACTACGACTGCCGCTTCCCGCAGGGCGTGGGGCGCAGCCCGGCCGTGCTGTACCCCGGAGCGGCCGCTCCGTCCTTCCAGCACCCCTCGCACCACGTGCAGGAGTTTTTCCACCCGGGCTCGGGGGGCATCTCGGGCTCGGGGTACCAGCAGAGCCCCCCCTGTGCCCTGGCGTGCCACGGGGACGCCTCCAAGTTCTACGGGTACGAGGCGCTGCCGCGGCAGGCGCTGTACGGGGGGCAGCAGGAGCAGCCCCCGGGACCCTTCGGAGACTGCAAATCCTCCGGGGCCGCCCCCGCGGAGCCGCAGCCCGGACACCTCACACAGAGCTCCTCGCCCAGCCTCATGTTCCCGTGGATGCGGCCGCACGGTGAGCGGGACACGGGGAGAGGAGGGGGATGCTTGGGGCTGGGGTTATTGGGGTTTAGTGGATTTCATTTTGTTATATTGGATTTTGGTTTATTATATTTTATTGGATTTTTACTGGATTTTATTTTATTATATTGGATTTTATTTTGTTGTATTTTATTTTATTTTATTATATTTTATTATATTTTTATTGGATTTTATTTTGTTATATTGTATTTTATTTTATTATATTTTATTATATTTTTATTGTATTTTATTTTATTATATTGGATTTTATTTTGTTATATTTTATTATATTTGTATTGTATTTTATTATATTTTTATTGTATTTTATTTTATTATATTGTATTTTATTTTATTATATTTTTATTTTATTTTATTTTGTTATATTGTGTTTTATTTTATTATATTTTTATTTTATTTTATTTTGTTATATTGTGTTTTATTTTATTATATTTTTATTTTATTTTATTATATTTTTATTTTATTTTATTTCGTTATACTGTATTTTATTTTATTATATTTTTATTTTATTTTGTTATATTGTATTTTATTTTATTATATTTTTATTTTATTTTATTTCGTTATACTGTATTTTATTTTATCTTATTTTTAGCTTATTTTGTTATACTGTATTTTATTTTATTATATTTTTATTTTATTTTATTTTGTTATACTGTATTTTATTTTATCTTATTTTTAGCTTATTTTATTGTATTTTTATTTTATTTTATTTTATTTTATTTTATTTTATTTTATTTTATTTTATTTTATTTTATTTTATTTTATTTTATTTTATTATTATTATTTATTTTTATTTAATTTAAATTTATTGTACTGTATTTTTTTTATCTTATTTTATCTTATTTTATCTTATTTTATCTCATTTTACTGTATATTTTTTATTTTATTTTATTGTATATTTTATTTTATTATTTTATTCTATTCTATTCTATTTTATTATATTGTCTTGTATTTTATTTCATTTTGGCTGGGCTTGGTTTGGTCTGGCCTTGTTTTGCTTTAATTTGCTTTATTTTATTTTATTGTATTGTATTTTATCGTATTTTATTTTATTATTTTATTTTATTTTATTTATGTTTGGTTTATTTTGGTCTATTTTATTTTGGTGTAATATATTTTTATTTTACCGTATTTTATCTTATTTCATCTTATCTTAATTTCATCTCATTTAATTTCATATCTCATCTCATCTCAATTGAACTTTAATTATTTTTATATTTTTTTTTATTGCTGGGGGTGTTTTTTGTGCCCCCCCCGGGTTCTGGGGGCCTTTGGGGGATTTTGGGGTGACTTTGGGTGACTTTGGGTCGGTTCCGGTGGGTTTGGGGTTTTTATCCTGACTTTGGGGCGGGTTTTGGTGCTTTGGGTCCGGTTTTGGGGTTATTCTGGTGGTTTTGGGGTTTTTTTGGTGGTTTTGGGGTTTTTTTGGTGGTTTTGGGGTTTTTTTTTTGCTGGTTTTGGGGTCACTTTGGGGTTTTTTGGTGGTTTTGGGGTCACTTTGGGGTTTTTTTGGTGGTTTTGGGGTCAGTTTGGGGTTTTTTGGTGGTTTTGGGGTTTTTTTGGTGGTTTTGGGGTCACTTTGGGGTTTTTTGGTGGTTTTGGGGTCACTTTGGGGTTTTTTTGGTGGTTTTGGGGTCAGTTTGGGGTTTTTTGGTGGTTTTGGGGTGGGCTGGGGATTCTCTTCTTGTGGTGTTTGGGTTTGGGGTTTTTATTGTGGGTTTTGGGGTTTTTGTGGTGAGTTTGGGGTGGTTTTGGTGGTTTTGGGGGTTTTTATGGAGAGTTTAGGATGGATTTGGGGTTTATCTTGGTGGTTTTGGGGTTTTTCTTGGTGATTTTGGTGGTTTTGGGGTGATTTTGGTGGTTTTGGGGTTTTTCTCGGTGATTTGGGGTGGTTTTGGTGGTCTAGGGTGGAATTTGAGGGTTTTTTGGGTGGTGTTTGGGTGTCTTTGGGTTGGGTTGGGTTTTTTGGGGTTGTTTTGGTGGTTTTGGTGGTTCTGGGTTGGTTTTGGGGGTTTTTTGGGTGTTGTTTCAGTGGTTTTGGGTTGGTTTCAGTGGTTTTGGGGTGATTTTTGGTGGTTTGGGGTTGGTTTTGGTGCTTTTGGGGTGATTTTTGGTGACTTTGGGTTGGTTTTGGTGCTTTTGGGTTGGTTTTGGGTCCTTTGGGCGCTGCGAGAAGCGACAGAAGGAGGAGAGAGACGAGAAATTGGGGAGAAAATGGGGAAAAAAAGTCAAAAATGAGAAGGAGCAAAAAGAGGGAAAAATGAGGAGAAAAAGGAGAAGAAAAGAAAAGGAAGATTGGGTTGATTTGGGGTTGGTTTTGGTGGTTTTGGGGTTGGTTTTGGGGTTGGTTTTGGTGGTTTTGGGTTGGTTTTGGTGTCCTTTGGGCTCTTTCTGCTGATCTTGGGGTCGCTTTGGGGTTATTTGAGTCCTTTTGGGGTTGTTTGGGTTGGTTTGGGTTGGTTTGGGTTGGTTTGGGGGGATTTTGGGGGATTTGGGGGGATTTTGGGGGATTTTGGGGGCTGTGTGTGTGTCTGGGAATGTGTGGAGATGATGGAATGCCGCGTGCTGAGCAGAATTCCCACCTTTGAGCCCGAAATTCCCAACTTTGAGCCCAAAATTCCGGCCTTTGAGCCCAAAATTCCGGGCTTTTAGCTCAAAATTCAGACCTTTCATCCCCAAATTCAGACCTTTTATCCCCAATTTCAGACCTTTTATCCCCAAATTCAAACCTTTCATCCCCCAAATTCTTCTACCTCAAAATTCCGGCCTCTAACCCCAAACTTTTGACCTTTTACCCCAAAATTCCGAGCTTTTATCCCAAAAATTCCGGCCTCTCCCGACCAAAATCCCAGCCCCAGCTCCCCATAAATAAACCCAATTTACATTCATAGAAACAAACCCAACAATAACAATCATTCCTTCCCTCAAATAATTCCAATTTTTCCATCCCCCCCCATAAAAAAACCCCAAACCGAGGGAGATTCCCCTCAAAACCAACAAATTTTAAACCTTTAAATTCAATTTTTTTCAAGAAAAAACCCCGGAAACGGCGCTAAAATTAAAACTCGGCGTCTTTTTAAATTTTTTTCCCGTTTTTAGGTTTTTTTTGGGGTTTTTTATGGCTTGCCTGGAGGATTGGCAGGAAGATACGGCTCCCACGAGGTTCTTTGCATCTTGATAAGAGCAGCGCTCTTTAAAATGTCACAAATGCCCTTTTTTTACCCCCAACCGGGAGCTGGGAGCTCACCCGGAGGATTCCCTCGTTTTTATTCACATTTTAATTGATTTTAGTCCGGATTTTATTGAAATTTTGATTTTTTTTGCAGTTATTATCGCTATTAATTAATGTTTTTTCACGCCTCCGGAGGATAAAATAATTAAAATTCAGCCTGGGGCGGCGCTGATGGGGTTAAAAATAAACACCCCCCCCCGCACCCCAAAAATAATCAAATTTAACAATAAAAAGGAAAAGAGTGGGAAATTCAAAATAATCCCGGAGCTTTCAGCCGGGAAAATGAGGGAAATAATTCAAATTTCAGGCCGGGCAGGCTGCGGGTAATTCAAACCATGTGAGGGTTTATTTTGGGGGGAATTTGGGGTTTTTTGGGGCCACCCGGGGGGGATTTAATTCCTCCCCCAGCTCCACCCCAACCCCCGGCAAAACCTGGAAAATTCCCGACTCCAAAATACCCCAAAAAACCCAAAAAAAGGGGAAAAAAGCGAGGAATTGCGGCTGCCGGGGGGAGGAAAAATCGCTTTTTTTGTTTTATTTATCCCAGCTTTGACCTGGAGGGAGCGGGAGCGGCTCCAGCCGGATTTGCCCTTTTTTTACCCCAAAATAAATTGATTTTCTCATTAGCGCCGGAGGAAACGCGGGGGCTGCAGCCTCAGATCTTGACTTTGGTTTATTATTATTATTATTTTTAAATTTTTTCCCTCGTTTATTTCGATTTTTTCCTCATTTTTTTCCTCCCCATTTTCGGTCTTTTTTTCCTAAGGAAAAACCCTCGGAGTTTTTGAGGAGGAAAATCGCGATTTTCGAGGAATTCGGGCAAAAAGGAGCGGCCCCCCCTCCCTTCCCTCCCCCTTTTCCTGAGTTTTGGGGTGAAAGTTGGGAAAAGGAAAAGGATTTGGGGAGTTTTGGGGGGGAGAAAGGAAAAGGGGAGGGGAAAGGGGAAAAATGGGGAAAAAGGAGGAAAAATTGGGGAAAATTGGGAAAAATGGGGAAAAATGGGGAAAAATGGGGGGAAATGGGGAAAAATGGGGAAAAAAGGGAAAGAAAAGGGAAAAATGGGAATGAAACTGAGGGGATAAAGGGGGGAAGAGGGAGAATGAGGGGAAAAGGGAATAAAAAGGGAAAAGGGGGAAAAAAGAACGGAAAATTGAAGGGAAAAGGGAAAATGAGAAGGAGGGAAGGAGAAAAAATGAGGGGAAAAGAGAAAAAAATTGCGAAAAATTAAGAAAGAGAGAAATAAAAGAAATGAAATGAAGGAAAATGGGGAAAAAAAGGGGGGAAAATGAAATAAAATCAAAATAAAGAAGGACTGGAGGGGCTGGCGAGGGTTTCCTGCGGAACAATTTCCATTTTCCTGGGAAAAAGGGAATTTTTGGGATTCCCTTGGGGAAGGGGCTCCGTGCGTGAGCTTGACACGAGCCGGGGCCGGGAATCGAACCCGCGGCTCCGGGGCACGAAAAGGGCAAAAAACGGGGGGAATTGGGCAAAAAATGGGAAAAAAAGGGAAAAAACCGGGGGAATTGGGCAAAAAATGGGAAAAAATGGGAAAAACGGGGGGAATTGGGCAAAAAATGGGAATAAAATGGGAAAAAAACGGGGGGAATTGGGCAAAAAATGGGAAGAAAATGGGAAAAAAATGGGGGAAAAATCGGCAAAAAATGGGCAAAAAATGGGCAAAAATGGGCAAAAAAAGGGCGAAATAATGGGGGAAAATCCGGTAAAAAATGGGGAAAAAATGGGGAAAAAAGGAAAAATAAAAGGGGGAAAAGGGGTGAGAAAAGGGGAAAAAATGGGAGTGAGGAATGGGTAAGGAAGGGGAAAAAAGGGGGAGAAAATGGGTGAGAAAAGGGTAAAAATGGGGAGAGGAAAGGGGTGAAAAGGGTAAAAAATGGGTTAAAAATGGGTGAAAAGGGTAAAAATGGTAAAAAAGGGCAAGAAAGGGACTCAGAGAGGCCAAAAGTGGCGAATTCCAGGTGGGAAAAGGGCGAAAAAAGCGAATTTTGGGGCTTTGAGCCCAGCAAAGGCGCCCGGGAGGGGAAGGCGGGGACAGGAGGGGACCTTGGTCGGGATTTTTTGGGGGGATTTTGGGGTTTTTTGGGTTTTTTTGGGTTTTTTTGGGTTATTTTGGGTTATTTTGGGTTATTTTGGGTTTTTTTGGGTTATTCTGGGTTTTTTTGGGTTATTTTGGGGGTTATTTGTTGCTTTTAGGATTTTTTTTTTGTTGTTTTCTGGGGGTTTATTTGGGTTTTTTTGTGGGGATTTTGGGGTTTCTTGGGGTGTTTTGGGTTGGTTTTTGTGATTTTTGGGGGTTTTGGGTCTTTTTCTCTTTCCAGGGGGGTTTGGGGTTTTGTTTTTTGGGTTTTTGGGTTTTTTTGGGGTTTTCTCTTTGGTTTTTTGGCCTCGTTTCTTTGGGGTTTTAAATTTGTTTTAATGGGGGGAGTTTTTGCTTCGCTATTTGGGGTTTTTAACCTCATTTTTTATGTTTTTGCCTCATTTTTCACGCTTTTACCTCATTTTTTACCCTTTTACCCCATTTCTTTCCCTTTTCGCCTCCTTCCTCACCCTCCCAACCTCCTTTTTTACCCTTTTTACCTTATTTCGTACGATTTTTACCTCCTTTCTCACCTTTTCACCTCCTTTTTTACCCTTTCATCCTCTTTTTTACCCTTTTTACCCTTTCTCACCTTTCTCCCCCTTTTTTCACCATTTCCCCGTTTCCCAACATCCTTCCACGCAAAATTTTCCTTTAATTTCTTCAATTTTAATTGTTTAAATTTTAATTTTTTCAAATTTAACTTTTTAAATTTTAAATTTTATTTTTTTTTCCCAATTTCCCTCCCGCAGCCCCGGGCAGGCGCAGCGGCCGCCAGACCTAAAAACCTTTTTACCTCCTTTTTACCCTTTTTTACCTCCTTTTTACCCTTTTTACCTCCTTTTTTACCCTTTTACCCTTTCCCCTCCTTTCTCACCTTTTCAACCTCCATTTTTACCTTTTTTACCTCTTTTCAACCTCCCTTTTTACCATTTTTACCTCCTTTTTTACCCTTTCTTTTACCATTTCCCCATTTCCCAACATCCTTTCACACCAAATTTTCCCATTTAATATTTTAAAAATTGAATTATTTCGAAATTAAATGTTTTAAAAATACGATTAAAAAATAAAATAAAAATAAAATAAATTTTTTTACCAAAAAATTCAATTTTTTTTCCCCATTTTCCCTCAGCCCCGGGCCGGCGCAGCGGCCGCCAGACCTACAGACCTTTTTACCTCCTTTTTACCCTTTTTACCCTTTTTACCCTTTTTACCCTTTTTACCCTTTTTACCCTTTTTACCTCCTTTTTACCCTTCTAACTTCCTTTTTACCCTTTCTATCTCCTTTTCCACTCTTTCTTTCACCATTTCCCCATTTCCCAACACCCTTTCACACCAATTTTTCCCATTTAATATTTTAAAAATTGAATTATTTCGAAACTAAATTTTGTAAAAAAAATCAATTAAAAAAATAAAATAAAAATAAAATAAAATACTATTATTTTACCAAAAAATCTAATTTTTTTCCCCTTTTTTCCCCATTTCCCCTTAGCCCCGGGCCGGCGCAGCGGCCGCCAGACCTACAGACCTTTCTACCTCCTTTTTACCCTTTTTACCCTTTTTACCCTTTTACCTCCCTTCTCACCCTTTCAACCTTCCTTTTTACCCTTTTTACCCTTTTTACCTCCTTTTTACCCTTCTAACTTCCTTTTTACCCTTTCTATCTCCTTTTCCACCCTTTCTTTCACCATTTCTCCATTTCCCAACATCCTTTCACACCAAATTTTCCCATTTAATATTTTAAAAAATTGAATTATTTTGAAACTAATTATTTAAAAAATTCAATTTAAAAATAAAATAAAATAAAATAAAAATAAAATACTATTTTTTTTACAAAAAAATTGGATTTTTTCCCCCATTTCCCCTTAGCCCCGGGCCGGCGCAGCGGCCGCCAGACCTACAGCCGGTACCAGACGCTGGAGCTGGAGAAGGAATTCCTCTTTAACCCGTACCTGACGCGCAAGAGGCGCATCGAGGTCTCGCACGCGCTGGGGCTGAGCGAGCGCCAGGTGAAAATCTGGTTCCAGAACCGGCGCATGAAGTGGAAAAAAGAGAACAACAAAGACAAACTGCCCGGGGCCGGGCGCGACGAGGAGAAAAACGAGGAGGAAGGCAACGAGGAAGAGGAGAAGGAGGAGGAGGAGAAGGAGGAGAGCAAGGACTGAGCCGCCCGCGGGGTTTTTATTCCCGTTTTTATGGCTGGAGGATAAATCGCGGCCTTTACTGCGGCCATTCGCTTTTATGGAGTGGAGCTACCTGGCAGCTTCTTGATTTTATTGCCGGGGAAACTTCCCCTTCTGCCGGCGCTTCTTGGATTTTCAATTTCTTTTAGGGTTTTTTTTTCCCCCCTCTTTTCCGCCGTTTATTCCGAATTTTTTTAAAAATCCTTTCCCCTTCCCCTTTCAAAATAATTTTCCACAGTTTTTAAAATATTTTTTTTCCAATTTTTAAAATATTTTTTCCATGTTTTAAATCGCTTTTCCCCCATTTAAATCCCTTTTCCCACCTTTAAATCCCTTTTTCCCCCTTTAAATCCCTTTTTCCCCCTTTAAATCCCTTTTCCCCCCTTTAAATCCCTTTCCCCCCTTTAAATCCCCTTTTCCCCCCTTTAAATCCCTTTCCCCCCTTTAAATCCCCTTTTCCCCTTTTAAATCCCTTTTCCCCCCTTTAAATCCCTTTTTCCCCCCTTTAAATCCCTTTTCCCCCCATTTTTAATCCTTCCCCCCCTTTTAAATAATTTTTTCCCTTTTCAAATCCTTTCTTTCCCCTTTTCAAATCCTTTTCCCTCCTTTTTTTTTTATCCTTTCCCCCCTTTTTTTATAATTTTCCCCCTTTTTTATCATTTCCCCCCCTTTTTTATCATTTTCCCCCTTTTATTCTTCATTTTTTCCCCCTTTTCCCTCCTTTTGTCTCCTTTCCCCCCTTTTTTTATAATTCCCACCTTTCCCACCCCTTTAAATCCCTTTTATCCCTTTTTTTAATTCCCTCCACCCCTTTTTTATCATTTCCCCCCTATTTAAATCACTTTTCCCCATTTTTTTATCCTTTTCCCCCCTTTTTTAAATCAGTTTTTCCCCTCCTATTTTGGTTTTCGTAACTGGGGAAAAAAAAATCGGATTAAAACCGAGATTATGCGGCAAAACCGATCCCTTAATCCGGGCTGGGGCTGATCCCAAACCTCAATTTGGGATCCGTTTTTTGGGATTTATGGGCAGGGAAACTTCCCTAATTCCCGCTTTTTTCCCCCATTTTTTTATTTCCATAAATGGGGGGGGGAAAAAATGGGATTAAACCAGAAATTCTGCGCTGAAGGAAAATCATCCCAGGCCTCAACCCAGGGAAATGGAATTTTCCATCCTAAAAACCTGGATTTGGGAGCTTTTCTTGGCGCAGAAATTTCCCTTTTTCCCCCTTTTTTTCCCCCCTCGCCCTCTTATTTATTATTTTATTCCATAAACGCCCCAAAAAAGGGGGAAAAAAATGAGGATTAAAAACGAAATGATGAAGAATAAAAAAACCGGGAAAAAAAAAAAATGGATTTATCCCAATCCCTCCTGTGGGCTGGGAGGGAAATCCCAGCGTTTCCCCCCAAAATTCCCATTTATTTCACCAGCTTTGGCTTTTCCCGCGGCTTTTTTGGGGGGAAATTCTCGGTTTTGAGGTTTTTTCCCCCCCGCTCCTCTCCCGAACGCCCCCAGGGGGATTTTTCCCGGTTTTTCCCTGGAATTCTCCCTTTTCCCTGCGGGGTTGCCCTCACCTGGATCCAGCTCCTTTTTCCAGGAATTTTTTTTGGGAATCCCTGCCCAGGCCAAGAGCCGCGGGTGCCACCCTTTGTTTTCCAGAGCTTTTCCCACATTTCCCATCATTTTTCCAAGTTTCCCCATATATTCCCATATATTCCCCTATATTCCCCTATATTCCCCTATATTCCCATTTATTCCCATTTATTCCCGTATTTTCCCGTATTTCCCCCGTGTTTTCCCCACGTTTTCCCTTTTTTTCCCCGTTTTTCCCCGTTTTTTCCCGTTTTTCCGCCTTTTTCCCGTCCGCGAGCGCTCCAAGTTCTTCCTGTACTACCTAAAAAAGGGAAAACCTGCAATAATTTAATTATCAAACCCTAATTAAGCAACCGGGGCCTTCCAGATCCGGGATTTCGCTCCCGAAATTTTATTTAAAAGCGAGAATTCGGGAGAGCGACGAGCCCCGGTGCAGGCTACTAAGTAGCCAAAAAATTTAATATTATTAATAATAATTAATTAATAATAATAATTAATTAATAATTAAGAAACCTTGTATTGTACTTATCACTACCTATAGAAGGAGTCATGCTTTGGAAGTATTTGTAATTGCGGTTTTATTGTCGTTTGTTGCTGCTTATTTTCTTGGGAATAATTAATTGAGGATGATGATGATGATGATGATGAAAAAATGATAAAAAAAATTTAAAATAATTTAAAAAAAATTAAAAAAAATAAAATCCCAACAACTGAAACTGCCTAGTTGAGAACGCACATTTGTATTATTTTATTGTGCTTTTAAAGTAGCGTAGGAATCAATTGCACTGAATGTAGAGTTATTATCTATTTGTCTTGACTTTTATCTGTTCATGCTCGGAGGAAATAAAAATGAAATAAAAATAAATAAAACCGAAAAAAAGAAGAAAAAAACGCGAAAAAAACAACAAAAAAAATATAATTCCGTCGTTTGTTTTATGTACAGAATAATGATGATGATGATGATGATGATGATGAAAATAAAACAAAATGACAAAAAAATAAAAAATAACGAAGCGACCTCGTGGTTCTGCGTGTTCCGCCCGGGGAAAAAGAGATTAAAAAAAAATAATAATCAATAAAAAAAGAGGGAAAATCTTGAAAAAAAAAGCAACTTTTTGTGTTGTGTCGGTGGCGAGTGCGGGAATTCTCCCGATTCCCGAATAAAAAGGTGGAAAAGGAGCGGTTCTGGCTCTGTTCCGCCACCAAAAATAAAAAACTGCGCCTTTTTTTGGGGCAAAACCGCCCAAATTCGGGTCCTGCCCCGAGGATTCCCCCGGCCAGAGGAGCAGCGGAAGGAAAAATAAAATCCTCGGGAAATTCTCTGTTCATTGTCGGGAAAAACCCCAATAAAATCCGAATATTGAAAGATTTTGGTGCTTTGGAGCTTTTCTGTCGCCTCTGGGAGGGCTGGAAAAGGGGAAAATCGGGAATTTATATTTTTGGGGGGATAAAAAACCGGGATGGGGCAGAAAGCGCCGGGAATTTTGGGTGGAATTGCGGCGATTTTGGAGGTTCCGATCCCGGGGGGAAAACGCTTCCCAAAAAAACCCAAAAAAAGGGAATGTGGCGTTTCCATGGATTTATTGAATTATTAATTTATTCATTTATTCCTTCCTTGGGTCTTTTCTTTCCCCGCCGTGGGGAAAAAAAATCCCTTTTTTTTAAATTCCTCCCCTCTGCACATAAAATATTAATAGAATTATTATTAATAATAATAATAATATTTTTATTGCTATTAATCCCGCTTTTCTCCACTTTTATGGGTTTTTTTCCCTCCCCTCCTCCTTCTTCCCATTTTTAACATTTTTATTTTTATTTTATTCCCCAAATCCAAAATCCTCGCGGGGCTCTTCCCTCCTTTTCCAAGAGGAGGAAAATTCCCGAATATTCCCCAAATTCCCCCGAATTCCGCTCATTTTCCCCCATTTTTTCCAGCCTCGCTCCCGGTTTTTATTTTTGAATTGATGAAAGGAGCGAATTCCCGGATCCAAATCATTCCAGGGATGGAAAAGGTTTGGAATTCCTGGATGCCGGCTCAGGGAAAGGGAAAAATGGGGGGAAAAATGGGGAAAAAACGGGGGAAAAAGGGAAAAAAAGGGAAAATTGGAATTTCCGCAGCGCGGAAAATCGGGAATCTCCTGAGGACGGGAATTTTGGGGCATTTCCAGCCGGATTTTGGCTCTGGAATGGGGTTGGGAAGAGGAAAAAAAACCCCAAAAAATGGGAATTGAGAGGGGCGGGATCCCGCCCGCCCGGGAATTGCCCCAAATTCCCCAAATCCCAAATTTTCACCCCATAAAAACGCCTGGAAATGAGGATTATTCTGGATTTTGGGGATGGGGAGGGCGGAATCAGCCGCAAATCCGCGGTTTGTGTGGAAAAAAGCGGATTTTTGGGGGATATTTCTCCCGTTTTTCCACCCGGGAGTTTTTTCCCGTCTTTCGCTTTTCGAGGCGAAAAAACCCCGGAAAAGCGGCAAAAAAAATCGGGGGAAAATCAACATTTTCCTCTTTATCGCCGCGAAAATAATTCAGAATTATCTTTACAAGGCTCGGGGAGGGGAGAGACGGAGAACTCATCAAAAAGCGTAAAAATAATAACAATAAAAGGGGGAAAAAAGCGAATTTTGCGTCCCATTTTTCATCTTTAAAGCCCCAAACCCTCCGTGCCATTTATCCCGGCGCGGAATGATGGAATTACCGCCCGCTCTTTATTTTTTAGGGGGGGTGAAAATGTTGATTTTTCGCCTCGTTTCGAGGCGATTCCGCTTGGGCAGAAAAGGGAGGGGGAAAAAAACACCAAAAAAAATTAAAAAATGAGGGTTTTTTTTGGCTTTTTGTGTTTTTTATTCGGTTTTTATGGGGGGATTTAATTCGAGGGAAATTCGCCGCTCGCAATTTCTTTATCCCGGAACGATCCTGGCGCCGGAATTGCGGGAATTAAACCCATCCCCGCCGCCTGGAATAAGAAATATCGGCCCATTCCCAGCTTTTTATGGACCAATCCCATTCCCCGCTTCTCCCCCCTTTTTCCTGGAGTTGGGAGAAATTTCCATCCCCGCTTTAATTTACGATCCAATCGCGCTTTAATGCGGCCGTTAGAGGGGAAAAATCCGTTTATTTTTTATTCTGCCCCCGAATATCGGCGAGACAACGAATTTCTGGGGCGTTAAATTCCCTTTTTTATAACGAGATCTTAATTTTATTTCGGTTTTTTTTTCTCTCGAATCGAGGCGGGGAAGGGAGGGGCGGATCAGGGGGTGAAAATGAGAAATGAAAATAAAGGGAAAAGCGCTTTTTTTATTCGCTTGGGCTCCGGGTTTTGAGCTCGCCCTTCAAATTCTCGCCTTTTTAATAAAAATAAATAAATTTCTTCCATTTCCCCGCTGTTTAAAACCCCGTCGTTAATTCCTGCCAGGCGATTTTGGTGGGCAATAAAATAAAAATTCGCTCCCGGGTTACTTTTAGCACTAAAATTTCCTTTTTTTTGGGAGTTTTTTGGGTTTTTTTTCCCCATTTTGGAATTTATTATGGTGGAAAAACGAAATCTCCTTTGTGCTCGGGAACTGTTGAGCTCGGAGCTTCCCCCCTCGTAACTTTTAATTACCTGTTATAAAATTTATTGGTGGTTTTAAAGGGAATAAAGGGAATTTCCCGTCCATCCGGTGGCGTTAAAACCTTTGTGTCCTTCGCAGACACGCGGGGGGAAAAGAAAAACCAAATAAATCCCCCCCCGCCACCTCCCGGGGCGGTTTTATTAATTAAAATTAAATTAATTACCCGGGGGGGGGAAAGCGGGAATATTTTGGGAATATTTTGGGAATATTTGGGGGAAAAAAATGGGAATATTTTGAATTTTTGGGGTTTTTTTTTACAGCGGTTGTTGGTGGTTTCGGGGGTGGAATTGAGGGGGATTTTGGGGGGAGTTTTGGGGGGATTTGAGGAGGATTTTGGGGGGATTTGAGGAGGATTTTGGGGGGATTTGAGGAGGATTTTGGGGGTTTGAGGGGGATTTTGGGGAGGAAGAGGCGGCTCTGGGTTTGGAGGAGGAGGAGGAAGAGGAGGATCCGCGGCGGCCTCGCCGAACAGGCCTCGCCAAGGCCAAAAAAAGGGAATTTCCTATTCCCAAATCCAGATTTTTCCAGCCCTTTCCACGCCCCAGGGGTGGAAAAAAAAAGGGGGGGAAAAAATAATAAAAATCGCACGGGAAAAGAATAAAAATTGAAATTCAGATTGAAGCTAAAATAGAAATGAAAGCGAAAATAAAAATAGAAATAAAAATCAGAAATTCCGCCTCAAACGGCCCCGGCTCGGGAGCACAAAAAGCGGGAAAAAAAAGGGGAAAAAATTAAAAAATTGGAATTTTTCTTTGGGACAGCGAATCCCAGCCAGGGAAATTCGGGAAAAATCCCGGCTCCGATTTTGGGGGGAATTTTGGCTTTTCCAGGAGGGATGAGAAGAGGGAAGGGGTGGAAAAGGTGGGAAATGGGAATTTGGGAGAAGAATCGGCAGCGGCCACGCCCAGGCCGGGGAGGAAAATGCGGGGGGCCCAAAATTCCCATTTTTCCCTGATTTTTTCCCGATTTTCCCTGAGTTTTCCCCAATTTTTTCCCCGATTTTTTCCCCGATTTTCCCCCGGTTTTTTCCCGATTTTTTCCCAATTTTTTCCCGATTTTTTTCCCATTTTTTCCCGATTTTCCCCCTCGCTCTGCTTTTCTTTCCCACTGAATTAAACGCGTTTTAAATCGTTTTTTCCCGGATAAAAAGCGCTGCTTTTTAAATTTTTTTCCCCTTTCCCCCCCCCTCGCTCTCCCGCCCTTTTTCCCAATTAATTCCCACCAGGAAATGAAAATTAAGGAGGAGAGGCCGAACCTTCGGGAAAATCTGGGAGAGAGAAACGAGAATGAAACCAAAGCCCGGCTGGAAATTCAATTTATTCAATTCCCACCCGGGCGGGGGTCGAGGACTGGGAGGGAATTTGAGCAAAAAGGGGGGAAAGGGGTCAAAAAGGGGGAAAAAAGGGGTTAAAATGGGGGAAAAGGTTAAAAATGGGGAAAAAAGGGGTTAAAATGGGGGAAAAAGGTTAAAAAGGGGGGAGAAAAGGTTAAAAATGGGGGAGAAAGGTTAAAATGGGGGGAAAAAGGTTAAAATGGGGGGAAAAAGGTTAAAAATGAGGGGAAAAGGGTTAAAAAAAAAGGGAGAAAGGGGGAAAAAAAGGAGGGGAAAGATGGGGGCGGAAAAGAGGGGGAAGGGGGCAAAAAAGGGGGGGAAAAGGGGAAAAAAGGGGGAAAAAAGGGGGAAAAGGGAGGAAAAGGAGGAAAAAATGGGGAAAAAAGGGGGGAAAAGGGGGTAAATAAAGAGGGAAAAAGTGATTTAAAAAGAGGGTAAAAAAAAGCTTTAAAAAAACGTAAAAAAAGGGTGAAAAAAATGGATGAAAAGCGGGAAAAGTGGGATCCAAAAGCGGGGAAAAGGGGGACGAAAAAGGGGTAAAAAAGGCCTAAAAAAAGCGGGAAAAAAGCGGTAAAAAAATGGGAATATCGGGGCAGGACGGGCAAAAATGGCGACAGACGGCGGCATTTGCACTCGTCACAAAAAAATGCATCGCATTCCTGGTTGTTTGCGGAAAATTTACAGCTGAGCAATAAAAGTTTACGACTGGATCCCAAGTTGGATTGGCCGCAGGAAGTCATGTGGACTCCATCCATGAACGTGAACTTTTTATTGTGGTTTCTGCGATGCCTCTTCCGCACTTCCCTCGCCTTGAACAGCCCAGCCAGTGCCAGGGGACGCAGCCTTGCAGCGATTTTTTCGCCTTTTCCCTGCGTTTTGGGGCTTTTTTAATGCGATTTTTGGCTTTTTCGGGGTTTTTTTGTGTAGGGGGGTTCGCGGTTTTGGCGGCGCGGCGCGGGTGGTTGGCGTTGGTTTGGTTTATTTTGAATTATTTCGGATTTTTTTTGGAAGTTGTTTTCTGTTATTTAAAATGGTTTTTTAGTATTTAAAATGATTTTCTATTATTTAAAATGATTTTCTATTATTTAAAATGATTTTCTATTATTTTAAATTATTTTAAATTATTCTCTATTATTTTCTATTATTTTCTATTATTTTAAATTATTTTCTCTTATTTTCTCTTATTTTCTCTTATTTTCTCTTATTTTCTCTTATTTTCTATTATTCTCTATTATTCTCTATTATTTTCTATAATTTTCTATTATTTTCCATTATTTTCTATAATTTTCTATTATTTTTAATTATTTTTAATTATTTTTAATCATTTTTAATCATTTTAAATAATTTTAAAAATATTTTAAATGATTCTAAATGATTTTAAATTATTCTAAATGATTTTAAATTACTTCAAATTATTTTAAATGCTTTAAAATGATTTTAAATGACTTAAAATTACTTTAAATTATATCACATTATTTTAAACTACATTACATTATTTTAAAATTATTTTTAATTATTTTAAAATTATTTTTAATTATTTAAAATTATTTTTAATTATTTTAAAATTATTTTTAATTACCTCAGAATCATTTTAAAATTACTTTTAAATTACCATTTTTCCCCCTTTAAAAAAAAAAAATCTCTTTATATATATATATTTTTTTTTTTAAATTTATTTTTTCCGGGTGTTTTCCCCTTTTTTTTTCCCCCAATCCCGGCCCCGCTTTTTTTCCCCCTCCCCGCGCGTCTCCCCGGCTTTGGAATTCTGTTCCTTTGGGCATTTTGGCATTAATGACTTTACTGCTGTCGCCGCCTCCTCTTCCTCCTCCTCCTCCCGGGGCCAAACCCGCTCAGCGCTCCCTGCGCGCGGGGCGCTCCCAAAATCCGCTTTTTTTTCCCCATCTTTTCCAGCCCAAAAAACGCCAAAAAAAATCCAATTTTTGCTATAAAAATATCTATAAAAAAACCCCGGTTCCTCGGGGATTCCCCGCGCTGTATTTTGAATTTTCGGGGTTTTTTTGGGTTTTTGGTGTCGCCGGAGCCGGAGGAGCCGCAAAAAGGGAGAAAAAGGGAAAAAAAGAGGAGAAAAAGTCGGAAAAAGAGGGAAGGGGCAGCCGGGAGCTCGGTGAGTGTTCGCTTATTGGTTCAGACCGCGATTAATGATCCGGAACGCGAGGAGGAGGATGGTGGGGAGGATGATGATGATGATGATGATGATGATGCGGCGGGCGGGGGAAGGAGCGAGGCGGAGAAAAGGAAAAAAAATATATATATAGGAAAAAAAAACCCAAACCGGGAAAAAATATATTAAAAAAAAAATCCGGGTTTTGATGTTGGGAAATAAAAAAAATAAGGGAAAAAAACAACCCCAAAAATCCGATTTTTCCTCCCGAAAAAAAAACGACAAAAAAAAGGGAAATAAAATTTAAAATAAAAAATAAATTGAAAAAGGAGATTTGAGAGGGTGGGAAAATGAGGGAGGGAAAAAATAAATGAGGATGGAAAGAGGAGAAAAATGGGATTTTAGGGAATTTCGGGTTGGAAAAGTGGGAAAAGGGAGACGGGAGGGGGATGAAGGGGGAGGGGGAGCTGCGCATGCGCGGAGCGGCGGCGCGGGCAGGGCCGTAATTAATGAGCTGCTGTTAATTAATGAGCTGCTGTTAATTAATGAGCTGCTGATAATTAATGAGCTGCTGTTAATTAATGAGCTGCTGTTAATTAATGAGCTGCTGTTAATTGGGGAGAGCCCCAGGGCCCTCCCAGCCCCCTCAGCCCGGGATTTTCCCGAGGTTTTCCTGGATTTTTTCCCAGCACTTTCCAGGGGTTTTCTTGGATTTTCCAAAGTTTTCCAGGGATTTCCTGGATTCCCAAGGTTTTCCAGGGATTTCCTGGATTTTCCAGGATTTTCCAGGATTTTCTGGATTTTCCAGGATGTTCCTGCATTTTCCAGGATTTTCCAGGGATTTCCTGAATTTTCCAAGGTTTTCCAGGGATTTCCTGGATTTTCCAAGGTTTTCCAGGGATTTCCTGGATTTTCCAAGGTTTTCCAGAGATTTCCTGGTTTTTCCAGGATTTTCCAGGATTTTCCAGGACTTTCCAGGATTTTCCAGGATTTTCCAGGATTTTCCAGGATTTTCCAGGGATTTTCCAGGATTTTCCTGCATTTCCCACCTTCCCCCCCCCCCCAGGGCCCGGATTCCCGTTTAATTAACGCAATTAATTAATGGAGGCGTTAATGGCGATGCAGCTCATTAAGGTTTAACCCTTTGGGCCCCGAAGCTCCGCTCGGGCCTGGTTTGGGCGGAATTTCGGGAATTTTGGGGCCGTTTTTGGCAGCTGAATCCTCCCCAAAAATGGAATTTCCTGGGATTTGATCCCGGGGGGTTTTGGGGGAATTTCCGGGAGTTTTTGGGAATTGAATCCAAGGCCGGGAATTTTCCTGGGGCTGGATTTGAGTGCGGGGCCGCCCCTTTCCCTTCCCCCCTCTTAAAAATCAATTTATTTTTATTTATTTCCTTTTTTATTCTCCATTTCCATCTTTTTTATCCCGATTTTTAAAATATTCTTTTATTCCTGTTTTTATTCCTATTTTTATTTCTATTTTTATTCCTATTTTTATTCCTGTTTTTATTCCTATTTTTATTCCTATTTTCATCCCTATTTTCACCCCTATATTTTATTTCTCTATTAATTTTCACATTTAATTTCTCTTTGTGTTTCTCACTTTATTCCTATTTTTATCTCTATTGATTTCTATGAATTGATTTCTCTTTCTGGTTCTCATTTCATCCCCATTTTTAATTTCTATTTTAAAACCTATTTTTAATATCCACATTAATGCCGATTTCTTTCATTTCCTTCATTGATTCATTTTAAAATTTCCTTTTATATTTTCTTTTAAAATTCCTTTTGTGAATGTACCTTTTTAATTCCCATTTTTACTTTATTTTATTCTGTATTTTATTTTATTCTGTATTTTATTTTATTATATTTTTATTTTATTATATATTTTATTTTATTCTGTATTTTATTTTATTATATTTTTTATTTTATTCTATATTTTATTTTATTCTACATTTTATTTTATTCTATATTTTATTTTATTCTACATTTTATTTTATTTTTTTTATTTATTTATCCTTTATTTATTTTTATTTTATTTTTATTTTATTTCTTTTTATTTCTTTATATTTTATTTTATTTTATTTTAATTTTTATTCTTATTTTTTTTTATATTTTATTTTATTTTGATTTTTAAACGTTTCTCTTTCCCTCTCCCCTTTCTCCCAGAATTTTTCCCAGTTTTAAATCCCGACCCTTTTTATTCCCGTCCCTTCCCCCTCCCATCCCCTGATCCCTCCCCTTTCCCTGGAAAATCCCTCGGGAATCGCCTCAAATTCCACAAAAATTCCACAAAAATTCCCCAAAAACCCCAAAAACCCCAAAATTCCCCGCGGGAGCCGCTGCCCCTCCCCCTCAGCCGGAAAAATTCCCATTTTCCCCCCAAATCACCCCAAATCCGCCGCGCTTTAATAAAAATAATCCAAATTTTGGTACTTGGGGGCTGGAAAACCAAAACTGGGGGGGATTTTGGGGGAAATTCCTGAATTTTGGGGGAAATTCCTGAATTTTGGGGGAAATTCCCGAATTTTGGGGGGAGATTCTCGAATTTTGGGGGGAAATTCCCGAATCTTGGGGCATTTTTGGGGGAAAATTCCCGAATTTTGGGACATTTTGGAGGGAGATTCCCGAATTTTGGGGGGAAATTCCCGAATTTTGGGGGATTTTGGGGGCGATTCCCGAATTTTGGGGGCTCTGGGAAAGGGGGATTTGTGGTGTAAGAAATAAAAAAAGTGGATTTGGGCTTTCTGGGAATTTCCGCGCCGCCGTTTTTTTGCGATGACGTCATTTTGTTGTTGTTGCTTTTGGGGCGTTTTTCCATAAAAAACCCTCGGGAATCCAAATATTCCTGGAATTCCCGGGGGGGGTGGGGTTGGAATTTTGGCGCCGCCGCTTTTGGGTGGAAGCGAAATCCAGCGAGAATTCCTAAAAAAAAAAATAAAACGGGAAAAGAGGGGGTGGAGACCCCAAAACAAAGCAAAAAATTCCTAAAAAAATCGGGATTTTGGGAAATCCGGGAGAGCCAGCGCCGCCGAGCCTTTTATTCCTTTTTATTCCCTTTTATTCCCCTTTATTCCATTTTATTCCTTTTTTTAATTCCCTTTTATTCCTTTTTTTATTCCCTTTTATTCCTTTTTATTCCCTTTTATTCCCTTTTATTCCATTTTATTCCTTTTTTTTATTCCCTTTTATTCCCTTTTATTCCTTTTTTTTATTCCCTTTTATTCCCTTTTATTCCCTTTTATTTCTTTTTTTATTCCCTTTTATTCCTTTTTTTATTCCCTTTTATTCCTTTTTTTTTATTCCCTTTTATTCCCTTTTATTCCCTTTTATTCCCTTTTATTCCTTTTTTTATTCCTTTTTTAAATTCCCTTTTATTCCTATTTATTCCTTTTTATTCCCTTTTTTTCCCCTTTTTTTTCCTCTTTTCCCTTTTTTCTCCCTTTCCCTTTTTTTTTCCCCATTTCCCCTTTTTTTCCCCATTTCCCCCTTTTTTTCCCGCTGAATTTTGGGTTCCCCCGATTTTATTCCGAATTTTTTCATTTCCCCCAAAGGCGGGACAAACCCCAAAAATTCGGGGTGGAAAATGCGGGAAAAGGAGGCCAAAAAAAAGGGGAAAAAAAGGGAAAAAAAGGGAAAAAAGGGAAAAAAAAAATCCCGATTTCCGCGGGTTTTGTGGCCGGGGGAGCGGAGTCGTAAAGAGAATTTTATGAGCAAACAATGAGCGTTTATTGGAAGCACATGATGACAGAAATCGGAGTTTCCAGGGGGTTTTTTTTGCCTTTTTTCACCACTTTTTAACCCAAAATTCCGCTCTTCCAGCTCCTCTCCCTCTTCCTCTTCTCCAGGCCCGAATTCCCCCCAAAAAAACCCCAAAAATTTGATTTTTTGAGGTTTTTTTTGGGGTTTTTTGGTGGAAAAAGCGAGGAAGATTTTCGGGATGTCGGGCAGGGATCAGGGGATGATTTATATCCTTGGAAATTGGGTTTTTCCTGCCTTTTTCTCCTGCTTTTGGTTTTTTTTTTGGGTTAATCCCGCTGGAAACAGAGGGAATTAATTTGCTGTAATGTGGATTTATTGGGAATTGACGGAAATCGCGGCTTTTGCTCCCATTAAATCGGGGCGGGAAAATGGAATTGAGGGAAAATCGGGAATTGCTCAGATGGAATCGGGCGCCTGGGAAATTAAATCGGGGGGGAAAAATTAAATAAATTAAAAATAAATTTATTAAAAAAAAAACAAACAAAGAATGAAGTGACAAAAATAAATAGGAAAAAAATTAAATTAAAAAATTAAATGTAAGAGTGGATTAAATGAAAAAAATTAAATAGAAAAAGAGATTTAATGAGCAAAATTCCATAGAAAAAGAGATTTAATGAGAAAAAATCCATTAAAAACCAGGTTAAATGAGGAAATTAAATAGAAAAAACAGATTAAGTGAGAAAATTAAATACAAAAAGAGATGAAATGAGATAATCACATAGAAAAGTCGATTAAAGGAGGGAATCGAACAGAAAGAAATTTAAATGAGAAAATTAAAGGTGAAAAAATAAAATAAGGAGGTTCAGTGGGGAATAATGGGTTAAACAGGAAAATTCAATGTGAAATAAAGATTTAATTAGGAAAATTCAGTGGGAAAAATGAAGATTTAAAGGAGGAAATTCAATGGGAAATGAAGATTTAATTAGGAAAATTCAGTGGGAAATGTTTAAATGGGGATATTCGACTGAAAATAAAGATTTAATTAGGAAAACTGAAGAGAAAATAAAGATTAAGTAGGAAAATTGAAGAGAAAATAAAGAATAAGTAGGAAAATTGAAGAGATAATAAAGATTTAAGTAGGAAAATTGAAGAGAAAATAAAGATTAAATAGGAAAATTGAAGAGGAAATAAAGATTTAATTAGGAAAATTGAAGAGAAAATAAAGATTAAATAGGAAAATTGAAGGGAAAATAAAGATTAATTAGGAAAATTGAAGAGGAAATAAAGATTTAATTAGGAAAATTGAAGAGAAAATAAAGATTAAGTAGGAAAAATTGAAGAGGAAATAAAGATTAATTATGAAAATTGAAGAGGAAATAAAGATTAATTAGGAAAATTGAAGAGGAAATAAAGATTTAATTAGGAAAATTGAAGAGAAAATAAAGATTTCAGCGCAATCGAGGCACCGCGGTTGATTTCCAGGATTTATTTCCATTTTCCTCGAGGTGAGGAATTGGCCGGGAATTCAAATTGTGCAACCGGAGGAGCGAAATTTCCATTTTTATTGAACGCGATGGGATCGCCCCGTGCGCGGGGGCGGAATCACCGGGAAAAAAAAGCAAAATAACCCCAAAATAACCCCGAAATAACCTCAAAATAACCCCCAAATAAACCTCAAAATAGCCCCCCAAGAAACCCAAAACAACCCCAAAATAACCCCAAAATAACCCCAAAATAACCTCAAAATAACCTCAAATAAAGCTCAAAATAACCCCAAAATAACCCCCCAAAAAAAACCCAAATAACCCCAAAATAACCCCAAAGTAACCCCAAAAAAACCCCAAAAATAACCTCAAAATAACCCCAAAATAAGCCCAAAATAACCCCAAAATAACCTCAAAATAACCTCAAAATAACCCCAAAAAACCCCCAAAATAACCTCGAAATAACCCCCAAAATAATCCCAAAATAACCCAAAATAAACCCCAAAATAGCCCCAAAATAAATCCCAAAATAATCCAAAATAACCCAAAATAACCTCAAAATAACCCCAAAATAAACCCCAAAATAAACCCCAAAATAAACCCCAAAATAATCCCAAAATAAACCCCAAAATAACCTCGAAATAACCCAAAATAACCCAAAATAACCCAAAATAACCCCAAATAACCCAAAACGAATCCAAATCCCAGCGCGGGGGCGATTCCAGGGAATCCTGAAAAAAAAAAACTCGGAAAAAACCCAAACCCAACCCCCAAAAAAATAAAAATAAAAAATCCCGGAAGCGCCAGAAATGATTAAAAAAAGGGATTTTCCCATTTTTTCCCGAATTCCCCAAAAATCGCGGGATGAGGAGGAGGAAAAATCCGAATATTTGGGATTTTCAGCGCGGTTTGGGGCTCCAGGCAGCGATTTTGGGGTGATTTCCATAAAAAATGGGATTCTGGGGGAGTTGTGGTTCGATCCTCAGCGCGGTTTGGGGCTCCAGGCAGCGATTTTGGGGTGATTTCCATAAAAAATGGGATTTTGGGGGAGTTGTGGTTCGATCCCGGAGTTTTGGGGTGAAAAATGGAATTTTTGGGGTTTTTTTTTCAGGAATTTGGGGGAGTGGGGAGGAAATGAGGGCGAGCGGAGCTCCCAAAAATTCCGATTTAAATCCCAAAAAGTGAATTTAAAAATCGCTCAGGGGAGAAAATGGGATTTGGGGATGGGTTTTTCCCGATATTTGGATTTTTTGGGGGAGATTTTCGGGGTTTTTGTCGCTGCTTCTGCCGGAGAGGGGGAAAAATAAAAAAAAACACAAAAAAATGAGAAAAATGCGAGGCAAAAATGGAATTTTCCAGCGCTCGGGGCTAAAATCGGTGTTGAATTCAAAATATTTCCGGCGGGTCGGGGGAATTTGGGGGGAAAAAAGGAGAAAATGGGGGAAAATGGGGGAAAATAGGGAAAAATAGGGAAAAATTGGGAAAAAGTAGGGGAAAATGGGGGAAAATGGGGAAAAATGGGGGGAAAAATGGGGAAAAATGGGGGAAAATGGGGAAAATAGGGGAAAAATGGGGGAAAAGGGGAAAAAAGGGGGAAAAAGGGAAAAAATAGGGAAAAATAGCGAAAAATGGGGAAAAATAGGGGAAAATAGGAAAAAATAGAGAAAAATAGGGGAAAAAAGGGAAAAAAAGGGAAAAAAGGGAAAAAAAGGGAAAAATAGCGAAAAATGGGGAAAAATAGGGGGGAAAAAGGGAAAAAAAGGGGAAAAAAGGGGAAAAAGGGGAAAAAAAGGGAAAAAGGGAAAAAAAAGGGAAAAAAGGGAAAAAAAAGGGAAAAAAAAAGGGAAAAAAAAGGGGAAAAAAAAGGGGAAAAAAGGGAAAAAAAGGGAAAAAAAGGGAAAAAAAAAGGGGAAAAAAAGGGAAAAAAAAGGGAAAAAAAGGGAAAAAAAAGGGGCAAAGGGTGGGAGGAGCGGCCCCGTCTCCCCCCCGGGGTTTGGCCAGACACAAACACCATAAAAAAGGCGAATTTGGCCCAAATTGCGGTGTCTGGCCGCAGTCTCGGGGGCCTCGGGGACGCACCTGGCTGTAAATCCTGGGAATCCCTTTGTCCCAAAGCCTCAAAGGGCCGGACTTCAATGGGGGCGGGCGGAGAAAATCCCAAAAAAAAACCCAAAACCGCGAAAAAATAAAAATAAAAATAAAATAAAATAAAAATCAAATAAAAATCCCTGAGAAAAAAGGTAAAATCCACCCCAAAAGCGCCTGAAAAGCGGCGATAAATGGAATTTTTGGGGCTCGAGGCTCACCCAGAATTTGGGATCGTCCCCCCCGAGCTCCGGGAGGGGAAATTTGGGATTTTTGGGGCGGATTTTGGTGGCTGGATTTGAACAGTGCCACCAAGTGACAGAAACTCGCCAGCCTGGGGCTGGTCCGGGCCTGCATTTGGGGCTTTTTTCCCAATTTTTTTGGTTTTTTCCCGCTGGGAATTGCGGCTGGAAAAGGGAGGGAATTTGGGGAATTTGGGGAATTTTGGGGATTTGGGGAAGGGGCGATCAAACCCCCCCGAAACTTCCAGAGCCCCCAAAACCCTCCCTTTTCCACCCCAAAAAATTCAATTTACAGAATTTTCCCCTTGAACCTTTCCCCATTTCCCCGTCCCGAAAATTCCCAAATCCATGGAAAATTCCCGCTTTTCCCTCCCGCCGCCTTTGGGGACGGATTTTGGGTTTTTTTAACATTTTTTTTACGACCCTTTCGTTCCGGTCGCGGCTTTTAAATCATCCCGAGCCATAAAAAGCGATAAGGAACAAAATTGATAAGGAACAGCCCCGGCTCCTCTTTTTTTTTTTTTCCCCTCTTAAAAAACAAAATTATTGAAGTAAATCCTGAAATATTGGGAATTTCTGCTGGAAATGGATAAATCCACCCCCAAAGAAACGCGTCCGTCCCGGCCTTAAAAATAAATAACTCTCATTAAAGCGCTTTTTATTATTATTATTATCATTTATTATTATTATTATTATTTCCTGAATTATTATTGCTGTTATTGTTTCCTGCCGGCTCCCTGCGATTCCATCCCCGCCTGCTTTGGGTGAAAATAAAGCAGAAAACGGATTTTTTTCCCCCAATATATCTATTTTTTTCTTAATAACAACAGCGATTTTTCACCCCGGAATTTTCCCCCAAAACCCCAAATTTTGGGGTTTTTTTTGGACCCCGCCCCCATCGGCGGCACCGATGGAAAAATCGGAATTTTTGGGGTTTTTAGCCCCAAAATCCCCCCGTGACGTCACGGCCGCCCCTCTCCCGTTCCCCCCTCCTGGAATTTTTGGGGATTTTCGGGAATATTTCACCCCAAATATTTAAAATATAAAAATATCAATTATTTCCAAGCAAGCTCGGATTTTATTGATTTCCCAGGAAATCCTTCCCCAGCGGCTTTTAGACCCAAAAAATCGGGATTTTCCCGCAGGAGATGAAACCAAAAAACCCCAAATTTATCCCAAATTCACCTCCCTTGGGAACATTCCCGTTCCCCACGGAGCAACCGCCGCTTTTGGGGTTTAAAATCTGAATTTTATCCATTTTCCCCCGGCCGTTTTGGGGCGTTTTAATCAGTTTTAATCAGTTTTAATCAGCGAATTAAATTAATTATCCCAAACTCGGCGGAGGGCGGGGTTTGTTTTTTTTCGGTCGATTTTTTTCTTGTTAAAATTTGAGTTTTTTTGTTGTTTTGGGGGTGAAATTTCCACGGGGAGATTTTTTTAGTTTTTTTTTTTTTTTTCCCCTCTCCTGGAGCCTCTTTTGTTGGGATTTCGCCAATAAATCTGAGCAGGAGCAAAAAAATGAAATAAATCATTCCCCTCCCCCTGCCCCAATCCAGGCAAAATTCCATTAAAAACCCCTCAAAACACCCCCAAAAAAAACCCCAAAAATCACTTTAAATTCCCCCAAAATCGCTTTGGAGCCTGGGGATAAAATGAGAAAAATCCGGATTTTATTGCTCTCCTCTCCCAGCCCTGGACGTGTTTGGACAATTCCAAGAATTCCTCTTTTTTAATGTTTATTTTTGATTTTTTTTCCACCTTTTTTTTTTTTATTCGGAATCTCTGGAAATTTTTTTCCGGCCGCTGAGGGATTGAAGCAGCGAGAAAAGCGAATTTTTTCCCCTTTTTTACCCCCCTAAATAATTAGAATTAATAATAATAATAATAATAATTCTCTATTTTTGCCCCAAAACTCCGAGGATTCGCCCCAAAGTTTTGCTGCGCTTCCCCAAAAGCGAGCGGGGAAATGGAATAAAATCAATTTCCACCTCCAAAAAGGGGAAAAATGGGAAAAATCAACGGGAAAAGGCCCAAAAAAAGCCTCGTCTGGGCTGCTCCGGGCGCTAAAATCCCTTTTTTTATCCACTCAGGGCCAAAATCAAGGCGGGTGAGGAGCTTTAAATTAAAAATAAATTAAATTAAAGCAGCAGGAGGGGATTTAATTGAGAATTCTGGGGGGGAAATGTGGTTTTTTTGAATTATTTTTGTGTTCTGGATGGGATTTTTGGGGTAAAAAATCTGATTTTTTAGCGAGCGGGGCCAGGCCGGCCCCTCCCCACGCGGCGCCGGAATCCAAACTCCAAACCCTCCAAAAAAAATAAAAATAAAAATAAAAACCAACCCCAAACTCCGAAATTCCGGGGGGAAAAAGGGGGAGAACTCCAGCAATTTATTAATTGGAATTAATTAATTAAGAGCTGCCCAAATCTCGAAGTTTTCACCCCAAAACCAGGCTGGGCTGGGGGGGAATAAACTCAATTTTCCTGCTGGAATTTGGGGTTTTTCCCCGTTTTTTCCCATTTTTTGTGTTTTTTTGGGAGGCGCTCCCCCCGATTTGATGAATTTTCGTAAATTCCCCCCCGAAGAAATGATTAAATCCCTAAAAATGAGTTTTCCACCCCAAAAAAAAAAGGAGATTTCGGCAGGAGAAGAGAGGGGGAGAAAAGGGGAAAGAATCGAGGCGCTCACGTGCGCCATAAACGTCAAAAGCAGGGGGAGAAAAATGGGAAAAAAATTAAAAACAAGAGGAGAGAGGGGGAAAAAAAACCCAAAATAAAAAAAGGGGAAAGGAAAAAATGGGAGATTTTGGGGGGAAAAAGCAGAAAATCGGCAGCGAAGCCTCGGAGCGGCCGCGGGGGGGGCGCGGCTCCCCCTCCCCGAGCCCCCAAAAAAAAACCCAAATTCTCATTTTTTAGCCCCAAATCCCTCGGGAAAATGGGAATTTTTATAGCGGGGGTCCCGCCTTGGGGTCCTGAGCCCCCCCCGCGCCGGGATGAGGGGAGGGGACCCCCTAAAATTGGGGGAAAAAACCCAAAAAACCCCAAAATTGAAGATTTTTGAATTGGAGAGGGAGGGAGGGGAGCGCGGGCCGGGATTTGATCCCGATCCCTGCGGGAATTCCAAGGATTTGGGGTTTTTAAATCCCCAATCCCGCGGATTTGGGGCTTTAAAATCCCATTTTTTCCCCCCCTAAATCATCTCCCGCCCGCGGGGAGGAAATCTGAATTTTTGGGGGATTTTTTTACCCTTTTTATCTTTATTTTCCCCCATTTTTTTCACCCCGCGAGCGCCAAAACAATCCCCCCCCAAATAAAAAAAAAAACACCCAAACAAACCCAAAATAATTTTAAAAAATGGGAATAAGAGGATGGGAGAGGGGAAATTTGATTTTTTTTGGGAATTTCGCTGTTTGTTTTCCCTGGGAACAAAGAGCAGGACTTGTCCATATTTCCAGCACTTTTAATAAAACATCTGTTCTTGCTTCTGCTGATGAGTTCCCTTAATTGTTTGCAGACCCAATTCCGCCAGAAATCTCCCCAGAAATTCCCCTTCCCCTCAGAGGGAAAAAAAAAACCCAAAATATCTTTATTTTATTAAAAAAAAAAAGCTTAAAAAACGCCCAAAATCTCCCCCTCCCCCCTAAAAAACCCAATTTAAACCCATTAAAAATTCAGATTTCAAAGGGGTTTTTTTGGGGGGGTTCTGAGCTGGGTTATTTTTTATTCCGGTTTTATTTTTTTTTTTTTTGGGTGGGAGTTTCTGCGGCCCCCCCTTCAAAAAATAAATCAGGTTTTGGGGTGTTTTGGGGTTTTTTTTGTTGTTGTTTTTGGTTTTTTTTACGGCAGCTGCTTTCTGCTGTCTATAAATGGAGAGGACTTTTAGGACTCGCCCTCTGTTTAGAGAAGTAATAAAACACTTAAAGTTCTTTTTTTTTTCTTTATTTTCACCCATTCCGGTCCCAATCCCGCAGGTTTTCAGCCCACCTTGGAAAATTAAAAGGGGGAAAAAAAATTAAAAATATTTTTTAAAAAAAATTTAAAGTTTAAAAAGGCGGAATAAATGAAAAGAGGAGCGTCAATAGAAAATAAATTAAAATTAAAATTAAAATATAAAGAAATAAAAGGTGGGGGAAATAAAGGAAAAAAATAAGGGGGGAAAAGCCGGGAAAAAATGGGGGGAAAGGGCAAGAAAAAAAGGGGAAAAAAAGCCAAAAATAAATGGGGAAAAGTGGAAAAAAAAAAAAGGGGAAAAAAAGCAAAAAAAAAAGGGGGAAAAGTGGAAAAAAAAAGGGAAAAAAAGTAAAAAAAAAAAAGGGAAAAAAGTAAAAAAAAAAATGGAAAGCGGAGGGGAAGCAGCGACAGCAGCAGGAAAAGGCCGGGAAGAGGAAGATGAAGGAATCCAAGGGAAAAGGAGGATTTGGGAGAAGTTTTCCCGCTGGAAACTCCCCGGGAATTTCCTCTCCCGGGGCCCCCAGTCCCGGCCTTTGGAATTCCCGGGAATCCCCAAAATCCCAAATTTCGGGCTCCC
Source organism: Poecile montanus (assembly GCA_038429875.1). Taxonomy (NCBI): domain Eukaryota; kingdom Metazoa; phylum Chordata; class Aves; order Passeriformes; family Paridae; genus Poecile; species Poecile montanus. The sequence continues at coordinate 665,661 of CM076531.1, forward strand.
CCCATTCCCAAATTCTCTTTTTTCCCAGCGGGGAAACAAAACCCGAGCGGCAAAAATCCCGAATTTCCCGGTCCGGGGAGAGGAAAATTGGGAATTTCGGGCTTGGAAAACGCCGGGAATTCTTCTCCAAGGCCACGGGAGCGGCCCAAGGTGGGAGCTGCCCCCCCCCGGAGCCGATTTTGGGGCCAAAAACTCGGAATTTTTCCCCCCCCGAGGGAGAGGCGAAGCTTTGGGGGATTTTTGGGGAGGTTTTTGTGGTTTTTGTGTTTTTTGTGGGTTTTTTTGTGGTTTTTTTCTGGGGTTTTTTTGTGGTTTTTTGTGTTTTTTTCTGTTTTTTTTGTGGTTTTTTGTGGTTTTTTCCCAGTCGCGGTCCCGTTTATGGTTTTATTGCGACCATTGATGACTTTGCTTTGTTACCCAGAGGAAAAAGAACATAAAATCCTTTGGCATCCGGGTTCCTGTCATAGCTGGAGGGGCGAAATATTCCCTAAAAAAAAAACCAAAACAAAACCCAAAACCACCCAAAAAAACCCCAAAAAAACCCCAACCCAACCCAACCCCTCCCCCCGCGCTTTCCTTTGTCAGCCCGAAAAAAAAAATCCCCCAAAAAATCAGAATATTTGGGTTTTTTTATTTAGAAAAAATGGGTTTAAAACTAAAATAATCAGGTTTTTTTTTCTCAACGGATCCCCCCCCTCATTTTGGGATATTTGGGATAAAAACCGAGGGGGTTTCGCCACAAAAAGGAGGAGGAGGAGGAGGAGGAGGAGGAAGAGGAAGAGGAGGCCGAGGGTTCCCCCCTGCAATAATCGGGATTTTTTTGGAGCGGATGCTGCGAATCCATTCCCGGGCAGGTAGGGGCGGATTTTGGGGCGGATTTTGGGGTTTTTTGGGGTGAAAAAAGGGGCCGGGGACCCCCCCGGGACCCCCTTGGCCCGGGATATTCCCGGGAAAAGTTTGGAAAAGCTCCGGGAACTCCGAGGCGCCGCCGCTCCCCGCCCGGGCCGCTCCTCCCAACCCCAAATCTGATTTTTTTTCCCTGTTTTTTCCGAGATTTTGGGATTTTTTTCCCCCCTCGCGTTGTTGTGGAGGGGCAGAAAATCCCCAAAACCCCCGGAAAAGTCCCAAAAACAGGAGGGGAAATCCCCAACTTCCAGCCCGGGCTGGTTTTTCCCGAAAATCCCGATTTTCCCCTCATTTTGCTGCCCCTTTTCCCGGGATTTTGGGAGCGCTCCCGATCCCGCCTCATCCATGGAGAAGTCGCCATTTTTATCCCAACCCCCCTCTCCTCCCTTTTTTTTTTTGTTTTTTTCCTCCTTTTTATGGATTTTTATTTATTTTTTTTTTCCCCCCTCCCGGTCCTTTTTAAATATTCAAAGCAGGAAAAAAAAATAAAATTAAAAATAAAAATATAAATGTTTAAAAAAAATAAATAAAGGAAAAATAAAGAGGGAGAAAAGGGGGTAATTTATGGCTTAATATTGTGTTGGACGCCTGAGATTTATTGCTGGGAATTCGGAGCCGCTTTTATTAGGAAATATTTAAGCGCAGCTTTCTTGGGAAGAATAATAATTATGATAATGGTTTAAAATAAAAATAAAAATAAAAAAATTGAAATATAAAGAGATAAAGTGAAAATAAAACGGGAAGAAGTAAAATGGAGAGAAATGAAAGGGGAGGAAATGAAATGGAAGGAAATGAAATGGAAGGAAATAAAAGGGAAAGAAATGAAATGGAGAGAAATGAAATGGAAAGAAATTAAATGAAAATAAACAAAATTAAAAGAAAATGAAAAGAAATAAAATGAAAAGAAAATGAAAAGAAATAAAATGAAAAGAAAATGAAAAGAAATAAAATGAAAAGAAACAAAATGAGAAGAAATAAAATGAAAAGAAATAAAATGAAAAGAAATAAAATGAAAAGCACTAAAAATAATACAAATAAATAATTAAAATTTAAATAAATACAAGGTTTTTTTAAAAATAATAATGGAATAAAGAGGGGAAAAAAAGGAAAAAAAGGCAAAAAAATGAAAGGAAAAAAGGGGAGGAAAAGTTTTTTTTAAAAAATTTGGGGATTTTGGGGTTTTTTTTGCTGCCCCATCCCCCGGGGGGGCGGGGAGGAGGTTTCGGGGGTGCCGCTCTCACTTTCCATGCCCACTTTACTCTCAACTGGGGACTGGCGAGCAGCGAAAAAAAGCAATTTTTTCCCCTTTTTGACACCCGGCTCGCCATTGGCTCCCCCCGGGTCAGCTGACTGTGTCCGTCTGTCTGTCCTGGAGCAGAGCCTTCCCTATAACAATCCTCTACTTCCGACTACAAACCCGAGACAGAAATAAATATTAAAAGAATTCGCACGGGCCCAGGTGGCGCCGGGAAAAGAGGAGAGAGGGGAAAAGAGAGAGAGGGGGAAAAAAGAGAGGGAGAGAGGAAAAAAAAGGGAATTTTTGTTTTTAGTATTTTTATTATTTTTATTATTTTTATTATTATTATTATTATTTTAAATGATTTAAGAATAAATAAAAATAAATGGAATAATTTTTAAAAAAAAAAAAAATTTCGGCAGGCGGTGGAGGGAGAGAAAATAGGATTGAGGGTGAAAGGGGAAATAAATGTAGGGAGAGGAAGGGGAGGAGGGAGAGGGGGGATAAAGAGGGAGAAATTGAGGGGGGAGAGAGGAGTTGGTGGAGGGGGGATTGAGGAGAAAATAGAGGGGGGAAAAGAGGAGAAAAGAGGAAAAAAGAGGAGAAAAAATAGAGGGAAAAATAGAGGAAAATAGAAGAAATCGAGGGGATAGAGGAAAAAACAGAGGGAAAAATAGAGGGGAAAATAGATGGAGGAATAGATGAGAAATAGAGGGAAATAGAGGAAAAAATAGAGAAAGTAGAGGAGAAAATAGGGGAAATAGAGGAGAAAATAGAGAAAAATAGAAGAAAATTGAGGAGAAAATAGAGAAAAATAGAAGAAAACAGAGGAAAAAATAGAAGAGAAAATAGAAGAGAATAGAGAAGAAAAGAGAGGAAAATAGAGAAGAAAAGAGAGGAAAATAGAGAAGAAAAGAGAGGAAAATAGAGAAGAAAAGAGAGGAAAAAGACAGAGGAAAGAAACAGAAAAGGAAAGAACTGGAGGGAAAAAACCCAAACGCATAAACCGAGAAAAAAACCAGAAAAAAAAAAACCCCAACAAAACAACAAAAAAACCCCAACAAACCCAGGAAACAAAAACCAACAAAAGGACCAAAAAAACCCCGAAAAAAACCGCCAAAAAAAGCGCGGAAAAATAAAGCAAATAAAGGAAATAAAGGAAATAAAGCAAAGCGAGGAGGAGGAAGGACAGCGAGGGCTCAGCCATGAATTCCTACTTCACCAACCCGTCCTTGTCGTGCCACCTCGGCGGCGCCCAGGAGGTTTTGCCCAACGTGGCGCTCAACTCCAGCTACGACCCCGTGCGGCATTTCGGCAACTACGGCGCGGCCGTGGCTCAGAACCGCATCTACTCCTCGCCTTTCTACTCGCCCCAGGACAACCCCGTGGTGTTCGGCTCGGGCCGCTCGCCCTACGAGTACGGCTCGAACGCCTTTTACCAGGACAAGGAGGTGCTGAGCAGCTGCCGCCAGAGCTCGGTCGGGGGGCACGGCACCCCCAATTCCATCGCGCAGGATTTTGCCAGCGAGCAGAGCCGGAGCGCGGCGGGGCAGGAGCAGAAATCCGGCATCCAGATTTACCCCTGGATGCAGAGGATGAATTCGCACAGTGGTAAGTTTTATTTTTTATGGCCGGAGGGGAGATAAATTAAATAAACTTCGCGGTCTTTACGACCTTCCCCTCCTCTCCTCCCCGCGGAACGAGTTTTTATGGGGCCATAAAAACAATAATTTCGCGCTGTTTCGGCGGCTGCCGGGGCCCCTCTTCTTCTTCTCCTTCTCCTTCTGCTTTTTTTTTATTCGGTGGAGTTCGGGTCTGGCTCGTTAGGATCGGTTCTAATTAAAAGCTTTCGCCCGGCGGTGAAATATCGGCGCTCGTAAAATCAGATTAAATAATAAAATGGGGATAAAAGAGCGCTGCGGAGGGGAGGTGAGCGAGGAACGGGAACGCGAGCGGGGTTTGGCAGCCAGGAATGAACTTTGTGAGGGTTTTTAGGGTTTTTTAGGGTTTTTTTTAGGGTTTTTTTAGGGGTTTTTAGGGTTTTTTAGGGTTTGGAGCTGGCACGAGCAGGGGCCGGGGGGAAGCCGCCCCTTCCTCGCCGTCCCCTTCTCCCCCAGATCCGTGGGATGCAGGGAAAATCTGGGCTAAAATCCCCCAAAATCTGGGTTAAAATCCACAAAATCTGGGTTTAAACCCTGCAAATCTGGGCTAAAGCCCTGAAAATCTGGGTTAAAGCCCTGAATTTCTGGGTTAAAACCCCCAAACCCCGGGTTAAAACCCTCAAAATCTGGGTTAAAGCCCTCAAAATCTGGGTTAAAAGCTTCAAAATCTGGGTTTAAAACCTCAAAGTTTGGGGTATAACCTTCAAAACCTGGGCTAAAACCTCCCAAAATCTGGGTTAAAACCCTCAAAACCTGCGTTTAAACCCCAAAACCCGGCCTAAACCCCTCCAAATCTGGGCTGCAACCCTCAAAACCTGGCCTAAAATCCGGCAAAGCCCAGGCTAAAAACCTCGAATCTCGGCCTAAAACCTCTCAAAATTCAGGCTGAAACCCCTCAAAACCCGGCCTAAAACCCCTCAAAACCCGGCCTAAAACCCCTCAAAACCCGGGCTGAAGCCCTGAATTTGGTGCTGAACGCCCTAAATTCGGTGCTGGATCCTTCATTTTGAGGCTGAACCCTTAAATTTGGTGCTGAGCCTCCTGAATTTAGGATTGAACCCTTAAATTTGGTGCTGAATCCCCTAAATTCGGTTCTGAACCCCCCGAACTCGGCGCTGAACCCGCTGAATCTGAGCCTGAGCTCCCTAAATTCCGTCCTAAAACCCCTAAATTCTGTCCTAAACCCTCTGAATTGTTCTGAGCCTCCTCAATTCTGTTCTGAGCCCCCTAAATTCCATCCTAAACCCCCTAAATTCCATCCTGACCCCTCTAAGTTCTGTCCTAAACCCCCTCAATTCTGTTCCGAACCCCCTAAATCCCCTCGTGACCCCCCTAAATCCCTTCCTCACCCCCTTCAATCCCCTCCTCACCCCCCTTAATCCTCTCCTCACCCCCTAAACCCTCCTGAACCCCCTAAATCCTCTCCTCTCCCCCTCAATCCCCTCCTCACCCCTTAAATCCCCTCCTCACCCCCCTCAATCCCCTCCTGAACCCCCTAAACCCCATCCTGAACCCCCTAAATTCCCTCCTCACCCCCCTCAATCCCCTCCTCACCCCTTAAATCCCCTCCTGAGCCCCCTAAATCCCCTCCTCACCCCCTAAATCCCCTCCTCACCCCCTAAATCCCCTCCTCACCCCCTAAATCCCCTCTTCACCCCCCTCAATCCCCTCTTCACCCCCTAAATCCCCTCCTCACCCCCCTAAATCCCCTCCTCACCCCTTAAATCCCCTCTTCACCCCCTAAATCCCCTCCTGAACCCCCCAAATCCCCTCCTCACCCCCCTAAATCCCCTCCTGAACCCCCTCAATCCCCTCTTCACCCCCTCAGTCCCTCCCCGCACCCCAAACTCCGCTCTCCCCTCCCCAACAGAAAACACAAACGCTGAAATTGGGATTTTTTATTGATTTCCGCGGGGCCGAGCAGGGGCAGGAAGAGCAGGAGGGGAAGGGGAAAAGGAGAAGGGGAAAAGGGGAAGGGCAGGAAGGGAAGGGCAGGAAGGGAAGGGCAGGAAGGAAAAGCAGGAGGGGAAGGGCAGGAGGAGAAGGAAAAGGCAGGAGGGGAAGGGAAGGAGGGGCAGGAAAAGCAGGAGGGGAAGGGAAGGACAGCAGGGGAAGGGCAGAAGGGGAAGGGAAGGGAAGGAAAAGGCAGGAGGGGAAGGAAGGGAAGGGCAGGAGGAGGAGGAAAAGCAGGAGGGGAGGGGAGGGGAAGGGCAGCAGGGGAGGGGAAGGGCAGCAGGGGCAGGGCCGGGCCGGAGGAGAAGGAAAAGCAGGAGGAGAAGGGAAGGGAAAGCAGGAGGAGAAGGGAAGGGAAGGAAGGGCAGCAGGGGAGGGGAAGGGCAGCAGGGGAAGGGAAGGAAAAGGCAGGAGGGGAAGGGAAGGAAAAGCAGGAGGAGAAGGAAAAGCAGGAGGAGAAGGAAAAGCAGGAGGAGAAGGGAATGAAAAGCAGGAGGGGAAGGGCAGCAGGGGAGGGGAAGGGCAGCAGGGGCAGGGCCGGGCCGGAGGAGAAGGAAAAGCAGGAGGAGAAGGGAAGGAAACGAAGGGCAGGAGGGGAGGGGAAGGGCAGCAGGGGCAGGGCCGGGCCGAGGCCGCCGCTCCCTGACGGATTTTAGTCTGTTTTGTCTCGGCTTCTTTAGGGGTCGGCTACGGGGCCGACCGCCGGCGGGGCCGCCAGATTTATTCCCGGTACCAGACGCTGGAGCTGGAGAAGGAATTTCACTTTAACCGGTACCTGACCCGCCGGCGCCGCATCGAGATCGCCAACGCGCTCTGCCTCACCGAGAGGCAAATCAAGATCTGGTTCCAGAACCGCCGCATGAAGTGGAAAAAGGAGACGAACCTCAGCTCCACGCTGGCCGGAGGAGGAGGAGGAGGAGGAGGAGGAGGAGGAGGAGGAGGAGGAGGAGGAGGAGGAGGAGGAGGAGGAGGAGGAGGAGGAGGAGGGGGAGCGGCGGCCGCCGACAGCTTGGCCAAGGAGGAGAAGCGCGATGAGGCAGAGGACGAGAAGAAGGAGTGACACCTCCGGCTTTCCCAATTTTTTTTCCCCCTTTTTCCTCCATTTCCATCATTTTTTTTTATCCCTCCCACTTTATATTTTTATTTTTCCCTTCCCTTTTTCCAATTTTTCTCCTCTATTTTTTTCCCCGTCCCTTTTTCAATTTTTCTCCTCTATATTTTTTTCCCCGTCCTTTTTTCAATTTTTCTCCCTCTATATTTTTTTTATTTTACCCGTCCTTTATTTAAATTTTTCCTCCTACTTTATATTTTTTTTACCCGTCCCTTTCTTAATTTTTTCTCCCTCTGTATTTTCATTTTTCCCGTCCCTTTCTTAATTTTTTCTCCCTCTATATTTTCATTTTTCCCGTCCCTTCTTTCAATTTTTCTCCCATTTTATATTTTTATTTTTCCTGTCCCTTCTTCCAATTTTTCTCCCGTTTTATATTTTTTATTTTACCCGTCCCTTTTTTCAATTTTTCTCCCTCCTCGCCCCCCCGTTTAAAACAAAAATATGGGGGAAAAAAAATTATATATATATGGAAAAAAAAAATATATATATATGGGAAAAATGGCAGAAAAATGTGTTGGGGAGGAAAATAAAACCCAAATAAAGGTCAGAGGGGAGGGCGAAAGGGGAAAAAAAGGAGAATTAATTAATGAGGAGAAATTAATGAGTGGGGAGAAATGGATTAATGAGGGGGAATTAATGGAGGGGGGGAAATGAAGGGATGGGGAGAAATTAATTAATGAGTGAGGAGAAATTAATTAATGAGTGAGGAGAAATTAATTAATGAGTGAGGAGAAATTAATGAGGAGCCACAAAATCCCCTCCCCCCCCTCCCCCAAATCTTCATCCTCTCATCATCATCCTCCCCTCCCCCCCCACCCCCGGACCCGCCCCCAAAAATGGGGAAAATCGGGAAAAATGGGGAAAAACCGGGAAAAACCGGGAAAAACCGGGAAAAATCGGGAAAAACCGGGAAAAACCTGGAAAAATCGGGAAAAACCGGGAAAAACCGGGAAAAACCGGGAAAAATCGGGAAAAACCGGGAAAAACCGGGAAAAATCGGGAAAAACCGGGAAAAATGGGGAAAAATGGGGAAAAACCGGGAAAAATCGGGAAAAACCGGGAAAAACCGGGAAAAATCGGGAAAAACCGGGAAAAACCGGGAAAAATCGGGAAAAATCTGGGTGTTCCCACCCCCCTCTTGTGTCCCCCCAAACCTCAGCGATTTTTCCTCTGCCCGGTGAGAGAAAAATTCCGATTTTCCCGGAGAAAACGCCGCGAAAAAAGCGCTTTTTGGGCCAGAATTTGCATTTTTTTTTGTCTTTTCTCGTATTTAAAGCAGCTGCCCGGGCTCATCTCCGCATCCACAAACTGTGACGGTTTCTGTGTGAATATTTTATTCTGTGTTCGTGGTTATCTGTATTTATATTTATGTTTTAGCGCTGTAATGTTGGGGAAAAAAAGGGATTAAAAAAAAAATTGTTACAAAAAAAATTATTAAAAAAATACAAAAAAAATGCAGAAAAAAATTGCGGAAAAAAATAAATTACGGAAAAAAATGAGGAAAAAATAAATTACGGAAAAAAATGCGGAAAAAATGGCAGAAAAAATAAATTACAGGAAAAAAAAGCGGAAAAAAATAAATTACAGAAAAAAATTGCGGAAAAGAATTGCAGAAAAATGACAAAAAAAGAGACGAAAAAATGACAAAAAAAGGACAAAAAAATGACAAAAAAATGACCAAAAAAAGACAAAAAATGACAAAAAAATGACAAAAAAATGACAAAAAATGACGAAAAAATGACAAAAAAATGACAAAAAAATGACAAAAAAAAGACAAAAAATAATAAAAGAAAAAAAGCAAAGAATGGAATTCTTAGAGGTAGAGAAAGAGATTTAAAAATTTAAAAAAAAAGTGAAAAAAAATTAAAATAAATGAAATTGGGAAAAAAAAAATCAATTCTTGTGTTAAACCCTGTGATGTATAAAAAGCCCGAGTCCCGAGTGGACTTTTCTGTCGAGTATTTAAATGAAAATAAAATCGGAATATTATTTTTGAAAGTTGCCCCCGCGGCCTCTGAGCTTCAGTGGGAAAACCAAAATAAAAAAATTCATTTTTTATTCCCCAAAAATCGCCTCCCCCTCCCCCGGTGTCGATTTTCCCTCCCCCAAAAAAAAACCCCAAAAATGGGAAAAAAAGGGAAAAAAAAAATAATAATAAAAGTGGGAGGGGAGAAAAATGAAGGAGGAAAAATGGGGGGAAAAAATGCGATTTTTGCTTTGTCTCCTTTAGTTTTGTGTAATTGTTCGGGAATTTCCATGATTAAACAAAAAAAAATGTGGATTTCCAAAGATTTCCTTATTTCCCCTCCTTTTTGATTTCTTTTTGATTTCTCGGGGTGAAAGGTTGGGCTTCTCTTGGGTTATTTATGATTTCTCGGTGATTTATTGGTGATGGGTTTATTTATTATTAATTAATTAATGGGGGTTGGGTTATTTTGTGGCAGGAGATTTTTCCCATCTCTTTTTTCCCTCGGTTTTATCCCAAAAAAAACCTCTCCGGGGATGGGGGAGGGAAAAAAAAGTAATTTTTAATCATTTAAAATAATTTATTATCATTTTTAAATCATTTTTTATCATTTTAAATAGTTTTTAAATCATTTTAAAATCATTTATTATCATTTTTAAACCATTTTTCATCATTTTTTATAATTTTAAATCATTTTAAAATCATTTTAAAATCATTTTTAAATCATTTTTTAAATAATTTTTAACCATTTTTTATCATTTTAAATAATTTTTAAATAATTTATAATCATTTGTAAATAATTTATAATCATTTTTAAATAATTTTTTATCATTTTTTAACCATTTTTTATCACTTTAAATAAATTAAAAATAATTTTAAAATAATTTTTAAATAATTTTAAAATAATTTTTTATCGTTTTAAATAATTTTAAAATAATTTTAAACCATTTTTTATCATTTTAAATAATTTTAAAATCATTTAAAAATCATTTAAAAATCATTTTTTATAATTTTAAACCATTTCTTATCATTTTAAATAATTTAAAAATAATGTTAAAATCATTTAAAAATAATTTTTTATCATTTTAAACCATTTCTTATCATTTTAAATAATTTAAAAATAATGTTAAAATAATTTAAAAATAATTTTTTATCATTTTAAGCCATTTTTTATCATTTTAAATAATTTTAAAATAACGTTAAAATAATTTAAAAATCATTTTTTATCACTTTAATAATTTTAAAATAATTTAAAATAAATTTTTAACATTTTTTATCCAAAACCTCACCCTTGAGGAGATCGGGAATTGTGGATTTATCCCCGGGAATGCGGAAATTTGGGTTAAAAAGCCGCGATTTTCTCCTTTTTGTGGCGTTTTGGAGAATTTCTGGGAATTCCAGAAATCCCTGGAAAGAAAAAGAAAAAGAAATAAAATTAATTCATTTTTATTTAAATTTATTTAAATTTTCTTTTGAAGGGAATGGGGGGATTTGGGGGAAAAGAGGAAATTCTGGGAAAAAAAGGAAATCGCTGATTTTAACAAGGGAATCCTCATTAAAAAAGGGAAATAATGGGAAAAAAGAGGTTAAAAAAGGAGAAATTGATAAAAAAGGGAAAATAAACCTAAAGAAAGGGGAATAATCCTAAAAAAAAGGAGAATAATCGTAAAAAGGGGAAATAATCATAAAAAAAGGAAAATAATCCTAAAAACGGGCAAATAATCGTAAAAAAAGGGAAATAATCCTTAAAAACATGTAAATAATCCTAAAAAAAGGAAAATAATCCAGAAAAAAAGGGAAAATAACCCTAAAGAAAGGGGAATAATCCTTAAAAAAAGGAGAATAATCGTAAATAAAAATGAAAATAATCATTAAAAAAAGAAAATAATCCTTAAAAAGGAAAATAATCCTTAAAGAAAGGGAAATAATTTTAAAAAAGGGGGAATAATCGTTAAAAAAGGAAAATAATCCTTAAAAATAGAAAATAATCTTTAAAAAATGAAAATAATCTTTAAAAAATAAAATAATCCTAAAAAAAGGGAAAATAATTGTAAAAAGTGGGGAATAATCCTAAAAAAAAGGAAAATAATCCTAAAAAAGAAAACAATCCTAAAAAAGGGGAATAATCCTAAAAAAGGAAAATAATCCTAAAAAAAGGAAAATAATCCTGAAAAAGGGGAATAATCCTAAAAAAAGGGGAATAATTTTAAAAAAGGGGAATAATCCTAAAAAAGGGAATCCGGGAAGGTTTTTCCCCCTCCCATCCTTTGCTCCTCTCCCGGTTGGAATTTGGGCCAAAATCCGCCAGAAAAAAACACGGAAAAAACAAAAAAAAAAGAGAAAAAAATAAAAAACCAAAAATCTCCGGGAAGGAGAAGCGGGAAAAGGCGAAATTCCCAAAAAAAACCGGGATCAATCCCAAAAAAAACCGGGATCAATCCCAAAAAAAACCGGGATCAATCCCAAAAAAAAACCGGGATCAATCCCAAAAAAAAACCGGGATCGATCCCCCAAAAAAACCGGGATCGATCCCAAAAAAAACCGGGATCAATCCCAAAAAAACCGGGATCAATCCCAAAAAAAAACCGGGATCAATCCCAAAAAAAACCGGGAATAGGCGAGGAGCGAACCCGGGACAGCAAAAATTGGGGGAAAAGAGGAAAAAAAGGGAAAAAAAATTTCCGAGGAAAAGTGAAGGGAAAAAAATAAAATTCTTGGGAATGGGAAATTTGGGAATCCCAAAAAATGGGAAAAGGGGAAAAAAAATTGAGATTTTATTTATTTTGGGGTTTTTGTTGAGGGAGAAAAAGGTTGGGAAGAGGCGGGGTGGGAAAAAAGGGAAAAAAGGGAAAAAGGGGAAAAAATAGAAATAAAAGGGGAAAAAAGGAGAAAAAATAGAAATAAAAGGGAAAAAAGAGGAAAAAATAGAAATAAAAGGGAAAAAAAAGGAAAAAATAGAAATAAAAGGGGAAGAAAAAGGGAGAAAAAGGGAAAAGAAGGAAAGGGAATAAAATAAAATGAAATAAAATGAAATAAAATAAAATAAAATAAAATAAAATAAAATAAAATAAAATAAAATAAAATAAAATAAAATAAAATAAAATAAAATAAAATAAAATAAAATAAAATAAAATAAAATAAAATAAAATAAAATAAAATAAAATAAAATAAAATAAAATAAAATAAAATAAAATAAAATAAAATAGCTGATTAAAACTCAGGAGATAAATGTTTAAAAATCCAGAACTTGGGGGAAAAAAAAGGAATAACTTGGGAAAATGAGAAATAATTTGGAAAAATCGAGAAATAAATTGGGAAAAATCAGGAATAACTGGGAAAAATCAGGAATATTTGGGAAAAGGCCGGAATAGATTGGGAAAATGGAGAAATAAATTAGGAAAAATCAGAAATAAATTGGGAAAAGGCAGGAATATTTGGGAAAAATCGAGAAATAAATTGGAAAAAAGCAGGAATAATTGGGAAAAATCAGGAATAAATTGGGAAAAATCCGGAATAATTGGGAAAAATCAGGAATAATTGGGAAAAGGCCGGAATAAATTGGGAAAAGTCCGGAATATTTGGGAAAAGGCCGGAATAATTGGGTAAAAGCAGAAATAAATTGGGAAAAAGCAGGAATAAGTGGGAAAAATCAGGAATAAATTGGGAAAAAGCAGGAATAATTTGGGAAAAAGCAGGAATAATTTGGGAAAAATCAGGAATAACTGGGAAAAGGCAGGAATAAACTGGAAAAATCGAGAAATAAATTGGAAAAAAGCAGAAATAAATTGGGAAAAAGTAGGAATAACTGGGAAAATCAGGAATAACTGGGAACAGTCAGGAATATTTGGGAAAAGGCCGGAATAAATTGGGAAAATGGAGAAATAAATTGGAAAAAAGCAGAAAAGATTGGGGAAAAGTAGGAATAACTGGGAAAATCAGGAATAACTGGGAACAGTCAGGAATATTTGGGAAAAGGCCGGAATATTTGGGAAAATGGAGAAATAAATTTGGGAAAAATCAGGAATAATTTGGGAAAAAGCAGAAATAAATTGGAAAAAAGCAGAAATAAATTGGGAAAAAGCAGGAATAAATTGGGAAAAAGCAGGAATAATTGGGAAAAAGTAGGAATAACTGGGAAAAAGCAGGAATTGTGGCGGGAGGAAGAGGAAGCGCTCCTGGGCAGCCTCGCTAGGTGCCGCTGCCGCCTCGCAGCCTCCGCTCCCCAACACAGGAAAAAAAAAAATCCCAAAATTCCCAAATCCAATCCCAAGGAAGCGCCGGGAGCGCGGATTTGAGGAGCCGCCGCCGCCCCCTGCACGTGACGCCCCCAGGAAAAATAAAAATCCCAGAATTTGGCAGGAAAATCCCCGGGAATGGGAAAATTCCCAACTCAGGGAGGGACAAAACCACCCCGGACCTTTCTGGCTTTCTGCGTTCATTTTTATTTTATTTTATTTTATTTTATTTTATTTTATTTTATTTTATTTTATTTTATTTTATTTTATTTTATTTTATTTTATTTTATTTTATTTTATTTTATTTTATTTTATTTTATTTTATTTTATTTTATTTTATTTTATTTTATTTTATTTTATTTTATTTTATTTTATTTTATTTTATTTTATTTTATTTTATTTTATTTTATTTTATTTTATTTTATTTTATTTTATTTTATTTTATTTTATTTTATTTTATTTTATTTTTTTATAATTTTTTTAGATTTTTTTTATTATTATTTTTAAGTGTGGGATTTTTTTTATTATTATTTTTAAGGGTGGAGGAGGGAATTTAATGAAATTTGGGGTTAAAGAGGTTTTTTTTGGGGAAAAAAGGGAAAATGAGAGGGGAAACGGGAGAGTGAAAAATAAAGGGGAAAAGGAGATTAAAGAGGGGGAAAAGGGGGAAAGGGAGGGAAAAGGAGGGAGAAAAAAGGGATTGAAAAGAGGGAAGAAGGAGGAAAAAAAGAGGAAAAAATGAGATTGAAAAGGGAGGAAAAGGAGATCAAAAAGAGGGGGAAAAAATGGAGATTAAAAAGAGAGAAAGAAGGAGATGAAATAAAGGGAAAAGGAGAATAAAAAGAAGGGAAAAAAGAGATTAAAAAGCAGGGAAAAAGGGGATTTTAAAGAGGGAAAAAATAGATTAAAAAGAGGGGGGAAAAAAGATTTAAAAGCGGGAAAAAAGAGATTAAAAAAAGCGGGAAAAAAGAGATTTAAAGGACAGGATAAAGGAGAGGGAAAAGGAGATAAAAAAAGAAGGAAAAGGAGATAAAAGAGAGGAAAATCCGAGATAAAGGAGAGGAAAATCCCAGATAAAAAAAGGGATAAATCCGAGATAAAAAAGAGGAAAATCCCAGATAAAAAAGGGATAAATCCCAGATAAAAAAGGGATAAATCCCAGATAAAAAAGGGATAAATCCCAGATAAAAAAGGGATAAATCCCAGATAAAAAAGGGATAAATCCCAGATAAAAAAGGGATAAATCCCAGATAAAAAAGGGATAAATCCCAGATAAAAAAGAGGAAAATCCCAGATAAAAAAGGGATAAATCCGAGATAAAAAAGAGGAAAATCCCAGATAAAAAAGGGATAAATCCCAGATAAAAAAGGGATAAATCCCCTCCCCCTCCCGATCCATCGATTTCTTTTCCCGATTTTTTGCTCCTTCCCTCAATTCCCTTTTCCAGCCGAGCCCCCCCCGCTCCGGCCTTTTCCAGGGAAACTTCTGGAAATTTGGGAATGGCGGAGGCTCCGCGGGGCGAGCTCGGCACCCCCCGCCTTCCTCCTCCTCCTCCTCCTCCTCCTCCTCCTCCTCCTCCTCCATCCCGGGCTGGAAAAGCCCCGAATTCCCGGGATTTTCGGGCAGGACGCGGCGCGGGAGGATCGGGAGCGGCTCCGATTCATCCCTGGATCACCAAACTCCACCTGAGCCATGGTAAAACCTTCCTCATCCTCACCAAAAATTCCCATTTTTTTCCCCCTTTTTCCCACGGTTTTTCCCTGATTTTTTTACGTTTTTTTGGATTTTTTTGGATTTTTTTCCCCTCATTTTTTCCCCACCCTTTTTCCCTCTTTTTCCCTTTTATTCCCATTTTTTCCACCTTTCCCCTCCCTTTATTCCTTTTTCTCCCCCTCTTTTCCCCCTTTTTTCCCTTTCTTAAAAAATTCCCCGTTTTTTTTCCCCATTTTTCCTCCCTTTCCCTCATTTTCCCACTTTTCTCCCTTTTCTTTCCCCCATTTATTTCCTTTCCCTCCTTTTTTCCCACTTTTCCCCTTTTTCCTTCCCCTTTTCCCTCTTTTTTCTCCCTTTTTCCTCCCATTTCCCCCCTCTTTTAATCCCCTTTCACCCCTCTCTTTTTTTCCCATTTTCCCCCTTTTTTTCCCATTTTTTTCCCCTTTTTTTCCCCTTTTTCTCCCATTTTTCTCCCTTTTTTTCTCCATTTTTCTCCCTTTTTTCCCATTTTTCTCCCTTTTCTCCCCATTTTTCTCCCTTTTTTCCCATTTTTATCCCCTTTTTTCCCGTTTTTCTCCCCTTTTTTCCCATTTTTCTCCCTTTTCCCATTTTTCTCCCTTTTCCCCCCATTTTTCTCCCTTTTCTCCCCATTTTTATCCCTTTTTCCCCCATTTTTTCCCATTTTTTTTCCCATTTTATCCCCTTTTTTCCCATTTCTCTCCCTTTTTTTCCCATTTTCCCCCCTTTCCCCCCTTTTTTCCCATCCCCCTTTTTCCCACGCCTTTTTCCCAGGCCAAACGGGACAAACCACAATAAAAATAAAAATAAAAAAAGACAGAAACACCGAAAAAAAAAAAGCCCCGAGGTCGTAAATTTTTACGATCGAGCATCAATTGCTCGTAAAAACGTCCAGGAAAAGGCTCCGGGGCCGCGGAATCCCGAATTTATGGCGCCGTGATTGGATCACGGCAACAAAACCAGGATAAAAGGCCAAATTCACATTTTTCCCCTTAATTTTTATTATTTTTTTAAGGTTTTTTAAGGGGGATTTGGGTGGAAAAAGGAATTTTTTTGGAAAATAAAAATAAAGTTTAAAGTGGTTTTTTTTGGGGGTTTTTTAGTGGGGGGAAAGGGGAAAAAGGGGGGAAAGGGGAAAAAAGGGAAAAAAGGGAAAAAAGGGATAAAAGGGAATAAAAGGGAAAAAAGGGAAAAAAGGGGAAAAAAAGGGGAATAAAGGGGAAAAAAGGGAAAAAAAGGAGGAAAAAAGGGAATAAAAGGGGAAAAAAGGGGGAAAAAGGGGGAAAAAAGGGGAATAAAGGGGGAATAAAAGGGGAAAAAAAGGGGAAAAAAGGGGAAAAAAGGGAAAAAAAGGGGAAAAAAGGGAATAAAGGGGGAAAAAAAGGGAATAAAGGAGGAAAAAAAAGGGAAAAAAGGGATTTTTTCCACTGTTTTGTTTTTCCCAGGGAAATTGGGAATTCTGGTGCTCGTCCTTTCTTTGATTTGGGGATTTTTGGGAATTTGGGGTGAGGGGCACAGGAGGAATTTGGGAATGAAGAATTCCAGGCTCCTCCTCGCCCTGGAAAAAGAAAAACCCCGGGGGAAAGTGGGGAAAAAAAAGAAAAATTCTGTAAAATCCGATTTTGTGATGGCTTCATTTGGAAAAAAATCAAACAATAAAAGTGGATTTAAAAATCTCGATTTTCTCTTTATTTGTTCGTTTTTAAAAAACGGATTTAAACCTTGACTTTATTTATTTCTTTATTTTATAAATACCGATTAAAAAACGGATTTAAACCTTGACTTTATTTATTTCTTTATTTTATAAATTCCGATTAAAAAACGGATTTAAACCTTGACTTTATTTATTTCTTTATTTTATAAATTCCGATTAAAAAACGGATTTAAACCTCCTGGTTTTATTTATTTGTTTTAAAAAAATACCAATAAAAATCAATTTAAACCTCTCGCTTTTATTTATTTGTTTCTTTTAAAAATAATGATTTTAAAAAATAGATTTAAACCTCCCGATTTTATTTATTTCTTTTAAAAATACCGATTAAAAATCAATTTAAACTTCCGGATTGTTTTTATTTATTTATTTTTAAAAACTACCAATAAAAATCAATTTAAACCTCTCGACTTTATTTATTTTTTATTATTTTATTTATTTTATTTTTATTTTTATTATTTATTTTTTAAGACGCCAATTAAAAAAAAAAGATTAAATGAAATTTCCCGATTTTATTTTTCACTGAATATTTCCCCCCGTTTTATTTTTCTTCCTCCCTTATTCCCTTTTTTTCTTATAGTTATATTTATTTTGAATTTTTAATTTTTTTTTACATTTTGATTTATTTATTTTGATTTATTTTGATTTATTTTCCAGTTTTTTCCCCTATTTTTAATTTTTTTTTACATTTTTTAGTATTTTTTTTACAGTTTTAAAATATTTTTAGCATATTTTAATTTTTTTACATTTATTTTTTTTTTTTTTTACATTTTAAAAACATTTTTAAACGCTTTTTTTTTACATTTTTTCATCTATTCTTGGTGCATTTTTAAAATATTGGGATAAAAAAGATTAAAAAACACAAATATTGGGAAAAAAAGGCCTAAAAACCCCAAATATTGGGAAAAAGACGCCGAAAAAACACAAATATTGGGGGGAAAAAGCCTAAAACCAAAAATATTGGGAAAAAAAGCCTAAAAAATCCAAATATTGGAGAAAACAGAGCCTAAAAAACACAAATATTGTGAAAAAACGCCTAAAAAACCACAAATATTTGGAAAAAACGTCTAAAACCACAAATATTGGGATAAAAAACGCCTAAAAAAGCCAAATATTGGAGAAAATAAAGCCTAAAAACCACAAATATTGGGAAAAAAAGTGTAAAAACCCAAAATATTGGGAAAAAAACACCTAAAAAAGCCAAATATTGGGAAAAAACGCCTAAAAACCACAAATATTTTGAAAAAGCCTCAAAAAACACAAATATTGGGATAAAAACAGTTTAAAAACCCAAATATTGGGAAAAAGGACAAAATTCGGGTTTGGAAAATCCCGAAAAAACCCGGCTGGGATGAATTTGAATGAATTTTATTAATTAGGAATGAATTTTATTAATTAGGAATGAATTTTATTAATTAATTAAGGAATTCCTGGATGGGGGAAAATTCTGGATTTGGGATTTTCGCGTCTTTTCCAGTGGATTTCGCCTAAAAAAGCTGGAAATTTTCCATTAAAATTCCAAATTTGTTGTTTTTTTATCAAAATTCCTTTTTTCCCCCTTTCCCGGGATCATTTTGGGGCGAAAAATTGGATTTTTATTGAATTTTCCTGTGGAATAAAAGCAAAATTCCCGAATATTCCTGGAGGTTTGGGGAAAATCGGGATTTCTTGGGATATTCTGGGGGTTATGAATTGAATTTAAAAATGAGAATTTCGGGAAATTGAACTCGGGGAGTCCCAGAAAACTCCGGGATTCTTTTCCTGATTCCCAGAGCTGGGGGAAAAAAGGGAAAAAATGGGAAAAAAAGGTGGAAAACGGTGAAAAAAAGGTGAGAAATTGTGAAAAAAGGTGGAAAATGGTAAAAAAAAGATGGAAAATGGTGGAAAAAATGTGGAAAATGGTAAAAAAAGATTGGAAATGGTGAAAAAAGGTGGGAAATGGTGGAAAAAATGTGGGAAATGGTGAAAAAAGGTGGAAAATGGTGAGAAAAGGGGGGAAAAAAGGTGGAAAATGGTGGCAAACGGTGAAAAAAGATGGAAAATTGTGAGAAAAATGGAAAATGGTGCAGAAATTGTGGAAAATGGTGAAAAAAGGTGGAAAATGGTGAAAAAAAGGTGGAAAATGGTGAAAAAAGGTGGGAAAATGATAAAAAATTGTGGAAAATTGTGGAAAAAAGATGGGAAATGGTGAAAAAAGATGGGAAATGGTGAAAAAAGGTGGAAAATGGTGAAAAAAAGGAGGAAAATGGTAAAAAAGGTGGGAATGATAAAAACAGGTGTAAAATGTTGGAAAAAAGTTGGAAAATGGTAAAAAAAAGATGGAAAATGGTGAAAAAAAGGTGGAAAATTATGAAAAAAGGTGGAAAATTATGAAAAAAGGTGGAAAATGGTTAAAAAATGTGGAAAATGGTGAGAAAAAGGTGGAAAATGGTGAAAAAAGGTGGAAAATGGTGAATAATGGTTTTAAAAATGGCAGAAATTGTTGGAAATGATGGAAAAGGGTCGGGAAAAGTTTGGGAAAATCGGGATTTTTATGGAATGAGGATCCAGGGCGGCGCCTCCCGCGGGAATGTTGGGATTTATCCGGGGAAAAATCGGGAATTTGCTCTCGGGGAATGGAGAATTCCAGGGATTTCCCATCCCAAATATCCCAAATATCCCAAATATCCCAAATATCCCAAATATCCCAAATAAATATCCCAAATATCCCAAATATCTCAAATATCCCAAATATCTCAAATATCCCAAATATCCCAAATATCTCAAATATCCCAAATATCCCAAATATCCCAAATATCCCAAATATCCCAAATATCCCAAATACCCCAAATATCTCAAATATCCCAAATATCCCAAATATCCCAAATACCCCAAATATCCCAAATATCCCAAATAAATATCCCAAATATCCCAAATATCCCAAATATCCCAAATATCTCAAATATCCCAAATATCCCAAATATCCCGAATATCCCAAATATCCCAAATATCCCGAATATCCCAAATATCTCAAATATCCCAAATATCCCAAATAAATATCCCAAATATCCCAAATATCCCAAATATCCCAAATCCCCTCCCCCCGCGCTCTGGGGCCAAATCCCGGCCCGGGAATTCCAGAAGGAGCCGAGCCCCGGTTTCCCATTATTTTCCCATTATTATTCTCATTATTCCCATTATTTTCCCATTATTATTCTCATTATTCCCATTATTTTCCCATTATTATTCTCATTTTTCCCATTATTTTTCCCATTATTTTCCCCATTATTTTCCCATTATTATTCCCATTATTTTTCCCATTATTTTCCTTATTATTTTCCCCATTATTTTCCCATTATTTCCCCATTATTTTTCCCATTATTCCCATTATTTTCCCCATTATTTTTTCCATTATTTTCCCCATTATTTTCCTCATTATGCCCATTATTTTTCCCATTAATCCCATTATTTTACCTATTATTTTCCCATTATTTTCCCCATTATTTTCCCCATTTTCCCCAATATTTTTCCCAATATTTTCCCCATTATTTTCCCCATTATTTTCCCCGTTATTTTCCTCATTATTCCCATTATTTTTCCCATTATTTTTCCCATTATTCCCATTATTTTCCCCATTATTTTCCCCATTATTTTTCCATTATTTTCACCATTATTCCCATTATTTTCCCCATTAATTTCCCTATTATTTTCTCATTATTTTCCCCATCATTCCCATTATTTTTCCCATTATTTTCCCCGTTATTTTCCTCATTATTCCCATTATTTTTCCCATTATTTTCACCATTATTCCCATTATTGTCCCCATTATTTTCCTTATTATTTTCCCCACTATTTTCCCCATTATTCCCATTATTTTCCCCATTATTTTCTCCATTATTTTCTCCATTATTTTCCCCATTATTCCCATTATTTTCCCCATTATTCCCATTATTTTCCCCATTATTTTCCCCATTTATTTTCCCCATTATTTTCCCTTTTTTTGTGTTTTTTCCCCCTCCCCTCCTTTCCCCCGGCGCCACCAAAAGCCCCAATAAAAACTCCATAAAATTTTATGGGATTTCCTTTCACTCCCTGGTGGGAAACGAGGCCACAATTTCCTGGAGCCTCGGGACAAAAGTTTCCTCCTCCTCCTCCTCCTCCTCCTCCTCCTCCTCCCTTTAATTCCCGATTTTCCTTTTATTCCCCGAGCAATTCAACCCCAAAACACCGAATTTTACCAGAGCATCCCCCAAAAAACTGCTTTTATCCCCATTTTTCCACAAAAAAACTGCTTTTATTCCCATTTTTCCACAAAAAAAACCGCTTTTATTCCCATTTTTCCCCCAAAAACTCCTATTTTATATAATTTTCCTCCCAAAAAAATCCTCTTTTATCCCCATTTTTCCCAAAAAAAACTCCTTTATCCCCACTTTTCCCCAAAAAATCCTCTTTTATCCCCATTTTCCCCCAAAAGTCCGCTTTTATCCCATTTTCCTCAAAAAAATTCCTCTTTTATCCCATTTTTCCCAAAAAAACCCCTCCTTTATCCCCACTTTTCCCCAAAAAATCCTCTTTTTTCCCATTTTCTCTTCAAAAATCCTCATTAATCTCATTTCCCCCCCAAGAAAACTCCTTTTATCCCACTTTTCTCCCCAAAACTCCTCTTTTATCTCATTTTTCCTCAACAAACTCCATTTTTATCCCGTTTATCCCCCCAAAATTCTCTTTTTTCCCCATTTTCCCCTCTCCCGGGAACTTTTGGGTGAAAATCACCAAAACCTCGCGGTTTTCTCTCCCAATCCTCTCAAATTTTCCCTTTTTCCCATTTTTTTTGCCCTTTTCGGGGTCACCGAGGCCCAAAATCCCTGGAATTTCTCTTTTTCCCGTTTAATTTGCACTGAACCAACATTTCCCCTCCCGGAGCTTCCAATTGATTTTTATTGGGAATCCAAATCCCAGGAAATTCCCAGAAAATTCCCAGAAAATTCCCAGAAAATTCCCAGAAAAATCCCAGAAAATTCCCAGGAAAAATCCCAGAAAAATCCCAGGAAAAATCCCCGAAAAATCCCGAAAAATCCCAGAAAAATCCCAGAAAATTCCCAGAAAAATCCACTTTTCCCTCCCATTTTCCCCTGGCGCTGGTTCAGGACAATTCGACCACCCCAAAATCGCATTTTTCCCACCCAAAATCGCATTTTTCCCACCCAAAATCTCATTTTTCCCAAAAAAATTTGCATTTTTCCCCCCAAATTTGCGTTTTTCCCCCAAATTTTCATTTTTTCCCCCAAAATCCCCACCTGAAACCCCGAATTTTGGATTTTCACCCCCAAAAATCCACTTTAAACTCCAAATTTTGCTCTTTCACCCCCCAAAATCCACCCCAAACCTCAAAATTTGGCTTTTCCCACCAAAACCGACTTCAAACCCTCAATTCTGGCTTTTCACCCCAAAAAAATCCACTGGAAATCTGAATTTTGGCTTTTCACCCTCCAAAAATCCAATTTAAACCCCAAATTTTGGCATTTTCCCCCCAAAAATCCACTCAAAACCCCAAATTTTGCGTTTCCACCCCCAAAAAATCCAATTTAATCCCCGAATTTGGCCTTTTCCAGCCCCAAAATCCAATTTAATCCCGGAATTTTCCTTTTCCAGCCCCATTTTTGGGAATTCTCGCCTTTCCCAGGGCTCTGGGGGGTTCTGGAGCCTTCGCCCCCCTGGAAAATTGAATTTTTTGCGGGGGATTTTCCCTTTTTCCCTCCATCCCACCCCAAATTTCCCCTCTGGATAATCCGGGATCTCACTCACCTCCTCCGCCGGGAACTTTTCCAACAAAACCAGGCGCGAAAAAACCCAAAAAATTCTCTTTTCCCCTTTTTTTTCCACTCCAAATCTTCCCAAATCCATCATTTCCCCCTTCAAAAACCCCCAAAAAACCCCAAAAAAACCCCAAAAAACCCCAAAAAATCCGAATTTTCCTTTTCCCACCCAACCCCTTCCAACCCCGCCGCTTCCAAGCGGGAATTTTTTTTTTTCCCGAGGACTTCCCAACTTTTTTTTTGGGAAGTTTTTCCCCCTCTGGGCGGGTCCTGAGCACGTGGGGCCCCCTCGGGGGGGGCTCGGGGTCCTCCCAGCGCCCCCGAAATCCCCAAATCCCCAAATCCCGAATTTCCCCTCCCCAAATCCCCAAATCCCAAATTTCCCCTCCCCAAATCCCGAAATCCCAAATTTCCCCTCCCCAAATCCCGAAATCCCGAATTTCCCCTCCCCAAATCCCCAAATCCCAAATTTCCCCTCCCCAAATCCCGAAATCCCGAATTTCCCCTCCCCAAATCCCGAAATCCCAAATTTCCCCTCCCCAAATCCCGAAATCCCGAATTTCCCCTCCCCAAATCCCGATTTTCCGCCGGGTCTTTAAGGCCGGGCCGGTTCCTGCGGGAGCTCAGAGCGAGCGCAGCGCCTGCCGTGAGTTTCACCCCTTTTTTGCCCATTTTCCCACTTTTTCCCCCCATTTTTCCCAATTTTTCCCTTTTTCCACCTTTTTTCCCCCATTTTTCCCATTTTTCCCCGCTTTTTTCCCTTTTCACCCGCTTTTTTCCCAGCTTTTTTCTTTATTTCCCCCCCCCCTTTTTCACCCATAATTCCCTTTTCTCCCCAATTTTTCCCCCATTTTTCCCCATTTTCCCAATTTTTCCCAATTTTTCCCCTTTTTCCCCATTTTCCCATTTCTCCCCGTTTTTTCCCTTTTCACCCGCCTTTTTCCCAGATTTTTTTTTATTTTCCCCCCTCTTTTCACTCTTAATTCTCTTTTCTCCCCAATTTTTCCCCCATTTTTCCCCATTTTCCCCATTTTCCCCATTTTTCCCAATTTTTCCCCTTTTCCCCCATTTTTTCCAGCTTTTTTCCCTTTTCACCCGCTTTTTTTCCAGCTTTTTTCTTGATTTTCCCTCCCCTTTATCACCCATAATTCCCTTTTCCCCCCAATTTTCTCCAGTTTTCCTCCATTATCCAAATTTTCCCTTTTTCCCAGATTTTTCCCAGATTTTTCCCAGCTTTTTTCCCTTTTTCCCAAATTTTTTCCCTTTTTTCCCAGCTTTTTTCTTGATTTTCCCTCCCCTTTTCCACCCATAATTCTCTTTTCTCCCCAATTTTTCTCCAATTTTCCCCATTTTCCCCCCATTTTCCCCATTTTCCCTTTTTCCCATTTTTTCCCTTTTTCCCAGTTTTTTTCTTGATTTTCCCTCCCCTTTTCCATCCATAATTCCCTTTTCTGCACAATTTTTTTCCCAATTTTCCCCAATTTTCCCCTTTTTCCCCCATTATCCCTATTTTCCCTTTTTCCCAGGTTTTTCCCAGATTTTTCCCCTTTTCCCCAGTTTTTTTCTCTTTTTTCCCAGCTCTTTTCTTGATTTTCCCTCCCATTTTTCACCCCTAATTCCCTTTTCTCCCCAATTTCCCCCAATTTTCCCCAATTTTCCCCAATTTTCCCCTTTTTTCCCACATTTTCCCATTTTTTCCCTTTTCCCCATTTTTTTCTCTTTTTTCCAGCTCTTTTCTTTATTTTCCCTCCCCTTTTTCACCATAATTCCATTTTCTCCCCATTTTTCCAGCTTTTCCCCTTTTTTCCCATCTTTTTCCCCATTTTCCCCCACTTCTTTTTCCTTTTTCCCCCTTTTTTTCCCCTTTATTCCCTTTTTCCCCCCATTTTCCATCTTTTCCCCATTTTCCCATTTTCTTCCCCCAAAAAATCCCTTTTAGGCCTCCCCAGAGTGGGGAAATTTTCCGGAATTTTGGGAATTTCCCACCAAAAAAGGGGCGGGATTTGGGATTTTGGAGGGAAAAAGGATTTTTAGCGGGAATTGGGATTTTAAAATGGGAAAAAAATGGGAAAAAAATGGGAAAAAAAAGGGAAAAAATGGGAAAAAAAAAGGAAAATCCCCGGGAATTTGGGATCCCCCCTTTGGGGTCTCGTGACGTCACGGCCCCCCCAAAAGGGGAGGGGGGGTTCCCGAGTCCCCTCCCCCACCCCATTCCCGGGATTTTGGGGGGCTCTGGGGGGTCCCAGGGGGGGTCTGGGTGAGATTTGGGATTTTATATGGAAAATTCTGGATTTAATCCGGATAATTCTGGATTTAATCCGGATAAAAATGGATTTTATGTGGATAAAAATGGATTTTATATGGATAAAAACTGATTTTATGTGGATAAAAATGGATTTTATATGGATAAAAATGGATTTTATATGGATAAAAATGGATTTTATGTGGATAAAAATGGATTTTATGTGGACAAAAAAGGATATTGATGGATTTTTGCACGGATAAATGTGGATAAACCCAGGTAAATATGGATTTTAATGGATTTTTATGCGGATAAATATGGATTTTAATGGATAAACACGGATTTCCCCATTTTCCCCCTTTTCCCCCATTTTTCACCCCATTTTTTCCACTTTTTCTCCATTTTTCTCCCCATTTTTTCCCATTTTCTCCCCTTTTTCCCCCATTTCCTCCTCCTCTCCCTGACTGATGATTCCCGACGCGTCTGGAATTCCAATTATCCCAAAAACCCTTGGAAAACCTGGAAAAAAACCCAAAAATCCCTCAAAAAACCCAAAAAACCTCAAAATCCCAAAAAAAACTCAAAATCCCCCCAAAAACCCTCAAAATCCCCCCAAAAAAACCTCAAAAAGCCTCAAAAAATCTCAAAAAAAACCCAAAAATCCCCAAAAAATCCCTCAAAAACACCAAAAATACCAAAAAAACCCCAAATCCCTCAAACCCCCCAAAAAATCCCTCAAAAACCCCAAAAAACCTCAAAATCCCCCCAAAAACCTCAAAAACCCTCAAAAAATCCCCAAAAAACCCCAAAAATAAAAAAATCCCCCCAAAACCCCCCAAGTTCTTCAAAATCCCCCAAAAAACCCCCCCAAAAAATCCCAAAATCCCCAAAAAATCCCCCCCAAAACACCAAAAAACTCAAAAATCCCAAAAAATCCCCAAAAAACCCCAAAAATCCCAAAAAAATCCTCAAAAAACCCCAAAATCCCCAAAATATCCCCAAAACATCCCCAAAAAATCCATCAAAAACCCCAAAAATCCCTCAAAATCCCCCAAAAAATCCTCAAAAAACTCAAAAATCCCCCAAAAATCCCAAAAAATCCCAAAAAACCCCAAAATCCCTCAAAAATAAAAAAAAATCCCCAAAAAAACCCAAAAATCCCTCAAAATCCCCCAAAAAATCCTCAAAAAAACCCCAAAAAATCTCTTTTTTTTGGCTTTTTCCCCCCTCTGGAAAAGCCCCCTGGGAAAATCTGGAAAAACGAATTTTTATTAAAAGGATTTTTTATGGATTCGCCCCCGGGATTTTTTTTAATATTTTTAATTTTATTTTTTTTTAATTGCAGCGGTGGAAGAGATTAAAAAAAAAATCTGAAATAAAGAAATAGGAAAGAGAAATAAAATTCAAATGAAATTGAAATTGCCGTGGAAAAAAAGCGCGGCCCTAAATCCGGGATTTTCCCAACCCTAACGAGGCTGCCCGGGGTCATTAATCCCATTATTATTAGCCGCTAATTAATTAATATCGAGGCCGGATTTAATTAACGGAGCCGGTTCGGGGTGGGGGGAGGAACCCAAATTCCCTGGGGGAGTGAAGGGTTAAAAAGGGAATTTTTAGGGTTTTTTTGGGGGGTTTTAAGGGGTTTTAAAGGGAATTTTTAAGGGTTTTTAAGGGGTTTTTAAATGGATTTTTTAGGGTTTTTTTGGGGGGTTTTAAGGGGTTTTAAATGGAATTTTTAAGGGTTTTTAAAAGGTTTTTAAATGGATTTTTTAGGGTTTTTTGGGGGGGTTTTAAGGGGTTTCAAAGGGAATTTTAAAGGGTTTTTAAAGGGATTTTTAAGGGATTTTTTTTTGTTTTTTTAGGGTTTTTTTAGGGTTTTTTTTGGGTTTTTTTGGGGGGTTTTAAGGGGTTTTAAAAGGAATTTTTAAGTTTTTTTTAATGGGTTTTTTATGGATTTTTTAGGGTTTTTTAGGGATTTTTTTAGGGTTTTTTAGGGTTTTTTGGGGGGCTTAAAGGGATTAAAATGGAATTTTTAAGGGTTTTTTTATGGGGTTTTTATGGATTTTTTAGGGTTTTTTAAGTTTCTTTTTAGGGTTTTTTTGGGGGGGTTTAAGGGGTTTTAAATTAATTTTAAAGGGTTTTTTAATGAATTTTAAAGGGTTTTTAAATGGGTTTTTAAAGGGTTTTTAATTGATTTTTTAGGGTTTTTTAGGGGTTTTTTTGGGTTTTTTTGGGGGGTTTTAAGGGGTTTTAAAAGGAATTTTTAGGGGTTTTTAAAGGGTTTTTTAGGGTTTTTTGGGGGGAGGTTTAAGGTTATTTTAATGTTTTTAAGTTTTTTTTTTAAAGGGGTTTTAAATTATTTTTAAAATAATTTTTAAGGTTTTTTTTGGGGGGGTTTAAGGTTTTTTAAAGAGTTTTTTTGAGGGGTTTTAAAAGGTTTTTTAATGGGGTTTTTGGGGGGTGTTTAAGGGTTTTAAACGGATTTTAAAGGAATTTTAAAGGCGTTTTAAAAGGGGTTTTTAAGGGTTTTTAAAGGGTTTTTAAAGTTTTTTTTAAATGAGTTTTTAAGGGATTTTAAAGGGTTTTTAATGGAATTTTAGGGGGATTTTAAAGAGGTTTTTAAGGGTTTTTAAAGTTCTTTTTTAGGGTTTTTAAAGGTTTTTTTTTGGGTTTTTAAGAGAGATTTTGGGGTTTTTTTAAGGGTTTTTGGGTTTTTTTTAATATTTTTTAGGGTTTTTAGGGCCAGCGGGGACATCGATCCCAAATCCCGGCGAATTCCCGGGAAAAAAATCGGGATTTTGGGATCTTTGTGCTTCCCAAAAAGGTTCTGGGAGCGGGGACGGGGCTCCAAACCCTGGGAAAATCGGATTTTTTCCCGTTTTTGCCCCATTTTGGTGCCCGGCCCAGGGGATTCCTCCTCCCCCTCCCCAAAATTCCCAGAAAAATTCACTTTTTAGGCCCAAAAAAAATTGAATTTTCACTTTTTCCACCCTGCAAATGAAATTTTTTCCCTCCAGGATTCGGGATTTTGGCTCTGGGGGGGAAAGGGCGTTAATGATTAATTATTAATGATTAATTATTAATGATTAATTAGAATTATTAATCACCCCCGAGGCGGAAATTTCATTCCAGGGTTGTTTTCTTTTCCCACCCCGGGTTTGTTTTTCCCAAATTTCGCCCTTTTCACCCCAAACAATCCCGAAGTTTTTTTTCTGTTTAACCCCGGGTCAGGCGGGCTCGGCTTGGGGAGGAAAATCAAGGAGAAATTCCAGGATTTTGGGGAAAAAAATTGGATTTGGGGTCATCCCCGAGCCCCAAAATCCCCCGAAATGTGAAGAAATTGTTTAAAAAGTAAAAAAAATGGGGTTTAAAGCTTAAAAATGGGGTTTGGAGCTAAAATAAATGGATTTTAATGTTAAAAAAATGGATTTAATGGGGAAAATCTGCACTAAAGACGAGGAAGGACCCAATAAATAAAAACCTAAATAAATAAAACTTAAATAAATAAAAACCTCAAATAAATAAAACTTAAATCAATAAAAACTAAATAAATAAAACTTAAATAAATAAAAACCTCAAATAAATAAAACTTAAATAAATAAAAACTAAATAAATAAAATCTCAATAAATAAAAACCTAAATAAATAAAAACTAACTAAATAAAACTTAAATAAATAAAATCCCAAATAAATAAAACTTAAATAAGTAAAAACTAAATAAATAAAATCTCAATAAATAAAAACTTAAATAAATAAAAACCTAAGTAAGCAAAAACCCAAATAAATAAAATCCCAAAAAAATGAAAACCCAAATAAATAAAACTTAAGTAAAGAAAAACCCAAATAAATAAAACTTAAATAAATAAAACCCCAAATAAAAAAAAAAACTAAATAAATAAAACCTCAAATAAATAAATCTTTAATAAATAAAACCTCAAATAAATAAAACCTAAATAAATAAAAACCTAAATAAATAAAACTTAAATAAATAAAACTTAAATAAATAAAAACCCAAATACATAAATCCTAAATAAATAAAACCTAAAAAAATAAAACCCAAATAAATAAAACCTCAAATAAATAAAACATCAAATAAATAAACCCCAATTAATAAAATCGCCATAAATGAATAAAATCCCCCATAAATAAAATCCCAATAATTAAAAATCCGAATTTCTCCAGCCCGGCTCGGCTTTGGGTTGATTAAAATGCGAAATTTTCCTAAAATAAAAACAGGAATGAAGGAAAAATGAGGGAAAAATGGGAAAAAATGGGAAAAAATGGGAAAAAAGGGGAAAAATGGGAAAAAATGGGAAAAAAGGGAAAAAAGGTGAAAAAAAGGAAGAAAATGGGGATAAAACCCAATAAAAATAAGGAAAAAAGAAGAGAAAAGGAGAAAAAAGGGAAAAGGGAAAAAGGGAGAAGAAAGAAAGGAGAAAAGAGAAGGAAAAAGGGAAAGGAGGGAAAAAATAAGGAAAAGGGAGAAAAAAGGAGGAAAAATGGGGAAAAAATCAAAATAAAAAGGGGAAAAATAAGGAAGAAAAAAGGAGAAAAAATGGGAAAAAAATCAAAATAAAAAGGGGGAAAATAAGGAAGAAAAAAGGGGAAAAAATGGGGAAAAATCAAAATAAAAAGGGGAAAAATAAGAAAAAAATGATTTTTTTTTTTAAATCAAAGAAAAGAAAGGGGAAAAGGGGAGGAGGGGAGGGAAAAAAAATGGGAAAGAATCCAAAGGGAGAAAAAAAAGCAGGAAAAAGAATCAATAATTAAATCCCCGCGCCCCTCCCTGCCCTGAGTTTGACCCTTGGAACAAAAAAAAACCGCAGAAAAATCGATTTATTCCTCATTTTTCTCCTTTTTAGCCCCAAAAAAAAACCCAAAAAAACGCGAAAAAAGGGGGATGGGTTCCCTGCGAGGGTTTAATTTGATTTTTTTGGGGTTTTTTTTGGGGTGTTTTGGGGTTTTTTGGGGGTTTTGGGGTGGGTGAGGAGTTGAATTTCCATCAATAACCCCTTGGCAGTGACCCCAGGGGTGAAATCCGGGCCACGCCGGCGCTCCCGAATGGAAATTCGCTTTTTTTTCACCCCGGGAAAGGCGGATTTGGAAAAAATTCCAGGGGCAGAAAAGGGGGAAAAAACCCCCAGGGGAGGCCGGGACGGGGGAGGGGATTTGGGGCTTTAATTCGCATTTTTTACTCTTTTTTTCGCCTTTTTTAGCGATTTTTAATTATTTTTAATGTTATTTTTAGGTGTTTTCGCCTTTTTTTAAAGTGGTGTTTCGGTGGTTATTTAAAGCGATTTTAATTCCATTTTTTGGGGGGTTTTAGGGTTTTTTAAATGGGGTTTTTTAGTTATTTTTAGGGGTTTGTAGCCACCCTTAAAGCGATTTTTTTGGGGTTTTTTTAGTGATTTTTAATCTGGTTTTTAATGATTTTTTGGGGTGATTTTTAGGGTTTTTTAAATCGGTGTTTCAGCCGTTTTTAGTTATTATTTAAGCGGCTTTTTTAGTGATGTTATGGCGATTTTTTTAGTGGTTTTTAGTGTTTTTTTTTAGCGATTTTTGCCGTTTTTAGCGATTTTTTTGGTGTTTTTTTTAGCGGTTTTAGGGATTTGGGTGATTTTATACCCATTTTTTAATCGGTTTTGAGGCGTTTTCCCGATTTTTTCCCGGTTTCAAGGAGAAAAAAAGGAAAATATTGATAATTTCGGGTGGGTTTTGAAGGGCAGGAAAAGGCGAGGTTGGGTTAAAAAATCGGAATTTCGGGCGATTCATTTCCCTGACAGGGGGAGAGAAAAATCAATGAAAAATTTGCATTTTTTGTTGGGAATAAATTAAAGCGCGGTTCTTGCAGCAGGAGGGGAGAAAAAGGAGGAAAAATGGGAAAAAAAGGGACAAAAAATGATAAAAAATGATAAAAAGTGATAAAAAATGATAAAAAAGGGGGGAAATTGATTAAAAAAGGGGGGAAAATTGATTAAAAATGGGGGAAAATTGATTTAAAAGGAGGAAAATTGATCAAAAAAGGGTAAAGGGACAAAAAAAAGGGGAGAGAACGGAGGAGAGGGATAAAAAATGGGAAAAAAGGATAAAAAAGGGGAAAATTTGATTTAAAAAGGGGAAAAATTGATTTAAAAGGGGGAAAATTGATTTAAAAAGGGGGGAAAGGGACAAAAAAGGGGGAAAGGGACAAAAAATGAGGAAAAAAGGGGAGAAAAGGATAAAAAATGAGGAGGAGGGGATAAAAAAAGGGAAAAATGAGAAAATAATGTGGGAAAGGGAAGAAAAGGGGAGAAATTGATTTAAAAGGGTGGAAAGGGATAAAATAAAGGGGAAAAGGGTAAAAAAAAAGGGGGAAAATGGGAAAAAAGGGGAAAAAATGGGAAAAATGTGGGAAAAAAGCCTAAAAATAAAATGGGAATAAATAAAGGATTGAACTCGGCAGTTCCTGCCCGGGGAGATCAAAAATCCGCCCAAAATTCAATTTATTGCTGAATTCTGAGGGAAAAAGTGGGAAAAGAGGGGGGACCCCAGGAAAGGGAATTTGGGGATTTTTTTTTTGGGTTGAATTCCCGGGAATTCGGAGCCTCCCGGGGCCGTTGGGATTTGTTTGGAATTCCCGGGAATGAGCTCGGGGTGACGGCGCGGTCAGGATGGAAATGAACCCGGGCAGACAAAGGCGGCAGAAAAAATCGCTTTGTTCTGCCCCAAAATTCCCTCCCCGAGGGGGCCGGGGAAATCCGGGAATTTTGGGAGGGGTTGGGGATTTTTCCCGATTTTTTGGGGAGGTTTTGGGGATAAAAAAGGAAAATTCGGGGAGGTTTGGGAGGGGAAAAGGGGAAAAAAATGAAGAAAAAGGGGGAAAAATGAAGGAAAAGGGGAAAAAATGAAGGAAAAGGGGAAAAAATGAAGGAAAAGGGGAAAAAAATAAGGAAAAGGGGAAAAAATGAAGGAAAAGGGGAAAAAATGAAGGAAAAGGGGGAAAAATGAAGGAAAAGGGGAAAAAATGAAGGAAAAAGGGAAAAAAGGGAGGGGGGAATGAGAGAAAAGGAGAGAAATCGGGAAAAGGGGGAAAAATGGGATAAAAATAAGAAAAAAGGGAGAGAAATCCGGGAAAAAAGGGAAAAAAATAAGAATAAAGGAGATAAATGGGAGGGAAATGGGGGAAAATAAGAAAAATGGGAGGGAAATGGGGAAAAAAGGGAAAAAATGAGAAAAATGGGAGGGAAATGGGGGAAAATGGGACAAAAATAAGAAAAAAGGGAAGGAAATCAGAAAAAAAAAAGGAAAAATAAGAATAAAGGAGATAAATGGGAGGGAAATGGGAAAAGAGGGGAAAAATAAGAAAAAAGGGAAGGAAATGGGGGAAAATGGGATAAAAATAAGAAAAAATGGAGGGAAACGGGAAAAAAAGGGTAAAAAATGAGGGGAATGAAAGAAAGAAACCCCCAAATCCCCCAGCTGGAAATTCCCGGGAAAAAAAGGATCCAAAAGGGATAAAAAATGGGAAATTTGGCTTTTTTGGGGAGGAATCCAGAGGATTTTTCCCCTTTTTGTTGTTTTTTGTGGAGTTTTCCGAGCCCCCCGCGAGGGTGGGGAAAGGAAAGCCCAAAATGGGAATTTTGGGGCGGAATTTGGGGATTTGGGGATGGGAATAAAGCGGAATTTCTCCCCGAGGAAGGCAAAAAAACCCAATTTTATCCCAATTTATGCCTTCACGCCTGGAGGTTTTTAATGTTTTGAGTCCTCCCGGGCTGGTTTGGGGCTGGATTCCGGTTTTTAATTAATTATTATTATTTAATTTCTTTTTAACGGCGCAGAGGGGGGAAAAATAATTCCGATTTCTCCTTGGGAGAGCAACCTGTGGATATTTATTTATTTTTAAATATTTATTTCTGGGTTTTATGGGATTTATTGGGATGGGAAAATTCCCTTTATGAGCTCCCCGTCCTTATCCAGCCTTGGAGAAAAAAAGGGATTTATTTGGGGTAAAATCCCGAGGTTTTGTTCAATTCTTCGTTTTGAATTTATTTCTTTTTTATTTCCCTGGATCCCAAAATCTCCGGGATTTTCCCCAATTCCTGCCTGGAATTCCGGGATTTGGAACTTCAGGGAGGGGCGGGAGCTGCCGGGAATTTCAGATGCTTTGGGAGAATCCTTAAAAAAAATCCCCCAAAAAATCAAAAATCCCCCAAATCCAGGGAAAATAACCCCAAATCCAGGGGGAATAAAAAACCCAAATTCAGGGGGAATAAAAAACCCAAATTCAGGGGAAATAACCCCAAATCCAGGGGGAATAAAAAACCCAAATCCAGGGAAAATAACCCCAAATTCAGGGAAAAAAAAAACCAAATCCAGGGAGAATAAAAAACCCCAAATTCAGGGGGAATAAAAAACCCAAATCCAGGGAAAATAACCCCAAATCCAGGGGGATAAAAAATCCAAATTCAGGGAAAATAACCCCAAATCCAGGCGGGAAAAAAAAAACAAATCCAGGGAAAATAACCCCAAATCCAGGGGGAAAATAACCCCAAATTCAGGGAAATTAACCCCAAATCCACATTTGGGATCCCCCTCCCCCTCCATCCCATTTTAGACCCAAATTTTCTCCCCCAACCCCAAATCCTCCCCCTGGGGGGGAATTCCAGGGGCGATCCCAAAACCTCGGGAATTCCTCTTCCTCCTTTTATTTAAATTTATTTTTTTTTATTTTTAATTACGGCTCTCCCTAATTAATCCCTGCCCGCTGACGTCACGGGGCTCCCACCTCACCCAGCAAAATTAAAAATTAAAAACAAACCCAAATAAAGGCGGGGAAAACCGGAGAGGGGGGAAACCCCATTAAAAACCCGATTTAAATTGAATTATTTTTAATTTTTTCCCTTTTAAATCTCCCGGATTAAAAGGAAAAAAATAAAAATAAAAAATCGGGATAAAATCCCCGCTTTAATTTTGATTTTTTTAATATAAAATAAAACAACCCCGCCAGGCGGGAGAGCACAAAAGAGCTCCGGCGACTGATTTATGGCTTTTTACAACCCCATAAAAAGCTGGAACAAGCGGCCCCAAAGCCTCCGCCACCGCTGGCGCATTTAGGGCTAATAAATAAAACATAAACAGTTAACTTTATGTGTCACTTTTATTGTTAGCGAGTAAAATATGGCAAAAGCGCCGCCGGCCAGGAGGATTTGCCGGGATAATTGTTCACCCGGCAGCGGGAAGGGAGACCCCGAGGCCTCGGGGGGGGGAAAAGAGGCCAAAATCCTAAAAAAATAACCTTAAAAATGAATTTTCCGCCCTGAAAAACCCCCTTTGGTTTGGGGGGGTGGGGTTAGGAAGGTGAGAAATGGGAATTTTGGGGGGTTTGGGGAGGGGAAGGTGGGAAATGGGAATTTTGGAGGGGTTTGGGGAGGGGGTTTGGGGTCGTGACCTGGCTGGAGGGGTCAGGGGGGTTTGGGGGTGGGGATGGGATGGAAGGGGCCTAAAATAACCCCAAAGTGCTTCAAAATAAACCCAAAATACCACAAAATAACCCCAAAGTGCTTCAAAATAAACCCAAAGTGCTTCAAAATAAACCCAAAATACCACAAAATAACCCCAAAGTGCTTCAAAATAAACCCAAAGTGCCTTAAAATACCCTAAAGTGCTCAAAAATACCCCAAAGTACCCTAAAATAACCCCAAAGTGCCCAAAATAACCCCAAAGTGCCCTAAAATACCCTAAAGTCTCATAAAATAACCCCAAAGTGCCCAAAATAAACCCAAAGTGCCCTAAAATACCCTAAAGTGCTCAAAAATAACCCCAAAGTGCCCAAAATAACCCCAAAGTGCCCAAAATAAACCCAAAGTGCCCAAAATAAACCCAAAGTGCCCAAAATAAACCCAAAGTGCCCAAAATAAACCCAAAGTGCCCAAAATAACCCCAAAGTGCCCAAAATAAACCCAAAGTGCACCAAAATACCCGAAGTGCCCTAAAATACCTCAAAGTGCCCCAAAAGGACACCAAAATCACCCCAAATATCCCCAAACCACCTCAAACCATCCCAAAACTGCCCCAAAATGCCCCAAACCTTCCCAAAATGCCCCAAATCCACCCTAAACCATCTGAACCACCCCAAAATACCCCAAAGAACCCCAAATCCACCCAAAGTCCACCCCAAACCAAACCAAACCATCCCAAACCCACCCCAAATGTCCCAAACCCATCCCAAATCCATCCCAAACCCCACCTCAAATGTCCCAAATCCACCCCAAATGTCCCAAACCCATCCCAAATCATCCTAAACCACCCCCAAATACCCCAAACAACCCCAAACCCACCCCAAATCCATCCCAAACCCACCCCAAATGTCCCAAATCCACCCCAAATCATCCTAAACCACCCCAAACCATCCCCAAATACCCCAAACAACCCCAAATCCACCCCAAATCCTCTTAAATCCATCCCAAATCCACCCCAAACCATCTCAAAGCATCCCAAATCCATCCCAAACACCCCAAATCCATCCCAAATCCATCCCAAATCACCCCAAAAGGGGCCCAAGGGGGGTCCCCCATGGCTGCTCAGCCCCCCAGGCTCTTCCACCCCAAATCCCAAATCCCAAATCCCAAATTCCCAAACCCCAAATCCCCTGATCCCAAATCCCAAATCCCAAATCCCAAATCCTCTGATCCCAAATCCCAAATCCTCTGATCCCAAATCCCAAATCCCAAATCCCCTGATCCCAAATCCCCTGATCCCAAATCCCCTCTCCCCAATTTGGGGCAATTTTAAGGAATTTCTGCTCCTTCCTCCGGGGCTGATTTGGGGGAATTTTGGGGGGTTTTGGGTTCCTGATCCTCGGTCTGAGCTCTCCCCTCACCCCAAATCCCCCTCGAGCTGTTCCCCATCCCAAATTTGGGTGAATTTATGGGATTTTCGCTCCTTTATCCATGGATTTGTCTCTCCCCTCACCCCAAATCCCCTTCCCAATCCTCCCCATCCCAGTTTGGGTTCATTTCATGGGATTTTCATTCCCTTATCCACAACCTGAGCTCCCCCCTCACCTTCCACCCCTCCCCATCCCAAATCTGGGTGAATTTATGAGATTTTCACTCCTTTATCCATGACCTGAACTCTCCCCTTGCCCCAAATCCCCTTCCCAATCCTCCCCATCCTATTTTGGGTGAATTTCATGGAATTTTCACTCCCTTATCCACAACCTGAGCTCCTCCCTCACCCTCTCACCCCTCCCCATCCAAATTTGGGTGAATTTATGGGATTTTCGCTCTTTTATCCATGGATTCATCTCTCCCCTCACCCCAAATCCCCTTCCCAATCCTCCCCATCACAATTTAGGTGAATTTCATGGAATTTTCACTCCGTTATCCACAACCTGAGCTCTCTCCCCTTGTCTTCCCAACCCTCCCCATCCCATTTTGGGTTCATTTCATGGAATTTTCTCTCCCTTCCCAATGACCTGATCTCTCCCCTCACCCCAAATCCCCTTCCCAACCCCTCCCCATCCCACTTTGGGTGAATTTCATGGAATTTTTGCTCCGTTATCCATGACCTGAGCTGTCTCCTCATCTTCCCAACCCCTCCCCATCCCAGTTTGGGTTCATTTCATGGAATTTTCTCTCCTTTATCAGTGTCCTGAGCTCTCCCCTCACCCCAAATCCCCTTCCCACCCCCTCCCCATCCCATTTTGGGTTCATTTCACATCATTTTCGCTCCGTTATCCATGTCCTGCTCTCTCTCCTCACCCTCCCACCCTCTCCCCATCCCATTTTGGGTTCATTTTGTGGATTTTTCGCTCCGTTATCCATGGTCAGGTCTCTCTCCTCACCCTCCCACCCTCTCCCCATCCCATTTTGGGCTCATTTTCCGCCCCTTCCGCTCCCGTCTCCATCTCCCCCTCCCTCCCACGCTTCTCCCCCCGCGTTTTGGGGGAATTTTGGGCCACTTTGGGTTCCTGATCCTCAGCCTGAGCTCTCCCCTCACCCCAAATCCCCTTCCCAATCCTCCCCATCACAATTTGGGTGAATTTCATGGAATTTTCTCTCCCTTACCAGTGACCTGGGCTCTCCCCTTGCCTTCCCACTCTTCCCCATCCCATTTTGGGTTCATTTCATGGAATTTTCGTTCCCTTATCCATGACCTGAGCTCTCCCCTCACCCCAAATCCCCTCCCCACTCTTCCCCATCCCATTTTGGGTTCATTTCACATCATTTTCGTTCCCTTATCCATGACCTGAGCTCTCTCCTCACCCTCCCACCCCCTCCCCATCCCATTTTGGGTTCATTTCATGGAATTTTCGTTCCCTTATCCATGACCTGAGCTCTCCCCTCACCCCAAATCCCCTCCCCACTCTTCCCCATCCCATTTTGGGTTCATTTCACATCATTTTCGTTCCCTTATCCATGACCTGAGCTCTCTCCTCACCCTCCCACCCTCTCCCCATCCCATTTTGGGCTCATTTTGTGGATTTTTCGCTCCGTTATCCATGGTCAGGTCTCTCTCCTCACCCTCCCATCCTCTCCCCATCCCATTTTGGGCTCATTTCACATCATTTTCGCTCCGTTATCCATGTCCTGCTCTCTCTCCTCACCCTCCCACCCTCTCCCCATCCCATTTTGGGTTCATTTTCCGCCCCTTCCGCTCCCGTCTCCATCTCCCCCTCCCTCCCACGCTTCTCCCCCCGCGTTTTGGGTGAATTTTGCGGCGCTTTGGGTTCCTGATCCGGGGCCCGGGGGCCGGGGCGCCATTGGCCGCGCTCGTCACATGGTGGAAGAAACTTTACGGGGTGGCCGCGAGTAGGAGGAGGAGGAGGAGGAGGAGGAGGAGGAGGAGGAGGGCTTTATGGAGCAGAAAAACGACAAAGCGAGAAAAATTATTTTCCACTCCAGAAATTAATGATCATGAGCTCTTATTTGATGGACTCGGGCTACATCGATCCGAAATTCCCTCCATGCGAGGAATATTCGCAGAGTAATTACATCCCCGAGCACAGCCCCGAGTACTACGGGCGCTTCCCGCAGCAGCACCCCGAGATCTTCGGGGGGCCCCGGGGAGCATTCCCCGAGCGCCCCTTCAGCTGCGGGGGGCTCCAGAGGGGAGGAGGAGGAGGAGGAGGAGGAGGAGAGGAGGTGGAGGAGGAGGAGGAGGAGGAGGAGGAGGAGGAGGAGGAGGAGGAGGAGGAGGAGGAGGAGGAGGGAGGCAGCACCTGGCGGAGAAGCCTCAGCTCTGCGAGCCCCCGGCTCCGGCTCCGTGCGGGAATCCCGAGCCCGGCTCGGCCAAAGCTCCCGTAGTTTATCCCTGGATGAAAAAAATCCACGTCAGCACCGGTAGGATGGGGAAAAAATCGGGAAAATTGGGAAAAATCGGGAAAATCGGGAAAATTTGGGAAAATTTGGGAAAATTTGGGAAAATTTGGGAAATTCCCCTTCTTTCCCCAAAAAAAAGGGACCCAGGAAAAGTTTTTGTTGTCGCCTCCCCCGCGCCGGCCTCGCTCGGGCAAAAAAAGAACTTTAATTTCGGCTCCTCTGTGCTCCTGCGTCATCCTCACCCCGGTAAAAGTCACTTTGTTCTTCGTGGTTTACTGCTTCATCTTCATCATCTTCATCATCCTCTCACCATCCTCACCCCAGTAAAAGTCACTCTGTTCTTGTGTTTTCCGTGGTTTACTGCTTCATCTTCATCATCTTCATCGTCCTCACCATCCTCATCATCCTCTCATCATCCTCACCCCGGTAAAAGTCACTTTGCTCTTCGTGGTTTACTGCTTCATCTTCATCATCTTCATCATCCTCATCCTCATCCTCATCATCCTCACCCCGGTAAAATTCACTCTGTTCTTGTGTTTTCCATGGTTTACTGCTTCATCCTCATCATCCTCATCATCCTCATCATCCTCATCATCCTCATCATCCTCATCATCTTCACTCTGGTAAAAATAACTTTGTTCTTGTGTTTTCCGTGGTTTACTGCTTCATCTTCATCATCTTCATCATCCTCTCATCATCCTCACTCTGGTAAAAATAACTTTGTTTTTGTTTATTCCGGGTAAAATTCACTTTGTTCTTGTGTTTTCCATGGTTTACTGCTTCATCTTCATCGTCCTCATCATCCTCATCCTCATCATCCTCATCATCTTCATCATCCTCATCATCCTCATCCTCATCATCCTCATCATCTTCATCATCCTCATCATCCTCATCATCCTCATCCTCATCATCCTCACTCTGGTAAAATTAACTTTGGTTCTTCCATGCCTGATTTCCTCCGCCATCCTCATCATCCTCATCATCCTCACCCGGGTAAAATTCACTCTGTGTTTGTGTCTTCCATGGTTTACTGCTTCATCTTCATCATCCTCATCGTCCTCATCATCCTCATCATCTTCATCATCCTCACTCTGGTAAAAGTAACTTTATTCTTGGTTCTTCCACGCCTGGTTTCCTGCATCATCTTCATCATCCTCACTCTGGTAAAATTCACTTTGTTTTTGTATTTTCCATGATTTACCGAGCCATCCTCATCATCCTCATCATCCTCATCATCCTCATCATCCTCATCATCCTCACCGTTAAAAATTAACTTTATTCTTGCCTCCTCCATGCCTGAATTCCTTCATCATCCTCATCATCCTCGCTCTGGTAAAAATTAACTTCACTTTTGCCTCTTCTGTGCCTGTTTTCCTCATCATCCTCACCCCAAAATTAACTTTATTTTCACTTTCTCATCCCCATTTTCCTCATCATCCTCACTCCAAAATTAACTTTATTTTCACTTTCTCATCCCCATTTCCCTCATCATCCTCACTCCAAAATTAACTTTATTTCCCCCTTTTCCATCCCTGTTTTCCTCACTCCGTTCTCCATTAAAAATAAACTTTATTTTCTCCTTTTCCATCCCTGTTTTCTCCACCATCCTCACCCCAAAATTAATTTTATTTCCCCCTTTCCATCCCCATTTTCCTCATCATCCTCACCCCAAAATTAACTTTATTTTCCCCTTTTC
Source organism: Poecile montanus (assembly GCA_038429875.1). Lineage (NCBI taxonomy): Eukaryota > Metazoa > Chordata > Aves > Passeriformes > Paridae > Poecile > Poecile montanus. Next base: position 705,205 of record CM076531.1, read on the forward strand.
CATCTCTGTTTTCCTCACTCCATTCTCCATTAAAAATTAACTTTATTTCCCCCTTTCCCATCCCCATTTTCCTCATCACCCTCACCTCAAAATTAACTTCATTTTCACCTTTCCATCCCTGTTTTCCTCACCCCAAAATTAACTTTATTTCCCCCTTTCCCATCCCCATTTTAGTCATCATCCTCACCCCATTTTCCATTAAAAATTAACTTTATTTTCACCTTTCCATCCCTGTTTTCCTCACTCCACTCTCCATTAAAAATAAACTTTATTCCCCTTTCCCATCCCCATTTTCCTCATCATCCTCACCCCAAAATTAACTTTATTTCCCCCTTTTCCGTCCCCATTTTCCTCATCATCCTCACCCCATTTTCCATTAAAAATTAACTTTATTTTCACCTTTCCCCATCCCCATTTTCCTCATCATCCTCACCCCAAAATTAACTTTATTTCGCCCTTTTCCATCCCTGTTTTCCTCACCCCATTTTCCATTAAAAATTAACTTTATTCCCCTTTTCCCATCCCCATTTTCCTCATCATCCTCACTCCATTTTCCATTAAAAATTAACTTTATTCCCCTTTTCCATCCCCATTTTCCTCATCATCCTCACTCCATTTTCCATTAAAAATTAACTTTATTCCCTTTTCCCATCCCCATTCCCCCACCTCCCCCTCTCCATCCCCCCTCCCTCTCTCCCCTTCTCCCTCCTCATCCTCCGCTGCCTTTTCCCGCCCTGGATTTGGGATTTTTCCCATCCTGGATTTGGGATTTTTCCCATCCTGGATTTGGGATTTTTCCCGTCCTGGATTTGGGATTTTTCCCTTCCTGGATCTGGGATTTTTCCCTTCCTGGATCTGGGATTTTTCCCGCCCTGGATTTGGGATTTTTCCCGTCCTGGATTTGGGATTTTTCCCTTTTTTCCCTGGGATTTTTCCTGTCCTGGATTTGGGATTTTTCCCATCCTGGATCTGGGATTTTTCCCTCTTTTCCCCGGGATTTTTCCCTCTTTTCCCTGGGATTTTTCCCTTCCTGGATTTGGGATTTTTCCCTTCCTGGATCTGGGATTTTTCCCTCTTTTCCCTGGGATTTTTCCCTGGGATTTTTCCCTCTTTTCCCCGGGATTTTTCCCTCTTTTCCCTGGGACTTTTCCCTTTTTTCCCTGGGACTTTTCCCTCTTTTCCCTGGGATTTTTCCTGTCCTGGATCTGGGATTTTTCCCTCTTTTCCCCGGGATTTTTCCCTGGGATTTTCCCCTCTTTTCCCCGGGATTTTTCCCTCTTTTCCCTGGGATTTTCCCCTCTTTTCCCTGGGATTTTTCCCTGGGACTTTTCCCTTTTTTCCCCGGGATTTTTCCCTCTTTCCCCTGGGATTTTTCCCTCTTTTCCCCGGGATTTTTCCCTCTTTTCCCTGGGATTTTCCCCTCTTTTCCCTGGGATTTTTCCCTGGGATTTTTCCCTCTTTTCCCTGGAATTCCGTCCCCTCGGGAGCACGAATTTCGCGGGGATTTACGGCCGGGTAATTTCACCCCCCATCAGTTTTATAGCGGGGCCGAGCCGCAATAAATTCACATTTCCCAGCCGGGGATCCCCGCCCGGCCCTGCAGCCGCTCCTTTCATCTTCCTCAGCTTTTATTCCCAATTTTAATTCGTTTATTGTTGATTTCCGCCGCCCGAGAGGCTCCGGGAGGGGGGGAAGGGTTTGGGCCTTAATTTGGGTTTTTTGGGGTTTTTTTTTGGGGGTGTTTGGGGTTGGTTTTCCTCTCCCTCTTTTGTTTTTTAATTGGGTTAATTAAATTTTATTTAATTTTTACTGTGGTTTTTTTGGGTGTTGAGGTTGTTTTTCCCTTCCCCTCTCCCTCCTTTATTTTTTAATTGATTTATTTAATTTTTACGAGTTTTTTTTGCCTGTTCTGGTTGGTTTTACTTTTCCCTTTCCCTCTTTTATTTTTTAATTGGGTTAATTACATTTTATTTAATTTTTACTGTGGTTTTTTTGGGTGTTGAGGTTGTTTTTCCTTCCCCTCTCCCTCTTTTATTTTTAATTGTTTTATTTAATTTTTACTGTGGTTTTTTTGGGTGTTGAAGTTGTTTTTCCTTCCCCTCTCCCTCCTTTATTTTTTAATTGTTTTATTCAATTTTTTACTTGTTTTTTTGCGGGGTTTTGAGGTTGTTTTTCTTTCCCCTCTCCCTCTTTTATTTTTTAATTGGGTTAATTAAATTTTATTTAATTTTTACTGTGGTTTTTTTGGGTGTTGAGGTTGTTTTTCCTTCCCCTCTCCCTCTTTTATTTTTTAATTGTTTTATTTCATTTTTAGTGTATTTTTTGGGAGTGTTGAGGTTGTTTCTCCTTTCCCTTTTCTCTCCTTTATTTTTTAATTGTTTTATTTAAAATTTTCTGGGTTTTTTGGGGGTGTTGTGGTTGTTTCTCCTTCTGTTCTCCCTCTTTTATTTTTTAAATGTTTTATTTAATTTTTACTGTGGTTTTTTTTGGGTGTTGAGGTTGTTTTTCCTTTCCCCTCTCCCTCTTTTATTTTTTAATATTTTTATTTAATTTTTACGGGTTTTTTTTGCCAGTTGAGGTCGTTTTTCCTTCCCCTTTCCCTCTTTTATTTTTAAATTGTTTTATTCAATTTTTTACTGGTTTATTTTGGGGGGTGTTGAGGTTGTTTTTCCTTCCCCTCTCCCTCTTTTATTTTTTAATTGGGTTAATTAAATTTTATTTAATTTTTACTGTGGTTTTTTTTGGGTGTTGAGGTTGTTTTTCCTTCCCCTCTCCCTCTTTTATTTTTTAATTGTTTCATTTCATTTTTAGTGTATTTTTTTGGGTGTTGGGGTTGTTTCTCGTTTCCCTTTTCTCTCCTTTATTTTTTAATTGTTTTATTTAATTTTTACGGGTTTTTTTTTGCCTGTTCTGGTTGATTTTACTTTTCCCTTTCCCTCTTTTATTTTTTAATTGTTTTATTTAATTTTTTACTGGGTTTTTTTTGGGTGTTGTGGTTGTTACTCCTTCTGTTTTCCCTCCTTTATTTTTTCTTTATTTTATTTAATTTTTACGGGGTTTTTTTTTTTGCCTCCTGAGTTTGTTTTTCCTTCCCCTTTCCCTCCTCTATTTATTTATTTTTATTTAATTTTTAAGGGTTTTTTTTTGCCTCTTGAGGTTGTTTTTCTTTTCCCCTTTTCCTCCTTTATTTTTTAATTATTTTATTTAATTTTTATTGGGTTTTTTTTTTTGGTGTTGAAGTTGTTTCTCCTTCTGTTTCCCCTCCTTTATTTTTTCTTTATTTTATTTAATTTTAAGGGTTTTTTTTGCCTGTTGAGTTTTTTCTCCTTCTTCTCTCCCTCCTTTATTTTTTAATTGTTTTATTGAATTTTTTACGGGGTTTTTTTTTGGGGTTTTGAGGTTGTTTCTCCTTTCCCCTCTCCCTTCTCTATTTATTTATTTTTTATTTATTTTTTAAGGGTTTTTTTTCTTTCTCCTTCCCCTTTCCCTCCTCCATTTATTTTTTATTTAATTCAATTTTTTTCCTTGTTTTGTCCGTTAAATTTTCTTCTTTTCCCCCTTCAATTCCCTCCTTTATTTATATTTTTATATCATTTTATTTCTGCTTTATTTTGCCCTTTTTCTCTTCTCCTTCCCCTTTCCCTCCTTTATTTGCTCATTTTTTATTTAATTTTTTATATTTTTTTTGCCCGTTAAATCCCTCCTTTATTTACTTTTTATTTTAATTTTTTCTGCTTTATTTTGTTCTTTGAGTTTCCTTTCCCTTCTCCTTTCCCTCCTTTATTTTTAATTTTTTTAAAATTATTTTTTCTGGTTTTTTAAATTTATTTTTTCTAGTTTTTTTTTGCTCCTTTGAGGTTTCTTCTCCTTCCCCCTTAATTTTAATTTTAATTTTTAATGTATTTTTCCCCCATTTTTTTGTCCGTTTCTTTTCCTTCTCCTTCCCCTTTCCCCTCCTCTATATTTTTAATTTTTAATTTAATTTTTTCCGCTCTTTTTTTGTCCATTTTCTTCTCCTTCTCCTTTCCCTCCTTTATCTTTTTATCTTTTTATTTAATTTTTTTATAATTTGAGTTTCCTTTTCCATCTCCTTTCCTTTATTTATATAAATTTTTTCTTGTGTGTGATTTTTTCCCTCTTTTTATTCCCTTCCTTTATTTTTTCCCCGGATTTTTCTGGCCTTGTTTCCCATTTCTTTATATAAAATTTTCTTTTCTCTTTTTGTATTTATTTCACTTTTTCTGCCTTTTTTCGGTTCCTCTTTTCATTCCCCGCTGAGTTTTTCTCTTTTCATTTCATTTGATTCTTCCCGGGCTTTTTTTTTCCCTTTATTTGATTTTCTCAGTGCGGATTTTTTCTCTTATTTCACTTTTTCCCTCCTTTTTTTCTCTCTTCATTTGATTCTTCCCCACATTTCCCAATTTTTTCCCATTCTTTGGGATTTTTTTCCCTGTTAATTCCATTTTTTTGGCCTTCTTTCCCTGCTTACTTTATTTATTTATCTGTTCATTTATTTATTTCCCCTTCCTGTTTTTTCCCTATTAATCCGATTTTATTTTCCAATTTTTTTTTGCTCTTAACCCGATTTTTTCCGGTTTTTTTTATTTCTGTCAATTTCATTTTTCCTCATTTTTTACCCTCTTTTCCCCTCTAAACCTCATTTATTTTGCTGGTTTTTTTACCCTTTTAAACTCATTTTTCTGCTGTGTTTATTTTCCTCTTAACCTTCATTTTTTGCCGCTTTTTTTTTGCCTTACCCTCATTTTTTAATGTGATTTTTTTATTAACCCGACTCCTTTTCTCTCTGTTTCTTTTCCCTATATTTAACTTTTTTGCCTTTTTTTTTCCCTGCCAACCTTTTTATTTCGCTTTTTTTATTTGTTAACCCGATTTTTTTGGTGTGGTTTTATTTTTTTTCCCTGTTTTTTTTTTTCCTATTAACCTCATTTATTTTGCAGGGTTTTTTTATTTAATTTGATTTTTCGAGTCCGTTTTTAACTCTTTCTTCCCTCTCCCTTTTTTCCCTTTTTATTTTCCTTTTTTAATACAATTCCCCACTTTTATTGCCTTTATTCCCCCTTAATTTCCCTTTTTATTTTCCCTTTTATTCCCCCTTTTATTCCTATTTTTCTCACTTTTCAAATCTACGTTTTCTCCCCTTTTCTTTGCCCTATCCCCCCCGTTTTTCCCCTTTTTTTCCCCATTTTTCCTCCCTATTTTCCCCCTTTATTCCCCCTTTTATTTCCCTTTAATTCCCCCTTTTATTTTCATTTATCCCCAATTTTTTCCCCCTTTATTTCCCCTTTTTCCCCTCTTTCCTCCCCCCTTTTCTCCCGACTTTTTCCCCCCTTTATTCCCCTTTTCCCCCCTTTATTCTCCCCTTTTTCCTCCCCCTTTTCCCTCGACTTTTGCCCCATTTTCCCCCTTTTTTCCCTCTTTTTTCCCCCTTTATTTCCCCTTTATCCCCACTTTTCCCTCATCTGTTTCCCCTCCTTTCCCCCCATTTTTTCCCCCGTTTTTCCCCTTTCTCTCCCCCTATTTCCCCCCCTATTTTCCCCCTTTTTCCCCTTCCTTCCCCCCTTTTCCCCCCTTATTCCCCTTTTTCCCCCCCTTTTTCCCCCTTTTCCCCCTTTTCCCCTTTTTCCCCACTTTTCCGCCCATATTTTCCCCCTTTTTCTCCCTTTTTTTCCCCTTATTCCCCCCTCTTTTCCCCCTCCTCTTCCTCCCCTTTTTTCCCCTTTTTCCCCACTTTTTTCCCCCCTTTTTCCCACCCTTTTCCCCCCCTTTTTCTCCCCCTTTCCCCCCAATTCCCCCACTTTTCCCTTTCCTCTTTCCCTCCTTTCCCCCCCCTTTTTTCCCCCCTTTTCTCCCCTTTTCCCCACTTTTTCTCCCTTTTTTTCCCTCCCTATTCCCCCTCCTCTTCCCCCTCTATTTTCCCCTTTTTCCCCCTTTTTCTCCCCTTTTTCCCCCACTTTTTTCACTTTATTTCCTCCCTATTCCCCCTTTCTTCTCCCCTTTTCTCCCTTTTTTTCCCCCTATTCCCCCTCTTTCCCCCTCCTATTTCCCCCCCATTTCCCCCCTATTTTCCCCCCACTTCCCCCCCTTTTTCCCCCTATTTTCCCCCCATTTCCCCCCATTTCCCCCCTATTTCCCCCCCTTTTTCCCCCCTTTTCCCCCTTTTTTCCCCCCCATTTCCCCCCATTTTCCCCCTATTTCCCCCCTATTTTCCCCCCTATTTTCCCCCCTATTTTCCCCCCCTTTTCCCCCCTTTTCCCCCCATTTCCCCCCTATTTTTCCCCCTATTTTCCCCCCCTTTTTCCCCCCCTTTTCCCCTTTCCTCCCCCACTTTCCCCCTATTTTCCCCCCCTTTTCCCCCTTTTCCCCCCCTTTTTCTCCTTATTTTCCCCCCATTTCCCCCCTATTTTCCCCCCCATTTCCCCCCCATTTCCCCCCTATTTCCCCCCCCCTTTTCCCCCCTATTTTCCCCTTTTTCCCCCCCCATTTCCAGTGAACCCCAACTTCTCCGGGGGTGAGCCCAAGCGCTCCCGCACCGCCTACACCCGGCAGCAGGTGCTGGAGCTGGAGAAGGAATTCCACTACAACCGGTACCTGACCCGGCGGCGCCGCATCGAGATCGCGCACTCGCTGAGCCTGAGCGAGAGGCAAATCAAGATCTGGTTCCAGAACCGGCGCATGAAGTGGAAAAAGGATCACCGGCTCCCCAACACCAAGAGCCGCGGGACCCCCGCGCCCCCCGCGCCCCCCGCGCCCGCAGAGCCGCCCCCCGAGCCCGCGGAGCCGCCGCGGCCCGAGGACATCACCCGCTTGTGAGAGAGAGGGGAAAAGAGAGGAAAAGAGAGGAAAAGAGAGGAAAAGAGAGGAAAAGAGAGGAAAAGGGGGAGGAATTGCCGGGCTTGGATGGGGTTCCAACGGGAATTGCCGGGTTCTGATCCTGGGGGAGCGGGAATTCCTGGAATTCTAACGCGAATTGCCGGGTTGTGATCGGATTCTAACGGGAATTCCTGTTCTCAGCCCGGGTTCGAACGGGAATTGCCGGGTTGTGATCCTGGGGGAGCGGGAATTCCCGGGTTCTGATCCTGGGGGACCGGGAATTGCCGGGTTCTGATCGGGTTCTAACGGGAATTCCCGGGTTTGGATGGGGTTCGAACGGGAATTCCCGGGTTCAGCCCGGGTTCGAACGGGAATTCCGGGTTGTGATCCTGGGGGAGCGGGAATTCCCGGGTTCTCATGGAATTCTAACGGGAATTGCCGGGTTCTGATCCTGGGGGAGCGGGAATTGCCGGGCTTGGATGGAATTCGAACGGGAATTGGCCGGGTTCTGATCGGATTCTAACGGGAATTCCTGTTCTCAGCCCGGGCTCTAACGGGAATTCCCGGGTTTTGATCCTGGGGGAGCGGGAATTCCCGGGTTCTCACGGAATTCTAACGGGAATTCCTGTTCTCAGCATGGTGGGGAGCCGGAATTCCCGGGTTCAACCCGGGTTGTAACGGGAATTGCCGGGTTCTGACCGGGTTCTAACGGGAATTCCCGGGTTGTGATCCTGGGGGAGCGGGAATTGCCGGGTTTTGATCCTGGGGAAGCGAAATTCCCGGGTTCTGATCGGGTTCTAACGGGAATTCCTGTTCTCAACCCGGATTCTGATGGGAATTCCCGGGTTCTGATCCTGGGGGGGAGCGAAATTCCCGGGTTTTGATCATGGGGGGACAGAATTCCCGGGTTCTGATCGGATTCTATCGGGAATTCCTGTTCTCAACCCTGTTTGTAACGGGAATTCCCGGGTTCTGATCGGGGGGAGAGGAATTCCCGGGTTCTGATCGGGGGGAGAGGAATTCCCGGGTTCTGATCGGGGGGAGAGGAATTCCCGGGTTCTGATCGGATTCTATCGGGAATTCCCGCTCTCATCCTGGATTGGAGCCGGAATTCCCATTTCCATCCAGGTTTAAATGGGAATTCCCGCTCTCATCCTGGATTGGAGCCGGAATTCCCATTTTCCATCCAGGTTTTAATGGGAATTCCCGGGTTCAGTCCGGTTTGTAACGGGAATTCCCATTCCCAGCATGGATTGGAACCAAAATCCCGATTTTTCCCCTGGATTCTCTCGGGAATTCCCATTCCCAGCCCGGGCTGGAACCAAAATCCCGATTTTCCGCCCAGGTTGAGATGGGAATTCCCATTTTCAGCCGGGTTGGAACGGGAATATTCCCATTTTCAGCCCCGGTTGGACGGGAATATTCCCATTTTCAGCCCGGTTGAACGGGAATATTCCCATTTTCAGCCGGATTGGAACGGGAATATTCCCATTTTCAGCCCCGGTTGGAGCTGGAATTCCCGTTCTCAGCCCGGGTTTTTAAGGAAAACTCGACTTTTCCGCCCGGTTTTAACCAAAATCCCGATTTTTCGCCTGCTTTGGAGCTGGAATTCCCGTTTCCAGCCGGGTTCCGGTGGAAAATTTGGATTTTCCCACCCGGGAATTCCCGTTTTCCGCCGGGGTTGTGACGGGAATTCCGATTTTCCAGCCGGGTTCTAACGGGAATTCTGATTCCTATCAGGAAAATCCCAAAAATTCCCATTTTCAGCCCAGGTTTCAACGAAAAATCTGAATTTTCCACCCCAAAAATCCGCGCCGTGCGGGGACTCGGTGTTGTTTATAAATCTAAAATATAAATCTCAATATTTGGGGTTTTTCCTTTGGGTTTTGGGGGGTTTTGGCCGCGGGGTGAGGAATTCTCCTTTTATTTTGTATATTACTATTATTATTATTATTATTATTATTATTATTATTATTATTATTATTATTATTATTATTATTATTATTTTATTAATCCCCCGCACTTGTCCAAACTCCACCTCTCTTTAAGATTCTCCCGGTTATTTTTTTAAATTATTATTTTATTATTATTATTAATATTATTATTATTATTAATTAATCCCCAGTGCGTGTCAAAAATCCTCCCCTCTACAGAGATCTCCACATTATCATTATTTTATTATTATTATTATTAATTATTATTATTTAATTAATCCCCCGTGCGTGTCAAAGCTCAACCCCTGGTGAGAATTCTCCCCATTATTGTTATTATTATTTATTTATTATTTATTATTATTAATTAATTATTATTTAATTAATCCAAACTCCACCCCTCTTTCCACTTCTCCCCATTATTAATATTATCCCTTATTTAATTATTATTTTATTAATCCCCCCCCCGCGCCCTTATCAAAACTCCCCCCATTAAAAAATAATCCTGGTTATTAATATTATTAATAATTATTTTAATTATTATTCATGAACCCCGCGGGTCCCCATTTTTAGCTGCATGTGGAGGAATTTTCCAAAAACGGGTTTTTCACCCCATTTTCGTTATTTTGAATTTATTTTTTATTTATTTTGTGCTGGGGGAGGGGGGGAGGGGTTGGGAGGGCGAAAATCACAAAAAAAATCCCAAAAAAACCCAAATTTTGGGATTTTCGCCCCTCCCAGGGCCCGACGGAGCGGAGGAACCAAATTTGGGCTTAAAAAATACAAAAAAAGCTGAAAAATCGCAATTTTGGGGGCGGGAGGGGAACAAAAAACGGCCCCGAGGGAGCTCGGAGGAAGAAACAAAAATTAAAAAAAAAGCGAAAATTTGATTTATTTCCCCCAAAAAAGTCCGCTCCGAGGGGTTTTTATGGGGTTTTTTGGTGGGGGGAGTTTTGGGGTGAAAAAAAGCGAAATAATTTCATTTTTCCCCCCTCTCCTGCTCGTTGTAAAGTCGCAATAATAATAATAAAAATGAAAATAAAAAAGAGTTTTTAGTGCGTTCTGTGACGGTCCCGTGGTCAATAAAAGCCCTCGCTGTGAATTTGTTTTATTTTCGTCTCTGGTGTTTTTCTTTCCGACCCCAAATCCCCCCAAACTCACCCCAAAAATTCACCGGGATCCAATGAATTTATTAATAACTGGATTAATAATCGTTATTAAGGGTTAATCAAGGGCGAGGTGTTAAAACCGAGTTTAAACCCGGATTAAAATCGGATTTTTTAATGGGTTTAAATCCCCCCGGAGCTGGAAAAATTGGGGGAAAATAAGGGAAAAATGGGATTTTAAAGGTTAAAATTTGGGGGGAAAATGGGATTTGGGGATTTTAGGGGCTAAAATACGGTGAAAAAATGGGATTTTGGGGTAAAAAATGGGATTTTTTTTTGGATTTTAGAGGTTAAAATATGGGAAAAAATGGGAGTTTTTGGATTTTAAGGGTTAAAATATGGGGAAAAATGGGAGTTTTTGGGATTTTAGGGGTTAAAATATGGGAAAAATGGGATTTTGGGATTTTAGGGGTTAAAAATGGGATTTTTTGGGATTTTAGGGGTTAAAATATGGGGAAAAAATGGGATTTTGGGATTCCTTGGATTCTTTTCCAATTCCCTGGATTTGGCTCCTCGTCCTCCCTGGAGGGTTTTTAATTACTATTATTATTATTATTATTATTATTATTATTATTATTATTATTATTATTATTATTATTATTATTATTATTATTATTATTATTATTATTATCATTATTATTATTATTATTATTATTATCATTAATTATTTAGCCTCCTGCCACGTTTCCCTTGATTGGATTTTTCCAGATTAAAAACCCTTAAAATAATAATAATAATAATAATAATAATAATAATAATAATAATAATAATAATAATAATAATAATAATAATAATAATAATAATAATAATAATAATAATAATAATTTTGGCAGCAGAATTTGGGAAAAATCCCAAATTTTCCCCAATTTCGGGCCCAGGAATTCCCTGGCAGGAGGGGCACGAGGAGGGGGCGATTTTGGGGGAATTTTGGGCTTTTTTGGGAATTTTGGGCTCTTTTTAAAGGGAATTTTGGGCTCTTTTTTTGGGGAGAATTTTGACTTTTTTAGGGGGGAATTTTGGCCTTTTTAAAGGGAATTTTGGGGTCTTTTTTGGGGGAATTTTGGCCTTTTTTAGGAGGGAATTTTTACCTTTTTTGGGGGGGATTTTGGCCTCTTTTTTTTGGGAATTTTGACCCTTTTAAAGGGAATTTTGACCTTTTTTGGGGGGAATTAAAAGAGGTGGGAAATAAAGATGAATAAAGGGGTAAAAAATGGGTAAAAAAGGAGAAGAAAAAGGGGTAAAAAAGAGTGAAAAAAGGTTGAAAAAATGGTGAAAAAAGGTGGAAAAATTGTGAAAAAAAGGTGGGAAAAGAGCAAAAAAGGGGTGAAAAAAGGGTTTAAAAAAAGGGTGAAAAAAGGGATAAAAACGGTGGAAAAAAGGTGGAGAAAGGGATAAAAATGGGGGAAAAAAAGGTGGAAAAAGGGGGAAAAAAGGTGAAAAAAGGGTTGAAAAAAAGGGTGGAAAAAAGGGTGAAAAAAGGTGAAAAAAAGGTGGAAAAAAAGGTAAAAAAGGGGTGAAAAATGGGATAAAAAAGGCGAAAAAAAGGTGGAAAAAGGGATAAAAACGGTGGGAAAAAAGTGAAAAAAGCTGGGAAAATGGTGAAAAAAAGGTAAAAATGGGGTGAAAAAAGGGATGAAAAATGGGATTAAAAAAAGGTGGAAAAAGGGATAAAAACGGTGGGAAAAAAGGTGGAAAAAGGGTGAAAAAAGGGTTTAAAAAAGGGTGAAAAAAGGGTGAAAAAAGGGTGAAAAAAGGTGAAAAAAGGGTAAGAAAGGGGTGAAAAACTGGATGAAAAAATGGATAAAAAAAGGGATAAAAAAGGTGAAAAAAGGTGGAAAAAGGGATAAAAACGGTGGGAAAAAAGATGAAAAAAGGGTGGGAAAAGGGTTAAAAAAGAATTAAAAAAAGGGTAAAAAAAGGTGCCAAAAAGGTGAAAAAAGGTGGAAAAATGGTGAAAAAAAGGGTAAAAAAGGGGTGAAAAATGGGATAAAAAAGGAGAAAAAAAGGTGGAAAAAGGGATAAAAACGGTGGGAAAAAAGATGAAAAAATGGTGGGAAAATGGTGAAAAAAAGGTGAAAAAATGGTTAAAAAAAGGTGCCAAAAAGGTGAAAAAAGGGTGAAAAAAGGGTGAAAAAAGGGTGAAAAAAGGGATTTTTGTGCTCCGGGTTCACGGAAAGGGCAAATCCCCGGCGCCTCCCTCGCGGTGACCCCGCGACCCCCGGGATGTTCCCGCCGGGAATTCCGGCCTCGGCTTTTGGGGGAATTTTGGGAAGAGCTTTGGGATTGGGGGTGGGGCAGAGAGGCCAAAATGAGGAGAAAAAAGGGAGAAAAGGGAAAATGAGAGCAGGAGTTGGGAATTGAGGAGGGGATCCCGGGCCGTGAGTGATTCCCGAGCCAACGGGGGGAAACTGGGAATGGGGAAACGGGGAAAATTGGGAATGGGGAATTGGGAATGGGGAAACGGGAAAAATTGGGAATGGGAAACTGGGAATGGGGAACTGGGAATGGGGAACTGGGAATGGGGAAAGGGGAAAATTGGGAATGGGGAATTGGGAATGGGGAATTGGGAATGGGGAATTGGGAATGGGGAATTGGGAATGGGGAAAGGGGAAAAATTGGAAATGGGGAATTGGGAATGGGGAAATGGGAAAGGGGAATTGGGAAAGGGGAATTGGGGATTGGAAAGTGGGAATTGGGAAATGGGAATTGGGAAAAATTGGGAAAAATAATTGGGAAAAATAATTGGGGAAAAATGGGAAAAATTGGGGAAAAATGGGAATTGGGAATTGGGAATTGGGAAATGGGAATTGGGAAAAATTGGGAAAAATAATTGGGGAAAATTGGGGGAAATTAGGAAAAATTGGGGAAAATTGGGAAAAATGGGAAAAAATGGGAAAAATTGGGGAAAATTGGGGAAAATTGGGAAAAAATGGGAATTGGGGATTGGGGATTGGGAATTGGGGATTGGGAATTGGGAATTGGGAACTGGGAATTGGGAATTGGGAATTGGGAACTGGGAATTGGGAACTGGGAATTGGGAACTGGGAACTGAGAACTGGGAATTGGGAATTGGGAACTGGGAATTGGGAATTGGGAATTGGGAATTGGGAATTGGGAATTAGGAATTGGGAATTGGGAACTGGGAATTGGGAATTGGGAATTGGGAATTGGGAATTGGGGATTGGGGATTGGGAACTGGGAATGGTTTTTAAAGGATTTGGGCTGGAAATGGGGAAGGAAATTTAAAATTTGGGTTTTTTTCATTAATGGGAGCCCCGGGAGGGGCTGGGAGGGATTTTCCAGAGGGAAAAGGGAAAAGGGAAAAGGGAAATGGGGGGAAAAGGGAATGGGGGGAAAGGGAAATGGGAAACGGGAATGGGGGGAAATGGGAATGGGGGAAAAGGGAATGGGGGAAATGAGGGCAGAGGTTCCAGGGAGGGGGAAAAAGATCCAGGGATGGATACAGGGAAGGACGGAGGGATCTGGGAATGGATCCAGGGACAGGTCCAGGGATTTGGGGATGGATCCAGGGATTCAGGGATCCGGGGATGGATCCGGGGATGGATCCAGGGATGGATTCAGGGATGGATTCAGGGATTCAGGAATCCATCCAGGGATGGATTCAGGGATCCGGGGATGGATCCAGGGATGGATCCAGGGATGGATCCAGGGATGGATTCAGGGATTCAGGGATGGATCCGGGGATGGATCCAGGGATTCAGGAATCGATCCAGGGATGGATTCAGGGATCTGGGGATGGATCCAGGGCTGGAAGAGCAGATCCAGGGATGGATCCAGAGATGGATTCAGGGATGGATCCGGGGATGGATTTTCCCATCCCCATTTTCCCATCCCATTCCCATCCCCATTCCCATCCCCATTCCCATTTTCCCATCCCCATTTTTTTCCCATCCCCATTTTCCCATCCCCATTTTCCCATTCCCATTTTCTTTTCCCATCCCCATTTTCCCATCCCCATTTTTTTCCCATCCCCATTTTCTTTTCCTATTCCCATTTTCCCATTTTCCCATTTTCCCATCCCCATTTTCCCATCCCCATTTTCCCATCCCCATTTTCCCATCCCCATTTTCCCATTTTCCCATTCCCATTTTCCCATCCCCATTTTTTTCCCATCCCCATTTTCTTTTCCTATTCCCATTTTCCCATTTTCCCATTTTCCCATCCCCATTTTCCCATCCCCATTTTCCCATCCCCATTTTCCCATCCCCATTTTCCCATTTTCCCATTCCCATTTTCCCATCCCCATTTTTTTCCCATCCCCATTTTTTTCCCATCCCCATTTTTTTCCCATCCCCATTTTCCCATTCCCATTTTCTTTTCCCATCCCCATTTTCCCATTTTCCCCTCCCCCATTCCAGGCCAATTCCCATCCTCTGGAATTTCCTTTTCCCGGGATTATTGCCCCAATAAACCCCAAACATCCTCCAGGATTTCTCTCCCCTTTCATCTCCCGTTTGTTTCCAACATTCCCGGGAATTCTTTTCCCGCCCCCTCCTGGATTTTGGGTCATTTTGGGGCCTTTTTTTCCCCCCTTTTATTTCTCCTTTTTTTCCCCTTGAAGTTTCTCCTTTAAAATCCTTTAAAGGGCAATAAAATCCCGGGAGAGGGACGGGATCGCCGGGAATTCTTTGTGTCCAGGGGATGGGATGGAAACTCCAGGAATTCAGCTCCCTGAGCTGCCCAAAAGGCTGGAAAATTGGGAAAAAATCGGGAAAAAACGGGAAAAAACGGGAAAAAAGCCATTCCAGAGGGGCTTTGGGAGACTCACAGGGAGCTCAGCTCCAGCAGGAGTTTTTAACCCCACTGAAAATTCCATTTTTGTCCATTTTGGGGTGTTTTTTGTCCATTTTTTGGCCATTTTTAGGTGATTTTTTCTCCATTTTTTGTGTGGTTTTTGTCCATTTTTTTGGGTGATTTTTTGTTCATTTTTTCTCCATTTTTTGGTGATTTTTTGTCAATTTTTGGGTGATTTTTGTCCATTTTTAGGTGATTTTTTCTCCATTTTTTGTGTGGTTTTTGTCCATTTTTTTGGGTGATTTTTTGTCCATTTTTTCTCCATTTTTTGGTGATTTTTTGTCCATTTTTGGGTGTTTTTGGTCCATTTTTTGTCCATTTTTAGGTGATTTTTTCTCCATTTTTTGTGCGTTTTTTGTCCATATTTTTGGGTGATTTTTTGTCCATTTTTTCACCATTTTTTTGGTGATTTTTTGTCAATTTTTGGGTGATTTTTTTCCTCCATTTTAAGGTGATTTTTGTCCATTTTTAAGTGATTTTTTCCTCCATTTTTTGGGGTGTTTTTTGTCCATTTTTTGTCGATTTTTTGTCGATTTGTTGTCGATTTTTTGTCCATTTTTGGGTGATTTTTTTTCTCCATTTTTTGGGTGATTTTTTGTCCATTTTTAGGTGATTTTAGTCCATTTTTTGGTGATTTTTTTCTCCATTCTTTTTGGTGTTTTTTTCCGGTTTTGGGTGATTTTTTCTCCATTTTTGGGGTGTTTTTTCTCCCTCTTCTGACTTTATTTTTACCCATTTTTGGGTGATTTTTTGTCCATTTTTGGTGGATTTTGGGTGGATTTTGGGTGATTTCGGGGCATTTTTAGTGGATTTTGGGGGATTTTGGGGCATTTTTAGTGGATTTTGGGTGATTTTGGGTGATTTTGGGGCGTTTTTAGTGGATTTTAGGTGGATTTTGGGTGATTTTGGGGTGGTTTGGGTGGATTTTGGGTGATTTTGAGACATTTTTAGTGGATTTTGGGTGGATTTTGGGTGATTTTGGGGCATTTTTAGTGGATTTTGGGTGATTTTGGGGCGTTTTTAGTGGATTTTGAGTGGATTTTGGGGCATTTTTAGTGGATTTTGGGGCATTTTTAGTGGATTTTGGGTGATTTTGAGACATTTTTGGTGGATTTTGGGTGGATTTGGGGTGATTTTGGGTGATTTCTGGGCATTTTTAGTGGATTTTGGGTGATTTTGAGACATTTTTGGTGGATTTTGGGTGATTTTGGGGCATTTTTAGTGGATTTTGGGTGATTTTGAGACATTTTTGGTGGATTTTGGGTGGATTTTGGGCGATTTTGGGGCGTTTTTAGTAGATTTTGAGTGGATTTTGGGCCATTTTGGGTCATTTTCAGTGAATTTCGAGGCTCTGGGAGCCCCTCCCCCTCTCCCGGTGACGTTCCCGGCCCCTCCCCCATTCCCGGAATTCCCGGAATTCCCGGGATCCCGCGGGAGCGCGCGCTGCTCATTAACGCCTCCTTAATTAATTCATTCCCTCATTAACGCCGAGCCTCGGGGGGCCCGAGCCGGGGTTTGGGGGAATTTTGGGGATTTTTGGGAATTTTTGGGGAATTTTTGGGAATTTTTGGGGAATTTCTGGGAATTCCCGCGCGTTTTTCCCGGGATTTGGGGCCGTTCCCGCCTTTTTTCCATGAATCGGGAGCGGAGGGAGGGAAAGGAGGGAAAAAAATGGGAATTTTCCCTCGCCTGGGGGAGGTTTTGGGATTGGGATTTGTGCAGAGAAAATTCCGGATTTGGGGGTTTTTAATCTTTATTTTTTATTATTTATATTTATTTTTATATTTATTATTTATTTTTATTATTTATCTTTATATTTATTAATTATTATTTATTTTTATATTTATATTTATATTTATATTTATATTTTTATTTTTATTCTTATTTATTTATATTTATATTTGTATCTATATTATATTTATATTTATATTTGTATTTATAATATTTATATTTATATTTATATTTATATTTATATTTATATTTATATTTATATTTATATTTATTTTTATTTTTATATTTATTTTTATTTTTATTTTTTATTTTTGCTTTTATTTATATTTATATTTATATTTATATTTATATTTATATTTATATTTATATTTATATTTATATTTATATTTATATTTATATTTATATTTATATTTATATTTATATTTATATTATTCCTATTTCTATTCCCATTTACATTTGCTCTGAATTTCCCATTTTTATAACTAAATCTATTTTTATAATTTTTCCTCTTTTCCCATATTTCTCTTTTCCCGGTTTTATTTTTTATATTATTTATTTTTATTTAAATCATTTATTTCTAATATTTCTTTCCAATTTTAATTCCGATTTTTATTTTCATCCCCCTCATTTATTTATTATCAACCGTGGGAGGAGAGGCGGAAACATCAACATTAAATATGAAATAAAAGCCATAAAACGCGAGATTAAATATTCAATTTATAAATAGAAGATCCATCATTTTCGGTATTTAATATAAAATATAGAATTGATAAAATATAGAATTGATAAGATGCAAGAGATTATTTCTAATGTAAAATATAAAATGTATCATTTTAAAATATAATATCGAATTTTAAGATGTATAATATAATTATTAATAGATAGAATATAATAGAATAATAAATATAATATAATATAATGAATATAATATAATATAATGTAATGTAATATAATATAATATAATATAATATAATATAATATAATATAATATAATATAATATAATATAATATAATATAATATAATATAATATAATATAATATAATATAATATAATATAATATAATATAATATAATATAAATAGAAAATAATATAATTAGAAAATAATATTAAAAGAAAATAATATTAAAAGAAAATAAAATAATTTATAATTCTTACATCTAATCCATAAAAATACATTTCACGACACAAAAGAAATAAAATAGAAACATTTCAGATAAAAACATTTCAGTTCTGACATGGAAAATACATTTATTTATTTAATAGATCAAATACACAAAGAACAAAATAAATCCGAAATATTCGGCCGATATTAAATAATAAAGAGAAATAAATTCGTGTTGATCCGGTTTTTATAAGGGAATTAAATGTAATAAAAATAAATCAAAATTCAACCGGTGCTGGCTGCGAGTCCCGCTCCCAAAATTCCCAAAAAAACCCGAAAATTCAGCATTATTCCCAAAAAAAACCCCAAAAAATCATTATTACTCAAAAAAACCCACAATAATCACAATTATTCCCAAAAAAACCCAAAAAATCACAATTATTCCCAAAAAACCCCAAAAAATCACAATTATTCCCAAAAAAACCCAAAAAAATCACAATTATTCCCAAAAAAACCCCCTCAAATATTCACAATTATTCCCAAAAAAAACCCCAAAAAAATCACAATTATTCCCCAAAAACCCCCAAATATTCACAATTATTCCCCCCCAAAAAACCCCAAAAATCACAATTATTCCCCAAAAAACCCCAAAAATCACAATTATTCCCAAAAAAACCCCAAATATTCACAATTATTCCCCAAAAAAACCCCGAAAATTCAAAATTATTCCCAAAAAACCCCAAATCCCGACATTATCCCCAAAAATCCCCATGGAAGGATTTAATAAACCAAATTTAAAACTTCACCGAGTTTTCAATTCCTTTTTTCTTCCCCTCCCGGGCGTTTTTATCCCTCCAAAAATTCCCTTTTCGGCCCCAAATTCCCGGGATCCGCTCCCACTTTTCACCCCAAATCCCAATTTTCCCTCGGGAATCTTTTCCCAAATCCTCGCGGTTTTGCTCCTCTCTGGAAAAATCCCATTTTTCCCTCAAATTCCTCTTTTTTTATTATTATTTTTCCCGAGTTTATCTTGGAATTTTTAAATTATTTTTATTTTTTTTTCCCTTTTTTTTTTGGGAATTCGGGGGCGCGACCGCGAAAAAAAAAAAGAGGAAAAAAACCCCAAAATGCCCCAAAATTCCCTCCCGGATCTTTCCCCTTCCTCATCCTCACCAATTCCAAGCGGGAATTCTCCAAAAATCCCAAAATCCGGGGGAGGAGGGAACAAAAAAATCAGGAAAAAAAACCCCAAAAGATGCAAAAAAAACACAAAAAACCGCAAAAAAATTCCAAATAAACCCCCAAAAATCCAAATAAAACCTGGAATTTCCGCTCCTGGCGCGGTTTTTTCCCGCTTTCCTCGGCTCCCGGGGAATTTTGGGGATTTTTATGGAATTCTTTGGGATTTTCCGGCTTTGTCGGAGGCTCCAGAAATCCTCGGGATGGGAACGCGCGGAGGCCGCGGCGCTCCCGGAATTCCCGGGAAATTCTGCGGGAAAAGAGCGGCGGGAAATGAGGGAAATGCGGGAATTTGGGAATTTGGGAATTGCGGGAATTGCGGGAATTTGGGAATTTGGGAATTGCGGGAATTTGGGAATTGCGGGAATTGCGGGAATTTGGGAATTGCGGGAATTTGGGAATTGCGGGAAAGCGGAACCGGCCAGGCCGGCCCGGGATCGGGGGGGGTTATTGGGGATTTGGGGGATTTTGGGGAATTTGGGGGATTTTGGGGAATTTGGGGGATTTTGGGGAATTTGGGGAATTTTGGGGATTTTGGGGAGTTTTTGGGATTTTGGGGGTTTTTTGGGAGGGTTTGGGGTTTGGGGTTTTTTGGGATTTTTGGGATTTTTGGGGATTTTTGGGGATTTTTGGGGAGTTTTGGGGTTTTTGGGGATTTTTCGGGCCGAGGGCGGGTCCGGACCCTGCGGGGGTGCCCCGTCCGTGCCCGTGCGGCTCCGTCCGTCTGTCCGTCCGTCTGTCCCTGTCCGTCCGTCTGTCCCTGTCCCTTTGTCCATCCCTGTCCATCCCTCTGTCTGTCCGTCCGTGTCCCCCTGTCCTGTGTCCCTTTGTCCATCCCCCTGTCCCTCTGTCCATCCCTGTCCGTGTCCATCCCCCTGTCCGTCCCTGTCCCCCTGTCCCTGTCCCTCTGTCCCTGTCCCTCTGTCCGTCCCGTGTCCCCCTGTCCGTGTCCCTCTGTCCCTGTCCCTCTGTCCATCCCGTGTCCCTCTGTCCGTCCGTGTCCCTCTGTCCATCCCGTGTCCCTCTGTCCATCCCGTGTCCCTCTGTCCGTCCCGTGTCCCTCTGTCCGTCCGTGTCCCTCTGTCCGTCCGTGTCCCCCTGTCCGTCCCTGTCCCTCTGTCCGTCCCGTGTCCCTCTGTCCCTCTGTCCGTCCGTGTCCCGTTCCCGATGGATTTTTCCCGCTCCCGTTAAGGGCGGGATCGATGTCCGGATCCATCAGCGGCCGCCATCGATTCCCCTCCCCCTCCCCTTCCTTCCTCATCCTCCCCCTCCTCCCCCTCCCCCTCCTCATCCTCCCCCTCCTCATCCTCCCCCTCCCCCTCCTCATCCTCCCCCTCCCTTTTCCACCCCAACCCCCCCCAGACCCATCCAAGGGGTGAAATTCCTTCATCCCACCCCAAAAATCCCGGGATCAATTCCCTCCTCTTCCTCTTTTATATAGATTTTTTTTTTTAATTATTTTTAAAAATATTTTTTTAAATTTTTTTTTAATTTTTTAATTATTTTTTAAATTTTTTTAAAATTATTATTTTTAATTATTTATTTTTAATTATTTTTTAAAATTATTTTAAAATTATTTTTTAAATTATTATTTTTAATTATTTATTTTTAATTATTTTTTAAAATTATTTTTTAAATTATTTCTTAAAATTATTATTTTTAGGGTTTTTTTTTATTATTTTTTTAAATTATTTTTTAAATTATTTTTTTAAAAATACACATAATTTTTTAAATTTAATTTTAATTTTTCTGGCAGAACGGGAGCATTCCCGGTTTCCCCGGGCCCGAAAGCGTTAAAGGGATTTTTGTGGGGTTGATTTATGGCGGCGCTCGGGGTTCACCGCGAGTTCACCGCGAGCGGCGGCTCCGGGGGCGGGGGAGCCTCTCCCGAGCCCATCCCGGGACTTTGGGAATTGGGAATTGGGAATTTGGGATTGGGAATTGGGGATTTGGGATTTGGGGGTTTGGGGTTTGGGGTTTGGGGTTTGGGATTTGGGGTTTGGGGATTTGGGGTTTGGGGTTTGGGATTTGGGATTTGGGGTTTGGGGATTTGGGGTTTGGGATTTGGGGTTTGGGATTTGGGGTTTGGGGTTCGGGATTTGGGATTGGGGATTTGGGATTTGGGGATTTGGGGTTTGGGATCAGGGGATTTGGGGTTTGGGATTGGGAATTGGGGATTTGGGATTTGGGATTGGGGATTTGGGATTTGGGGATTTGGGGTTTGGGATCAGGGGATTTGGGGTTTGGGATTGGGAATTGGGGATTTGGGGTTTGGGGTTTGGGATTTGGGGATTTGGGATTTGGGGATTTGGGATTTGGGGGGGGTCCCGAGCCCCCTCCCCGGGGGAGCCGCGATTCCCGACCCCAGGGAAGGGAAAATGGGGACAGGGAGGGGCCCGATCCCAAAAATTCCCCGGGATTGATTTTCCTGCTGGGATTCCCGACCCCAGGGAAGGGAAAAGGGGGACTCGGGGGGATCCGGATCCCAAAAATTCCCCGGGTTTGGTTTTCCCGCTGGGATTTCAGCTCCAAGGAGAGGAAAAGGGGGAGCCGGGGGGTTCCGCATCCCAAAAATCCCCTGGGATGGGGCTGGGATCGATTTTCCCGCTGCGGTTTCCAGCTCCAAGGGGAGGAAAACGGGGACGTGGAGGGGTCACAGAAATTTCCAGAACGTGACTCGGGTCCCAAACGCGGCCGCGCCTCCCTCCCCTCCCCCAGAGCCAGAGGGCTTCCTTTATTTTATTTTATTTTATTTTATTTTATTTTATTTTATTTTATTTTTTATTTTATATGTTATTTTATATTTTATATTATATTTTATTTTATATTTTATTTTATATTTTATTTCATTTTATATTTTATTTTATTTATTTCATTTTATTTCCTTCTCTCCCCGCCCTCGAGCAGCCCTGGCGGGAATGTTAATGAGATGTTAATGAGATGGGAATGTTAATTAATGGGAATGTTAATGAGATGGGAATGTTAATTAATGGGAATGTTAATGAGATGCAAATTCCGGCAGCCGTTAATGCGGTGTGTGCGAACGCTCCCAATTAACGCTCCCAATTAACGCTCCTAATTAACGCTCCTAATTAAGGCGGGATTTGCCCCCTCGTGCTCAGGTGAGCAAATCCCGGGGAGGATTCCAAGGGCTGCAAATCCCAAATTCCACAAATCCCAAATTCCCGCCATTCCCAGTTAATTCCCGCCATTCCCAGTTAATTCCCGCCATTCCCAATTCCCGCCATTCCCAGTTAATTCCCGCCATTCCCAGTTAATTCCCGCCATTCCCGGTTCCGAACATTCCCGTCTCCCTGTCCCGCCGGGAAGGGAGCGCGAGGGGACGGACGGACACGCGGACAGACGGACAGGGGGACACACAGGGATACAAGGACAGACGGACACGGGGACAGACGGACACAGAGGGACAGGGGGGACAGAGGGACAGATGGACGGGGGGACACGGGGACGCAGAAGGACACGCGGACACGCGCGGACAGACGGACACAGAGGGACAGGACAGACGGACAGAGGGACACACGGACAGGGGCACACAGAAGGACACGAGGACAGAAGGACACACGGACACAGACGGACAGACGGACACAGAAGGACAGACGGACACGTGGACAGACGGACGCACAGGGACAGGGGGGACAGAGGGACACGAGGACAGAAGGACACACGGACACACGCGGACACAGACGGACAGACGGACACACAGGGACAGACGGACAGACGGACACACACAGGGACACACAGGGACAGACGGACAGAAGGACAGACGGACACAGACGGACAGACGGACACACGGACACCCCCGCTCTCCTCAGCCCCGCCCCCCGCGGGGACCCCGCCCCAAATTCCCGCCGGGAGCCGCGCGCCCCTCCCCCACCCCCCCCATTCTGGGCTGTTCTCTTTAATATTTTATATTTTAGTTTATTTTAGTTTATTTCATTCTATTCTATTTTATATTTTATTGCATTTCATTTTATTCTAGTTTATGTTATCTTTTATGTTATATTTCATTTTATTTTATATTATATTTTACATTATATTTTATATTTCCTTTTATTTTATATTTTATATTTCCTTTTATTTTATATTTTATTTTATATTACATTTTATTTCATTCTATTCCCTTCTATTTCATTCTATTCTATATTTTATTTTATATTTAATTTTATTCTATTCTATTCTATTTTATATTTAATTTTATTCTATTTAATTACATTTACATTTCTATTTTTATTTCTATTTTTATTTTTATTTCTATTTCTATTTCTATTTCTATTTCTATTTCTATTTCTATTTCTATTTCTATTTCTATTTCTATTTCTATTTCTATTTCTATTTCTATTTCTATTTCTATTTCTATTTCCAATTACATTTACATTTATATTTACATTTATATTTACATTTATATTTAAATTTACATTTCTATTTTTATTTTTATTTCTATTTCTATTTCCATTTCTATTTCTATTTCTATTTCTATTTCTATTTCTATTTCTATTTCTATTTCTATTTCTATTTCTATTTCTATTTCTATTTCTATTTCTATTTCTATTTCTATTTCTATTTCTATTTACATTTCTATTTCTATTTCTATTTCTATTTCCAATTATATTTATATTTATATTTACATTTATATTTACATTTATATTTAATTTATATTTAAATTTACATTTCTATTTTTATTTTTATTTCTATTTCTATTTCCATATCTATTTCTATTTCTATTTCTATTTCTATTTCCAATGATATTTATATTTATATTTATATTTATATTTATATTTATATTTATATTTATATTTATATTTATATTTATATTTATATTTATATTTATATTTATATTTATATTTATATTTATATTTATATTTATATTTATATTTAATTTTCCTCTTTTTTCCCTGCCCGTTTTCCCGTTTTTTCCCGGAATTCCTCATTTCCATCCCGGTCTCTCGGTGACCTCCCGGTGCCCCCGGGGCCGTTCCTCACTTTGTCACTTTGGTCACTTTTGTCACTTTTGTCACTTTTGTCACTTTTGTCACTTTTTTTGTCACTTTTTTTGTCACTTTTGTCCCCGCCCGGGCCCCTCCCCCCGCGCCGCTTTCATCGCTCCGCATCCAATTAACGAGCGCGGGTTAATTAAAGGGGGGGAGGGGAGGGGAGAGGGGCCCGGCCTCGCTTTGGGAGAAAATACCCCAAAAAATTCACCGAAAACGCCCCAAAATCCTCTAAAATAACCACAAAAATTCCTCAAAATAACCCCAAAAATTCCTCTAAAATAACCCCAAAAATCGCCCTTCAAACACCCCAAAATCCTCTAAAATAACCCCAAAAATCCCTCTAAAATAACCCCAAAAATCGCCTTTCAAACATCCCAAATTCCTCTAAAATAACCCCAAAAATCCCTCTAAAATAACCCCAAAAATCGCCTTTCAAACATCCCAAATTCCTCTAAAATAACCCCAAAAATTCCTCTAAAATAACCCCAAAAATCCCTCTAACAAAACCCAAAAATTCCTCTAAAAATAACCCCAAAAATCGCCTTTTAAACACCCCAAATTCCTCTAAAATAACCCCAAAAATTCCTCTAAAAATAACCCCAAAAATCGCCTTTTAAACACCCCAAAATCCTCTAAAATAACCCCAAAAAGCCCTCTAAAAAACCGCAAAAATTCCTCTAAAAATAACCCCAAAAATCGCCCTTGAAACACCCCAAATCCCTCTAAAATAACCCCAAAAATCCCTCTAAAATAACCCCAAAAATCCCTCTAAAATAACCCCAAAAATCGCCTTTTAAACACCCCGAATTCCTCTAAAATAACCCCAAAAATCCCTCTAAAATAACCCCAAAAATCGCCCTTCAAACACCCCAAATTCTCTAAAAATAGCCCCAAAATTCCTCTAAAATAACCCCTAAATCCCTCTAAAATAACCCCAAAAATCGCCCTTGAAATGCCCCAAATCCCTCTAAAAAACCCCAAAATCCCTCTAAAAAATCCCCAAATCCCCAAAACCCCAAAATCCTCCTCGAAATCCCAAAATCCCCTTAAAAAATCCCAAAATCCCCCTAAAAAATCCAAAATCCCCTTCAAGGACCTCAAAGTCCCCCTAAAAAACCCCAAAATCCCCCTTAAAAAATCCAAAATCCCCCTAAAACACCCAAAATCCCCTAAAAATCCCCAAAATTCCCTAAAAATCCCCCAAATTCCCTTAAAATCCCCAAAATTCCCTAAAAATCCCCAAAATCCCCTTAAAAACCCCAAAATTCCCTAAAAATCCCCAAAATTCCCTAAAAATCCCCAAAATTCCCTAAAAATCCCCAAAATTCCCTAAAAAATCCCCAAAATTCCCTAAAATCCCCAAAATTCCCTAAAAATCCCCAAAATCCCCTTAAAAACCCCAAAATTCCCTAAAAATCCCCAAAATCCCCTTTAAAACCCCAAAATCCCCTTAAAATCCCCAAAATCCCCTAAAAATCCCCAAAATTCCCTAAAAATCCCCAAAATTCCCTTAAAATCCCCAAAATTCCCTAAAAATCCCCAAAATTCCCTAAAAATCCCCAAATCCCCCCAAAATTCCGGGAATTCCGGACGCCCTTGGAGAGGAGCTCGCCCCTCCCCCACCGCATTAATTAATTCCCGATTAATTAAAGAGCGCTGCCCTCATTAACGCTCCCGGGGGTTAATTAGCGCCCCCCCCTCATTAATTAATTAATTGCTGCCATTAATTAATCGATTCGGGGGGTTCGGGGTGGGGGATGGGTGACCCCTCCCTGCGGAATTCCCAAAAAATCCTCGGGAATGGGGAGGGAAAGTTCGGGAAAAGAAAATCCCGGGAAAAAAAAAAGATGGGAAAGGGAGGGGGGGAAATTCCTGGAGTGGGGAAATTTGGGATGGAGGGGGAGGAAAATTCCTGGGATGGGGGAAAATCTGGGATGGGGGAAAATTCCTGGGATGGGGGAAAATTCCTGGGATGGGGGAAAATCTGGGATGCGGGAAAATCTGGGATGGGGGAAAATCTGGGATGGGGGAAAATCTGGGATGGGGGAAAATTCCTGGGATGGGGGAAAATCCGGGATGGGGGAAAATTCTGGGATGGGGGAAAATTCCTGGGGGGAAAATCTGGGATGGGGGAAAATTCCTGGGATGGGGGAAAATTCCTGGGATGCTCTGGGATGCCGATGAAGGAAAACCTGGAATTCTCTGGGATGCAGACACAGGAAAATCTGGGATGATGATACAGGGAAATCTGGGATATGGATACAGGGAAATCTGGGATATGGATACAAGAAAATCTGGAATTCTCTGGGATGCAGACACAGGAAAATCTGGGATGCGGTTACTGGGAAATCTGGGATTCTCTGGGATGGAGGTGGGGGGAAATCTGGGATGCGGGAAAATCTGGGATGTTCTGGGATGCAGACACAGGAAAATCTGGGATATGGATACAGGGAAACCTGGAATTCTCTGGGATGCAGGGGTGGGAAAATCTGGGATACAGACACAGGAAAATCTGGGATGCGGATACAGGAAAATCTGGGATTCTCTGGGATGCAGACACAGGGAAATCTGGGATATGGATACAGGGAAACCTGGAATTCTCTGGGATGCGGATGTGGGAAAATCTGGGATGCGGATACAGGAAAATCTGGGATTCTCTGGGATGCAGACACAGGGAAATCTGGGATATGGATACCGGGAAATCTGGGATTCTCTGGGATATGGATACCGGGAAATCTGGAATTCTCTGGGATGCGGATGAAGGAAAATCTGGGATATGGACACAGGGAAATCTGGAATTCTCTGGGATACCGATAAAGGAAAATCTGGGATTCTCTGGGATATGGATACAGGGAAATCTGGGATTCTCTGGGATATGGATACAGGGAAATCTGGGATTCTCTGGGATATGGATACCGGGAAATCTGGGATTCTCTGGGATATGGATACCGGGAAATCTGGGATATGGATACAGGGAAATCTGGGATTCTCTGGGATATGGATACAGGGAAATCTGGGATTCTCTGGGATATGGATACCGGGAAATCTGGGATTCTCTGGGATGCGGATGAAGGAGAATCCGGCCCTGCCGGGGAAGCTCCGCTCCCTTCCCGAGGTTTTCCCGGCTGGAAAATCCCAGGATTTTCCATCCCCCCTGGTCCGGGCTCCCTCTGGAGTCCGCGCCGGGAATCGGCGCCAAAGCGGGAAAATCCCGGGAAAAACAAATCCCAAAAAAGCCGAAGCCCGCAGGGATCCGCGGGATGGGATCGGGCGGATCCAGGGATCCCCGGGATTCCCGGGAATTCCGTGTCAGGAATAAAGAGATCCCGGAAAGAGCCGGGGATGGATCCCGAGGGGATGGATCCCATGGGAACGGATCCCAGAGGGAATTGATCCCATTTTTTTTGGGAACGCTCCTTTTTCACCCCCCAAAATCCCATTTTTCCCCCTCCGGCGGGCGGGAAATCCAAACCCGCGGGAATTCCGTGCGCGGGAAGGGATTTTTTGGGATTGGGAGGTTGGAAAAGCGCTCCCGGCACGGTCGGGAAGGAGAGGCCGCAAATCCCATAAATCCAGAGGCGCTGATCCCATAAAAGGCCGGAGCCGCTCTCAGGGATTTATGGAGCCTCCCGGTCCCGGGAGCGCTTCCAGGCGGGAATCGCGGCCATAAATCCCGGGATTCCCGGGAATCGCGGCCATAAATCCCGGGATTCCCGGGAATCGCGGCCATAAATCCCGGGAATCGCGGCCATAAATCCCGGGATTCCCGGGAATCGCGGCCATAAATCCCGGGATTCCCGGGAATCGTGGCCATAAATCCCGGGATTCCCGGGGTTCCCGCGGTTCCGCGGCCGCGGCGGCGCCCGGGGGTCCCCGCGCCAGGGTCGTGACCCCAAAAACCCCAAATCCGCCCCAAAAGGGCGCTGGGAGAGGGCAGGGAATTCTCCCCGGGAATTCGGAGGGGTGGAGGATCCCAATCCCACAAATCCCCATCCCACAAATCCAAATCCCACAAATCCAAATCCCACAGATCCCAAATCCCACAAATCCAAATCCCACAAATCCAAATCCCACAAATCCAAATCCCACAAATCCCAGTCCCGCAGGTCCCAATCCCAGAGTTTGGAGCAGATTTCGGGGGGTTTAAGGGACATTTGAGGGTTTTTTTTTAGTGGGAAAAGGGATTTTTGGGATGCCGGGGGTCCCATCCCATCATCCCAACCCAATTTTGGTTTCCAGGTGGGGATTTGGGAATTGGGATTTGGGGGCTGGGAATTCCAGGGTTGGGATTTGGGATCCGGGGTTTGGTCATTTCGGGATTTGAGGGGACGGAAATTTGGGGGAATTTTTGGGGTTGGGATTCAGGGGAATCCCGGGGGTGCCAAGCTCAGGATTTGGGGTTTTTTGGGGCATTTTCCGACCTTTTCCCCCCTCAATTTTTCCTCCCCCGATCCCAGAGCTCAAATCCAGCCAGGAAAAAAATTCCCACCCTGCTCCCAAATTCCTCCCCCTCCCTTCCCACCCCAATCCCAGCAGGATCGGCGCCTTTTCCCCCTTCCAGGACCCCCGGATCCCAACCCGCGGCGGAAAATTCCCTTTTTCCCACATTTTCCCCCCATTTCCCCCCCTTTTTCCCCCTCCCGGCCCCTCCCGCCCCCGGCGGGCGCCGCTTCCCTGGAAAAATCCATCAAATCCCGGGATTTGGGCTCGGCGGGGCGCGGGCAGATGGGAGCCGAGCCCGCCGGGAAGGAATTCCAGGAGTTTTCCAGAAAATCCGTGGAGGGGCCGCGGTGGGGGAAGGGCGGGCTGGGGGTCGCGGAGGTCGCGGGGGGGAGGGGGGGGCGTTTTCCTGGGAAAAACGGGGGGAATTTGGGGAAAAGGGGGGAAAAAAGTGGGACAGGGAACTGGGAAAAAGGTGTTTTCCTGAGGGGAAAATGGGGGAAAAATGGGGGGAAAATGGGGAAAAGTGGGGAAAAAAATGGGGGAAAAATGGGGAAAATTTGGGGAAAAATTGGGAAAAAAATGGGGAAAATTTGGGGAAAAAATGGGGGGGAAATGGGGAAAAATTGGGAAAAATTTGGGGAAAACTTGGGGAAAAAATGGGGAAAAAATGGGGAAAAAATGGGGAAAATTTGGGGAAAAATTGGGGAAAAAATGGGGAAAATTTGGGGAAAAATTGGGGGAAAAATGGGGAAGATTTTGGGAAAACTTGGGGAAAAAAATGGGGAAAAAAGGGAAAAATTGGGGGAAAAAGGGATGTGATTTTCTGGGAAAACGGGGAAAAAAGGCGGTGTTTTCCCGGGAAATAAAAAAGGTGGAAAAATGGGGGGAAAAGGGTGGGAAATGAGGAAAAAAAAGGTGGAAAAGGGGGAAAATAAAGAGGAGGGAAGCAGAAAGGGAAGGAAAAGGGGTCGGGGGTCCCATCCCGGGAAGGAATTTTGGGATTTCTCCCCCCCGGGACCCCCGAGGGTCCCCCCGGATTTTGGGATTTGAGGGGATCCCCCCCCCCCGGGATCCTTTTCCTTCCCGAAATTCCAGGATTTCAGCCCAGAACACCCCGGGAATTCCAATTTATTTCTTGGTTTCTTTTTATTCCTCCCCCTTTTTCCCGTCTCCAGCGGGGGAATCTCTCCCGGAGCTGCTGGAATCGGGAATTCCGCCCGGGGGAGGGAGAGGAAAAAGGAGCGGATCCAATAAAGATGAATGATGGGATTATCGGAGACATCAATCCCGGGGATAAATCAACCCCGCGCTGAAATCTGGGAACGGATCCTGGGAAAGGAGGGGTCGATCCTGCGCTCCCAGCGCGGAATTCCCGGTTTTGCCTCTTTCTGCCCCAAAACGGGGCTGGGGAAGGGGGGGAGGGGAGAAAATCCCCCCCAAATCCGCTCCGGGGGGAGGGGAACCCACGGGAATCCCTCGGGATTGGGGCGGGAGCGGGGAATGCTCGGTCCTGAGACCCCGGGGATCCCAAATCCCGGAATCCCAAATCCCAAATCCCGGGATCCCAAACCCGGGGATCCCAAACCCCAAATCCCGGGATCCCAAACCCCAAACCCCAAATCCCAAATCCGGGGATCCCAAATCCCAAACCCGGGATCCCAAATCCCAAATCCCAAACCCGGGGATCCCAAACCCCAAACCTGCGGATCCCAAACCCCAAATCCCGGGATCCCAAACCCCAAATCCCAAACCCCGGGATCCCAAATCCCAACCCCCAAATCCCGGGATCCCAAATCCCAAATCCCGGGATCCCAAATCCCAAACCCGGGGATCCCAAACCCCAAATCCCGGGGATCCCGACCCCACAGCAAAGCCCCGGCTCCGGGGACCCGCTCGGGCTGTACCGGGGGTGGTACCGGGAATGGAGCGGTCCCGGTCCCGGTTCCGATCCCAATCCCGGTCCCGGTGCCAGTGCCAGTCGCGGTTCCAGTCCCGGTGCCGGTTCCAGTCCCAGTCCCGGTCCCGGTTCCAATCCCGGTTCAGTCCCGGTCCCGGTCCCGGTCCCGGTTCCAATCCCTGTCCCGGTTCCAGTCCCGGTCCCGGTTCCAATCCCGGTTCAGTCCCGGTCCCGGCCCCGGCTCCAGTTCCAGTCCCAGTCCCAGTCCCGGTCCCGGTCCCGGTCCCGGTCCCGGTCCCGGTTCCAATCCCGGTTCAGTCCCGGTCCCGGTCCCGGGGCTCTGTCTCCCTCTGGCGGTTTCTCCCCGCAGAGCCGCGCCCGCCCAGCGGCACCGCCGGGCCCGGTTCGGCCCAGAGACCCCCGGTTCGGCCCCGGGACCCCCGGTACAGCCCAGGGACCCCCGGTTCGGCCCCGGGACCCCCGGTTCGGCCCAGAGACCCCCGGTACAGCCCCGGGACCCCCGGTTCGGCCCAGAGACCCCCGGTTCGGCCCAGGGACCCCCGGTTCGGCCCAGAGACCCCCGGTACAGCCCCGGGACCCCCGGTTCGGCCCAGAGACCCCCGGTTCGGCCCAGGGACCCCCGGTACAGCCCCGGGACCCCCGGTTCGGTTCGATTCGGCCCCGGTTCGATTCCCGCCCCCCCCGCGCCTCTTTCCTTGTGTTTTTTACCAATTTCGCCGTTTTTTATTGCAAATTCCACAGAAAACGCCGCGAGGCAGCGTCACGTGACCCCTCCCCCCCTCTTCTTCCTCAGGGGAAACTGAGGCACGACCTCCCCCCCCCCCCCCCGCCCCTTGAGCACCATCCCCGTGCGGGGAAACTGAGGCAGGACCCCCCCTCCCCCGCCCCCTAAAGAAACCCTAAAGCCCCTCCCGAGTGGGGAAACTGAGGCACGGCCCCATCAACCTCCGGCTCCCCGGCTCCCGAGTGGGGAAACTGAGGCAGGGATCCACCCCCGGCCCTGTAGTGCTGCCCTAAATCCCGTCCTGAGCGGGGAAACTGAGGCAGAGACCCCCCGACCTCCATCCCCCGAGTTTCTGAGAGGGGAAACTGAGGCAGGGACCCCCCGACCTCCATCCCCCCCGTCCCCAACTGGGGAATTTGGAGCCTGGGCCCCTCCTCGGCCCTGTAGTGCTGCCCTAAATCCCGTCCCGAGCGGGGAAACTGAGGCACGGCCCCATCAATCCCCTGTCCCCCCGTTCCCGAGCGGGGAAACTGAGGCAGGGACCCGTCAATCCCCTGTCCCCCTGTTTCTGAGTGGGGAAACTGAGGCAGGAATCCCCCGACTTCCATCCCCCGAGTTTCTGAGCGGGGAAACTGAGGCAGGGACCCATCACTCCCCTGTCCCCCCGTTCCCGAGCGGGGAAACTGAGGCAGGGATCCACCCTCGGCCTTGTAGTGCTGCCCTAAATCCCGTCCCGAGCGGGGAAACTGAGGCAGGGACCCATCACTCCCCTGTCCATCTATTCCCGAGTGGGGAAACTGAGGCAGGGATTCCCCGACTTCCACCCCCGGAATTTCTGATCGGGGAAACTGAGGCAGGGACCCATCACTCCCCTGTCCATCCATTCCCGAGCGGGGAAACTGAGGCAGGGACCCATCACTCCCCTGTCCATCTATTCCCGAGCGGGGAAACTGAGGCAGGGACACCCCTACCTCCAGCCCCGGAGTTTCCGAGCGAGGAAACTGAGGCAGGGACCCATCACTCCCCTGTCCCCCTGTTTCTGATCGGGGAAACTGAGGCAGGGACCCATCACTCCCCTGTCCATCCATTCCCGAGCGGGGAAACTGAGGCAGGGACCCATCACTCCCCTGTGCCCCTGTTTCTGATCGGGGAAACTGAGGCAGGACTCCCTCCTCCCCATCCCCCGCCTGACCCAACCACTCCAGCTCCCCCCCGGGCTCCCCCCCCTGCTCGCCCACCCCCAGCAGCCGCAGCACCCCGAGCTCCCGCAGCCTCTCCCGGGCCTGGCTCTCCCAGCCGCGGTTGGCGCGGGGGTTTCGGGGGGACGGGTGCGGGATGCCCCGCACGGGCACGGCCAGCCCCGCTCCCCGCAGCGCCCGGCGCGCCCGCAGCTCCGCCACTCGCCCCAGGGCCAGCACCAGCCGCACGCCCAGCGCCCGCACGGTGGCCACCAGCGCCGAGCCGCAGGTCGCCAGGAGCCGCTCCCGCTGCGGCGGCCGCAGCTCCGGGGGGGGGACGTTGCGGCCGGAGGCGGCGAGGAAGAGGAGGGGGCAGAGGTTGTGCACGAAGCAGTGGCGGAAGAAGGAGCGCGGCTCCGGGCACAGGCTCCGGATCAGCCCCCAGAAGCGGGAGCCGCTGACCTCGGCCCGCGGGCAGCGCAGCCCCAGCACCGGGCGCTTGGGGTGCTCCTGGGGGGGCTTCAGCACCCGGCCCGACACCCCCAGCCACTCCCGGACCACCCGGGCCGCCCCGAACGGGACCTGCGGGACAGGAGGGGGCGTCAGAGCCGGGGGGACACCCTGGGACCCCCACCCAGAGGGACCCCAGCCCACCCAGAGTGACCCCGAGACACCCAGGGACCCCCACCCAGAGAGACCCCGACACCCCCAGCCACTCCCGGACCAGCCGCGCCGCCCCGAACGGGACCTGCGGGACGGGACAGGAGGGGAGGGGGCGTCAGAGCCGGGGGGACACCCAGGGGGACCCCGAGACACCCAGAGACCCCCACCCATCCCCAGGGACCCCCACCCAGAGGGACCCCAGCCCACCCAGGGGGACCCCCACCCAGAGTGACCCCATCCATCCCCAGGGACCCCCACCACACCCAGGAACCCTCACCCAGGCACACCCAGAGGGACCCCAACACACTCAGGGACCCCCACCCAGACACACCCAGAGGGACCCCAACACACTCAGGGACCCCCACCCAGACACACTCAGAGGGACCCCAACACACTCAGGGACCCCCACCCAGAGGGACCCCCACCCCATCCACAGCGACCAAACCCACCCAGAGGGACCCTGACACACACAGGGACCCCCATCCATCCCCAGGGACCCCACCCAGAGGGACCCCCACCCCACCCAGAGGGACCCCCCCCCACCCCACCCCCAGTGTTTCCCTCCTCTGCTTCCCTATGGCACCCCCCAGGAACCCCCCAAAACCTCCCCGTGCCTCAGTTTCCCTCCTCTGCTGCCCTGCAGGACGGCCCGGGACTCCCTGGGGACCCCCCAAAACGTCCCCTTGCCTCAGTTTCCCTCCTCTACTTCCCCCCGGAACCCCCTGAGCATCCCCCGAAGCCTCAGTTTCCCTCCCCCGTGAGCCCCCCCCGAGCCCTGCGGTGCCTCAGTTTCCCCGCGCGGCGGTGCTGACCCCGGTCTGGGCCATGCCGAAGGGCCCGGGGTTCATGCCGAGGAAGAGGATGGGTTTCGGGGAGCGCAGGTAGCGGCGCACGAAGCTCCGGTGCGGCTCCCACGCGTACTCGAGCGGGGCGTACACGGCGGCCACCGGCGGCCCCGGCGGCGGCAGCGCCCGCAGCTGCTCCGACAGCGCCCGCTCCAGCGCCAGGAACCGGCCCGCCACGCCTTCCTCATCCTCATCATCCTCATCATCCTCATCTTCATCCTCATCCTCATCCTCACCGCCGGTCCCAGCGGCCCCGCCCGCTCCGCCGCCTCCGCGTCCTTCCTCATCCTCATCCTCGGCCCCACCGGCCCCGGCTCCCGGGCCTTCCTCCTCCTCCTCCTCCTCCTCCTCCTCCTCCCGCTCCATCCCACATCGCCTGCGGGGACAGCGGGGACGCGCTGGCCGCGGGGACGGGGGGGACACGGGGGGGGACACGGGGGGGACACGGGGGGACAGGGCAGCCCCAGGAGGGGACAGGGCAGCCCCGGGGGGGGGACAGAGGGGACAGGGCAGCCCCGGGGGGGGGACAGAGGGGACAGGGCAGCCCCGGGGGGGGACAGAGGGGACAGGAGGGGACAGGGCAGTCCCGGGGGGGGACAGAGGGGACAGGGTAGTCCCGGGGGGGGACAGAGGGGACAGGGCAGCCCCGGGGGGGGGGACAGGACACGCTGGCGGTGACAAACCGACCCCACCCCCCCCCACCGCCCGTTCAGAGCCCCCCCCAGTGTCCCCTTCCCCCCCCCCTCCCAGTGTCCCCTCAATTCCTCACCCCGGTTGTTCCCCCCCGTGACGTCACACGGACCCCCCCGGTGACGTCACGACCCCCGCCGCGAGCCCACCTGAGCGCGCGCCGGTCCCGCCAAGCCCCGCCCCCCCCGCGCGCGCTGCCCCTTCCCGGCGTGCACCGCGCGCGATGGGGGGGGCGGGGCCGCTCCTTTGTCTGCGCGCGGAGTTTCCCATCGTGCTTTGCGGCGGGGAAAACGACCCCCAAAACCCCCCCAAAACCCCCCCTTCCCCTCCCCCCGCCGCCCCCCGAGTCCCCCCCGGGTCCCGAACGCGCGTGGGGGGCACGGGAGGGGGGGGAGGGGCACGGGAGGGGGAACGGGGGCGGCGGGACCGCGGCGCGCGCTCACCGGAGGGGGCGGGGCCTGACCGGGCCACGCCCCTTCTTCCCACGGTGGGGGGGGCGGCGCGAGGAGCGGCGGCGGCGCGAGGGCGCCCCCTGGCGGGGACGGGAGGGAGCGCGGGGGTCCCCAACCCCCCCCGGGGTCACCTGAGGGTCCCCAACCCCCCCCGGGGTCACCTGAGGGTCCCCAACCCCCCCCGGGGTCACCTGAGGGTCCCCAACCCCCCCCGGGGTCACCCGAGGGTCCCCAACCCCACCCCCCCCCCGGTGTCACCCGAGGGTCCCCAATCCCCCCTGGTGTCACCCGAGGGTCCCCAGCCCGCCCTTGGGTGTCACCTGAGTGTCCCCAACCCCTCACGCGTCACCCAGATGTCCCCAACAATCCCCCTCCAGTAGCCAGGTTGTCCCCAAGCCCCCTCCCCATGTCACTGAGGTGTCCCCAGGCCCCCTCCCCGTGTCACTGAGGTGTCCCCAGGCCCCCTCCCCGTGTCACTGAGGTGTCCCCAGGCCCCCTCCCCGTGTCACTGAGGTGTCCCCAACCCCCTCCCCGTGTCACTGAGGTGTCCCCAAGCCCCCCCAAGTCACCCAGGTGTCCCCAGGTCCCCCTCTGTCCCCATGTTGTCCCCAGTGGGTGGCACTGCCGAGGTGACCGGGGGGACACTGGGGGGACACCGGGACATGCTGGGGACACCGAGGGGACACCGAGGGGACACCGAGGGTCCCCAGCCAGCAGCAGCTCCTGAAAAGTGACCGTTTATTGGCAGCAAATCCGGGGGGAGGAGCCTTGGGGACAACACGGGGAGGGGACAGAGGGGACACGGGGACACCCCGGGGGGGCGGCCCCGGCTAAAAACACCGACTTTAAAAAACACCAAAACCCGGGGCCACCCCCCCAAATCTGCCCGGGGGGGGGGTGAGGGGTGGGGACAGGCTGGGGACACCCCCAGGGGAGCGTCACCCCAGCCCTGTCCCCTGGGGACACTGGGGGGGACAGGGGACAGTCCCGGGGGTCCCCACGGAGGGGGGGCTATGTACAGGGGGGGGGTTTAGCTGCGGGGGGGGTCCCGCTCCTTGCTGTCACCGTCCTCGGGGTACGCGTGCCACGTCAGCCGCTCCTCGTAGAACGCGATGACAATTTGGGGACACTTGAGGTTGGCCTCCTTGGCCAGCACCAGGTCGGCCTCGTCCGTGTCCTTCCTGGGGGGACAGGGGGGGACAGGGGGGGGGACAGGGGGGGGGACAGCGTGGGGACAGCGTGGGGACAGGGTGGGGACAGCGTGGGGACAGCGTGGGGACGGGGGGGGACAGGGTGGGGACAGGGGTTAAACTGGGGACACAAACTGGGGACAAACTGGGGACACAAACTGGGGACAAACTGGGGACAGGGGTTAAACTGGGAACAAACTGAGGAAAGAAACTGGGGACACAGGGACAAACTGGGGACACAAACCGAGGACACAAACTGGGGACACAGGGACAAACTGGGGACAAACTGGGGACACAAACTGGGGACACCGGGACAAACTGGGGGCACAAACTGAGGACAAATTGGGGACAAAGTGGGGACAAAGTGGGGACAGGGGTTAAACTGGGGACAAAGTGGGGACACCAAGTGGGGACAGGGGATAAATTTGGGACACAAACTGGGGGCACAGTGACAAACTGGGGGGGGTCCCAGACACAAACTGGGGGACACAGGGGACACAAACTGGGGGACACAGGGGACACAAACTGGGGGACACAGCCACGGGCTGGGGGCTCAGGGGACTCTGGGGACACTGCTGGTGGCCTCACCACTTCATGAGGAACATGAGGTCCCCGCAGGAGTCGGTGGCCCCGATGATCTTCTCGGGCTCCAGCCCCCGCTCGAAGCCGCGGGCGATGTCATTGCTCTGGGAGGTTTTGGGGACAAAGGGAATTGTTTTGGGAAAAAAAAAAAACCCCGGGATTTTGGGAGGAAGAGGGGACAGGGTGCAGCTCTGGGCTGGGGACGGTGCCAGTCCCAGTGTGGTGGCACTGTCCCCTCCCTGGTGGCCGCTGCAGGACTCCTGTCCCCGTGGAGAGGTGTCACTGTCCCCAACCCCTGTCCCCATCCCTGGGTGTCCATTCCTGTCCCCATCCCTGGATTCCCACCCCTGTCCTGGTGCCCCTGTCCCCATCCCCGTGTCCCTGTACTCTCCCCGTGCCCCTGTCCCCATCCCCATGTCCCCTCCTGGTGTCCCTGTCCCCAGGTGTCCCCATCCCCTCCTGGTGTCCCCATCCCCATGTCCCTGTCCCCTCCTGGTGTCCCTGTCCCCTCCCGGTGTCCCTGTCCCCTCCCCATGTCCCTGTCCCCATCCCCATGTCCCCTCCCTGTGTCCCTGTCCCCATCCCCACATCCCTGTCCCCATCCCCATGTCCCTGTCCCCTCCCGGTGTCCCTGTCCCCATCCCTGTGTCCCTGTCCCATCCCCATGTCCCTGTCCCCATCCCTGTGTCCCTGTCCCCATCCCCATGTCCCCTCCCTGTGTCCCTGTCCCCATCCCCACATCCCTGTCCCCATCCCCATGTCCCTGTCCCCTCCCGGTGTCCCTGTCCCCATCCCTGTGTCCCTGTCCCATCCCCATGTCCCTGTCCCCATCCCTGTGTCCCTGTCCCCATCCCCATGTCCCCTCCCGGTGTCCCTGTCCCCAGGTGTCCTCATCCCCGTGTCCCTGTCCCCTCCCCGTGTCCCTGTCCCCATCCCCATGTCCCCTCCC
This sequence comes from Poecile montanus, assembly GCA_038429875.1. Lineage (NCBI taxonomy): Eukaryota > Metazoa > Chordata > Aves > Passeriformes > Paridae > Poecile > Poecile montanus. The sequence continues at coordinate 742,667 of CM076531.1, forward strand.
TGTGTCCCTGTCCCCATCCCCACATCCCTGTCCCATCCCCGTGTCCCTGTCCCCATCCCCGTGTCCCTGTCCCCTCCCTGTGTCCCTGTCCCCATCCCCATCCCCATGTCCCCTCCCTGTGTCCCTGTCCCCTCCCCATGTCCCTGTCCCCTCCCCATGTCCCTGTCCCCTCCCTGTGTCCCTGTCCCCATCCCCATGTCCCCTCCCTGTGTCCCTGTCCCCATCCCCACATCCCTGTCCCCATCCCCATGTCCCCTCCCCGTGTCCCTGTCCCCTCCCTGTGTCCCTGTCCCCATGTCCCTGTCCCCTCCCCGTGTCCCTGTCCCCAGCTGTCCCCTCTCACCTCTCTCTTCTTCTTGGCTCTCCCGTCCTCGCTCCCGGGCAGTCCCTTGCGCTTGGCGCCCTCGGGGCGCTCCCGGGGCCGTGTCCCGTCACTGTCCCTCATGTCCCTCATGTCCCTCATCCTGCGGTCCTTGCGCAGGAACTGCGAGATCAGCTCGGGACAGTCCAGGTTCTTCTCGGGCTCCCACGTGTTGTGCTCCCTGTGGGACACGGTCAGGGGACACCAGGGACACCAGGGGACAGCCAGGGGACATCAGGGGACACCAGGGACACCTGGGGACAGCCAGGGGACACCCGGGGACAGCCAGGGGACAGCCAGGGACAGCCAGGGACACCCAGGGACAGCCAGGGGACACCCGGGGACAGCCAGGGGACAGCCAGGGGACACCCAGGGACAGCCAGGGGACAGCCAGGGACAGCCAGGGACAGCCAGGGGACAGCCAGGGGACAGCCAGGGGACAGCCAGGGACACCCCCCAGCCATGATGCTGTGTGCCCTGTCACACCCCGGGGTCACCTTGTCACAGAGGAGGGTCCCTGCAGTGTCCCCATGGCACCCTGGGGTCACCCCAGGGTCACTGTGGTGTCCCCATGTCCCTGTGTCCCCTGTCACACAGCTGGATCCCCAGTGCCACCTCCCAGGAACTGTGTCTCTGTCCCCTGTCCCTGTCCCCAGGAGCCGTGTCCCTGTCCCCTGTCCGTGTCCCCATCCCCTGTCCCCAGGAGCAGTGTCCCCATCCCTGTCCCCGTCCCCTGTCCCCGTCCCCGTCCCACGTGCCACCGCGCTGTCCCCAGTGTCACTCACTCGGAGAAGCCCTTCCACTTGAGCAGGTACTCGGCCTGGCCCCTCACCACGCGCCGATCCAGAACCTTCTCCACCACATACTCCTCCTCCTCCCCCGAGGACGAGCTGTCGGCTGCCCGCCGGCTCCTCCTGCCCATAGCGCAGCCACCGCTCTGGGGACAGGGACAGGGACTGTCACCGTGGGACAGGGACAGGGGACAGGGGATGTCACCGTGGGACAGGGATTGTCACCATGGGACAGGGATTGTCACACAGGGGGTTCCTCCTGCCCATAGCGCAGCCACCGCTCTGGGGACAGGGACAGGGGACAGGGGATGTCACCGTGGGGCAGGGATTGTCACCGTGGGGCAGGGATTGTCACCGTGGGACAGGGGATGTCACCGTGGGGCAGGGATTAGGGAATGTCACCGTGGGACAGGGAATGTCACACAGGGGGCTCCTCCTGCCCACAGCGCAGCCACCGCTCTGGGGACAGGGGATGTCACTCAGCAGGGACAGGGGACAGCTCAGGGTGGGGTTTGGGGTCATTTGGGACCCCAAGGAGGGGTTTGGGGACATTTTGGGACCCCAAGGAGGGGTTTGGGGTCATTTGGGACCCCAAGGAGGGGTTTGGGGACATTTTGGGACCCCAAGGAGGGGTTTGAGGTCATTTGGGACCCCCAAGGAGGGATTTGGGGTCATTTGGGACCCCAAGGAGGGATTTGGGGTCATTTGGGACCCCAAGGAGAGGTTTGGGGACATTTTGGGACCCCAAGGAGGGATTTGGGGACATTTTGGGACCCCAAGGAGGGGTTTGGGGACATTTTGGGACCCCCAATGAGGGATTTGGGGACATTTTGGGACCCTCAAAGGGAGATCCCAAGGGGGGAGCACAGGATTCCTAAAAAACCAGCGGGGATTTAGGCACAAAGAAACGCAATTTGGGCTAAAAACCGCTGAGAATTTAGGCAGAGAGAAATGGAATTTGGGATAAATCCCTTAAAACTGAGGGGGGGTTTGGGAACAGGGAAATGGAACCTGGGCTAAACCCCTTAAAAACGGGGATAAAAAAAGAAAAGAGGTTTTTTTTAAAAAAAAAAAAAAAATTCGGGCTTTTTTTTTTCTCCCTTTAAGCCTCGATTTTAGCGGATTTCTTTCTTTTAAACGCATCCCTCCGCCCCCGTGAGGGAAGCCGGGAATTCCTCGCTCCCGGCTGGAATTTCCTGCCGGATTCCCGGCGGGATTTCCCGGCGCGGGGTTCGGGAGGGAAGCGGGAGCTTTGCGGTGGATCCCTGAGGGAAGAGGCGCCGTTTTGGGTGGGAAAAGGCGGCTTTGGGAAGGGAAAGGCCCGGCCGGAGCCCCCGGGGCGTCCCGGATCCCGCGCCCGGGAATCCTGAGGGAACAAAGGGAACGCGCCGCTCTCGGGCCAAGAGCGCCCTTTCCACGGCGAAAAACCGCGGTTGTGAGGGAAAAGCCGGCGGCTGGAGGCGGGAAAGCGCCGGTTTGAGGCGAAAGGCGGCGGTTTGAGGGCAAAAGCCGCAGTTTTGGGGTAAAAAAGCCGCAGTTTTGGGTTCAAAGCGCGGCCGGGGGGCCCGGCAGCCGGACCTGGAGGCGGGGCCACAAGCGCGCCGAGACCCGCGATTGGTCAAAGCCGCAGCGCGCCCGCGCGCTGATTGGCTGGGCGCCCCGCCGCTCGCCACAGCCCCGCCGCGCCGCAATTGCACGGCGAAACCGTCACTCCAAGCGCCGCCCCGCCTATACCGCGTCGCTATTGGTCAGCGCGCCTGTCAATCGCCGCCGCGCCCCGCCTCCCGTTCGCGGCTACTAAATACCGCGCCCGCCACTCCCCGCGAGGCCCCGCCCCCCGCCCGCCGCCATTGGCCAGCGCGCCTGTCCGTCACAACGGCGGACCCGCCCCCGCGCTGCCGCCCATTCATCCGCCGCCCGCCGCCGGCGCTACCTGCGCGGAGAGCGGCTCCGGCGCGGGCCCGTTCGCCGCGGTTTGGCCGCCCCTCCGAGCTGCCGGCGCTCCGCGCTCCGCCCGCCAAAACCGCCCGCAGCGCGCAGGCGCCGGCGGCCGCGCTCCGCGCATGCGTCCGCCCGCCTTTCCCCCCTCCCCGAAGCCCGCCGCGATTGGCGCATGCGCTGCTCGGGGCGCACCTTGGGGCCGGCGGGCGGGCGGCCCCTCCTCGCCGCCGCCGGGAGTCGCCGCCGCCCCGCTCTGCGCCCGCCGCGCCGCGCTCGTCGAGCTGCGCTGGGCCCGCCGGCGGCCCGCGCTGAGCGACGGCCGCGCCCGCCAATGGGGACCGTCCCACCGCGCGCTCAGCCAATGAGCGCCGAGCGGGGGGCGGGTCGTCCGCCGCGCCAACCAATCAGCGGCGCGCCGGGGAGTCTCCGGGCCGGAGCGGGAAAAGCAGCGCGGGGCGTGGCACCAGCGGTTCCAGCGAATCAGCGCGGCGTGGGGGCGGGACATACCCGCAGGCAGCCAATCAGCTGCGGCAGAGAGGGCGGAGCTCATCAGGCGCGCCAATGAGACGGCGGCGCCGGGCGGCGTCAACCAATGGCAGGCGGCGCGGGGGCCGTGAGGGCGGCGGGGGCGGCGGGGTGAGGCGGCGGCGCTCTCATCGCTCGGCCCCTTTCCGTGTCGGCCCTCGCAGAGGGAGCATCGCGCGCTGCCGCCACCGCCCGGCCCGCCCCGCGCCGCCGCCATGGCCAAGGCCGAGGTCAGCGCTCGCTTTCCCCTCACCGATTCCCGCGCGTTTTTTTTTTTTTTATTTATTTTTATTTTTTATCGTTCCGTTCCCCCCCCACCCCCTTCCCCGCGCCGCCCCCGCCGCCGCCTGGCGGGCCGCGGGTCCTCACTGCGCCTGCGCACCGCGCCCCCCCCCCTTCCCCTCACCCGCGCAGGCGCCATTGGGGGGGGGGGGGTTCACACACAGAGCCCCCCCCCCTCCCCTCCCCACCCCCCCCTCAGGCGCATGCGCGACCCCCCCGCGACCCCCGCCCCGCGCGCGCGCCCGCGGCCACGTGCGCGCCCCTTTGTGTCACCGGGGATGGGGGGGGCGGGGGGGGCTCCCGAATAACGGCACGGGAGGGGGAAATTCGGCTGGGGGGGGGGGGGGGTCCGAAATCGGGGGGGCGGGGGATGGGAAATAAAGGTTGGGGGGTTTTGGGGGGGGTGGGGGAGGGCGAGGTTTGGGGTTTGGGGTTGGTTTGGGGGGATGGGAGGGTGAAAATGCGGGGCTGGGGGGTTTTGGGGGGGTGGGGGAGTCGGAATTTAGGGTTGGGGGGGTCAAAGTTAGGGGTTGGGAGTGGTAGGGCCCCAAAAGAGGGGCTGGGGGGGAGATTTGGGGGCCTGGGAGGTGGAGAAATTTGGGTGGGGGGTCCTGGAAGTGGGGACTGGGGGAGGGTCGAGGGTCTGGTGACCCCCCCAGATGGGAACTGAGGATGCTGAAGGATCAGCTGGCCCCAAAAATTTGGGATGGAGGAGCTCAGGGGTTCGTTTTGGGGCCCAGGGTGGGGTCTGGGGGTCCTTTCAGGGTCTGGGGGTTTCAGGGTCTCAGGTGGGGGGTGGGGGGCTCCTCGTGGGACTGGGCACCCCCTCAGGCTGGGGCTGGGGGTTCCCAGGGGGGATTTGTGGTGTCAGGAGCTCCCTGGAGCCCCGGGGGAGTCCCAGGGTGGAATTTGGGGTTTTGGGGCGTCCCTGGGGCTGGGAGGTTCCCAGGGGGGAATTGGGGTGAAGGGGGCTGTGGGGAAGGTCCAGGATGGAATTTGGGGTCCTGGGAGGGGTTTTGGGGGGCTCAGGGGGTGCCCAGCCCCCCGTGACCCCTCTGGCCGTGCCCCCTTTTCCCGCAGTCCCCGAAGGAGCCGGAGCAGCTCCGGAAACTTTTCATCGGCGGCCTGAGCTTCGAAACCACAGACGAGAGCCTGCGCAGCCACTTCGAGCAGTGGGGCACCCTCACCGACTGCGTGGTGAGAGGGGACCCCAGAGCGTCCCCAGAGCCACCCCTGGGACCCCAAATCCATCCCCAGAGCCACCCCTGGGACCCCAAATCCGTCCCTGGGACACCAAATCCATCCCTGGGACCCCAAATCCATCCCTGGGACACCAAATCCATCCCTGGGACCCCAAATCTGTCCCTGGGACCCCAAATCCATCCCTGGGACACCAAATCCATCCCCAGAGCCCTCCCTGGGACCCCAAATCCATCCCTGGGACCCCAAATCCATCCCTGGGACACCAAATCCATCCCTGGGACATCAAATCCATCCCTGGGACACCAAATCCATCCCCAGAGCCCTCCCTGGGACCCCAAATCTGTTCCTGGGACACCAAATCCATCCCTGGGACACCAAATCTATCCCCAGAGCCCTCCCTGGGACCCCAAATCCATCCCTGGGACACCAAATCTATCCCCAGAGCCCTCCCTGGGACCCCAAATCTGTTCCTGGGACCCCAAATCCGTCCTTGGGACACCAAATCCATCCCTGGGACACCAAATCCGTCCCTGGCATCCCCAGGGCCCTCTCTGGTACCCCAAATCTGGCCCTGGGACCCCAAATTCATCCACAGGATCCCTGATCCATCCCTGGAACCCCAAATCTGTCTCCAGGACACCAAAACCATCCCTGGCAACCCCAAATCCATCCCTGGCACCCCAAATCTGTCCCCAGGACACCAAATCCATCCCTGGCATCCCCAGGGCCCTCCCTGGCACCCCAAATCCATCCCCAGGATCCCAAATCCATCCCTGGGATCCCAAAACCTTCCCTGGGACCCCCAAACCCAGCCCAGCCCCTGTGGCACCTCCAACAGCCTCTCCTGTCACCTGTGTCACCTGTGTCACCTGTGTGTGACTCCTCATCTGGGTCACCTCTGTGTGTGTGACCCCTCACCTGTGTGACCTGTGTGTGACCTGTCACCTCTGTGTGACCCCTCACCTGTGCCACCTGTGTCACCTCTGTGTGACCCCTCACCTGTGCCACCTGTGTGTCCCCTGTGGCTGTCCCTCCTCTGTGTCCCTTCCCCTGTGTCCCCTGCCTGTGCCTCCCCACGGTGTCCCCACGGTGTCCCCAGGTGATGTGGGACCCTGGCATGAAGCGCTCACGGGGCTTTGGGTTTGTCACATCCCTGACCTGTCCTCACATCCCTGACCTGTCCCTGACCTGTCCCTGTGTCCCTGAGGTGTCCCCATGTCCCTGACCTGTCCCCATGTCCCTGAGGTGTCCCTGACCTGTCCCCGAGGTGTCCCCATGTCCCTGAGGTGTCCCTGTCCCGTCCCTGTCCCCAGGTGATGTGGGACCCTGGCACAAAGCGCTCGCGGGGCTTCGGATTTGTCACATCCCTGACCTGTCCTTGTGTCACTGACCTGTCCCCAACCTGTACCCATGTCCCTGAGGTGTCCCTGACCTGTCCCCGTGTCCCCAACCTGTCCCCAACCTGTCCCTGTCCCATCCCTGTCCCCAGGTGATGCGGGACCCCAACACGAAGCGCTCGCGGGGCTTTGGGTTCGTCACCTACTCCTCGGTGGAGGAGGTCGACGCCGCCATGAACGCGCGGCCACACAAGGTGGATGGCAGGGTGGTGGAACCCAAACGGGCCGTGTCCCGAGAGGTGAGGGGACACTGGGGACACTGGGGGGACACTGGGGACACCAGGGGGGACATGGCAGGGTGGTGGAACCCAAACGGGCCGTGTCCCGAGAGGTGAGGGGACATTGGGGACATTGGGGGGACACTGGGGACACACTGGAGACACAGGCAAGGGTGGCCTGGCTTTGGGATGGGCTGGCCAGGGCTGGGGACGAGGGGAGCCACATCCCTGCTGGGGACAGGGGACAGGGACAGACAGTGGTGGCACTGGAGACAGAGGGACAGTGGGGACAGCAGTGGCCGTGGAGACAGCAGTGACGGCACCGGGGACAGGGACAGTGGTGGCCCTGGGGACAGGGCTGGTGGTGGCAGTGAGGAAAGGGACAGGGGTGGCTCTGGGGACAGGGCCAGTGCTGGGGATGGCAGCGGGGACAGTGGGGACAGGGCCAGCATTGGGGACAGTGGGGTCAGTGGGGTCAGTGGGGACAGGGCCAGCGTTGGGGACAGTGGGGACAGTGGGGACAGGGCCAGCGTTGGGGACAGTGGGGACAGTGGGGACAGGGCCAGCATTGGGGACAGTGGGGACAGGGCCAGCGTTGGGGACAGTGGGGACAGGGCCAGCGTTGGGGCCAGCTCCAGCTGCCGTCCCCAGGACTCGCAGCGGCCCGGCGCGCACCTGACGGTGAAGAAGATCTTCGTGGGCGGCATCAAGGAGGACACGGAGGAGCATCACCTGCGCGAGTACTTCGGGCAGTACGGCAAGATCGAGGTCATCGAGATCATGACCGACCGCGGCAGCGGCAAAAAGCGCGGCTTCGCCTTCGTCACCTTCGACGACCACGACTCGGTCGACAAAATCGTCAGTGAGTGCTCTGGGGACAGCCTGGGGACAGCCTGGGGACAGTGTGGGGACAGCCTGGGGACAGCCTGGGGACACTCTGGGGACAGTGTGGGGATGAGCTGGGGCGGGTGACAGGCTGGGGACAGTGTGGGGACAGGGAACAGTTTGGGGACAGCCTGGGGACAGAGACAGCTTGGGGACAGGGACACCTTGGGGACAGCGTGGGGAGAAGAGAACCTGGGGATGGGGTGGGGACAGCTTGGGGACAGATGGAGGATGGCTTGGGGACAGCCTGGGGACAGATTTGGGATGGGGTGGGGCAGTGCCAGTCCGGTTGGGGACAGCCTGGGGATGAGCTGGGGTGGGTGACAGCCTGGGGACAGATTGAGGGTGGCTTGGGGCAGTGCCAGTGTGGTTGGGGACAGTTTGTGGCAGTGCCAGTCCGGTTGGGGACAGCGCATGGCAGTGCCAGTCCAGCTGGGGACAGCCTGGGGACAGACTGAGGATGAGCTGGGGTGGGTGACAGGTTGGGGACAGTGTGGGGATGGCTTGGGGCAGTGCCAGTCCTGCTGGGGACAGCGTGTGGCAGTGCCAGTCCGGTTGGGGACAGCGCGTGGCAGTGCCAGTCCTGCTGGGGACAGCGTGTGGCAGTGCCAGTCCGGTTGGGGACAGCGCGTGGCAGTGCCAGTCCTGCTGGGGACAGCGCGTGGCAGTGCCAGTCCGGTTGGGGACAGCGCGTGGCAGTGCCAGTCCTGCTGGGGACAGCGCGTGGCAGTGCCAGTCCGGTTGGGGACAGCGCGTGGCAGTGCCAGTCCTGCTGGGGACAGCGCGTGGCAGTGCCAGTCCTGCTGGGGACAGCGTGTGGCAGTGCCAGTCCTGCTGGGGACAGCGCGTGGCCATCCCGGTGCGGTGGCAGCCCCGCGGTGGCAGCGCTGTCCCCAGCAGTGGCCGTGTCCCCCCCGCAGTCCAGAAGTACCACACGGTGAACGGGCACAACTGCGAGGTGCGCAAGGCTCTGTCCAAGCAGGAGATGGCCAGCGCCTCGGCCGGCCAGCGAGGTGAGCCCGCGGCCACCGGCCGTGTCCCCCCCGTGCCACCGGTGCCACCGGCGCCGTGCCTAAAGCCCCCGTCCCCTCCCCGCCCCCTCTCCTAGGCCGCAGCGGCTCCGGGAACTTCGGCGGCGGCCGCGGCGGCTTCGGCGGCGGCGACAACTTCAGCCGCGGGGGCAACTTCGGGGGCCGTGGTGAGTGACGGGGCCGGCGGGGCCGGGACCCCCGGGGGGACCCCTCCCCGCTCCCCACGGCCGCTCCGCGCTCCCCGCGCTCCCCCCGGGCTCCGGCGCCCGTCCCTGGCGGGGCCCCAGCGCGGTTTGTTCTTTCCAGGTGGGTTTGGCCGCGCCGGCGCCTACGGCGGCGACGGATTTAATGGATTTGGCGCTGACGGTAAGGCCAGGCCGGGCCCGAGCCCCCGGGGGCACCGCCAGGACGCCCGGCCCCGCCAGCGACGCAGCCCGAGCCCGCCCGCGCCCGCCGGAGCCCGGCCCCTCCGCGCCCGCCACGGCCCCGCCGCCTCAAACCCCCCTCTCCCGCTTCTTCTCCCCGCAGGCTACGGCGGCGGCGGCGGCGGCCCCGGCTACTCCGGCGGCAACCGGGGCTACGGCGGCAGCGGCTCCTACGACGGCTACAACAACGGCGGCGGCGGCTTCGGCGGCGGCAGCGGGGGCCGGCGGCCGGCGCGGGGACCGGCGCTGGCCGTGCGGAACGGACTGGCCGAGGCGGGCACAGGTGGGAGCCAGCGGGGCCAGGAGGGGGGTCTGGGGGACTGGGGAGCCGGACTGGGGGGGTTGGGAGCTCGGGGAATCGTCCTGGAGCTCCTGGGGGTTTTGGGAGCTCGGGAAATCCATCCCAGAAACTTTGGGATCTCAGGGAATCGTCCTGGAGCTCCTGGGGGGTTTGGGAGCTCAGGGAATCCATCCCAGGGATTTTGGGAGCTCAGGGAATCCATCCTGGAGCTCCCTGATCTCAGGGAAACCATCCCAGAGCTCCCTGGGATTTTGGGATCCCAGTTCAAGCCCCCCTGAGCTCCGGGCTCTCGGTTAAACCATCCCAGAGCATCCCAGATCCCCCACCCCAAATGCCCCACCCCAAATGCCCCAGATCCCCCACCCCAAATCCCCCAGTTCCCCCGGTCATGGGGTACCCCTGTGTGCTCTCTGTGCCCCTCAGCTCTGGGGGTGTCCCCCTGACCCCACTGACCCCTGTCCCTGCTGTCCCCTGTCCCCTGTGTCCCCTGTCCCCTCTGTCCACTGACCCCCCTGTCCCCTGTGTCCCCTGACCCTGCTGACCCCTGTCCCCTCTGTCCCCTGACCCCCCTGACCCCCCTGTCCCCTGTCCCCCCTGTCCCCTGTCCCCTGTCCCTGCTGTCCCCTGACCCCCCTGACCCCCCTGACCCCCCTGTCCCCTCTGTCCCCTCTGTCCCCTCCGTCCCCTGACCCCCCTGACCCCCCTGACCCCCCTGTCCCCTCTGTCCCCTGTCCCCTCTGTCCCCTGTCCCCTCTGTCCCCTGTCCCCCCTGACCCCCCTGACCCTGCTGACCCCCCTGTCCCCTCTGTCCCCCCCAGGCAGCAATTTTGGGGGTGGGGGCAGCTACAACGACTTTGGCAGCTACAACAGCCAGGCCTCGAGCTTCGGGCCCATGAAGGGCGGCAGCTTCGGGGGGCGCAGCTCGGGGCCCTACGGCGGCGGTGAGTGCCCCCAAACCCCCTGGGGGACCCCAAAACCCCCTGGGGGACCCTAAAAAACCCCTGGGGGACCCTAAAAACCCCCTGGGGGAGCCTAAAACCACCTGGGGAGCCTAAAAATCACCTGGGGGACCCTAAAAACCACCTGGGGTGCCTAAAAATCACCTGGGGGACCCTAAAACCACCTGGGAGTGCCCAAAATCACCTGGGGAGCCTAAAAATCATCTGGGGGAGCCTAAAAATCATCTGGGGGAGCCTAAAAACCCCCTGGGGGACCCTAAAAATCACCTGGGGGAGCCCAAAATCAGCTGGGGGACCCCAAAATCACCTGGGGGAGCCCAAAATCATCTGGGGGAGCCCAAAACCAGCTGGGGGACCCCAAAACCAGCTGGGGGAGCCCCAAAACCACCTGGGGGACCCCAAAATCATCTGGGGGAGCCCAAAATCACCTGGGGAGCCTAAAACCACGTGGGGGACCCTAAAATCACCTGGGGGACCCCAAAATCACCTGGGGGACCCTAAAAATCACCTGGGGAGCCTCAAATCACCTGGGGAACCCCAAAATCACCTGGGGAGCCCCAAAACTGTCCTGGCAGGGGTGGTGGGTCCTGGCTGGGGACACTTTTGGGGACCCCTCCCCGATTTTGGGGTGTCCCCGGTTCCGCAGGCGGCTACGGCAGCTCCAGCGGCGGCGGCAGCTACGGAGGAGGGAGGAGGTTTTAACAGCCAGGTGAGGGGGGAAAATGGGGGGAAAAATATGGGAAAAGGGTGGGGAAAAACAGGGAAAATGGGGGGAAAAACAGGGAAAAAGGGTGGGGAAAAACAGGGAAATGGGGGGAAAAACAGGGAAAAAGGGTGGGGAAAAACAGGGGAAATGGGGGGAAAAATATGGGAAAAAGGGTGGGGAAAATCTGGGAAAATGGGGGGAAAAACAGGGGAAAAGGGTGGGGAAAACAGGGGAAAATGGGTGGGGAAAATATGGGAAAAGGGTGGGGAAAAACAGGGAAAAGGGTGGGGAAAAATAAGGGAAAATGGGGGGGAAAAACAGGGAAAAAGAGTGGGGAAAATCTGGGAAAAGGGCAGGAAAAACTGGGGGGGAAACAGGAAAAATGGGGAGAGGATTGAGAGAAATGGGAAAATAAAAATGTTGGAATGGTTGGGGAGGAAAGGGAAGGGAGGGAAAGGTTGGGAGGAAAGAGGGAAAAATTGGGAAAAGGTGGGAGGGATGAAGAGGATTTGGGGAAAAATGGGGAAAGATGAGGGGGAGGAAGATTGAGGGGAATAAAGGAAGGAGGGAAGTGAGGAAGGGTTGGAAAGGGGAGAAAAGGGGGGAAGGAGATGGAGGAAAAGGTTAAAATGAGGAATTGAGAGGGGAAAATCGGGGGAAAAGAGCAGGGGAAGGAGGAAAAAGGATGGGAATGAGGGGGAGGGGTGGAGCTGGGAATTCCAGAGGGATTGGGGTCGGGATTTGGGATTGGGATCGGGATCAGGGCAGGGATTTGGGATTGGAGCAGGGATTTGGGATCGGGATCAGAGCAGGGATTTGGGATCAGAGCAGGGATTTGGGATCAGGGCAGGGATTTGGGATCGGGGCTGGGGTTGGGGCTCTGCCCCTCCCAGAGGCCCCAGCACTGGAGCCGCTCCTGTTCCCAATCCCGATCCTGATCCTCATCCTGATCCCAATCCTGATCCTGATCCTCATCCTGATCCCAATCCTGATCCTGTTCCCAATCCCGATCCTCATCCTGATCCCAATCCTGATCCTGAGCCTGCCCTGATCCCAATCCCAATCCCAATCCTGCCCCGATCCCGATCCTGATCCTGATCCCGATCCTGCTGATCCCACCCTGATCCCACCCTGATCCCGATCCTTTCCCGATCCTGATCCCGCCCCCGATCCCAATCCTGATCCCAATCCTGATCCTGATCCTTTCCCAATCCTAATCCTGATCCTTCCCCAATCCTGATCCTTCCCCGATCCCGATCCTTCCCTGATCCCAATCCTGATCCCACCCTGATCCCAATCCTGATCCTGCCCTGATCCCAATCCCAATCCTTCCCTGATCCCAATCCTGATCCTGATCCCAATCCCGATCCTTCCCTGATCCTGATCCTGATCCTGCCCTGATCCCACCCTGATCCCAGTCCTGATCCCGATCCTGCCCCAATCCTGATCCTTCCCTGATCCTGATCCTGATCCTGATCCTGCCCTGATCCCAATCCTGATCCTGATCCTGATCCCAATCCTGATCCTGCCCTGATCCCAATCCTGATCCAATCCTGATCCTTCCCTGATCCTGCCCAATCCTAATCCCTCTCTTTCCCCGCTGCTCCCGCTGACGCTGCCGGTTCCCGGTTGCAGCCCCGCTGTGGATCCCGCTGCCGCTGTCGATCGTGTCCGTCTGTCTGTCCCGCCGGAGCCGGAGCCGGGGCCGGGGCCGGGGCCGGGGCCGGGGGGGGCGGGGGCGGCCCCCGGGGCTGGGGGACCCCCGGGAGCCCCGGGAGGTTTCCGTGCCCGGGGCCCCCCCGCAGATCCCGGCCGGAATTCTGTGTCCTGTACCCCTCCCCCCCTCAATAAATGTCTCTTGGGTTTTTTTTTAAATTATTTTTTATTATTTTGATCAATTTCGGGGTGGGGGGGGGTGGGGGGGCTGCTCTCCTCCCGATTGGTCGCCTCAGCTGTCAATCACAGCCTGGCTCTGCCCCCGCCTCTGTTGTCACCCTGGGTGTCCCCAGAGTGTCCCCAGGGTGTCCCCAGAGTGTCCCCAGGGTGTCCCCAGAGTGTCCCCAGGGTGTCCCCAAAGTGTCCCCAGGGTGCCCCCCCCGCTAATTCCCACCTTCCCTTTTGTAGGAGCCGCCGGCCCCGGGAGAGGAGCCCGCGGAGGTGAGCGGGGGACACCGGGGACATTTGGGGACATTTGGGGACATTTGGGGACAGCCCAGGGCTGGGCCACCCCCCCCTCCCCCCAGCCCCGCCCCAGCGCCCGCGGGACCCCCCCGGTGCCCTCAATAAAAGGGTATTTTTGTACCTGTGTCCCGTCTGTGGGGACAGGGGGGACACTGTGGGGACACCATGGGGACACTGTGGGGGACACCATGGGGACACCACGGGGACAGGGACACTGTGGGGACACTGTGGGGACACCGTGGGGACACTGGGGACACTGTGGGGACACCGTGGGGACACTGGGGACACTGTGGGGACAGGGACACTGTGGGGACACTGTAGGGACACTGTGGGGACACCGTGGGGACACTGTGGGGACACCGTGGGGACACTGTGGGGACACCGTGGGGACACCACGGGGACACCACGGGGACACCACAGGGACAGGGACACTGTGGGGGACCACTGGGGACACCATGGGGACACTGGGGACACTGTGGGGACACTGGAGACGTGGGGACACCACGGGGACAGGGACACTGTGGGGACACCATGGGGACACCGTGGGGACACCGTGGGGACAGGGACACTGTGGGGACAGGGACACTGCGGGGGCACCGTGGGGACACTGTGGGGACACTGTGGGGACACTGTGGGGACACCATGGGGACAGGGACACTGTGGGGACACTGTAGGGACAGGGACACCATGGGGACACCGTGGGGACACCGTGGGGACACTGTGGGGACACTGGGGACACCGTGGGGACACCGCGGGGACACCGTGGGGACACTGTGGGGACACCGTGGGGACACCGTGGGGACACTGTGGGGACACCATGGGGACACCACGGGGACACTGTGGGGACACTGTGGGGACAGGGACACCATGGGGCACCGTGGGGACACCGTGGGGACACTGTGGGGACACCGCGGGGACACTGTGGGGACACTGTGGGGACACTGTGGGGACAGGGACACGGTGGGGACACCGTTGGAGATGGGGACAGGATGAGGGTGGAAGGGACAGAGCCAGGGTGGGGACAGGAGGGTTGGGGACACCGATCCGGGACTGAAGCCACCCGGTGTCACCTGGAGGGGACAGGGCCAGCACAGGTGACAGCAGGAATGTGGCTGAGGGAGGTGACACAGCCCCAGGGGAGGTGACAGGAATGTGTCACCCGGGGGTGGCACAGGGTGACACAGACACAGCGCCGCGGGTTTGTCACGCGCGGGCGGGGCTGGCGGTGACAGCGATGTCCCCAAGGTGCCACAGGGGACCCTGGGTGTCACCCCAGGCCCCGAAACTCTCGGGGGTCCCATCCCTGTCCCCGAGTGTCCCCTGGGAGGTGACACTGCCCGTGTCCCTGTCCCTGAGTGTCCCCTGGGAGGTGACACCGCCCATGTCCCTGTCCCCGAGTGTCCCTTGGGAGGTGACACTGTCCATGTCCCTGTCCCCAAGGGTCCCCTGGGAGGTGACACTGCCCGTGTCCCTGTCCCTGAGTGTCCCCTGGGAGGTGACACTGCCCATGTCCCTGTCCCTGAGTGTCCCCAGCAGCTGGGAGGTGACACCGCCCGTGTCCCTGTCCCCAAGGGTCCCCTGGGAGGTGACACTGCCCATGTCCCTGTCCCCAAGGGTCCCCAGCAGCTGCCGCCTGGCTCGCGCCAGGTCCCCTCACAGTGTCCCCAGCGCTGTCCCCAAATGTCCCCAATGTCCCCAATGTCCCCAAATGTCCCCAAATGTCCTCCCATGTCCCCAATGTCCCAAACTCCCTCAATGTCCCCAAATGTCCCCAATGTCCTCCCATGTCCCCAATGTCCCAAACTCCCTCAATGTCCCCAAATGTCCCCAAATGTCCCCAATGTCCCCAATGTCCTCCCATGTCCCCAAATGTCCCGAACTCCCTCAATGTCCCCAAATGTCCCCAATGTCCCAAACTCCCTCCATGTCCCCAAATGTCCCCAATGTCCCCCCGTGACCCCAAGGGACCAAAGGTCACGTGAGGCCCCGCCCACGGCGGGCGTGGCCAACAGCAGAAAGGGGCGCCGCTTCCGGTCACGTGCTCGACACAGGCAGCCAATCACAGCTGGGGTTCGGTAAAAGGGTGACGTCAGCGCTTCCCCGGTCACTATGGTAACTGGGCCGCCCCCTCCGCTTCCGGGGGCGCCGTGCAGAGGTGATTGACAGGTGGCTTCTCCAATCACCGGCCGCTCAGGGAAGCGCGCGAAATATTGGCCCTCCCACCTCCCGGAAGCGCGCAGCGATTGGTGGCGTTGAGGCACAGTTGGGCCAATCAAAATGGCGGGGTGGGGCCAACGCGAGTGATTGGCAGGCGGGCAGCCAATCAGCGGCGGGAGCTCTTCCGGCTCCACGTCGGCAGCGGCGGAGGCAAAATGGAGGCGCTGATGCTGGTGGGGCTGAGGGGGCGGCGGGGAGACGGGAGTGAGGGGAGTGAGGGGGAATGAGGGGAGTGAGGGGAAACTGGGGAGTGAGGGGGAGTGAGGGGGAGTGAGGGGAGTGAGGGGAGTGAGGGGAGTGAGGGGGAGTGAGGGGAGTGAGGGGAGTGAGGGGAGTGAGGGGAGTGAGGGGGAGTGAGGGGAGTGAGGGGGACTGGGGGGACTGGGAGGAACTGGGAGAACTGGGGGGGACTGGGAGGAACTGGGAGAACTGGGGGGGAGTTGGGGCTGAGCGGGGTCCCAGAGTGGGGACAGTGGGGGTGAGTTGGGGACACTGGGGACTGCTCTGGGTGGCCAGAGGTGACCAGAGGTGGTCACTGGTGGCCGTGGGTGGTCAGTGGTGGCTGTGGGTGGCTGTGGGTGGTCACTGGTGGTCAGTGGTGGTCAGTGTGTCCATGGGTGGTCAGTGGTGGCCGTGGGTGGTCACTGGTGGTCACTGGTGGTCAGTGTGTCCATGGGTGGTCAGTGTGTCCATGGGTGGTCAGTGGTGGCCGTGGGTGGTCACTGGTGGTCACTGGTGGTCAGTGTGTCCATGGGTGGTCAGTGTGTCCATGGGTGGTCAGTGGTGGCCGTGGGTGGTCACTGGTGGTCACTGGTGGTCAGTGTGTCCATGGGTGACCCGAGGTGTCCGAGGGTGTCCGGGCCGAGGTTCTGTCCTACACTCCGGCTGTGGCTCAGTGGTGGTCACTGGTGTCCGTGGGTGGCTGTGGGTGGTCACTGGTGGTCAGTGGTGGTCAGTGTGTCCATGGGTGGTCAGTGGTGGCCATGGGTGGTCACTGGTGTCCATGGGTGGTCAGTGGTGGTCAGTGTGTCCATGGGTGACCCGAGGTGTCCGAGGGTGTCCGGGCCGAGGTTCTGTCCTACACTCCGGCTGTGGCTCACTGGTGGTCACTGGTGGTCAGTGGTGTCCGTGGGTGGCTGTGGGTGGTCAGTGGTGTCCATGGGTGGTCAGTGGTGGTCACTGCTGTCCAGAGGTGTCCGTGGGTGTCCGGGCCGAGGTTCTGTCCTACACTCCGGCTGTGGCTCACTGGTGGTCAGTGGTGTCCATGGGTGGTCAGTGGTGTCCGGAGGTGTCCATGGGTGGTCACTGGTGGTCAGTGGTGGTCAGTGGTGTCCGTGGGTGGCTGTGGGTGGTCAGTGGTGGCCATGGGTGGTCAGTGGTGTCCGGAGGTGTCCATGGGTGGTCACTGGTGGTCAGTGGTGGTCAGTGGTGTCCGTGGGTGGCTGGTGGGTGGTCAGTGGTGTCCATGGGTGGTCAGTGGTGTCCATGGGTGGTCAGTGGTGGTCAGTGGTGGTCAGTGGTGGTCAGTGGTGGTCAGTGGTATCCATGGGTGGTCAGTGGTGGTCAGTGGTGTCCATGGGTGGTCAGTGGTGGTCAGTGTGTCCGTGGGTGGCTGTGGGTGGTCAGTGGTGTCCATGGGTGGTCAGTGGTGGTCACTGGTGGTCAGTGGTGGTCAGTGGTGGTCAGTGGTATCCATGGGTGGTCAGTGGTGGTCAGTGGTGGCCATGGGTGTCCGGGCCGAGGTTCTGTCCTACACTCCGGCTGTGGCTCTGGGCAGGTCAGTGCATCACAGAACTTGGTCCCGGGGACCCGGAGCGACAGCACGGGGACAGGGACAGGGACATGGGACATGGGGACAGCACGGGGACAGCAGGGGACAGCATGGGGACAGGGACAGGGACAGGGACAGGGACATGGGGACAGCACGGGGACAGCATGGGGACAGGACAGGGACAGCACGGGGACAGGGACAGGGACAGGGACATGGGGACAGCATGGGGACATGGGGACAGCATTGGGGACATGGGGACAGTGATGGGGACACTGGCAGGGCCCTGGGGGGCAGCCTCCCGTGGTGTCCCCGCAGGACGGTGGCACCGCTGTCCCTGTCCCCGCAGGAGCCGTCCCTGTACACGGTCAAGGCCATCATCATCCTCGACAACGACGGCGAGCGGCTCTTCGCCAAGGTGGGGACACTGGGGGACACCAGGGGACATTGGGGACACTGGGGGACACTGGGGGACATTGGGGGACATTGGGGGACACTGGGGGACACAGAGGGGACACAGAGGGGACACAGAGGGGACACTGAGGGGACACTGAGGGGACACTGCCCTGTGGGGGGTTGTGGCTTTGGGGAAGGGACAGCGTTGCTGGGCCAGGGCTACAGGGGTGGCCACTGTCCCTGTCCCTTCCTCCATGTCCCTGTCCCCAATGTCTCTTGATGTCCCCAATGTCCCCAATGTCCCCAATGTCCCCACAATGTCCCCAATGTCCCCAATGTCCCCACAATGTCCCCACTGTCCCCACTGTCCCCACAATGTCCCCAATGTCCCCAATGTCCCCACAATGTCCCCAATGTCCCCAATGTCCCCAATGTCCCCAATGTCCCAATGTCCCCACAATGTCCCCAATGTCCCCACAATGTCCCCAATGTCCCCAATGTCCCCACAATGTCCCCAATGTCCCCACAATGTCCCCAATGTCCCCACAATGTCCCCAATGTCCCCAATGTCCCCAATGTCCCCAATGTCCCCACAATGTCCCCAATGTCCCCAATGTCCCAGTACTACGATGACACGTACCCCAGCGTGAAGGAGCAGCGTGCCTTCGAGAAGAACATCTTCAGCAAGACACACCGCAGTGACAGTGAGTGACACCGGGAGGGGACACGGGGGGACACGGGGGACACTGGGGACACCAGGAGACACTGGGGACACTGGGGACACTGGGGACATTGAGGACACCAGGGGACATTGGGGACATTGCTGCTGTCACAGGTGAAATCGCGCTGCTGGAGGGACACAGGGGTGGCTCAGGGGACACAGGGGACATTGGGGACACAGGGGACACCTTGGGGACATTGGGACATGGGGACATTGGGGACATTGGGGACACATTGGGGACATGGGGACATTGGGGACATTGGGGACATTGGGGACACAGGGGACACCTTGGGGACATTGGGGACACAGGGGACATGGGGACATTGGGGACACCTTGGGGACACTGGGGACACAGGGGACACCTTGGGGGTGGCTCAGGGGACACTGGGGACATTGGGGACACCTTGGGGACACTGGGGACATTGGGGACACCTTGGGGACATTGGGGACACCTTGGGGACACTGGGGACATTGGGGACACCTTGGGGACATTGGGGACACCTTGGGGACATTGGGGACATTGGGGACATTGGGGACACCTTGGGGACATTGGGGACATTGGGGACATTGGGGACACCTTGGGGACATTGGGGACATTGGGGACATTGGGGACACCTTGGGGACATTGGGGACATTGGGGACATTGGGGACACCTTGGGGACATTGGGGACATGGGGACATGGGGACATTGGGGACATTGGGGACACAGGGGACACCTTGGGGACATTGGGGACATGGGACATGGGGACATTGGGACACCTTGGGGACATTGCTGTGTCACAGGTGAGATCGCGCTGCTGGAGGGACACGGGGGGGTGGCTCAGGGGACACAGGGGGTGGCTCAGGGGACACTGGAGACATTGGGGACACCTTGGGGACACCTTGGGGACACCTTGGGGACACCTTGGGGACATTGCCGTGCCGCAGGTGAGATCGCGCTGCTGGAGGGTCTGACCGTGGTGTACAAGAGCAGCATCGACCTGTACTGCTACGTCATCGGCAGCGCCCACCAGAACGAGGTGGGGACACTGTGGGGACATGGGGACACTGGGGACAGTGTGGGGACATGGGGACAGGGTGGGGACATGGGGGTCGGGGGGACAGAGAAGGGTTGCAGGGCAGGGGGACCCTGGGGGGCAGAGGGGACACTGCCTGTGACCCCTCTGTGACCCCTCTGTCCCCTCTGTGTCACCCCTCTGTCCCCTCTGTGTCACCCCATTGTCCCCTCTGTGTCACCCCTCTGTCCCCTCTGTGTCACCCCTCTGTCCCCTCCGTCGCCTCTGTGTCACCCATTGTCCCCTCTGTGTCACCCATTGTCCCCTCTGTCCCCAGCTGATGCTCACGGCCGTGCTCAACTGCCTGTTCGACTCCCTGAGCCAAATGCTGCGGTAGGGGACACCTGGGGACACCTGGGACACCTGGGGACAGCTGGGACACCTGGGGACACCTGGGGACACCTGGGACACCTGGGACACCTGGGGACACCTGGGGGGACATGGGAACACCTGGGGACACCTGGGGACACCTGGGGACACCTGGGGACACCTGGGACACCTGGGGACAGCTGGGGACACCTGGGGACAGCTGGGACACCTGGGGACAGCTGGGGGGACATGGGGACACCTGGGGACACTGGGGACACCTTGGGACACCTGGGGACACCTGGGGACACCTGGGGGGACATGGGGACACCTGGGGACACCTGGGGACACCTGGGGGACATGGGGACACACCTGGGGACACCTGGGACACCTGGGACACCTGGGGACACACCTGGGGGACACCTGGGGGGACATGGGGACACCTGGGGACACCTGGGGACACCTGGGGACACCTGGGGACAGCTGGGACACCTGGGGACACCTGGGGACACTGGGGACAGCTGGAACACATCCAGAACCCAGTCTAGAACCAACTCTAGAACCGCTCTAGAACCCGATCTAGAACCGAGTCTAGAACCGAGTCTAGAACCGAGTCTAGAACCGATCTAGAACCGAGTCTAGAACCGAGTCTAGAACCGAGTCTAGAACTGATCTAGAACCCAGTCTAGAACCGAGTCTAGAACCGAGTCTGGAACCGATCTAGAACCCAGTCTAGAACCGCTCTAGAACCGAGTCTAGAACCGATCTAGAACCCAGTCTAGAACCGCTCTAGAACCGAGTCTAGAACCGATCTAGAACCCAGTCTAGAACCGAGTCTGGAACCCACCTGGAACCCACCTGGAACACACCTGGGGGACACCTGGGGACACCTGGGGGACACCTGGGGACACCTGGGGACAGCTGGGGACACCTGGGGGGTTTGGGGGTGCCTGGGGTAGGGGGGATCCCTCGTCTGGGATGTCCCCAAATTGTGGGGGGGTGTCCCCGTGTCCCTGGGGGTGTCCACATGTCCTGGGGGTGTCCCCAAGGGGGTCCCCATGTCCCTGGGGGTGTCCCTGGGGTGTCCCCATGTCACTGGGGGTGTCCCCAAGGGGGTCCCCATGTCACTGGGGGTGTCCCTGGGGGTGTCCCTGGGGGTGTCCCCATGTCCCTGGGGGTGTCCCTGGGGTGTCCCGTGTCACTGGGGGTGTCCCCAAGGGGGTCCCAGCCGTGTCCCCCCCTCAGGAAGAACGTGGAGCGCCGGGCGCTGCTGGACAACATGGAGGGGCTGTTCCTGGCCGTGGACGAGATCGTGGACGGAGGGTGGGCTTGGGACCCCCCCCCGGGGTCTGTCACCCATCCCTGGGGGTCTGTCACCTCCCCCCGGGGTCTGTCACCCATCCCCGGGGGTCTGTCACCTCCCCCAGGGGTCTGTCACCTCCCCCCCGGGGTCTGTCACCCATCCCTGGGGGTCTGTCACCTCCCCCCCGGGGTCTGTCACCCCTCCTTGGGGTCTGTCACCTCCCCCTGGGGTCTGTCACCCTCCCCAGTGTCTGTCACCTCCCCTGGGTGTCTGTCACCTTCCCCTGGGGTCTGTCACCCCTCCTTGGGGTCTGTCACCTTCCCCTGGGTGTCTGTCACCTCCCCCTGGGGTCTGTCACCCCTCCTTGGGGTCTGTCACCCCTCCAGGGGGGTCTGTCACCTCCCCCTGGGGTCTGTCACCCCTCCTTGGGGTCTGTCACCCCCCCTGGGTGTCCCCAGCCCTGAGGGGTCTCTGTGTCCCCCCAGGGTGATTCTGGAGAGTGACCCCCAGCAGGTCGTGCACCGCGTGGCCGTGCGGGTACGGGGGGCTCGGGGGCTCGGGGGGCGTTTTTGGGGGGTCTGGGGGGTCTGGGGTCGTTTTTTGGGGGGGTTTGGGGTTGTTTTTGGGAGGTCTCAGGGTTTGGGGTTGTTTTTGGGGGTTTGGGGTTGGTTTTGGGGGTCTCAGGGTTTGGGGTTGGTTTTGGGGGAGGTTTGGGGTTGTTTTTGGGGGATCTCAGGGTTGGGGTTGTTTTTGGGGGGTCTGGGGGGGTTGGGGTTGTTTTTTAGGGGGGGTTTGGGGTTGTTTTTGGGGGGGTCTCAGGGGTTTGGGGTTGTTTTTGGGGGGTCTGGGGGTTGTTTTTGGGGGTTTGGGGTTGTTTTTGGGGGGTCTCGGGTTTGGGGTTGTTTTTGGGGGGTCTCGGGTTTGGGGTTGTTTTTGGGGGGTCTCAGGGGTTCAGGTTGTTTTTGGGAGGTCTCAGGGTTTGGGGGTTGTTTTTGGGGGTTTGGGGTTGTTTTTGGGGGGTCTCAGGGGTTGGGGTTGTTTTTGGGGGATCTCAGGGGTTTGGGGTTGTTTTTGGGGGGTCTCAGGGTTTGGGGGGGCAGCTGAAGGGGGGGTTCCTGCTGTCCCCCCCCCCCCAGGCTCTCACTGTCCCCCCCCTGTCCCCCCCTGTCCCCCCTGTCCCAGGGCTGAGGACGTGCCCCTGACGGAGCAGACGGTGTCACAGGTAGGGGACCTCCCCCCAAAAACCCTCCTGGGACCCCCCAAAAACCTCTGAGCCATCCTGGGACCCCCCAGAACCCCCCCAAAACCTCCTGGGACCCCCCCAAAAACCTCTGAGCCATCCTGGGACCCCCCCCAGGACACCCCAGACCCCCCCAAAACCCTCCTGGACCCCCCAAAAACCTCTGAGCCATCCTGGGACCCACCAGGACCCCCCCCAAAACCTCCTGGACCCCCCAAACCCCTCCCAAGACCCCTCTGGGCCCCCCCAAAACCCCCCCAGGACCATCTGGCACTACCCCAGCCCCCCCCGACCCCTCTGAGCCCCCCCAAATCCCCCTGAGACCCTCCCCACCCCCCCAGGACCCCCCCCGGGGCTGGCAGTGCCCCCCCCGCACCTCAGAGCCCCCCAGGGGTGTCCCCAAATGTCCCCTCGGTGTCCCCTGGGTGCTCCTGTCCCCACCTCAGTGTCCCCTGAACCCCCCCAAACCCTCCTGGGGGTGTCCCTGTCCCCCCCCCAGGTGTCCCCCAAGTGTCCCCAGGTGTCCCCAAGTGTCCCCAGGTGTCCCCAGGTGTCCCCAAGTGTCCCCACAGTGTCCCAGGGTGTCCCCAGGTGTCCCCAGGTGTCCCAGGTGTCCCCAAGTGTCCCCAGGTGTCTCCAGGTGTCCCCCCCACACCTGACCGTGCCCCCCCAGGTGCTGCAGTCGGCGAAGGAACAGATCAAGTGGTCGTTGCTGCGTTAGGGGGACCCCCAGGACCCCCCAGGACCCCTGGAACCCCCCAGGACCCCCCCAGGACCCCCCAGGACCCCCCCAGACCCCCCTGGAACCCCCCGGGACCCCCCAACACGCCGGTGCCCCCCCAGCCCCGTGTGCTGCCTCCTCTGTGCCTGCGCCGCCCCGGGAACGGGGGGGATTTGGGGGTCTGGGGGGCTCTGGGGGGATTTGGGGGGCTGGGGGGGATTTGGGGGGGGATTTGGGGGGCCTGAGGGGGTCTGGGGGGGTCTGGGATCGCCCCCACAATGAGGGGGAGCCCCCTGGGGTGTCCCCAAGCTGCCTGGGGGGGACACAAGGGTGGGGACAAGGGACACGAAGGGAGGACGTGGATTTTCCTCAGCCTGCTGGGACCCCCCTGGGGACCCCCCAAAACCCACCTGGGGACCCCAGACCCACCTGGGGACCCCAAAACCCCTCGGGACCCCCTTGGGGACCCCCCCAAAACCCACCTGGGGACCCCAGACCCCCCTGGGGACCCCCCAAACCCCTCTGGGACCTCAAACCCCCCCTGGGGACCCCCAAACTCCTCCAGGACCCCCCAGACCTTCCTGGGGTCACTTTAACCCCCCCGGGACCCCCCCAAACCCCCCCGGGACCCCCTTGGGACCCCAGACCCACCTGAGACCTCCTTGGGACCCCCCCCAAACCCTCCTGGGGACCCCAAACCCCCCCGGGACCCCCCCAAACCCCCCCAGCCACCAGAGCAGCTCAAACCTCGTCATTTATTGGGGTGAAGGCCGAGGGGGGGGGTCCCGGGGGGGCGGGGGGGGGGTCCCGGGGGGGGGGGGGGGGGGGAGGGGACACAGGCAGATGCTGGGGGGGGGGGGAGGGGGAGGGGGGGGGACACTCGGGGGTCCCCCCAAACGCCCCCCCCCCGCTATTGCTTTGCTTTAATCACAGTTTTAATTGGGGGGGCCCAAATTTGGGGGGGGGGGGTCAGTGCCAAGAGGGGGGGGGGGGGTCAGTGCAAGGTTTTGGGGGGGCCACAGTGATAATGGGGGGGGGTCCGGGGTGTTTTTTTGGGGGGGGGTCACAGTGATGAGGGGGTGCAGGATTTTTTTTTTGGGGGGGGCGTCACAGTGAATGGGAAGGTCTGGAATATTTTGGGGGGGGGGTCACAGTGATGGGGGGGCGCTGGAATATTTTGGGGGGGCGGATTTTTTGGGGGGGGGGGGTCCGGATTTTTTGGGGGGGGGGGTCCGGATATTTTTAGGGGGAGGGGCTGCGTGTGCAGGTGTGGGGGGAGGGGTCTGTGCAGGATTTTTTTGGGGGGGGTCACAGTGCTGGGGGGGTGCAGGATTTTGGGGAGGGGGGGGCACAGTGCTTGTGGGGCCGTACCATGTGTGAGTGTTCGGGGGGGGGGGAGGGAGGGGGCGTTATTTACATGGGGGGGGGTGCCCCGCCCCCCCCCCCGTTATTGCAATGGGCTGGGCCCGGTGGGGGAGGGGGGGAAGGAGGGGGGGGGGAATTTTTGGGGGTCCCCCCCCCCCCAGGGGGGTGTGCGGGGCTCAAAGCCCTCAGTGCAAGAGGTCATGGCTTGGGGGGGGGTTTGGGGGGGGTCCCGGGGGTTTTGGGGGGTCCCGGGGGGTTGGGGGGGGTTTGGGGAGGGGTCCCGGGGGGTTTTGGGGGGGTTGCGTGGGTTTTGGGGGGATTTTGGGGGGTCCCGGGGGTTTTGGGGGGGTTTGGGGAGGGGTCCCGGGGGGTTTGGGGGGGGTCCCGGGGGTTTTGGGGGGGTTTGGGGAGGGGTCCCGGGGGGTTTGGGGGGGGTCCCGGGGTTTTTGGGGGGGTCCTGTCCCTCGAGCCATCGCTGATTGCTGAGCAGATCCCTGAGGTGCCGGGGGGGGATGGGAGGAGGGGATTTTGGGGGTTTTTGGGGTTTTTTGGGGTTTTTGGGGGTCCGGGGTCCCGGTCCCCGGGGGTTTGTGCAGTGGGGCCGGGGGGGGGAGGGGGGGGCTCGTTGTTTTCCTGCCAAATCTCCCAAATTCCAGTTAAAAAAAAAAATAAACGCTGAGCCCGGGGGGGGGGGGGAGGGGCTGGGGGCGTTGCCAGGAGACGGTTGCCAGGAGACGGTTGCCACGTGCAGCTGTGGATGCAGCCGGTTGCCAGGGGCCGGTTGCCAAGGCCGGTTGCCAGGGCCGGTTGCCAAGGCCGGTTGCCAGGGCCGGTTGCCGGGTACCACAATGATGGGGGGCGGTTGCCAGGCAACCGTTGCCAGGGAGATCCCCGGTTGCCGGGCAGGATGCCGGTCCCGTTGTCAGGGAGGCCATGGGGGAGGGGGGCGGGGAGGGGGACGGTCACTGAGTGACCGAGTGACCATCGCTGAGTGACCGAGTGACCATCACTGACCATCACTGAGTGACCATCACTGAGTGACCATCAGCGAGTGACCATCACCGAGTGACCATCGCTGTCACCGAATGACCGAGTGACCATCACTGAGTGACTGACAATCACTGACCATCACTGAGTGACCGTCACTGAGTGACCATCAGCGAGTGACCATCAGTGAGTGACCATCACTGTCACCGAGTGACCATCGCTGTCACCAAGTGACCGTCACCGAGTGACCGAGTGACCGTCACTGTCACCGAGTGACCATTGCTGTCACTGAGTGACCATCGCTGTCACCAAGTGACCATCACCGAGTGACCGTCACTGTCACCGAGTGACCATCGCTGTCACCGAGTGACCATCACTGACCATCACCGAGTGACCATCGCTGTCACTGAGTGACTGTCACCGAGGTGACCGTCGCTGTCACCAAGTGACCATCGCTGTCACCGAGTGACCGTCACTGAGTGACCGTCGCTGTCACCCGAGTGACCGTCACTGACCATCACTGAGTGACCGTCACTGTCACTGAGTGACCGTCCCCGGGCAGTTGCTCATTAAACGTTGCCAGGCAGCCGTTGCCAGGCGGTTCCGGTTGCCAGGCAACGGTTGCCAAGCGCCGCCTGTTGTCCAGTTGTTCCCAGGGGAATTCCCGGGGTGGGGGGAGGGGAATTCCAGGATTTTCCCGGGGGCTGTTCCGGGGGGGTTCGTCGTCCCCAGGATTGTCACCGTCACCCCCAGGATTGTCACCATCACCCCCAGGATTGTCACCGTCACCCCCAGGATTGTCACCGTCACCCCCAGGATTGTCACCATCACCCCCAGGATTGTCACCATCGCTCCCAGGGGTGTCATCGTCATTTCTGGGGGTGTCACTGTCACCCTCAAGGATGTCCCTGTCCCTCCCAGGGGTGTCACCGTCACTTCCGGGATTGTCACCGTCACCCTTGGGGGTGTCCCTGTCACTCCTGGGGGTGTCCCTGTCCCCGTCACCCCCAGGGGTGTCCCTGTCACGCCCAGGATTGTCACTGTCACTTCTGGGAGTGTCACTGTCACTGTCACTGACACCCCTGGGAATGTCACTGCCATTCCCGGGGGTGTCCCTGTCCCCCCCAGGATTGTCCCCATCACTGTCACCCCCAGGACTGTCCTTGTCCCCGTCCCTGTCTCTCCTGGGGGTGACACTGCCATTCCTGGGGGTGTCCCTGTCCCTGTCCCTCCCAGGATTGTCCCTGTCCCTGTCTCTGTCTGTCCCGGGGGTGTCACTGTCACTCTCAGGGGTGTCACTGCCATTCCCGGGGGTGTCCCTGTCCCCCCCCAGGATTGTCCTTGTCCCTGTCCCTGTCACCGTGACCCCCAGGACTGTCCCTGTCCCCGTCCCTGTCCCTGTCCCCATCCCCCCCAGGATTGTCCCTGTCCCTGTCTGTCCCGGGGGTGTCACTGTCACTCTCAGGGGTGTCACTGCCATTCCCGGGGGTGTCCCTGTCCCCCCCAGGACTGTCCCCATCCCTGTCCCTGTCCCTGTCCCCATCCCTGTCCCCGTCCCCGTCCCCGTCCCTGTCCCCCGTCCCCGTCCCCGTCCCCGTCCCCGTCCCCGTCCCCGTCCCCGTGCCCGTGCCCCTCAGTACGGGGAGAAGAGCAGGGGGGCGTGTGTGGGGCGCAGGGGGCCGGGGGCCGGGCGCAGCAGGGCGGGGGCGAGGGGGGGTCCGGGCAGGAGGGGGGGTCCGGGGGGGCGCAGGGCCAGGGGGGGGGCGGGCGATGGCGGCGGCGGCGGCCGCCAGGGCCAGGGGGGGCGGGAGGAGCCCCCCCCCCGCCAGAGCCTTCGGCAGCTCCTTCGGGAACGGCAGCGGAGCCTGGGGGGGCACGGGGGGGGGGGTCAGGGGTGGGGGGTCCTGGGGGGACCGGGGGGAGCCCCCAGTGATACCCCACAGACCCCCAGACCCCCCCCAGTGATATCCTGGACACCCCCAGACCCCCCCGGACCCCCCCCAATCCCATGGGACACCACCACACCCCCCCAGTGACACCCCAAGCCCCCCCATGGGAATCCCCAGACCCCCCCCCAGGACCCCCCAAACACCTCCAGGACCCCCCAAACACCTCCAGGACCACCCAGACACCCCCAGGACCCCCCCAGGATCCCCCAGAACTCCCCAGGTCCCCTCCAGACACCCCCAGACTCCTCCAGACCCCCCCAGGACCCCCCAAACACCTCCAGGACCCCCCCAAGGACCCCCCAGAACTCCCCAGGACCCCTCCAGACCCCTCCAGACCCCCCCTAGGACCCCCCCCAGGACCCCCCAAACACCTCCAGGACCACCCAGACACCCCCAGGACCCCCCCAGGAACCCCCAGACTCCTCCAGATGCCCCCAGGACCCCCCCAAACCCCGCCAGGACCCCTCCAGACAGCCCCAGACCCCTCCAGACCCCCCCTAAGACCCCCCAGGACACCCCAGGACCCCTCCAGACACCCCCACACCCCCCCAGGACCCCCCCAGACCCCCCAGGACCCCTCCTCACCAGCTCGGGGGGGCTGCGCGGTTTCTTGTGCCGCCCCAGGAGGGGGTTGGGTTTTCCGGCCACCCCCGTCCCGGTGCCTCCGGCTGGAAATGTGCTGGGGGGGGGCACGGGGGGGGCTCAGCGGGACCCCCAAACCCCCGGGACCCCCAAACCCCTGCAGGACCCCCAAACACCCCCGGGACCCCCAAACCCCCCCGGGACCCCCAAACCCCTGCAGGACCCCCAAAACCCCCGGGACCCCCAAACCCCCCCGGGGACCCCCCGGCCTGGGGATCCCCGGGAGGAGTCGGGGGCAGTTCAGGGGTCCTGGGGTTGATTTTTGGGATCCCCGAAGGGATTTGGGATCAATTTGGGGGTACCAGGGTTGGATTTGGGATCCCTGGATGGATTTGGGGTCGGTTCAGGGGGATTTGGGGTCAGTTCAGGGGATTTGGGGTCGGTTCAGGGGATTTGGGGTCAGTTCAGGGGATTTGGGGTCGGTTCAGGGGATTTGGGATCCCTGCAGGGATTTGGGGTCAGTTCAGGGGATTTGGGATCTCTGGATGAATTTGGGGTCAGTTCAGGGGATCTGGGGTCAGTTTGGGGGATCCCTGCAGGGATTTGGGGTCAGTTTGGGGGGATTTGGGGTCAGTTCAGGGGATTTGGGGTCAGTTCAGGGGATCTGGGGTCGGTTCAGGGGATTTGGGGTCAGTTTGGGGGGATTTGGGGTCAGTCTGGGGGATTTGGGGTCAGTTTGGGGGATTTGGGGGTCGGTTCAGGGGATCTGGGGTCAGTTCAGGGGATTTGGGATCTCTGGATGAATTTGGGGTCGGTTCAGGGATCTGGGGTCAGTTCAGGGGGATTTGGGGTCAGTTCAGGGGATTTGGGGTCGGTTCAGGGGGATTTGGGGTCACCTGCTTGAGCTGCAGCTCGGAGTTGAGGCGCACGTTGCAGATCTGGCAGTGGAAGGAGCGCTCGGGGGGTCTCGGCCGGGGGGGGTCCCTGCGGAGCCCCCCTCCCCTGGGGAAGGCGCGGATGGGGCCCAGCCCCGAGCGAGCCTCGACCAAAGTCTTGTGCTTCGTGCCTGGGGGAGGGGCAGCCTGAGCCAGAACCCCCCCTGGGACCCCCCCAGAACACCCCTGGGACCCCCAAAATCCATCCTGGGACCCCCCCAAAACCCCTGGGACCCCCAAAACCCCCCTGGGACCCCCAAAAACCACCCTGGGACCCCCAAAATCCATCCTGGGACCCCCCAAAACACCCCTGGGACCCCCCAAAAACCCCTGGGACCCCCAAAATCCATCCTGGGACCCCCAAAACACCCCTGGGACCCCCAAAATCCATCCTGGGACCCCCCAAAACACCCCTGGGACCTCCAAAACCTCCCTGGGATCCCCAAAATCCATCCCTGAACCCCCAAACCTCCCTGGGACCCCCCAAAACCACCCTGGGACCCCCCCAAGACACTGTGATGTCCCCAATGTCCCCAGTGTCCCCAATCCCCCTGATGTCCCCCCAATGTCCCCCCGATGTCCCCAACCCCCCCCGATGTCCCCAAGCCTCCAATAGTCCCAATGTCCCCGATGATGTCCCCGATCCCCCCGATATCCCCAAGCTCCTCGATGTCCCCCCGATGTCCCCAATGTCCCCTCAATGTCCCCAATCCCCTCAATGTCCCCTCAATGTCCCCGATGTCCCCAATCCCCCCTGATGTCCCCAATCCCCCCAATGTCCCCAATGATGTCCCCAATCCCCCTGATGTCCCCTCGATGTCCCCCCGATGTCCCCCTGATGTCCCCTCCATGTCCCCTGATGTCCCCAATCCCCTCAATGTCCCCGATGTCCCCAATCCCCCCAATGTCCCAATGTCCCCAACGTCCCCCAATGATGTCCCCGATGTCCCCGATGTCCCCTCCATGTCCCCCCCGATGTCCCTGATGATGTCCCCGATGTCCCCAATCCCCCCGATGTCCCCCCCAATGTCCCAATGTCCCCAATGTCCCCAATGATGTCCCCGATCCCCCCGATGTCCCCTCAATGTCCCCCCGATGTCCCTGATGTCCCCAATCCCCCCAATGTCCCTGATGATGTCCCCCCCGATGTCCCCCCGATGTCCCCGATGTCCCCTCAATGTCCCCGATGTCCCCAATCCCCCCAATGTCCCCCCGATGTCCCCTCGATGTCCCCAGTGTCCCCAATCCCCCCAATGTCCCCCCCATGTCCCCGATGTCCCCTCCATGTCCCCCTCGATGTCCCTGGTGATGTCCCCAATCCCCCCGATGTCCTCCCAATGTCCCCCCAATGTCCCCCCCGATGTCCCCCCGATGTCCCCCCCCGATGTCCCTGATGATGTCCCCCTGATGTCCCCCCAGTGTCCCCTCCATGTCCCCGATGTCCCCGATGTCCCCCCCAGTGTCCCCAATCCCCCCAATGTCCCCGATGTCCCCCCAGTGTCCCCAGTGTCCCCAGTGCCACCTTTGTTGTGCGCCTCCAGCTGGGACAGGGAGTTGACGGCGACCTTGCAGAGGCCGCAGTACAGGAGCCGCTTGGCCTTCGCCCTCTCCTCCTCCTCCTCCTCCCCGCCCCCCTCGGGACCCCCCCCCCGCGGGGGGCGAGGGGGGCCCGGGGGCTCCGGGGGCGGCGGGGGCGGGGGGCTGCTCCCCTGGGGGGGATTTGGGGGGTTAGGGGGGGGGACGGGGGGGTTTGGGGGGAATTTGGGGGGGTTATGGGGGGGATTTGGGGGAATTTGGGGGGGTTTGGGGGGGGATTTGGGGAGGGTTGGGGGGGTTTTGGGGGGATTTGGGGGAATTTGGGGGGGGTTTTGGGGGAATTTGGGGAATTTGGGGAGGGTTGGGGGGATTTGGGGGGATTTGGGGGGGTTATGGGGGGGATTTGGGGAGAATTTGGGGGGCTTATGAGGGGGTTTTGGGGGGTTATTGGGGGGGGTTTGGGGGAATTTGGGGAGAGTTGGGGGGATTTGGGGGGATTGTAGGGGGTTATGGGGGGGATTTTGGGGGGACTTGGGGAGGGATGGGGGGATTTGGGGGGATTGTAGGGGGTCTTGGGGGGTTATTGGGGGGGTTTTGGGGGAATTTGGGGGGGGATATGAGGGGTTATGGGGGAATTTGGGGGGGTTTTGGGGTGGTTTTTGGGGGGATTTGAGGTTATTTGGGGTGAGAACTTGGGGTTATTTGGGGATTTGGGGGGGATTTGGGGTTATTGAGGTGAGAATTTGGGGTTATCGGGGTGTTTGGGTAAGAATTTGGGGTTATTGGGGTATTTTTGGGGGTGTTTGTGGTTACTGGGGTATTTTGGGTGAGAATTTAGGGTTATTGGGGTGTTTTGAGTGAGAATTTGGGGTTATTGGGGTATTTTCAGGGGTATTGGGGTTATTTGGGTATTTTGGGGTGGGATTTGGGGTTATTGGGGTGGTTTTTTGGGGGTATTCAGGGTTATCGGGGTATTTTGGTATTTCGGATTATCAGGGTGTTTTGGGGTGAGATTGGGGGTTATTTGGGTATTTTGGGGTGGGATTTGTGGTTATTGAGGTGGTTTTTGGGGTGGATTTGGGGTTATTGGGATATTTTGGGGTGGGATTTGTGGTTATTGAAGTGTTTTTTGGGGTGGATTTGGGGTTATTTGGGTATTTTGGGGGGATTTGGGGTTATTTGGGTATTTTGGGGTGGGATTTGTGGTTATTGAGGTGTTTTTTGGGGTGGATTTGGGGTTATTTGGGTATTTTGGGGTGGGATTTCGGGAGAAGGGGGGGGGGGTCCAGCACCCACCTGAGCGCTCGGGGGTGTCCCCGGCCGGGGGGGCGGCGGGGCCGGGGGGGTCCGGGGGGGTCCCCCGTGTCCCCCCCCCGGCGGGCCCGGGCGGCCTCGAGCCCCTTGAGGCGCCGAGCGTGGCGATTGCCCTGGTAGTGAGCGGCGGCCTGGCTCTGGGGACAGCGGGGGACACCGGGGGGACACCGGGGGGGACAACCGGGGGGGACACCGGGGACACGGGGGGGGGACACGGTCACAGCCCCGGACACAGCCTCGGGACACGGGGACAGCGCGGGGACAGCGCGGGGGACACAGCCGGGACACACCGGGACACACCGGGACACACCGGGACACACCGCGACACTGCCACCACCCCGGGGGACATCGGGTCACCCCCCCGGGACACTGTCACCCCCCCGGGGCACACCCGCGGACACTGTCACCCCCCCGAGGGACACTGTCACCTCCCCGGGCCACTGTCACTTCCCCGGGGACACCGGGACACCCCCCCCGGGCACTGTCACCCCCCCCGGGGACACTGTCACCTCCCCGGGGACACCCGCGGACACTGTCACCCCCGCCGGGGACACCGGGACACCCCCCCCCGGGCCACTGCCACCCCCCCGGGGACACCGGGTCACCCCCCAAGGGACACCGGGACACCCCCCCAGGGCACTGTCACCCCCTCCAGACCCCGAGTCACCCCTTGGGGACACCCCAAATCCCCAGGATGCTCAGGATGGGGGTCCCGGGGGGATCCCGGGGGTCTGTCCCGGGTTTTTGGGGGTCCCGGGGGGGGTCCCGGGGGTCTGTCCCGGGTTTTTGGGGGTCCCGGGTTTTTGGGGGTCCCGGGGGGGGTCCCGGGGGTCCTGTCCCGGGTTTTTGGGGGTCCCGGGGGGGTCCCGGGGGTCTCACCTCCGAGTTGAAGCGGATCTGGCAGACGCTGCAGGCGATCACCGGGCGCCGGGGCTTGGCCAGAGCCCCCAGGACCCCCTTGGGCACCGGCTCCATCTGGGGGGGGGCACGGGGGGCGTCAGAGCCCCAAAATAACCCCAAAATACCCCAAAATAACCCCAAAACACCCCCAAAATCCCAAAAAATACCCCCCAAAAACCCCGAAATACCCTCCAAAACCCGAAATATCCTCCAAACCCGAAATATCCTCCAAACCCGAAAATACCTCTCCAAAACCCAAAAATCCCCCCCCAAAACCCAAAATCCCCCCCCCCAAGACCCCCCCAGGACCCCCTTGGGCACCGGCTCCATCTGGGGGGGGCACGGGGGGGCGGTCAGAGCCCCAAAATAACCCCAAAAACCCAAAAATACCCCCCAAAAACCCGGAATCCCCTCCAAAACCCAAAAAATCCCCCCCAAAACCCAAAATCCCCCCCCCAGGACCCCCTTTGGGCACCGGGGGGGGGTTCAGCCCCCCCAAATTCCTCCCCCCAAAATCCCCCCCCCGATTCTGGGGGGGCTCCAGGTCCCCCCCGCCGCCCCCGCCCGGTTCCGTAGCGCCTCAGGAATCCCTCCCTGCCCAGCCCCGGGGGACCGGGAGGGACCGGGAGGGGACCGGGAGGGACCGGGAGGGGACCGGGACCGCCCCCGCCCCGGGGGGGACATTTGGGGGTCCCGGGATGCCCCCCGGAAAGGTTTCGGGGGTCCCGGGTTCTCCCCCCAGAGCGGTTTTGGGGATCCCGGGAGGAATTCGGGGGTTCCGGATCCCGCCGAGCCCTGGCGGGGGTCCCGGGGGGGTCCCGGGGGGTCCCGGGGGGGGTCCCGGAGGGGTCCCGGGGGGTCCCGGGGGTGTCCCGGGGGGGTCCCGGGGTTCCCCAGGCCCCTCCCGTTATCCCGCGGCGGTTCCGGGGGTCCCGGGGGGTTTTGGGGGGTCCCGGGGGGTTCTGGGGGGTCCCCGGGGGGTTCTGGGGGGTCCCGGGGTTCCCGAGCGGAGGTGGGGGAGGGGGGGGGGAACGGGGGGGTCCCGGTAC
This sequence comes from Poecile montanus, assembly GCA_038429875.1. Classification (NCBI taxonomy): domain Eukaryota; kingdom Metazoa; phylum Chordata; class Aves; order Passeriformes; family Paridae; genus Poecile; species Poecile montanus. The sequence continues at coordinate 776,217 of CM076531.1, forward strand.
GGCGGCCGGGAGGGGGCGGGGCCGCCCCGCCCCCCCCCGGGACCCCGCGCGCCCCTCGCGGCCGCCGGAGCGAAACCGCCGAACCCCCCCGGGACCCCCCCGGGCGCGAACCCGCCGGTACCGGGACCCCCCCCGAACCTCCCGGAGCCGCCCCCGAACCCCCGGCCCGGCTCAGCCCCGCGAGCCCCGAACCGCCGGTACCGGGACCCCAAAACCGCCGGGACCGGGACCCCCGAACCGCCGGGTACCGGGACCCCCAAACCGCCGGTACCGAGACCCCCCGAACCGCCGGTACCGGGACCCCAAAACCGCCGGTACCGGGACCCCCCGAACCGCCGGTACCGGGACCCCAAAAACCGCCGGTACCGGGACCCCCAAACCGCCGGTACCGAGACCCCCGAACCCTCCACGATCTCCGGACCCCCCCCAATTCCCCCGGTTCCCCCCCCGGGACCCCCCGGCCCGCTCATCCCGGGGCAGCGGCGGCCGCACCGCGAGCTCCGAACCGCCGGTACCGGGACCCCCAAACCGCCGGTACCGGGACCCTCGCACCACCGGGTACCGAGACCCCCGAACCCCCAGGGATCTCGGGACCCCCCCGAATCCCCTCCAGCCCCTCCAGCCCCCCCCGGTTCCCCCCGGGACCCCCGGCCCGCTCATCCCGGAGCAGCGGCGGCCGCACCGCGAGCTCCGAACCGCCGGTACCGAGACCCTCGCACCGGCGGTACCGGGACCCCAAAAGCGCCGGTACCGGGACCCCCGAAGCCCCACACGATCTCCGGACCCCCTGAATCCCCTCCGGCCCCCCCGGTTCCCCCCCGGGACCCCCCCCTCCGCTCACCCGGGGCAGCGGCGGCCGCACCCGCGAGCTCCGAACCGCCGGTACCGAGACCCCAAAACCGCCGGTACCGGAACCCCCGAACCCCCCGGGATCTCGGGGATCCCCCCCCAGCCCCCCCAGCCCCCCCGGTTCCCCCCGGTTCCCCGCTCCGCTCACCCCGGGCAGCGGCGGGCAGCAGCCGGAGCGCGGCGGCGGCGGCGGCGGGGGTCGGGCAGGAGGAGGCGGCCGGGGGGGCGGCCCCAGCGGCCCCGGGGCCCGGAGCATCGCCCTGCCGGCCCGGGGGGGGGGGTCACGGGGAGAGCCGCGACCCCCGGGACCCCCCCCCCGGCCACCCCCGGGGTACCCCCGGCCCCCTCCCCAAATCCCCCCCGCTGCGGTCCCGGCTCCATCGCGCGGGGATTTGGGGGGGGGGGGCGGCTTGAGTGACCTGCGCGACACCGGGACCCCCCCCCGGGACCCCCCCCGGGACCCCCCCGGGACCCCCCGAGACCCCCCCGGACCCCCCAAACCCCCTCAGAGCCCTCCCCCCCCTCCCGGGGGTCTCCGCTCCGCAGCATTGGTGGGGGGGGGGCTCCCCCAAAACCCCCCCCGCGGGGGTCCCCGGTGGGACGGGGAGGGGTCGCGGGGGGGGTCGCGGGGTACCTGCGGGGCCCCCCCCGGCCCCGGTGGCGGGTGGCGGTGGCCCGGTGGGGCTGTCCCTGCGTGGTCCCCCCCCCCCCCCGGTGTGTCCCCCCCCCCCCCCCCGGGCGGGCTCAGCCAATGGCGCCGCTCGGAACTGGGGCACGGGGGGGGGGGAGGGGAGGGGGCGGCTTTATTTGGGGGGGGGGGGGATGGGCGGAGCCTCCCCAACGCGTGTCCTCCCCTCCCCCTCCGCCACCTCCGTGTCCCCTCCCCGCGGTGACGGAGCCCCCTCCCCTCCCCTCCCCTCCCCCACCGTGTGTCCCCCCCCCCCCCCCCACCCGTGTCCCCTCCCCCCCCCCCGTGTCCCCTCCCCCCCCCCCGCGTGTCCCCCCTCCCCCTCCCCACGCGCGTCCCCTCCCCTCCCCCCCCCTCCCCTCCCCGCCCCCAGTGCGCGTGCGCGGCGGGCGGTGTCGCGCACGTGTCGCGACACGCGCGGGGGCGGGGGGGGAGGGGCGGCCCCACCCTCGGAGCGTGGGAATTGCGGGGGGGGGGGGGGGGAGACACTGGCGGGACCCCCTCCCCCCACCCCCCCCGTGGGTGCCCCCTCCCCCCTCCGTGGGTGCCCCTCCCCCTCGTGGGTGCCCCTCCCCCCCTCCGTGGATGCCCCCTCCCCCTCGTGGGTGCCCCTCCCCCTTCCCGTGGGTGCCCCCTCCTCATTTATTCGCCCCTCCCCCCCTCCCCAATTCGGGACCCGCGTGGGGGCGATGGAAACCCCCCCCCCCAAAAATAAACCCCTCCCCCCCCCCTCAGCCGCTGGGTCACGTGACCGTGGGAGGGGTCCCGGGGGGTTTTTGGGGGGGGGGGGGTCTCTGGATTTTTGGGGTTTTGGGGGGGGGTTTTGGGGGCGGGTCTCTGGATTTTGGGTATTTTTTGGGGGGATTTTTTGGGGGGGGTTTCTGGATTTTGGGGATTTTTTGAGGGGGAGGTCTCTGGATTTTGGGGATTTTTTGGGGGGGGTTTTGGGGGGGCGGGTCTCTGGATTTTGGGGATTTTTTGAGGGGGGTTCTGGATTTTGGGGATTTTTGGGGGGAGGGTCTCTGGATTTTGGGGATTTTTTGGGGGGGGGTTTTTGGGGCGGGTCTCTGGATTTTGGGGATTTTTTGAGGGGGGTTCCGGATTTTGGGGATTTTTTTGGGGGGGGTTTTGGGGGGGTCTCTGGATTTTGGGGATTTTTTGGGGGGGTCTCTGGATTTTGGGGATTTTTTTGGGGGTCTCTGCGGGTGCCGATGGCGCTGCCCCCCCCCCCCCCCCGCGGTGTTTTTTGGGGTGGGGGGGGATCAATGACGGATCGATGAATTATTGATGAGCTATCGATGAATTATTGATGAGCTATCGATTAATTATTGATCCCGGACGCGTCCCGGCTGCTAATGAGGTGTAATTGAGCGCGGGGGGCAGCCGCCCGTGACCGGCCCCGGCGAGCGGGGCTGAACCCGTGTCCGTCCGTCCGTCCGTCGTCCGTGTGTCCATCCGTGTGTCCGTGTGTCCGTCCGTCCGTCCATGTGTCCGTGTGTCCGACTGTCCCCGTGTCCGTCCGTCCATCCGTCCGTCCGTGTGTCTGTGTGTCCGTGTGTCCGTCCGTCCGTCCGTCCGTCCGTGTGTCCTTGTGTCCGTGTGTCCCCGTGTCCGTCCGTCCGTCCGTCCGTGTGTCCGTCTGTCCCCATGTCTGTCCGTCCGTGTGTCAGTCTGTCCTTCTGTCCGTCTGTCCCCGTGTCCGTCCGTCCGTCAGTCCCTGTGTCCGTCTGTCCCTGTGTCTTTCTGTCCCGTGTCCACTTGTCCCCGTGTCCGTCCGTCTGTCCTGTTCCCGTATCCCTCTGTCCTTCTGTCCCTGTGTCTGTCTGTCCCCGTGTCCCTGTCCCCGTGTCTGTCTGTCCCCGCGTCCCGGTGTCTGTCTATCTGTCCCCGTGTCCGTCCATCCGTCTGTCCCCATGTCCCTGTCCCCGTGTCCGTCCATCTGTCCCCGTGTCTGTCCGTCCGTCTGTCCCTGTATCCGTCTGTCCCCGTGTCCCGGTGTCTGTCCCCGTGTCCCGGTGTCTGTCTGTCTGTCCCTGTGTCCCCGTGTCCGTCCATCCATCTGTCCCCGTGTCCCCATGTCTGTCCCGGTGTCTGTCCCGGTGTCTGTCCCCGTGTCTGTCCCCGTGTCCCCATGTCTGTCCCGGTGTCTGTCCGGGTTGTCTGTCCGGGTGTCTGTCCCCATGTCCCTGTCCCCGTGTCCCTGTGTCTGTCCCCGTGTCCCTGTCCCGGTGTCTGTCCCAGTGTCTGTCCCCGTGTCCCCGTGTCCCTGTGTCTGTCCCGGTGTCTGTCCCCATGTCTGTCCCAGTGTCTGTCCGGGTGTCTGTCCCCGTGTCCCTGTCCCCATGTCCCCATGTCTGTCCCCGTGTCCCCATGTCTGTCCCCGTGTCCCTGTCCCCGTGTCCCCAGGGCCACCTCTGGGTCAGACTCGTTTATTGGGGGGGCCCCGCGGCCGCCCCCCCCCCCAATTAAATACAAACCAAAGCCGCCCCTCCCCCCCGCCCCTCCCCCCGCCCCTCCCCCCCGCACCCCCCGCCTTAGTGCAAACCCCCCGTGACACCCGGGGACACCCGGGGACACCCCAGGGACACCCCAGGGACACCCAGGGACACCCGGGGGACACCCTGGGGACACCCTGGGGACACCCAGGGGACACCCCGGGGACACCCAGGGGACACCCAGGGGACACCCAGGGACACCCGGGGACACCCCGGGGACACCCTGGGGACACCCCGGGGACATCCAGGGACACCCAGGGACACCCAGGGACACCCAGGGGACACCCTGGGACACCCTGGGGACATCCAGGGACACCCAGGGACACCCTGGGACACCCAGGGACACCCGGGGACACCCAGGGACACCCCGGGGACACCCAGGGACACCCTGGGGACACCCGGGGGACACCCGGGGACACCCTGGGGACACCCGGGGACACCCAGGGACGGGGGGGGTCGAGGCGTGTCCCCCCCAAACTCGGGGTCAGTGCAAAGTGAGGTGGGGGCGGGGGCGGGGGTGGGGACAGTGCCGGTGACACCGGGGGACCGCGGGTGACACCGGGGGACACCGGGACAGAGTGACACCGGGACCGGGTGCCACCAGGTCCTGTCCTGGGTGAGGTCACAGCGCTGGGGCCACCGGTGTGGCCGTGTCCTGGTGGCCCTGCAGTGTCCTGGTGGCCCTGTGGTGGCCCTGTGGTGGCCCCGTGGTGGCCCTGTGGTGGCCCTGTGGTGGCCCTGTGGTGGCCCAGTGTCCCTGCAGTGTCCCTGCAGTGTCCTGCTGGTGTCCGTGCTGGTGCCACCTCGGTGTCACCCCATGTGCCGGCGGTTCCCAGTGCGGTGGTGACAGCTCCCGGTGGTGACAGCTCCCGGTGGTGACAGCTCCCGGTGGTGACAATCCCAGGTGGTGACAATCCCAGGTGGTGACAATTCCCGGTGGTGACAATTCCTGGTGGTGACAATTCCCGGTGGTGACAGCTCCTGGTGGTGACAATCCCAGGTGGTGACAATCCCAGGTGGTGACAATCCCTGGTGGTGACAATCCCAGGTGGTGACAATCCCTGGTGGTGACAATCCCTGGTGGTGACAATCCCAGGTGGTGACAATCCCTGGTGGTGACAATCCCAGGTGGTGACAATTCCCGGTGGTGACAATCCCAGGTGGTGACAATTCCCGGTGGTGACACATCCTGGGGTGTTCCCTGTCCCAGTTTGGGGTCCCCAAGCCGGTGGTGGCGGCTGTGCCGGGGGTTCCCGTGAGGTGGGGACACGTCCTGGTGGCTCCCCAGGCTGGTGACAGCTCCGGTGACAGTTCCGGTGACAGTTCCGGTGACAATGTCCCAAGCCCGGTGACAGTTCCGGTGACAGTTCCGGTGACAATGTCCCAAGCCCGGTGACAGTTCTGGTGACAGTTCTGGTGACAGTTCCGGTGACAGTTCCGGTGACAGTTCCTGTGACAATGTCCCCAGCCTGGTGACAGTTCTGGTGGACAGTTCCGGTGACAGTTCCTGTGACAGTGTCCCCAGCCTGATGACAGCTCCGGTGACAGTTCCGGTGACAATGTCCCCAGCCTGGTGACAGTTCTGGTGACAGTTCCGGTGACAGTTCCTGTGACAGTGTCCCCAGCCTGATGACAGCTCCGGTGACAGTTCCGGTGACAATGTCCCCAGCCCGGTGACAGTTCTGGTGACAGTTCCTGTGACAGTTCCTGTGATGGTGTCCCCAGCCTGGTGACAGCTCCGGTGACAGTTCCGGTGACAGTTCCGGTGACAGTTCCGGTGACAGTTCCGGTGACAATGTCCCCAGCCTGGTGACAGCTCCGGTGACAGTTCCGGTGACAGTTCCTGTGATGGCGTCCCCAGCCTGGTGACAGTTCCGGTGACAGTTCCGGTGACAGTTCCTGTGACAGTGTCCCCAGCCTGGTGACAGTTCCGGTGACAGTTCCGGTGACAGCTCCGGTGACAGTTCCGGTGACAATGTCCCCAGCCCGGTGGTGGCTGTCCTGGTAATTCCCAGTCCGGAGTGGGTGTGGAGTGGGGAATGTCACTGGTGTGGGTGACATTGGCCATGCAGGTAACATTGGCCATGCAGGTGACACTGGCCATACAGGTGACATTGGCCATACAGGTGACACTGGCCATGCAGGTGACACTGGCCATGCAGGTGACACTGGCCATGCAGGTGACATTGGCCATGCAGGTAACATTGGCCATACAGGTGACACTGGCCATGCAGGTGACACTGGCCATGCAGGTGACACTGGCCATGCAGGTGACATTGGCCATGCAGGTAACATTGGCCATACAGGTGACACTGGCCATGCAGGTGACATTGGCCATGCAGGTGACATTGGCCGTGCAGGTGACATTGGCCGTGCAGGTGACATTGGCCATACAGGTGACATTGGCCGTGCAGGTGACACTGGCCATGCAGGTGACACTGGCCATGCAGGTGACATTGGCCGTGCAGGTGACATTGGCCATACAGGTGACATTGGCCATACAGGTGACACTGGCCATGCAGGTGACATTGGCCGTGCAGGTGACATTGGCCATGCAGGTAACATTGGCCGTGCAGGTGACATTGGCCATACAGGTGACATTGGCCGTGCAGGTGACATTGGCCATACAGGTGACACCACTGGTGCAGGGGATGGTGGCAGTGTGGGGTCCCCAGCGGTGGGGACACCCCCGGCCATGCAGGTGACATCGATCATGAGGTGGGGACACCCCTGGCCGTGCAGGTGACACTGGGGACACCCCTGGCCGTGCAGGTGACACTGGGGACACCCCCGGCCATGCAGGTGACACTGGGGACATCCCTGGCTGTGCAGGTGACACTGGGGACACCCCCGGCCGTGCAGGTGACGCTGGGGACACCCCCGGCCGTGCAGGTGACGCTGGGGACATCCCCGGCCATGGAGGTGACACTGGGGACACCCTCGGCCGTGCAGGTGACACTGGGGACACCCCTGGCCGTGCAGGTGACGCTGTCCTTGCGGGGTCCCCAGCCATGGGAGGGTCCCCAAGAGGTGACGTCACCCTTGTGGCGGGTGCAGGTGACACCGCTGGTGCCGGGGAGGTGGCAGGGGGGTGGCCCCAGCAGGGTGGGGGTCCCCAACCACGCAGGTGACACTGTCCTTGTGGGGGTCCCCAGGCTGTGAGGGGTCCCCAAGCCTTGGGATGTCCCCAAGACATGGAGTGTCCCCAAGCCTTGGGATGTCCCCAAGACATGAGGTGTCCCCAGGCCACGGAGTGTCCCCAAGACATGGAGTGTCCCCAATCCATGGAGTGTCCCCAAGCCTTGGGATGTCCCCGACCAAGGGATGTCCTCGTCACCTCGGGGTGTCCCTGTCACCGTGGGGTGTCCCCGTCACCGTGAGGTGTCCCCATCACCGTGGGGTGTCCCTGTCACCGTGGGGTGTCCCTGTCACCTCGGGGTGTCCCCGTCACTGTGGGGTGTCCCCGTCACCATGGGGTGTCCCCGTCACCTCAGGGTGTCCCTGTCACCTCAGGGTGTCCCCGTCACCGTGGGGTGTCCCTGTCACCTCGGGGTGTCCCTGTCACCTCAGGGTGTCCCCGTCACCTCAGGGTGTCCCCGTCACCGTGGGGTGTCCCCGTCACCTGGGGGTGTCCCCGTCACCTCAGGGTGTCCCCGTCACCTCAGGGTGTCACCTCAGGGTGTCCCTGTCACCTCAGGGTGTCCCCGTCACCTCAGGGTGTCCCTGTCACCTCGGGGTGTCCCTGTCACCTCAGGGTGTCCCTGTCACCGCGGGTCCCCTCAGGCCTCGGAGGCCGCCTGGGGTTTCAGCTGCGCCTTCTCCATGGCGGTGCCGTAGGGCCCCGAGCGCTTGAAGAATCCCAGCTGGGGGGGACGGGGGGGGGTCAGGGGGACCCCCAGAACCCCCCCGAGACCCCCCCCCCCTCAGTGCCACCACCCCATGTCCCTGTGCCCTCCCCCAGCTGTCCCCAAATGTCCCCAAATGTCCCCATATGTCCCCGGGACCCCCCAGGCCTCCCTTGTAGAGGCCATAGCAGAGTCCCCAGTGCCCCCCAGTGCCCCCCCAGTTACCCCAGTGTCCCCCCAATGTCCCCAGTGTCCCCCCAGTGTCCCCCAGTGTCCCCCCAGTGTCCCCCCAGTGTCCCCCAGTGCCCCCCCCAGTGTCCCCCCAGTGCCCCCCAGTGCCCCCCAGTGTCCCCCCAGTGTCCCCCAGTGCCCCCCAGTGTCCTCCCAATGCCCCCCAGTGTCCCCCCAGTGTCCCCCCAGTGTCCCCCCAGTGTCCCCCCAATGCCCCCAGTGTCCCCCCAGTGTCCCCAAGCCCCCCCGGCCCCCCCAGCCCCCCCAGCCCCACCTTGTAGAGGCCGTAGCAGAGGAGGCCGAGCAGGAGCAGCCCCAGGAGCACGGCCAGGACCACCACCCACACCGGGACCCCCCCGGCCACCTCCGGCCGCGACCAGGACAGCGCTGTCACCACCTGGGGACAGGGACAGTGTCACCAGTGCCACCCAGTGTCACCCACAGTGTCACCAGTGTCACCCAGTGTCACCCACAGTGTCACCCACAGTGCCACCACCCACACCGGGACCCCCCCGGCCACCTCCGGCCGCGACCAGGACAGCGCTGTCACCACCTGGGGACAGGGACAGGGTCACCAGTGTCACCTGTGTCACCCAGTGTCACCCACAGTGTCACCCACAGTGTCACCACCCACACCGGGACCCCCCCGGCCACCTCCGGCCGCGACCAGGACAGCGCTGTCACCACCTGGGGACAGGGACAGTGTCACCTGTGTCACCCAGTGTCACCCACAGTGTCACCAGTGTCACCCAGTGTCACCCACAGTGCCACCACCCACACCGGGACCCCCCCGGCCACCTCCGGCCGCGACCAGGACAGCGCTGTCACCACCTGGGGACAGGGACAGTGTCATCTGTGTCACCCAGGGTCACCAGGGTCACCCACAGTGCCACCCAATGTCACCCACACCTGGACCCCCCCTGTCAGCCTCGGGCGCTGTCACCTCCTGCCACTCCAGAGCTCAGTGTCACCCTCGGTGTCACCCCAAACAGCCTCGTGTCCCCCCCCGCTGTCCCCCGCTGTCCCCGCTGTCCCCCCCGCTGTCCCCGCTGTCCCCCCCGCTGTCCCCGCTGTCCCCGCTGTCCCCGCTGTCCCCGCTGTCCCTCCCGCTGTCCCCCCCTGCTGTCCCCGCTGTCCCCGCTGTCCCCGCTGTCCCCGCTGTCCCCCCCGCTGTCCCCGCTGTCCCCGCTGTCCCCGCTGTCCCTCCCCGCTGTCCCCGCTGTCCCCGCTGTCCCTCCCCGCTGTCCCTCCCGCTGTCCCCGCTGTCCCCGCTGTCTCTCCCGCTGTCCCCCCCTGCTGTCCCCGCTGTCCCCGCTGTCCCCCCCTGCTGTCCCCGCTGTCCCCGGTGTCACCTGCAGCCGGTGGCGCGGGTGGCTCTCGGGTCGCACGCGGTACGGGAGCCTCAGCACGCGGAACTCGGCGTCACAGCGCAGGGACAGCGTCCCCTCCTCCCGCTGCGACACGGGGACACGGGGGACAGCGTGTCAGTGACACGGGGACACGGGGGACACGTGGGGACAGCGTGTCGGGGACACGGGGACACAGGGACATCCCCTTAGTGCCACCAGGGACACGGGGGACACACAGGGGACACCCACAGGGCCACTCCTGGGGAATTCCAGGGGATCCCGAGGGGTCCCGAGGGGTCCCGAGGGGTCCCGGGGGGTTTTGGGGGTCCCAGGGGGGTCCCGGGGGGTTTTGGGGGTCCCGGGGGGGTCCCAGGGGGGTCCCGGGGGGTTCTGGGGTCTCACCTGGCGCAGGGGGGGGGGTCCGCAGGTGGAAGGTGACGCGCAGGGTGACGCGCTGCTGCCGCTCCAGCCCCCCCGAGGGACAGCTCAGCCGGAAACACTCGGACTCGGGACAGCCCTGTCACCACGGGTCACCCAGGGTCACCCAGTGTCACCCAGTGTCACCCAGGGTCACCCAGGGTCACCCAGGGTCACCCTCGGGACAGCCCTGTCACCCCAGGGCCACCCAGGGTCACCCAGTGTCACCCAGGGTCACCCAGGGTCACCCTTGGGTCACCCCTGGTCACCCCCTGGTGTCACCGCAGTGCTCCCGCCTTGGGGACAGTGGCGGGACAGTCCCAGGGGTCTCAGGGACAAAGGGACAGTCCCAGGGGTGTTGGGGACAAGGGGACAGTCCCAGGGGTCTCAGGGACAAAGGGACAGTCCCAGGGGTGTTGGGGACAAGGGGACAGTCCCAGGGGTCTCAGGGACAAGGGGACAGTCCCAGGGGTGTTGGGGACAAGGGACACTCACCAGGGTGTCCCCCGTGTCCCCCGTGTCCCCCGTGTCCCCTGTGTCCCCCGGCTCCCGGCGCTGCCGGACGTGGGGCCCGAGGCTCTGCTCCCGCTCCTGTTGGGGACATGGGGACAGCGATGGGGACATGGGGACATGGGGACAGCGATGGGGACATGGGGACAGCGATGGGGACATGGGGACAGTGATGGGGACATGGGGACAGCGATGGGGACATGGGGACAGCGATGGGGACACGGGGACAGCGATGGGGACATGGGGACAGCGATGGGGACACGGGGACAGCGATGGGGACATGGGGACAGCAATGGGGACATGGGGACAGCGATGGGGACATGGGGACATGGGGACAGCAATGGGGACATGGGGACAGCGATGGGGACACGGGGACAGCGATGGGGACATGGGGACAGCAATGGGGACAGCCCCACTCTGGCCACCCACGGCCACCACCAGCACCTCCCAGTGCCACCCAATGTCCCCATTGTCCCCATTGTCCCCAATCCTCCCAATGTCCCCACTGTCCCCAGTGTCCCCAGTGTCCCAAATGTCCCCAGTGTCCCCAATGTCCCCAATCCCCCCAATGTCCCCAATGTCCCCCCAGTGTCCCCAGTGTCCCCAGTGTCCCCACTGTCCCCAGTGTCCCCCCAGTGTCCCCAGTGTCCCCAGTGTCCCCAATGTCCCCCCAGTGTCCCCAGTGTCCCCAATCCCCCCAGTGTCCCCAGTGTCCCCAGTGTCCCCAGTGTCCCAATCCCCCCAATGTCCCCCCAGTGTCCCCAGTGTCCCCAGTGTCCCCAATCCCCCCAGTGTCCCCAGTGTCCCCAATGTCCCCAATGTCCCCAATGTCCCCCCAGTGTCCCCAATCCCCCCAATGTCCCCAATGTCCCCAATGTCCCCCCAGTGTCCCCAGTGTCCCCAGTACCGCCAGTCGCAGCGGGTCCAGGCCGTGGCTGGCCGTGCAGTTTTCCATCCCGGTGTGGCCGGTGACGTAGAGCAGGGGGTGGCCGCGGTGGCCCAGGGGACAGCTGAGCTCCAGCGTGCCCTGGGCGATGGCACCGGGACCCTCGTTCACCACCTGGGGACACGGGGGGGACACGGGGACAGCCCCGGGGGACACGGGGTCAGCCTGGGGACACCCCCGGGGGCCGGGATGGGGACACTGCCCGGGGCTGGGGACATGGGGACACCGGGGTGGGGACATGGGGACCTGGGCTGGGGACATGGGGACACCGGGGTGGGGACATGGGGACACTGCCTGGGGCTGGGGACATGGGGACACCGGGGTGGGGACATGGGGACACCGGGGTGGGGACATGGGGACCTGGGGTGGGGACATGGGGACACTGCCCGGGGCTGGGGACATGGGGACACCGGGGTGGGGACATGGGGACACCGGGGTGGGGACATGGGGACACTGCCCGGGGCTGGGGACATGGGGACACCGGGGTGGGGACATGGGGACACTGCCCGGGGCTGGGGACATGGGGACCTGGGGTGGGGACATGGGGACACCGGGGTGGGGACATGGGGACCCGATTGGTGACAGTGACCCAGGGTGGTGACAGTGACCCAGGACAGGTGACAGTGACCCAGAGAGGTGACAGTGACCCAGGACAGGTGACAGTGACCCAGGACAGGTGACAGTGACCCAGGACAGGTGACAATGACCCAGGACAGGTGACAGTGACCCAGGACAGGTGACAATGACCCAGGGCAGGTGACAGTGACCCAGGACAGGTGACAGTGTCCCCACGGTGTCCCCACCTCATAGACGTGCTCCACGGGTGGCCCCAGGTCCTGCAGCCGCTGGGGGGGGTCGGGTCCCCACCCCCCCTCGGGGACGGTGACAACGTCGGGCCGGGACACCCTGAGGGGACACCGGGGGGGGACAGCACCGTCAGTGTCCCCTGTGTCCCCTGGGTGTCCCCTGGGTGTCCCCCGGTGGACAAGGGGGGGACACTCAGAGGGTCTCAGGTCCCCTGTGTGTCCCCTGGCCATCCCCTGGATGTCCTCTCTGTGTCCCCTCAGTGTCCCCTCTGTCCCCTGTGTGTCCCCTGGCCATCCCCTGGATGTCCCCTCCATGTCCCCAGTGTGTCCCCCATGTCCCCCGTGTCCCCTGTGTGTCCCGTGTGTCCCCTCCATGTCCCCCAGTGTGTCCCCCGGGTGTCCCCTGTGTGTCCCCTGTGTCCCCTCCGTGTCCCCCCGTGTCCCCCCGGTGTCCCCAGGGTGTCCCTCATGTGTCCCCATGTGTCCCCATGTGTCCCTGTGTGTCCCCCGTGTCCCCTCCGTGTCCCCAGTGTGTCCCCAGTGTGTCCCCCCCGGTGTCCCCAGTGTCCCCAGTGTGTCCCCCCCGGTGTCCCCAGTGTCCCCCCCGGTGTCCCCCGTGTGTCCCTCACTGACCCCAGCACGGACACTCTGGTGGCCGCTCTCACTGCCAGCGCCACCCCCCACCACGGGGCTCTGCGAGTTGTTGGCGTTCTTGCTGCGGGGGGGCGGGGGCGTCACTCCGGGACCCCCCCCGGGACCCCCAGAACCCCCCGGGACCCCCCCAGAACCCCCCGAGACCCCCCCGAGACCCCCCTGCCCTTGGGGACACCCCAGAGGTGACACCGCCCCAAAGCCCGGCGGGACCCCCACCCTGAGACCCCTCTGGGGACCCCCAACCCCCCCTTGGGGACATCCCCGGGACCCCCACCCATCTTAGGGACCCCCCTCAGGGGTCCCAGCCCCCCCCAATCCCCCCTCGGGGGTCGCAGCCCCCCCCAAGCCCCAAACCAGAGGTCTCAGACCCCCCCAAACCCCAAAATGAGGGTCCCAAACCCCCCCCCCAAGCCCCATCCCGGGGGTCCCGCCCCCCCGGGGGTCACAGGCCCCCCCAAACCCCAAACCGGGGGTCCCAGCTCCCCCCTCAAGCCCCATCCCGGGGGTCGCAGCCCCCCCCCAGTCCCCCGCCGGGGGTCCCAGACCCCCCCAAACCCCATCCCGGGGGTCCCAGCCCCCCCCAGCCCCCCCCAGTCCCCCCCCGGGGGTCCCGCCCCCCCGGGGGTCACAGGCCCCCCCCAGAGCCCCCCCGGGGGTCGCAGCCCCCCGCCCACCTGCGGATCTGCAGCTCGAAGCGGACGCTGCTGCTGCCGTCGCTCAGGTGGGGGAGGGTGAAGCGCAGCCCCCCCCAAATCTGCGGGGACACGGTTGGGGGGGGGTGAGGGGGGTGAGGGGGGGGCTCCCACCGGGCCCCCCCAGCCCCCCCCAAAGCCCCCTCCCCACTCACGCTGGCCCCCGCCTTCATGGGGTTGCCCAGGTCGCAGACGAGGGGGCTCGAGGCGTTGCCCCCCCCCCAGCTCGCAGCTCAGCGCCGAGAAATTCTGGGGAGGGGGCGCGGAGAGGAATTAACGGGGAGGGGGCGGCGGGTGACCCCAATTCACCCCTCCCCCCCACACCCCCCCGTGCGCCCCCTCCCCCAAACCCGGCACCCCCCAGGGTCACCTTTGAGGTCCCCCCCCTCCCCATAACCCCCTCCCACAATAGCTGTGCGCCCCCTCCCCATTCCAGGGGTGCCCCCCAAGACCCCCAAACCCCCTCCCCATGCCCTGAGTTCCCCTTCCCGGACCCCCAAACCCCCCCAAAACCCCCTCCCCAATACCTGTGGCCCCCTCCCCACATCCCAAGTGCCCCCTCGGGACCCCCAAACCCCCTCCCCATTCCCGGGGTGCCCCCCTTGACCCCCAAAGCCCCCTCCCCATTCCAGGGGTGCCCCCCCCGGGACCCCCAAACCCCCAAACCCCCTCCCCATGCCCTGAGTTCCCCTTCCCGGACCCCCAAACCCCTCCCAAAACCCCCTCCCCAATACCTGTGGCCCCCTCCCCACATCCCAAGTGCCCCCTCGGGACCCCCAAATTTTGCTCCTCGTCCCCGGTGTGCCCCCCCCGGACCCCCAAAGCCCCCTCCCCATTCCCGGGGTGCCCCCCCCGTGCCCCCTCCCCATTTGGGGGTGCCCCTCACCCCGTGCGGCCGCAGCACCCCCGAGTAGAGCGCGCTCGGGGGGGGCCGCACGTGCAGCTCGGCCTCGTACGCCCCCCCCTCGCCCAAATTCCGCGCGTGGAACGTCAGGTTCAGACTGTTCCTGTCCCCCAGGAACACGGCCCGCCGGTCCCTGCGGGGACAGCACGGTGACATCGCGGGGACAGCGTGGGGACAGCCCGGGGACACCCCTGAACCCCCCCCGAACCCCTCCGGGAACACGGCCCGCCGGTCCCTGCGGGGACAGGGGGTGACATCGTGGGGACATCCCGGGAACATCCCGGAACCCCCCTGAGCCCCCCCAGGAACACGGCCCGCCGGTCCCTGCGGGGACAGCACGGTGACATCGCGGGGACAGCACGGTGACATCCCGGGGACACCCCTGAACACCCCCGGGACACGGCCCGGCGGTCCCTGCGGGGACAGCACGGTGACATCGCGGGGACAGGGGGGTGACATCCCGGGGACACCCTTGAACCCCCCGGGACATGGCCCGGCGGTCCCTGGGTTTGGGGACAGTGCGGTGACATTCCCAGGGCCACCCCTGGGACCCCCGCCCCCCCCCGGTGTCCCCCGGTGTCCCCCAGTGTCCCCCGATGTCCCCCAGTGTCCCCCAGTGTCCCCCGGCCCCCCCGGTGTCCCCCGATGTCCCCCGGTGTCCCCCGGTGTCCCCCGATGTTCCCCAGTGTCCCCCGGTGTCCCCCGGTGTCCCCCGGTGTCCCCCGGTGTCCCCTTACGCGGTGGCCTCGAGCTGCAGGTCGGGCACGCAGACATTGTCCTCACCACAGTCCAGCTGGATGTGAGCCTGGGGACAGTGGGGACATTGGGGACAGTGGGGACAGTGGGGACAGTGGGGACATTGGGGACAGCCTTGGGGACATTGGGGACATGGGGACATTGGGGACAGCCTTGGGGACAGTGGGGACAGTGGGGACATTGGGGACAGCCTTGGGGACAGTGGGGACAGCCTTGGGGACAGTGGGGACAGTGGGGACATTGGGGACAGACTTGGGGACACGGGGACATGGGGACAGCACGGACATGGGGACAGTGCAGACATACATGGGGACATGGGGACATTGGGGACACAGAGGTGATCCAAGGGACACGGGAGGGACAAGGGGGTGACACACAAGGACACACAGGTGACACACAGTAACACACAGGTGACACACAGGTGACACAGAAGGTGACACAGGTGACACAGGTGACACAGGTGACACACAGGTGACACAGGTGACACACAGGTGACACACAGGTGACACACAGTAACACACAGGTGACACAGGTGACACAGGAGGTGACACAGAGGTGACACAGGTGACACAGGTGACACACAGGTGACACACAGGTGACACAGGTGACACAGGTGACACAGGTGACACAGGTGACACGGGCTACCTTGGCCTCCAGGCGCGTGCGCGTGGCCGGGGACAGCAGCGGGGACAGCCCCGGCGGGGGAGGGGACACGGCCGGGTCCAGGGCCAGGCTCAGCGACACCGGGATGGGCGACAGCTTGTCCCGGAACTCGGACTCGTTCTGGGGACACGGAGGGGACACGGGGACACGGCTGGCACCGGGGGGCGACAGCTTGTCACGGGGACACAGGGACACGGCTGGCACCGGGGACACCGAGGGGTGACACCGGGGGGTGACAGCTTGTCCCGGAACTCGGACTCGTTCTGGGGACACGGAGGGGACACGGGGACACGGCTGGCACCGGGGACACCGAGGGGTGACACCGAGGGGTGACAGCTTGTCCCGGAACTCGGACTCGTTCTGGGGACACGGGGGGGACACGGGGGGGGACATGGGGACACGGCTGGCACCGGGGGTGACACCGAGGGGTGACAGCTTGTCCCGGAACTCGGACTCGTTCTGGGGACACGGGGGGGACACGGGGACACGGCTGGCACCGGGGGGTGACACCAGGGGGTGACACCGGTGACCCGGGGGGGTTTTGGGGTTTCTTGGGCTGTTTTTCGGGTGTGTTTTGGGTGTTTTTCGGGTGTTTTGGGGCTGTTTTGGGGTCCCGGGGCTGTTCTGGGGTTTTTCGGGGTGTTTTTCGGGTTTTTCGGGTGTTTTGGGGCTGTTCGGGGTGTTTCTCGGGGTGTTTTTGGTGTTTTTCGGGTGTTCTGGGGCCGTTTCGGGGTCCCGGGGCTGTTCTGGGGTTTTTCAGGGTGTTTTGGGGGCCGTTTCGGGGTGTTTTTTGGGGTGTTTTTGGTGTTTTTCGGGTGTTTTGGGGCCGTTTCGGGGTGTTTTTTGGGGTGTTTTTGGTGTTTTTCGGGTGTTTGGGGGTCCCCCTTACCCTGAGGAACACTCTCAGGGTGCGGCAGCGCGGGGTCCCCCCGTTGGGGACCTCCAGGGACAGGTTCCGGCTGGGGGAGGGGGGGGTCCCCAGGAAGAGCGCGCGCCGCGCCCCCCCCGGCCTGGCCCCGTCCACGCTCAGCTCCAGCGCCAGCCCTGGGGACACGCGGGGACACCGCGGGGACACCGCGGGGACACCTCAGGGACAGCCCCCGTGTGTCCCCGTCCTGTCCCCGTGTGTCCCCGTCCTGTCCCCGTGTGTCCCCGTCCTGTCCCCGTGTGTCCCCATCCTGCCCCCGTGTGTCCCCGTGTGTCCCCGTCCTGTCCCCGTCCTGTCCCCGTCCTGTCCCCGCGGCTGCTCTGACACCCTCCCACCCTCCCCCGGGAGTGTCCCCATGTGTCCCCCTCCATTGTCCCCTCCCGATGTCCCCGTGTCCCTCCCCCGCTGTCCTGTGTCCGCTCCCGGTGTCACCGTGTCCCCCCGGTGTCACCGTGTCCCCTCCCCCGGTGTCCCCGTGTCCTCTCCCGGTGTCCCCATGTCCCCTCCCCGTGTCCCCCCGGTGTCCCCGTGTCCTCTCCTGGTGTCCCCATGTCCCTCCCTGGTGTCCCCATGTCCCCCCCGGTGTCCCCGTGTCCTCTCCTGGTGTCCCCATGTCCCTCCCCCGGTGTCCCCATGTCCCTCCCCCGGTGTCCCGGTGTCCCCCCGGTGTCCCCGTGTCCTCTCCCGGTGTCCCCGTGTCCCCTCCCCCGGTGTCCCCGTGTCCCCCCGGTGTCCTGTGTCCCCTCCCGGTGTCCCCGTGTCCTCTCCCGGTGTCCCGGTGTCCCCCCGGTGTCCCCGTGTCCTCTCCCGGTGTCCCCCCGGTGTCCCCATGTCCCCCCGGTGTCCCCCCCCGGTGTCCCCCCGGTGTCCCCGTGTCCCCCTCACCGATGGGTCCGGGCAGGTGACGTCCCGAGGCGTTGAGGCAGAAGGTGACGTTGATGCTGGGGGGAGGCGACACACGGGGGTGGCACCATGGGACCCCCCCCAGTGTCCCCTCAGTGTCCCCCCAGTGTCCCCTCAGTGTCCCCCCAGTGTCCTCTCAGTGTCCTCCCACTGTCCCCCTCCCCAGTGCTGGCCACCCCTGACTGTCCCCAGCGCTGTCCCCTCACTGTCCCTGCTGTCCCCCTGTCTGTCCCAGTGTCCCCACCATGGCACATGCTGGCCGGTGTCCCCATGTCCCCCCCCGTCCCCCCTGTGTCCCCCTGTCCCCCCCGTGTCCCCATGTCCCCACCATGGCACGTGCTGGCCGGTGTCCCCATGTCCCCCCCATGTCCCCATGTCCCCCCCGTGTCCCCGTGTCCCCACCATGGCACGTGCTGGCCGGTGGCTGGACTGTCCCCCCTGTCCCCCCCATGTCCCCCATGTCCCCCCATGTCCCCCCGTGTCCCCACCATGGCACGTGCTGGCCGGTGGCTCCATGTCCCCCCCCGTGTCCCATGTCCCCCCCGTGTCCCCATGTCCCCCCATGTCCCCACCATGGCACGTGCTGGCCGGTGTCCCCATGTCCCCCCCGTGTCCCCATGTCCCCCCCATGTCCCCCCCGTGTCCCCATGTCCCCACCATGGCACGTGCTGGCCGGTGTCCCCGTGTCCCCCCATGTCCCCCCGTGTCCCCACCATGGCACGTGCTGGCCGGTGGCTCCATGTCCCCCCCGTGTCCCCATGTCCCCCCTGTGTCCCCGTGTCCCCCCGTGTCCCCATGTCCCCACCATGGCACGTGCTGGCCGGTGGCTGGACTGTCCCCCCCCGTGTCCCCTGTCCCCCCCTGGTGTCCCCATGTCCCCCCCGTGTCCCCGTGTCCCCACCATGGCACGTGCTGGCCGGTGGCCGGCAGGACGCAGCCGCGCTCCTCGGGGTTCAGCATGGTGGGGACAATGGCCAGGGTGGCGCTGGCGTGGACGATGGGGCGGCCCCTGGGGGGGGACAGAGGGTCAGGGACCGGTGGTGACACCGGTGACACCAGTGACATGGTGACACAGGTGACACAGGTGACACAGGTGACACAGGTGACATCGGTGACACAGGTGACACGGGTGACACAGGTGACACGGGTGACATCGGTGACACAGGTGACACCAGTGACATGGTGACACCGGTGACATGGTGACACAGGTGACACAGGTGACACAGGTGACACTGGTGACACCAGTGACATGGTGACACAGGTGACACGGGTGACACAGGTGACACAGGTGACACGGGTGACACAGGTGACACAGGTGACACAGGTGACACTGGTGACACCAGTGACATGGTGACACGGGTGACACAGGTGACACAGGTGACACAGGTGACACTGGTGACACCAGTGACATGGTGACACAGGTGACACAGGTGACACGGGTGACACTCACCTGTAAACCACCACCGTGTCCGCCCCAAAGGCACCGACCAGGAGGTCTGTGGGGACAGGAGGGGTCACCGGGGGGGGACAGGGGGACAGGGACAGGGGGACACTGGGTGAGAACAGGGGCATCCCTCACCCTGAGGGTGACACAGAGGTCACCTGGGGGTGACAGGGGGTGACAGGAGGTGACGGGGGAGTGACACACGGACTGTCCCTCACTGGGGTAGCCATTACCGGGGGTGACACGGGGATGACACAGTGACACGGGGGGTGACACAGGGGGTGACAGGGGTGACACAGTGACACAGTGAGGTGACAGTGACACAGGGGGTGACACAGGGAGGTGACAGTGACACAGGGAGGTGACACAGTGACATGGTGACAGTCCCTCACCGGGGTAGCCATTACCGGGGGTGACACGGGGATGACACAGTGACACGGGGGGTGACAGGGGGTGACACAGGGGGTGACACAGGGAGGTGACAGTGACACAGGGGGTGACACAGGGAGGTGACAGTGACACGGGGGGTGACACAATGACACAGCGGGTGACAGGGGGTGACAGAGGTGACACAGGGGGTGACACGGTGACAGTCCCTCACCGGGGTAGCCGTTACCAGGGGTGACACGGGGATGACACAGTGACATGGGGGGTGACACAGGGAGGTGACAGGGGTGACACAGTGACACAGTGAGGTGACAGTGACACAGGGGGTGACACAGGAGGTGACAGTGACACAGGGAGGTGACAGTGACACAGGGAGGTGACACAGTGACACAGGGGGTGACAGGGGGTGACACAGGAGGTGACACAGGGAGGTGACAGTGACACAGGGAGGTGACACAGTGACACGGTGACAGTCCCTCACCGGGGTAGCCGTTACCGGGGGTGACAGGGGGATGACACAGTGACACAGGGGGTGACACAGGGGGTGACACAGGGGGTGACAGTCCCTCACCGGGGTAGCCGTTACCAGGGGTGACAGGGGGATGACACAGTGACACAGGGGGTGACAGGGGGTGACACAGGAGGTGACACAGGAGGTGACAGTGACACAGGGAGGTGACACAGTGACACAGGGGGTGACACAGGGAGGTGACACAGTGACACGGGGGGTGACACAGGGAGGTGACACAGGGAGGTGACACAGGAGGTGACAGTGACACAGGGAGGTGACACAGTGACACAGGGGGTAACACAATGACACAGGAGGTGACACAGGGAGGTGACAGTGACACAGGGAGGTGACACAGTGACATGGTGACAGTCCCTCACCGGGGTAGCCGTTACCAGGGGTGACAGGGGGATGACACAGTAACACAGGGGGTGACAGGGGGTGACACAGGAGGTGACACAGGGAGGTGACAGTGGCACAGGGAGGTGACACAGTGACACAGTGACAGTCCCTCACCGGGGTAGCCGTTGCCGTCCAGGTCGGTGGCCCCTCTCAGGGCTGCCCGAAGAAGTCCGGCTGTGCCCGGGGCGCCCCCAGCCCCCGCAGCTGCTGGGCCGGGCGGGGCCGCAGCCCCGAGCCCCCCCCCCGGAAGATGAACACGAGCCCCCGGCGACCCTCGGCCCCCAGCGGGGCCCCCACGGCCACGTCTGGACACGGGGGGGTCACGGGGGGCACGGAGACCCCGAAACCCTCATGTGGTCACCCACAAACCCCCCAAACCCCCCTGTGCTCACCCCCAAAACCCCCCCTGTGATCACCCCCAAACCCCCCTGTGCCCCCCAAAACCCCCCTGTGATCACCCCCAAACCCCCCTGTGATCACCCCCCAAACCCCCCTGTGATCACCCCCAAAACCCCCCTGTGATCACCCCCATAACCCCCCATTTCCCCCCATATCCCCCCCGTTTTCCCCCATAAATCCCCCCATAAATTCCCCCCCAAATTCCCCATTTTCCCCATAAATCCCCCCATAAATCCCCCCATAAATTCCCCATTTTCCCCAAAATTTCCCCCATAAGTTCCCCATAAATTCCCCCATAAATTCCCCATTTTCCCCAAAATTTCCCCCATAAATCCCCCATAAATTCCCCCATAAATTCCCCCCCAAATTCCCCATTTTCCCCATAAATCCCCCCATAAATCCCCCCATAAATTCCCCATAAATTCCCCATAAATTCCCCATAAATTCCCCATTTTCCCCAAAATTTCCCCCATAAATTCCCCATAAATTCCCCTATAAATTTCCCATAAATTCCCCATAAATTCCCTACGAATTCCCCATTTTCCCCATAAATCCCCCCCATAAATTCCCCCATAAATCCCCCCATAAATTCCCCATTTTTCCCAAAATTTCCCCCATAAATTCCCCATAAATTCCCCATAAATCCCCCCATAACCCCCCCATACCCCCCCTTTTCCCCCCCTTTCCCCCCTCACCATTGAACCCGTCCGTGTCCCCCCCGTTTCCCTCACCATTGAACCCGCCCGTGTCCCCCCCCGTTTCCCTCACCATTGAACCCGTCCGTGTCCCCCCCCGTTTCCCTCACCATTGAACCCGTCCGTGTCCCCCCCGTTTCCCTCACCATTGAACCCGTCCGTGTCCCCCCCGTTTCCCTCACCATTGAACCCGTCCGTGTCCCCCCCGTTTCCCTCACCATTGAACCCGTCCGTGTCCCCCCCCGTTTCCCTCACCATTGAACCCGTCCATGTCCAGGTCCCCGAGGGGGGGCGATGGCGCTGCCGAAGCGGCCGAACTCATTGGTGCCGGTCAGGGGGGGGGGCGGCGGTGGCGGTGCGGACCCCCCCCGGCCGCTGCAGGAATTGGTACAGCCGGCCCAGCTCCCGCGCCCCCCCCGCGCCGCTGCGGGCCATGAACAGGGGGGCGCCCACCAGGAGATCGGGGAGCCTGGGGGGGTCATTGGGGGGTCATTGGGGGGTCACGGGGGTCATTGGGGTCATTGGGGTCATTTGGGTCACGGGGGGGTCAGGGGGGGTCATTGGGGTCACACGGGTCGGGGGGGTCACACGGGTCGGGGGGGTCACAGGGGGGCACCCACCAGGAGATCGGGGAGCCTGGGGGGGTCACAGGGGTCATTGGGGTCATTGGGGTCATTGGGGTCATTGGGGTCATTTGGGTCACGGGGGGTCAGGGGGGGTCATTGGGGTCACACGGGTCGGGGGGGTCACACGGGTCGGGGGGGTCACAGGGGGTCGCCCACCAGGAGATCGGGGAGCCTGGGGGGGTCACGGGGGTCACAGGGGTCAGGGGGGTCACAGGGGTCATTGGGGTCACACGGGTCAGGGGGGGTCCTGGGGGGGTCATTGGGGGGCTCATTGGGGTCATTGGGGTCACGGGGGGGTCACAGGGGTCATTGGGGTCATTGGGGTCACGGGGGGGTCACACGGGTCAGGGGGGGTCACAGGGGTCAGGGGGGTCAGGGGGGGTCACAGGGGTCACACGGGTCATTGGGGTCATTGGGGTCACGGGGGGGGTCACAGGGGGGCGCCCACCAGGAGATCGGGGAGCCTGGGGGGGTCACAGGGGTCATTGGGGGGGTCACAGGGGTCAGGGGGGTCATGGGGGTCCTAGGGGGGTCCCAGGGGTGTCCTGGGGGGTCCCTGGGGGTCTCTCACCCGTCGTTGTTGACGTCAGTGGCGGCCACGGCGTACCCGAAATAGGCGCCCATCTGGGGGGGGGGGCGGGGGGGTCCCCAAAAACGGGGTGAGGGGGAGGGGCCGATGACCCCTCCCCCCCAAATTCCGCGCGTTCCCCCCTCCCCCCACCCCTCCAGGGGGACCCCACACCCAATTTTAGGGGCCCCTCCCACCCCGGGACCCCCCCCGGGACCCCCCAGGACCCCCCGGGACCCCCGGGACCCCCCAAACCCCCCCAGGACCCCCCGGGACCCCCCCAAACCCCCCCGGGACCCCCCCCAGCCCCACCTGCTCCCCCGAGAAGTTGTGCAGGGACCTCATGTTGGTGCCATTGAGGATGGTGACCTGGGGACAGCGGGGACACGGGGGGGGACACTGAGGCACCGGGACCACCCTCAGTGTCCCCAAGTGTCCCCAGTGTCCCCTGAGCCTCCCCAGTGCCCCCCAAAGTCACCTGAGTCCCCAGAGCCCCCCCAGTGTCCCCAAATGTCCCCAATACCCCCCGGGCCCCACCAGTGTCCCCCCAAATTCCTGAGTCCCCTGAGCACCCCCAGTGTCCCCAAATGTCCCCAAGGCCCCCAGAGCCCCCCAGTGTCCCCAGTGTCCCCCCAGAGCCCCCCCAGTGTCCCCCCAGTGTCCCCCCCTTACGTAGCCGTAGGTGAGGTTGCCCTTGGGGACACCGGCCACGAAATCTGTGGGGACAAAGGGACAGAGGGACAGGGACAGGGACAGAGGGACAGGGATGGGGACAGGGACAGAGGGACAGGGGGACAGGGGGACAGGGGGACAGGGGGACAGGGACAGGGGGACAGGGGGACAAAGGGACAGAGGGACAGGGGGACAGGGGGACAGGGGGACAGGGATGGGGACAGGGACAGGGGGACAGGGACAGAGGGACACTCTCAGGTGCTGGCCAGGGGGGTGGGGACACCCCCCCGGTGTCACCCGGTGTCACCCAGTGTCACCCACCTTGCGTCGTGTCACCGCTGAACTCCCCGACTGTCACCGAGTACCCTGGGGGGGCAGAGGTGTCACCTGCGCTGTCACCTGTGCTATCACCTGTCCCCTGCTGCCACTGCTGTGTGTCCCCAATGTCCCCAATGTCCCCAGGTGTCCCCAATGTCCCCAATGTCCCCATACCCATGTAGCTGTCATCGTGGCTCGGTGCCGCCTGCCGTGTCTGGAGCTGTCCCGGCACCTCCTGGATCAGATATTCCGGAAAGTTCCCGGCCGCGATCTGAGCCTGGGTGGCCGACATGACCTGTCCTGGGGACACAGGGACACCCGTGGGGACACCCTGGGGACATCCTGGGGACACCCTGGGGACATCCTGGGGACACAGGGACACCCTGGGGACACCCTGGGAACACCCGTGGGGACACCCTGGGGACAGGGACATGGACATGACCTGTCCTGGGGACATAGGGACACTCAGGGGACACCCTGGGGACACCCTGGGGACACTCAGGGGACACAGGGACAGGGACATCACCTGCCCTGGGGGACATGGGGACACCCACAGGGACATGGGGACAGGGGACAGGGACATCCAGGGGACACCCAGGGGGCACCCAGGGGACACAGGGGACACTCAGGTGACACCCAGGGGACACAGGGGACACCCAGGGGACACCCAGGTGACAGAGGTGACACCCAGGGGACACCCAGGTGACACCCAGGGGACACCCAGGTGACACTCAGGTGACACTCAGGGGACACAGGGGACACCCAGGTGACACCCAGGGGACACCCAGGGGACACAGGGGACACCCAGGGGACACCCAGGCGCTCTCACCTTGCCAGAAGAAGCTTCCGGGCCCCCCCAGGAGCACCCGCCCGGTCTGCAGAGACACCGCGGGACCCCCCCTCAGCCCGGGGCACCCCAAAACCCCCCCGGGACCCCCCCAAAACCTCCCGGGACCCCCAAAAACCCCCCAGAGCCCCCCAAAACCCCCCGGGACCCCCAAAAACCCCCCGGGACCCCCGAAAACCCCTCAGGACCCCCCAAAACCCCCCACAGAGCCTCCCAAAACCTCCCGGGACCCCCAAAACCTCCCAGAGACCCCCAAAACCCCTCCAGGACCCCCCGGGACCCCCCAAAACCCTTCAGGACCCCCCAAAACCCCCCCAGAGCCTCCCAAAACCCCCCCAGGACCCCAAATTCCCCCCCCGAACCCACTCCAGACCCCCCAGAGCCCTCTCAGGACCCCCCAAAGCCCCCCCAGGACCCCCCCGAGCTCCCCCAGGACCCCCCAGAACCCCCCCGGGACCACCCAAAGCCCCCCAGGACCCCCCCGGGACCCCCCAAAACCCCCCCAGGACCCCCCAAAGCCCCCCAGAGCCTCCCAAAACCCCCCCGGGGCCACCCAGAGCCCCCCAGGACACCCCTGGGACCCCCCAAAGCCCCCCCGGGACCCCCCAAAGCCCCCCAGAGCCCTCTCAGGACCCCCCAAAGCCCCCCCGGGACCACCCAGAGCCCCCCAGGACCCCCCCGGGACCCCCGAAGCCCACCTGGGTGAACTCGGCGCTGAAGCCCCCCTGGCAGTACCCCTGCCCCGCCGCCGAGTTCAGGTCTGGGGGGACACGGGGGGGTCACCCTGGGGGTCCCGGGGGGTCTGGGGGTGTCACCCCACCCCCCCTCAGGTTTGGGGGGGTCACCCTGGGGGGTCTGGGGGCGCAGGGGGGGCGTGGGGGTGACAGGCAGGAGGGGTTTGGGGGTGTCTGGGGGTCCCGGGGGATTCTCGAGGGGTCCCGGGGGGGTCCCGGGGGGCTCGGGGGAGTTCAGGGGGGTCCCGGGGGATCCCGGGGGGGTTCGAGGGATTCTGGAGGGGTCCCGGGGGGCTCCAGGTGGTCTCGGGGTGTTCCCGGGGGTTCGGGAGATCCCAGGTGGGCTCAGGGAGGTCCCAGAGGGTCCCGGGTGGGTTCGGGGAGGTCCCGGGGAGGTCCCGAGGGGTTCGGGGGGTGTCTGGAGGGGCCCCGGGTGGTCCCGGGGGTTCCCGGGTGCTCCCGGGGGGGTCCCGGTGGTCCCGGGTGGTCTCGGGGGGGTCCCGAGGTGTTCCCGGGGGTCCCGGGGGGTCCCGGGTGGCCCCAGGGGTCTCGGGGGAGTTCAGGGGGGTCCCGGGTGGTCCCAGGGGTCCCGGGTGGGTCCCGGGGTGTTGCCGGGGGTCCCGGGGTGGTCCCAGGGGTCCCGGGGGGTCCCGGGGTGTTCCCGGGGGTCCCGGGGTGGTCCCGGGGTGATCCCGGGGAGGTCCCGAGGGGTTCGGGGGGTGTCTGGAGGGGTCCGGGGGTCCCGGGGGTCCCACCTGAGCGGCAGGGCGCGTACTCCACGAACTTGGAGAAGTTGCCGATGGAGAGGAAGCAGGAGCCCACCGGCTCCCGGGCCCCCCCCTCGTCCTTGGGGGGGCTCCAGCTGTACAGGGGGGCGCAGGCCTGGGGGGGCGGCGGGGGTGGGCACCTCCGGGGGGGGGTCGTGTCCCCCCGAGCCCCCCAGTCTCCCCCCAGGGTCCCCAAATGTCCCCCCATTCACCCCAGTGTCCCCAAGCCCCCCAAGCCCCCCAGTGTCCCCAAGCCCCCAATGTCCCCAATGTCCCCAAGCTCCCACAATGTTCCCAAGCCCCCCCAAGCCCCCCATGTCCCCAAGCCCCCGATGTCACCAAGCCCCCCAGTGTCCCCAATCCCCCCCAGTGTCCCCAAGCCCCCCAAGCCCCCCAACTTCCCCCAATGTCCCCAACCCCTCCAATGTCCCCAAGCCCCCCATGTCCCCAAACCCCCCCAAGACCCCCAGTGTCCCCAAGCCCCCCAGTGTCCCCAGTGTCCCCAATGTCCCCAAGCCCCCCCAGTGTCCCCAATCCCCCCGTGTCCCCAATGTCCCCAAGCCCCCCAGTGTCCCCAAGTCCCCCGATGTCCCCAATGTCCCCAAGCCCCCCCAGTGTCCTCAAGCTCCCCCAGTGTCCCCAAGCCCCCCCAAGCCCCCCAGTGTCCCCAAGCCCCCCGATGTCCCCAGTGTCCCCAAGCCCCCCAGTGTCCCCAAGCCCCCCAAGCCCCCCGAGCCCCCCAGTGTCCCCGCGATGTCCCCAATGTCCCCAATCCCCCCCAGTGTCCCCAAGCCCCCCGAGCCCCCCAGTGTCCCCGCGATGTCCCCAATGTCCCCGCACCAGGATGGAGCCGTTGTGCGCCCTCACGGTGGCCCCGAACCACTGCAGGGACTTGAACTCCACGGGCTCGGGGGCGTCGCTGCTGTTGCCCCCAAAATCGTGGGTGCGGGTCCCTGGGGGGGGGACAGGGGGGACAGGGGGGGGGACAGGGGTCAGGCCACCCCCCGCCCCCCGGCCGCGGCCCCGGGGACCCCCCGGCCCCCCCCCGGGTTGATCATTAACGGGAGCCAAGGCCAGCGGGGGGATGGGGACGGCGACAGGGGACGGCGACACGGGAGGGGGGGGTGGCGGCTCTCGGAGGGTGCCCTGGGTGTCACCGGTGTCCCCTGGGGGTGTCCCCAGCCTTGTCCCCAGCCCTGACCCCTGCGGGTGTCCCCAGCCCTGTCCTGGTCCTGTCCCCGTCCCTGGGGGGGTCCTGTCCCCGCCCCGTGTCCCCATCCCACGTGTGTCCCCTTCCCTCCCCCCGTGTCCCTGTCCCCCACCGTGTCCCCCACCCGTGTCCCCATCCCTGGGGGGGTCCTGTCCTCCCCCCCGTGTCCCTGTCCCCTCCCCCGTGTCCCTGTCCCCTCCCCCGTGTCCCCATCCATAGGGGGTCCTGTCCCCTCCCCCGTGTCCCCCACTCGTGTCCCCATCCCTGGGGGGGTCCTGTCCCCCCACCCCCCCGTGTCCCCCCCGTGTCCCTGTCCCCCACCGTGTCCCCCAACCGTGTCCCCATCCATAGGGGGTCCTGTCCCCTCCCCGTGTCCCCCCGGTGTCCCTGTCCCCTACCATGGTACCCCCGTGTCCCCATCCCTGAGGTGTCCCTGTCCCCCCCGTGTCCCCCCCCGTGTCCCCCCCGTGTCCCCATCCTTGGGGGACTCCTGTCCCCCCCGTGTCCCCTCCCTCGTGTCCCCATCCCTGGGGGGCTCCTGTCCCCCCACCCCCCGTGTCCCCATCCCTGGGGGGCTCCTGTCCCCCCCCCGTGTCCCCTCCCCCGTGTCCCCTCCCTCGTGTCCCCATCCCTGGGGGGCTCCTGTCCCCCCCCCGTGTCCCCTCGTGTCCCCCCGTGTCCCCAGGTCCCCTCACCGATGTGATCGAAGTCGATGGGGTCGCAGCCGCCCCCGGGGGGCCACGGGCAGTGGAACACGGCCCCCCCCTGGGTGACATTGGGCTGGCTCGTGTTGGCCTTGGGGGCCCCCACCAGGATGCTGACCCTGGGGGGGGGGGACACAAACGGGGAGGGGGGGTCACCCCACGGGGACACGGCGCTTGTCACCCGCGGGGCTCCGGGGGACTCCGGGGGGGTCCCGGGGGGTTCCCCGACCCCTCTGACTCAGCCCCGTGACTCCTCCCGGCCCGGGGGGGTCGGGGGGGGGAGCACCGGGTGCGCCCCGGCCGCGGGGGAGGGGAGGGGGGACACGGCCGGGGGGGGATCCCGGGTGAGGGGGGGGGGTCCCCGGTTCACCCCGGACCCCCCCCCCCGGTGGGGTCACGCGTGGGGGGTTGTGGGGGGGGGGCGGCAAGGCTGGGTCCCCCCGAAACCCCCCCCGAGCCCCCCGGGGGCAGCTCCCGGCTCCGGTTACAGGAAACGCTCCGGGCCGGGGGCAGCGGGGCCCCGGGACCCCCGGCGGGGCCGGCGCTGGGGGGGGGACACGGAGGGGACCGGAGCTCGGCCCCCCCCGCTCGGGACCCCCCGGCCGGACCCTCCCGGTTCCCGTTACCCGGCCCCGCTTCCTGCTTCCCATTCCCGGTCCCCGCCCCGCTGCCCCGTTCCCGGTTCCCGCTGCCCTGGCCCAGTCCCCGGGATCGCCCCGGTTCCCGCTCCCGGTGCCCGGTTCACGCTTCCCGCTCCCACTCCCGGTTCCCGTTTCCCCACCCCCGCTCCGGTTCCCCGCCGCCCTTCCCATTCCCGGTTCCCGCTGTCCCGTTCCCGTTATCCCGCTCCCGTTCCCCGCCCCGCCCCGCTCCGGGGCCGCTCCCGCTCCCCGGCGGCCGCTGCCGCTCCCATCCCGCTCCGGTGCCCGCTTCCCGTCCCGCTCCCGGTTCCCGGCACCGCTCCCGGTTCCCGGTGCCGCTCCCGGTTCCCGTCCCTTTCCCGGTTCCCGGTGCCGCTCCCGGTTCCCGTCCCGCTCCCGGTTCCCGTCCCGCTCCCGGTGCCGCTCCCGGGGGCCGCCCCCGCCCCGTCCCGTCCCGGCTCGGTTCCCGTTTGGCGGTGCCGGTTCCCGGCCCGGTTCCCGCTTGGCGGTGCCGGTTCCCGGCCCGGTTCCCGGTACCTGCGGGGCTCGGGCAGGTAAAAGTCCAGCGCGAAGCCGAAGAGGGACCCGGGGGCCCCGCGGAAGACCGAGGGCCGCGACGCCTCCAGGTTGAAGGCGGCGACCGGCGGGAGCAGCAGCGGGAGCAGCAGCAGGAGCGGCACCGGGAGCGGCACCGGGAGCGGGATCCGCGGCCGGCGGCGGCGCCGGGGCCGGGGGCGGCGCGGGGGGGCCGGGACCGGGGCCATGGCGCTCGGGGCTGCCCGGGCTCGGCGCTGCTCCCGCTCCCGAGTCCCCTCGGAAAGTGCCCGGGGGGGGCCCGGGGCCGCCCCGCCCCGCCGTGACTCACCGGGGAGGAGCCAGAGCCCCGCCGGGCACCGGCACCGGCACCGGGCGGCGGGGAGCCCGGGGGAACCGGGGGGAACCGGGGGGGAACCGGGGAGAGCCTGGGGAGAGCCCGGGGGGAACCGGGGAGAGCCCGGGGAGAGCCCGGGGGGAACCGGGGAGAGCCCGGGGGAAACCGGGGAGAGCTCGGGGAGAGCCCGGGGGAACCGGGAGGGAACCGGGTGGAACCGGGGGGAACCGGGGGGGAATCGGGGAGAGCCCGGGGGGAGCCCGGGGGGAGCGGGACGGCAGGGACAGGGACACCCCGGGGACACCCTGGGGACATCCCGGGGACACCCCGGGGACACCCCGGGGACACCAGGACATCAGGGATTAACGGGAATGACCCATCCCCTGGGCCCGCTCGGGGACAAAGGGACATCAGGGACCGGGACACTCCGAGGGGACACAGCCAGAGGGGACCGGGACACCCCGGGAACACCGGGACACCCCCGGGGACACCGGGACACCCCCGGGGACACCGGGACATTGGGGACAGGGACACCCCGGGGACACCGGGACACCCCCGGGGACACCGGGACACCCCCGGGGACAGCGGGACATCGGGGACAGGGACACCCCGGGGACATTGGGACACCCTGGGGACAGCGGGACATCAGGGAATGCGACACTCGAGGGACACCGGGACACTCCAAGGGCACCGCGACACCCTGGGACGGCCCAGGGGACATCAGGGATGGGGACACCTGAAGGACACCCGAGGGACACCCGAGCGCGACAGCGGGGAGGGGACACCCGAGAGACACGGGGGACACCTTGGGACAGCGGGACACGAGGGACAGGGACACTGGGACAGGGACACTGGGGGTACTGGGACATTCTGGGGACACTGGGACGGACACTGGGACAGAGACACTGGGACATTTGGGGACACTGGAACAGGGACACTGGGACATTTGGGGACACTGGGGGTACTGGGACATTCTGGGGACACTGGGACGGACACTGGGACAGGGACACTGGGACATTTGGGGACACTGGGACAGAGACACTGGGACATTTGGGGACACTGGAACAGGGACACTGGGACATCTGGGGACACTGGGGGTACTGGGACATTCTGGGGACACTGGGATGGACACTGGAACAGGGACAGTGGGACATTTGGGGACACTGGGGACACTGGAACAGGGACACTGGGACTTTTGGGGACACTGGGACAGGGACACTGGGACTTTTGGGGACACTGGGAGGCAGCAGGGAGGGGACAGGAGCCGGGGGGTGGCAGGGCCGGGGGAGGAAGGGGACACCGCGGGGGGGGGGCGGGGGGGGGGCCGGATCCCGGCGCCGCTTCCTGGAAGGAAAGAGCGGAAACGGAGCTGGAGCCGTTCCCACGGGGGGGGCGGGACCCCCGAGGGGGGGACACGGGAGGGGTGGGACAGGACCCCCACGGGGGGGGTGGGACAGGACCCCCGAGAGGGGACACGGGGGACAGGACCCCCGAGGGGGGGTCGCGGTGGCGCTGGCACCTCCCTGGGGGGGGACAATGGGGGGGACATGGGGGGGACATGGGGGGACAATGGGGGGACAGTGGGGGGGACATGGGGGGGACATGGGGGGGACATGGGGGGGACAATGGGGGTCCCTCGGGGAGCTCACGGGTAGGGGGGGGGGACACGGGAGGGGGGAGACCCTCGGGAGGTGCCCCTGAAAAGGGGGAGGGGACACGAGGGGACACCCCCCGACCCCCGTGCGAGGCTGGGCCGGGGGCGCGCAAAAGGGGGCGGGGGGCGCGCAAAGGGGGATCGGGGGCGCGCAAAGGGGGATCGGGGGCGTGCAAAGAGGGATCGGGGGCGTGCAAAGGGGGATCGGGGGCGTGCAAAGGGGGATCGGGGGCGTGCAGAGGGGATCGGGGGCGTGCAGAGGGGCGGGGGGCGTGTAAAGGGGGCCGGGGTCGGGGGCCTCGCCCGGCAGCCGCCGCATTCCAGCGCCGCTGATGCAACGGCGGCCGCGCAGCTGGGCCGGGGTCGGGGGGCTCGGGGGGTGCCCCGGTGACCGTGGGGACACCGCGGTCCCCCCAGGGACACCCCCAAGGGTGGTCGCGGGGGGGGTGGGTTTGTCCCCGCGTGTCCCCGCGGGTCCGTGCCCGCCGTGCCCGCGGCGGTGGCGCGGAGCCCGTGGGGACAATGGGGACGTTTCCGTGGCCGGGGGGGGGAAGCGGCGGGGGGCGGGGGGGGAACAATGCGCTGGCGCCGGGGCCTTTCCTGCCCCGCACCGGCCCCGGGCACCGGCCCCGGGCACGCGCGGGGGGTGGCACCGGGATCCGGGCAGTGACACCGGGATCCGGGCGGTGGCACCGGGATCACTGTGGTGGCACCGGGATCACTGCGGTGACACCGGGATCCGGACGGTGGCACCGGGATCCGGGCAGTGACACCGGGATCCGGACGATGGCACCGGGATCACTGTGGTGGCACTGGGATCACTGTGGTGGCACTGGGATCACTGGTGGCACCAGGATCCGGGCAGTGACACCGGGATCACTGTGGTGGCACCGGGATCACTGGTGGCACCGGGATCCGGACGGTGACACCGGGATCGCGGCGGTGACACCGTGTCCGTGTGCACACCTGGGTGGTGACACCGTGGCCGCGTGCAGTGACACCGGGTGGTGACACCGTGGCCGAGCGCAGGCGCGTGGCCTGGCTCTGTCCCCGTGTTCGGGCTAATCCCCCGTGTCCCCAAATCCCCGTGACCCCAAATCCCCGTGTCCCCGTGTCCCCACGTCCCCGTGTCCCCAAATCCCCAAATCCCCGTGTCCCCAAATCCCCGTGTCCCCAAATTCCCGTGACCCCAAATCCCCAAATCCCCATGTCCCCAAATCCCCCATCCCCAAATCTCCGTGACCCCAAATCCCCCATCCCCAAATCCCCATGTCCCCAAATTCCCGTGTCCCCAAATTCCCGTGACCCCAAACCCCCAAATCCCCGTGTCCCCAAATCCCCGTGACCCCAAATCCCCGTGACCCCAAATCCCCGCGTCCCCAAATCCCCGTGTCCCCACGTCCCCGCGTCCCCATCTCCTGCCTCAGTTTCCCCTCCTCATTGTCCCCCCCCATCCCAGGGGTCACCCCGGGGGTTCTGTCCCCACCACCTCCCCCAGCCCCATTTTGGGGACCCCCTCAGGGCCCCACGGCCCCTCCCCCCCCGGGTGGGGTCCCCAGGCTCCCCCTCCCCTCTTTGGGGACCCCCCCCGTTCCCGGCGGGGCTCTGAGTCACCGGGGGGGCCCCGGGGGGGCCGGGCCTGACTCACGGCCGCCGCCAGTCCCGTATATAGCCCGGCCCGGCGGCGGGGCCACGTCACCCCCCGGGGCCCCCCCGGCACCCCCCGACCCCCCCCGGGCCGCGCCTGGGGGGGCTGGGGGCGCTGCGACCACCCAGGGGGCTCCTCGGTGTGTCCCCCCCACCCGGTGTCCCCCCCTCTCGGTGTCCCCCCGGTGTCCCCCCGGTGTCCCCGGGCGGGGGGCGCGGGGGGGTCGGGGCTGGCCGGGAGCCCGGGCGGGCGCGGGGGGGGCGCGGGGGGGCCCCGGCACCGGCGCTTCCCAAAAAGGCGCTGAGAGAACGAGGGGAGAGGGAGGGGGGGACACGGGGGGGACACGGGGGGGACACGGGGGGGACACGGGGGGGACACGGGAGGGGACACGGGGGGGACACGGGGAGAGGGAGGGGGAGACACGGGGGGAGGACACGGGGGGGACACGGGGGGGACGTGAGGGGGACACGGGGAGGACACGGGGAGAGGGAGGGGGGGACACGGGGGGAGGACACGGGGGGGACACGGGGGGGACACGGGGAGAGGGAGGGGGAGACACGGGGGGGACACGGGGGGGACACGGGGGGGACACGGGAGGGGACACGGGGGGGACACGGGGAGAGGGAGGGGGAGACACGGGGGGAGGACACGGGGGGGACACGGGGGGACGTGAGGGGGACACGGGGAGGACACGGGGAGAGGGAGGGGGGGACACGGGGGGAGGACACGGGGGGGACACGGGGGGGACACGGGGAGGACACGAGGAGGACACGGGGAGGACACGGGGGGGACACGGGGAGGACACGGGGGAGGCACGGGGGGAGGACACGAGGGGGACACGAGGGGGACACGAGGGGGACACGAGGGGGACACGGGGGGGGACACGAGGAGGACACGGGGGGGACACGGGGAGGGGACATGAGGGGGACATGAGGGGGACACGGGGGGGACACGGGGAGGACATGAGGGGGACACGGGGAGGGGACACGGGGGGGACATGAGGGGGACACGGGGGGGACTCGGGGGGGGGACATGAGGGGGACACGGGGGGGACACGGGGAGGACACGGGGGGGACACGGGGAGGACACGGGGAGGACACGAGGGGGACACGGGGAGGACACGGGGGAGGCACGGGGGGAGGACATGAGGGGGACACGAGGGGGACACGGGGGGGACACGGGGAGGACACGAGGGGGACACGGGGAGGGGACACAGGGAGGGGACACGGGGAGGACACGGGGGGGACACGAGGGGGACACGGGGGAGGGAACACGGGGAGGACACGAGGGGGACACGGGGGGGGACACGGGGAGGGGACACAGGGAGGGGACACGGGGAGGACACGAGGGGGACACGGGGGTGGGTGTGGGTGTGAGGGAACGTTCTGGGGACATGCGGGAACAGGGGCACGGGACCCAAACGTGTCCCCAAATCCCCGTGTCCCTGTGTCCCATGTCCCCATGTCCCCATGTCCCCACATCCCCATGTCCCCATAAAGCCGTGTCTCTGTGTCCCCGTGTCCCTGTGTCCCATGTCCCCATGTCCCCACATCCCCGTGTCCCCATAAAGCCGTGTCTCTGTGTCCCCGTGTCCCTGTGTCCCATGTCCCCATGTCCCCACATCCCTGTGTCCCCATATCCTTGTGTCACCGCGTCCCCAGGTCCCAATAACCCCATGTCCCCACATCCCTGTGTCCCCATGTCCCCATATCCTGGGTCCCCATATCCCCGTGTCCTCATGTCCTGTGTCCCCAGGTCCCAATGTCCCCATGTCCCTGTGTCCCCATATCCTGGGTCCCTGTGTCACCGTGTCCCTGTGTCCCCATATCCCTGTATCCCCATGTCCCCACATTCCTCTGTCCCCATGTCCCCGTGTCCCCATGTCCCCATGTCCTGTGTCCCCATGTCCCTGTGTCCCCATGTCCCCACATCCCTGTATCCCCATGTCCCCATATCCTGGGTCCCCATGTCCCCATGTCCTCATGTCCTGTGTCCCCATGTCCCAATGTCCCCATGTCCCTGTATCCCCATGTCCCCACATTCCTCTGTCCGATGTCCCCAAGTCCCCAAGTCCCCAAGTCCCCATGTCCCCATGTCCCCATGTCCTGTGTCCCCATGTCCCTGTGTCCCCAAATTCCTCTGTCCCCATATCCCGTGTCCCTCTGTCCCTCTGTCCCTCTGTCCCTCTGTCCCTCTGTCCCCATGTCCCCATTTGGGGTCACCCCCCACCCCCCGATCCACCACGTTTTGGGGCCGAATCCCGGGATTTTCCTGCTGGGATTTGGGGTGAAAATGTCGGGTTTTGGGGTTTTCCTTGTTCTCCTCACAGATCCCAACCTCAGCCACCCCAAAATCCGGGATCTCCATCCCTGCCCAGGCCCGGACGGGGAAAAAGAGATTAAAAAAAAACCCTGGGCCAAAAAAACCGGGAAATCACCCCAAAAAAAGCACAGAATTCCCTCCGGGATTTGGGGACAACAGAGGTGACAGAGCCCTGGGATGGCAGCAGAACATTCCAGATCCTCCCTGCCCAGGGAATTCCCGGCGGGAGCAGGACCCGAGGGAGGCTCCGGGATCGGGGAGAGGGAAAATCGCCAAAATAAAAAAGAAAATAAATAAAAATTTGGGTGGAAAAGCGGGAACCGCCTGTTTTTTCCCACACGGTGCCGTTTTCCAGCCCCCGCCCGGATCCTCCCTGGCAGGAAAACTCCAGGGAGAGAGGTCAGGAAAAGAGGGAAAAAAAGCTGGAAAAACTGGGAAAAAACTGGGAAAAAATGCTGGGGAAAAGCTGGAAAAAAGCGGAAAAAATCTGGAAAGAAACTGGGAAAAAGCTGGAAAAAAAGCTGGGAAAAAAAGCGGAAAAAAGCTGGAAAAAAGCTGGAAAAAAGCTGGAAAAAAGCTGGAAAAAAGCTGGAAAAAAGCTGGAAAAAAGCTGGAAAGAAACTGGGAAAAAGCTGTGAAAAATATGGAAAAAAGCTGGAATAAAAGCTGAAAAAAAAAAGCTGGGAAAAGTTGGGAAAAAAGCTGGAAAAAAGCGGAAAAAAGCTGGGAAAAAACCAAAAAAATAGCTGGAAAAAAAGCAGAAAAAAAGCTGGAAAGAAACTGGGAAAAAAGCTGGGAAAAAAGCTGAAAAAAAAGCTGGAATAAAAGCTGAAAAAAAAGCAGGGAAAATCTGGGAAAAAGCAGAAAAAAGCGGAAAAAAGCTGGGAAAAAACCCAAAAAAAGCTGGGAAAAAGCGGAAAAAAGCTGGAAAAAAGCTGGGAAAATCCCCCCACAAAAAAAAAAAAAAGTTTGAAAAGGGAATTTTTGGGGAAAAAAATCCCGAGCGGGATAAATCCAAGAGGGGGAAGGGAAAGATCCCGGGTTGGGATCGGGATTGAGGGGAAAGGGACGGGCCCTGAGGCGCAGCTGTTCCAGATGTTGGGAATTCCCGGAATTCTCCCAAATTCCAGAGCTTTCCACGCTGCCCTGGGGGTGAACCCCTGGAAAAATGGGGGGAAAATGGATAAAATGAGGTTTTTTTGTCCCAAAATCCGTGCGGGAAGGGGGCGGATCCCGGAGCCGGAGGTGTCGAGCGGGGGCGGCGGGGCCGATGACACAAAAATTCCCATTTCCGACTTTTTCCGCCCCAAATCCGGCGGCTCCGAGCGGAGCTCACGGAGAGGGGAAGGGGGAGGAGGAAAAGGCGGAGAGATCCCGAGGGAGGGAAAAAAGGAGGAATTTGGGGGGAAAAAGGAGGAATTTGGGGGGAAAAGAGAAAGAATTTGGGGTGGAAAAAGGAGGAATTTGGGGGGAAAAAGGAGGAATTTGGGGGGAAAAAGGAGGAATTTGGGGGGAAAAAGGAGGAATTTGAGGGAGGAATTTGGGGAGAAAAGAGGAGAAATTCTGGGGAAAAGAGGAAGAATTTTGAGAGAAAAGAGGAGGAATTTGGGGGGAAAAGGAGGAATTTGGGGGAGGAATTTGGGGGAAAAGAGGAAGAATTTGGGGAGAAGGAGGAGGAATTTGGGGGAAAAAGGAAGAATTTGGGGGGAAAAGAGGAGGAATTTTGGGGGAAAAAGGAGGAATTTGGGGGAAAGGAGGAGGAATTTTATGAGAAAAGAGGAGGAATTTGGGAGGAAAAGAGAAGGAATTTTGGGGGAAAGATGAGGAATTTGGGGGAAAGGAGGAGGAATTTGGGGGGAAAGAGGAAGAATTTGGGGGGAAAGAGGAAGAATTTGGGGGAAAAGAGGAGGAATTTGGGGAGAAAAGAGGAGGAATTTTGGGGAAAAAAGGAGGAATTTTTGGGGAAAAGAGGAAGAAGAATTTGGGGGAAAAGAGGAGGAATTTGGGGGAGGAATTTGGGAGAAAAGAGGAGGAATTTGGGAAGGGGGAGTGGGGGTTTCTCCTCTCCCGGGGGGGTCCCGGGGGGTCCCGGGGGGGTCCCGGGGGGTCCCGGGGGGGTCCCGGGGGGGTCCCAGGGGGTCCCGGGGACGCTCTGTGACAATTTTTGGGAAGGATTCCCAGGGTGAGGGGGTGGGGACCCCCCCGGTTGTCCCCAGGGTGGGGTCCCCCCCTTGTCCCCTCCCCCCAGGGCGGGGTCCCCTGTCCCAGTGCCCCGGGGGGGGGAGGGGTTTGCGCAAGAGGCCCCAAAATAACCCCCCCACCCCCCCCCCCGGAGCCCAAAATTCCTCCTGGGAGCGGCGGAACGGGGGGAAAGGGAATGGGGGGGTGGGGACAGCGGGGGGACAGGGGGGTGACAGGGGGGTGACATCGAGGGGACAGCGAGGGGACAGCGGGGGGTGACAGAGGGGACACCGGGGGGACACCGGGGGTGGCAGAGGGGACACCGGGGGGACACCGTGGGTGGCAGAGGGGACACCGAGGGGTGGGGACAGGACAGAGGGGACACCAAGGGGACACCGGGGGGTGACAGGACACCGGGGGGACACCGGGGGGACACCGGGGGGACACCGAGGGGTGACAGGGGGGTGACAGGGGGCGACACCGGGGGTGGGGACAGGACAGGGGGGACACCGGGGGGACACCGAGGGGACACCGGGGGGGTGGCAGCGGGGACACCGGGAGTGGGGACAGGACACCGGGGATGGCAGAGGGGACACCGAGGGGACACCGGGGGTGGGGACAGGACAGGGGATGGCAGAGGCGACACCGAGGGGACATCGGGGGGTGGCAGGGGGAGGTGACAGGACCACAGCTCAGGGTGGGGGGTCCCCGCCGTCTCCCCCAACATGGGGGTGGCCCTGTCCCCACCCCGAGTGTCGCCTGTCGCCCCCCCAGGGCTGAGGGGACACCGCGAGGGCTCGTGGAGATTTTATTTATTAAAACATCGAAAAGCCGGGGG
This sequence comes from Poecile montanus, assembly GCA_038429875.1. NCBI lineage: Eukaryota > Metazoa > Chordata > Aves > Passeriformes > Paridae > Poecile > Poecile montanus. Next base: position 814,289 of record CM076531.1, read on the forward strand.
GGCCCCCCCAGCTCCGAGCCCCCTCCCGGCCCCCGGGACCCCCCGGGACCCTCCCGATGTCCCCGGCCGGGGCCGTGATGTCCCCAGGCGGGCTGTGGCTGTCCCCAGGCGGGCTGTGGCTGTCGCCGGCCGGGATTTCCTCGGTGACAGCCCCTCCGGGGGGGTGGCGGGGTCGGGGCTGGGGGCGACAGGGGCGGGGTCAGTTCAGGTGCCCTGGTGGGGACACTTGGGGACACTCACACACACCTGGGGACACCTGGGGACACTTGGGGACACTCACAGACCTGAGTGTGACACTTGGGGACACACAGACACACCTGAGTGTGACACCTGGGGACACTCACAGACCTGAGTGTGGCACTTGGGGACACACAGACACACCTGGGGACACCTGGGGACACTCACAGACCTGAGTGTGGCACTTGGGGACACACAGACACACCTGAGTGTGACACCTGGGGACACACAGACACACCTGGGGACATTCACACACACCTGGGGACACTCACAGACCTGAGTGTGACATTTGGGGACACACAGACACACCTGGGGACATCTGGGGACACTTGGGGACACTCACACACACCTGGGGACACCTGGGGACACCTGGGGACACTCACAGACCTGAGTGTGGCACTTGGGGACACTCACACACACCTGAGTGTGACACCTGGGGACACACAGACACACCTGGGGACACCTGGGGACACTCACAGACCTGAGTGTGACATTTGGGGACACTCACACACACCTGGGGACACCTGGGGACACTTGGGGACACTCACACACACCTGAGTGTGACATTTGGGGACACTGACACACACCTGGGGACACCTGGGGACACTGACACACACTTGGGGACACTGACACACACCTGGGGACACTGACACACACCTGGGGACACTCACACACACCTGGGGACACTTGGGGACACTGACACACACCTGGGGACACTGACACAGCCCCGAGTGTGACACCTGGGGACACTGACACACACCTGGGGACACTGACACACACCTGGGGACACTGACACAGCCCCGAGTGCCACCCGGCGGTGCCACCCCTGTCCCTACCTGTGGCAGGGGACGGGCAGGTCCCCCTTGGTGACCTGGAGGATGAACGGGGGGGGCTCCTCCAGCTCCAGCTCGCTCAGCTCTGCACAGGGGACACGGTGGGGACACGGTGGGGACACGGGGGGGACACGGGGGGGACACGGGGGGGACACGGTGGGGACACGCTGGGGACACGGTGGGGACACGGTGGGGACACGGGGGGGACACGGGGGGGACACGGGGGGGACACAACAGGGACGTGCCAGCCCCTGGGGACACCGGGGGGGGTCTGGGGACCCTCACCTGCGTCCCAGTCCTCCCGGCACGGGGGGGGCTGCCAGCTCGGGGGGGGCTGCCAGGCTGCTCGGGGGGCGTCCTCGGGGTCTGCGGGGACAGAGAGACGGTGGGGACACCTGGGGACACCTGGGGACAGCTGGGGACACCTGGGGACACACCTGGGGACACACCTGGGGATATCTGGGAACACACCTGGGGACAGCTGGGGACACACCTGGGGACACCTGGGGACACCTGGGGACAGCTGGGGACACCTGGGGACACACCTGGGGACACCTGGGAACACACCTGGGGACACCTGGGGACACACCTGGGGACACACCTGGGGACACCTGGGAACACACCTGGGGACACCTGGGGACACACCTGGGGACACACCTGGGGACACCTGGGAACACACCTGGGGACACCTGGGGACACCTGGGGACACCTGGGGACAGCTGGGGACAGCTGGGGACAGCCAGGGACACCTGTCTAGAACCCAGTCCAGAACCCGATCTAGAACCCAATCTAGAACCAAATCTAGAACAGTCTAGAACCAATCTAGAACCCGATCTAGAACCAATCTAGAACCGCTCTAGAACCAATCTAGAACCCAGTCTAGAACCAATCTAGAACCCAGTCTAGAACCCAGTCTAGAACCCAGTCTAGAACCGATCTAGAACCCAGTCTAGAGCCCAGTCTGGAACACACCGGGAACACACCTGGAACACACCTGGGGACATCTGGGGACACCTGGGGACACTTTGGGAACACTTTTGGGGACACCTTTGGGAACCCCTGGGGACACTTTTGGGGACCCCTGGGGACACTTTGGGGACCCCTGGGGACACTTTTGGGAACAGTTTTGGGGACACTTTTGGGAACCCCTGGGGACACTTTTGGGGACCCCTGGGGACACTTTTGGGGACCCCTGGGGACACTTTTGGGGACACATTTGAGGACACTTTTGGGGACCCCTGGGGACACTTTTGGGGACACTTTTGAAGACACTTTTGGGGACACCCGAGAACACTTTTGGGAACAGCTTTGGGGACCCCTTTGGGGACACTTTTGGGGACCCCTGGGGACCCCTGGGGACACTTTTGGGGACCCCTGGGGACACTTTTGGGGACACATTTGAAGACACTTTTGGGGACACCCGAGGACACTTTTGGGGACACTTTTGGGGACACTTTTGGGGACACCCGAGAACACTTTTGGGGACACTTTTGGGGACCCCTGGGGACACTTTTGGGGACACCTGGGGACACTTGGGAACAGTTTTGGGGACACCTTTGGGAACCCCTGGGGACACTTTTGGGGACCCCTGGGGACACTTTTGGGAACAGTTTTGGGGACACTTTTGGGGACCCCTGGGGACACTTTTGTGGCCAGCCCGGTACCTGGGGGCAGCTCGAGTGGCAGTTTGTCGGGGCAGGAGGTGACGTGGCTGCGCAGGTGCGCGCGGGGGACGCGGTGGCGCGCGTTGAAGGGACACGTGGCCAAGGTGCGCGACACCTGCGGGTTGTTCTGGGGGGGGGAGCCCCAAATCTGACCCCACAGACCCCAAACTGCGGACCCCAAAACCCGCCCGGACCCCAAAACCCGCCCAGACCCCAAAACCCGCCCGGACCCCACAGACCCCGACCCCAAAACCACCAGGACCCCAAAACCCGCCCCAACCCCAAAACCAACCCCGACCCCAAAACCCGCCCGGACCCCAAAACCCGCCCGGACCCCAAAACCCGCCCCGACCCCAAAACCCGCCCGGACCCCTCACAGACCCCGACCCCAAAACCACCAGGACCCCAAAACCCGCCCCGACCCCAAAACCAACCCCGACCCCAAAACCCGCCCCGACCCCTCACAGACCCCACAGACCCCGATCCCAAAACCACCAGGACCCCAAAACCCGCCCCGACCCCAAAACCCGCCCGGACCCCTCACAGACCCCACAGACCCCGACCCCAAAACCTGCCCGGACCCCAAAACCCGCCCAGACCCCTCACAGACCCCACAGACCCCCGGCAGGTCCCGCCCGTTCCCGGTGTCCCCTCCCCGTTCCCGGTGTCCCATTCCCGGTGTCCCCCCCCACATCCCGGTGTCCCCTCCCCGTTCCCGGTGTCCCCCCCCTGTCCCGGTGTCCCCCCCTCATCCAGGTGTCCCTCCCCGTGTCCCGCTGTCCCATTCCCGGTGTCCCATTCCCGGTGTCCCCCCCCGCCATGTCCCGCTGTCCCCCCGTGTCCCGGTGTCCCCCCGTGTCCCGGTGTCCCCCCGGTCCCGGTGTCCCATGTCCCGGTGTCCCCCCATGTCCCGGTGTCCCATTCCCGGTGTCCCCCGTGTCCCGCTGTCCCTCCCCCTGTCCCGGTATCCCCCCGTGTCCCGGTGTCCCATGTCCCGGTGTCCCCCCCCTGTCCCGGTGTCCCATTCCCGGTGTCCCGCCCCTGTCCCGCTGTCCCCCCCATGTCCCGGTGTCCCCACCGTGTCCCGCTGTCCCATTCCCGCTGTCCCATTCCCGGTGTCCCATTCCCGGTGTCCCCCCCATGTCCCGGTGTCCCCCCCATGTCCCAGTGTCCCATTCCCGGTGTCCCCCCCGTGTCCCGGTGTCCCTCCGTGTCCCGCTGTCCCATTCCCGGTGTCCCCCGTGTCCCGGTGTCCCCCCCGTGTCCCGCTGTCCCTGTCCCGCTGTCCCATGTCCCGGTGTCCCCCCCTGTCCCGGTGTCCCCCCGTGTCCCGGTGTCCCCCCATGTCCCGGTGTCCCCCCCGTGTCCCGGTGTCCCATTCCCGGTGTCCCCCCCGTGTCCCGGTGTCCCATTCCCGGTGTCCCACTCCCGGTGTCCCCCGTGTCCCGGTGTCCCCCCCGTGTCCCGGTGTCCCCGCGCACCTGCTGGCACCGCACCAGGTGATAGGGCAGGCGGGACACGCGCACCTGGTGGCTCCGGTCGTACGGGCACTGCACGAGCGCGTCGGGCTCCATGGGACCGGTACCGCCCGGTTCGGCCCGGTACCGCGGGGTTCGGCCCGGTACCGCCGGGTTCGGGCCGGTCACAGCGGGTTCGGATCGGTACCGCGGGGTTCGGGCCGGTCACAGCGGGTTCGGGCCGGTCACAGCGGGTTCGGGCCGGTCACAGCGGGCTCGGGCCGGTCACAGCGGGCTCGGGCCGGTACAGCCGGGTTCGGGCCGGTACCGCCGGGCTCGGGCCGGTACCGCCGGGTTCGGGCCGGTCACAGCGGGTTCGGATCGGTACCGCGGGGTTCGGGCCGGTCACAGCGGGTTCGGGCCGGTCACAGCGGGTTCGGGCCGGTCACAGCGGGCTCGGGCCGGTACCGCCGGGTTCGGGCCGGTACAGCCGGGTTCGGGCCGGTACCGCCGGGCTCGGGCCGGTACCGCCGGGCTCGGGCCGGGACCGCTTCTGTCCCACCGGCCGCGGTTCGGTCTCAGCGGTCCCGGTTCTGTCTCACCAGTCCTGGTTCGGTGCCGGTTCGGTCCCAGCGGTGCCGGTTCGGTCCCGGTTCGGTCCCAGCGGTGCTGGTTCGGTCACGATTCGGTCCCGGTTCGGTCCCAGCGGTGCCGGTTCGGTCCCAGCCCGGTCCCAGCGGTGCCGGTTCGGTCCCGGTTCGGTCCCAGCGGTGCCGGTTCGCTCCCAGCCCGGTCCCAACGGTCCCGGTTCGGTCCCAGCGGTGCCGGTTCGCTCCCAGCCCGGTCCCAACGGTCCCGGTTCGGTCCCAGCGGTGCCGGTTCGGCCCTGGTTCGGTGCCGGTTCGGCCCCAGCGGTGCCGGTTCGGTGCCGGTTGGGTGCCAGCGGTGCCGGTTCGGCCCTGGTTCGGTGCCGGTTCGGTGCCAGCGGTGCCGGTTCGGTGCCGGTTCGGTGCCGGTTCTGCCCCTCGCAAGTGTCGCCGTTACCGCAACAACGGGCGCTGCTTCCGGTCCTCCGGGCCGCTGGGGGGCGCCGCCGCGCCGTCGTCATGGCAACGGCGAGGCGGGAAAATTTGGGCTGAGTAGGCCCAGATTGGGTTAAATTAACCCAGATTTGGGTAAATTAACCCAGATTGGGCTAAACAGGCCCAGATTGGGGTAAATAAACCCAGATTTGGGTTATATGGGCCTGGTTTGGGGTTAAATAAACCCAGATTGGGGTAAATTAACCCAGATTTGGGTAAATAAACCCAGATTTGGGTAAATAAACCCAGATTTGGGTTATATGGGCCTGGTTTGGGGTTAAACGGGCCCAGATTTGGGTAAATAAACCCAGATTTGGGTAAATAAACCCAGATTTGGGTTATATGGGCCCGGTTTGGGGTAAATAAACCCAGACTTGGGTAAATAAACCCAGATTTGGGTAAATAAACCCAGATTTGGGTTATATGGGCCCGGTTTGGGGTAAATAAACCCAGACTTGGGTAAATAAACCCAGATTTGGGTAAATAAACCCAGATTTGGGTTATATGGGCCCGGTTTGGGGTAAATAAACCCAGATTGGGGTAAATAAACCCAGATTGGGTAAATAAACCCTGATTTGGGTTATGTGGGCCCAGTTTGGGGTTAAACGGGCCCAGATTGGGTTAAATTAACCCAGATTTGGGTTATGTGGGTCCGGTTTGGGGTTAAACGGGCCCAGATTGGGGTAAATTAACCCAGATTTGGGTTATATGGGCCTGGTTTGGGGTTAAATAAACCAGATTGGAGTAAATAAACCCAGATTTGGGTAAATAAACCCAGATTTGGGGTAAATAAACCCAGATTTGGGGTAAATAAACCCAGATTTGGGTAAATAAACCCAGATTTGGGGTAAATAAACCCAGATTTGGGTTATGTGGGCCCAGTTTGGGGTTAAACGGCCCCAGTTGTGAATAAATCATCCCTGACTGGGGATAAACGGAACCAAAAGGAGGAGAAAATGAGAATAAATCTGAGTGACACCGACCTGAATTGGTTCTGATGAGTCCAGGCAGGGCTATAGGGGCTGGACACCCCTATAGGGACCCTCACACCCCCATAGGGACCCTGACACTTCTATAGGGCCCTGACACCTCTGTAGGGTCCTGACACCTCTATAGGGACCCTCACACCCCTATAGGGACCCTGAGCCCTCTATAGGGACCCTGAGCCCTCTATAGGGCCCTGACACCCCTATAGGGGCCCTGACACCCCTATAGGTCCCTGACACCTCTATGGGGACCCTGACACCTCTATAGGGGCCCTGACACCCCTATAGGTCCCTGACACCTCTATGGGGACCCTGACACCTCTATAGGGACCCTCACACCCCCATAGGGACCCTGACACCCCTATAGAGACCCTGACACCTCTATAGGGACCCTGACAGCCCCATAGGGGCCCTGACACTTCTATAGGGACCCTGACAGCTCTATAGGGCCCCTGACAGCTCTATAGGGACCCTGACACCCCTATAGGGGTCCTGACACCTCTATAGGGCCCCGGGCTGGGGCTGGTGGTGGCATCTGCCCCCTCTGCTGTCCCCATGTCCGCTGTCCCCCTGTCCCCGCGGTGTCACCGGGCGCTGCCAGCGCCGTCACGTGGCCCCGGTGGCCCCAAAGCAGCCGAGCCCGGCCCAGGAAGGGGAAGTTGAGGCTCCTGGGGACATTTTGGGGACACTTTGGGGACATTTCTGTGCCGGGAGGTGCCACCATGGCCCTGCCCTCGGTGTACGGGGACAAAGTGGCCGAGAAGCTGACGCTGCTCAACGAGCGGGGCCGGGGGGTCCTGGTGCGGATCCACCACCTCAGGAAGGTGTGGGGAGGGTCCTGGGGGGACCCCCGGGGGTCCCCAACATCCCCCGGCCTCGGGGGACAGAGGGACAGGGGGGTTTGGGGGGGTCTGGGGGGATTTGGGGGGATTTTGAGGGGGTTTGGGGGGATTTTGGGGGGATTTGGGGGGATTTTGAGGGGGGTTTGGGGAGGGGGAACGGCCCAGGAGGAGTTTTAGGGGCAGTTTTGGGGTTAGGGTTGGGTTAGGGTTGGTTTTGGGGGGATCTTGGGGGGATCTGGGGAGGGGGAACGGCCCAGGAGGAGTTTTAGGGGCAGTTTTGGGGGTTAGGGTTGGGTTAGGGTTGGTTTTGGGGGGATTTGGGGGGATTTGAGGGGATTTTGGGGAGGGGGAACGGCCCAGGAGGAGTTTTAGGGGCAGTTTTGGGGGTTAGGGTTGGGGTGGGGTGGGTTTTGGGGGGATTTTGGGGGGATTTGGAGGGATTTTGGGGGGATTTTGGGGGGATCTTGGGGGGATCTGGGGAGGGGGAACGGCCCAGGAGGAGTTTTAGGGGCAGTTTTGGGGGTTAGGGGTGGGGTGGGTTTTGGGGGGTTTGGGGGGGTTTTGGGGAGTTTGAGGAGGGGGAACAGCCCAGGAGGAGTTTTAGGGGCAGTTTTGGGGTTAGGGTTGGGTTAGGGTTGGTTTTGGGGGGATTTGGGGGGTTTGGGGCGATTTTGGGGGATTTTGGGAGGAGGAACAGCCCAAGAGGAGTTTTAGGGGCAGTTTTGGGGGTTAGGGTTGGGTTAGGGTTGGTTTTGGGGGGTTTGGGGGGATTTTGGGGGGATTTTGGGGGATTTGGGGAGGGGAAACGTCCCAGGAGGAGTTTTAGGGGCAGTTTTGGAGGTTAGGGTTGGTTTTGGGTGGGGTCCAGCCCGGGAGGGGGGCTGAGGTGTGGGGGAGGATTTTGGGGTCATTTTTGGGGTCATTTCGGGGGGTTCTGAGCCCCGGGGGGCCCCCCAGACGTGCTCGGACCCCCGCACGCGGCCGCCCTTCCTCGGGGACAAGGCCATGGAGGCCTCGGCCAAGTTCATCCAGAAGAAATTCCCGCAGCTGGACGTGCGGAGCAGCACCGTGAGACACTGTCCCTGTGTCCCCATCTGTGTCCCCACTGTCCCCACCCCTGTGTCCCCACTGTCCCCATGTCCCCATCTGTGTCCCCACTGTCCCCGTGTCCCCATGTCCCCTGTGTCCCCACCCGTGTCCCCACTGTCCCCATGTCCCCATCTGTGTCCCCACTGTCCCCATGTCCCCATCTGTGTCCCCACTGTCCCCACTGTCCCCACTGTCCCCACCCCTGTGTCCCCACTGTCCCCACCCCTGTGTCCCCACTGTCCCCATGTCCCCACCCGTGTCCCTACTGTCCCTGTGTCCCCATCTGTGTCCCCATCTGTATCCCCACTGTCCCTGTGTCCCCACTGTCCCCATCCGTGTCCTCATCTGTGTCCTCATGTCCCCACCCCTGTGTCCCCACTGTCCCCGTGTCCCCACCCGTGTCCCCATGTCCCCTGCATCCCCATCTGTGTCCCCATGTCCCCACCCCTGTGTCCTCACCCCTGTGTCCCCACTGTCCCCACCCCCGTGTCCCCACTGTCCCCTGTGTCCCCATTTGTGTCCCCACTGTCCTCACCTCTGTGTCCCCATCTGTGTCCTCACTGTCCCCACCCCCGTGTCCCCACCCCTGTGTCCCAACTGTCCTCATGTCCCCACCCCTGTGTCCCCACCCGTGTCCCCCCGTGTCCCCCCCGGTGTCCCCTGGTGTCCCCCCGTGTCCCCTCCGTGTCCCCCCCGTGTCCCCCCGTGTCCCTCCCGTGTCCCCCCGTGTCCCCTCCGTGTCCCCTCCGTGTCCCCCCATGTCCCCCGGTGTCACCCACGCCGCTGTCCCCGCTGTCCCCCCGCAGCAGCACCTGGGCCCGGTGCACAGGGACAAAGGTGACATCTCTCGGGTGCTGGCACCGTTCTACCACACCTTCCTGGACCTGCTGGAGTTCCGGGTGAGCTGGGGACAGAGGGGACATCCCCGGGGGGGTGGTGACACCGCGGTGACACCGCGGTGACACGCGGGTGTCCCCTGGCCACCAGGACCACGTCTACGAGCTGCTCAACACCATGGACGCCAGCCAGTGCTTCCTGGACATCGTGAGTGCCACCACCCCCCCTCGGGGACATCCCCGGGGCCGTGTCCCCGTGTCCTCACCGCTGTCCCCTCCCTGCCAGCACCTCAACCACGAGCTCACCAAGGGCTACCTGGACCTGGTTGTCACCTACGTGTCCCTGGTGCTGCTGCTGGCGCGCACCGAGGAGCGGCGGCTGCTGCTGGGGCTCTACCACTGCGCGCACCAGATGTGCCACGGCGCCAGGTGCCACCTCCCTGTCCCCAAGGTGTCCCCAAGGTGTCCCCAAGGTGTCCCCAGGCTGTCCCTGGGCTGTCCCCAAGCAGTGCCCGGGCTGTCCCCAGCCTGTCCCCTCCCCGTGTCCCCAGCGCTGCGCCCCTTTTGGTGGAGCCGGCTCTGGGGCTGTCCCCAGTGTGTCCCCAGTGTGTCCCCAGCATCGGAGCCAGCTCCAGGGCTGTCCCCAATGTGTCCCCAACACCAGAGCCAGCCCCGGAGGTGTCCCCAGCGTGTCCCCAACACCAGAGCCAGCCCTGGGCGTGTCCCCAGCGTGTCCCCAACACCAGAGCCAGCCCCGGGGGTGTCCCCAGCGTGTCCCCAACACCGGAGCCAGCCCTGGGCGTGTCCCCAGCGTGTCCCAAATGACGGAGCTGGCTCCGGGCTTGGCTCTGACGCGTTCCCAGTGCAGGGATCAGCCTCGGGTCTGTCCCCAGTGTGTCCCCAAATGTGTCCCCAACACTGGAGCCAGCCCTGGGCGTGTCCCCAATGTGTCCCCAACGCCGGGGCTGACTCCGGGGCTGTCCCCAACGTGTCCCCAATGCCGGGGCTGGCTCCAGGGCTGTCCCCAACGTGTCCCCAACGCCGTGTCCCCGCAGCGAGCCCGGCTTTGCCCGCCTGGCGCAGATGGTGCTGGAGTACGAGCACCCGCTCAAGAAACTGCCCGAGGAGTTCGGGCCCCACACCAAGGTGGGTCGGGGGTCCCTGGTGACACCGGGGTGGCTCGGGGGTCCCTGGTGACACCGGGGTGGGTCGGGGGTCCCTGGTGACACCGGGGTGGGTCAGGGATCCTGGTGACACTGGGGTGGGTCAGGGATCCTGGTGACACCAGGCCCAGTGTCCCCACACCGATGTCCCCATGGCAGACCCTGAGCCAGGCGCTGCTGTCACTGCGGGTCCCGTTCGAGCGGCGCTGCCGGAACGCGGAGCTCTGGCGACAGGAGCAGCTCCTGAGCCTGCTGGGACCTGCTGGGGACATGCTGAGCCCTGCCACGAGTGACAGCGTGAGTGACACGGGGACATGGGGACATGCTGGGGACATGGGGACATGCTGGGGACATGGGGACATGCTGAGCCCTGCCACGAGTGACAGCGTGAGTGACACGGGGACATCAGTGTGGGGACATGGGGACATGGGGACATGCTGGGGACATGCTGAGCCCTGCCACGAGTGACAGCGTGAGTGACACGGGGACATGGGGACATGGGGACATGCTGGGGACATGGGGACATGCTGGGGACATGCTGAGCCCTGCCACGAGTGACAGCGTGAGTGACACGGGGACATCGGTGTGGGGACACGGGGACATCAGTGTGGGGACATGGGGACCTGCTGGGGACATGGGGACCTGCTGGGGACATGCTGAGCCCTGCCACGAGTGACAGCGTGAGTGACACGGGGACATCAGTGTGGGGACATGGGGACATCGGTGTGGGGACATGGGGACATCAGTGTGGGGACATGGGGACATGGGGACATGCTGAGCCCTGCCACGAGTGACAGTGTGAGTGACACAGGGACATCGGTGTGGGGACATGGGGACATCGGTGTGGGGACATGGGGACATCGGTGTGGGGACATGGGGACCTGCTGGGGACATGCTGAGCCCTGCCACGAGTGACAGCGTGAGTGACACGGGGACATCAGTGTGGGGACATGGGGACATCGCTGTGGGGACATGGGGACATCGCTGTGGGGACATGGGGACCTGCTGGGGACATGGGGACATGCTGAGCCCTGCCACGAGTGACAGCGTGAGTGACACGGGGACATCGGTGTGGGGACATGGGGACATCGGTGTGGGGACATGGGGACATGGGGACATCGGTGTGGGGACATGGGGACATCGGTGTGGGGACATGGGGACATGGGGACATCAGTGTGGGGACATGGGGACCTGCTGGGGACATGCTGAGCCCTGCCACGAGTGACAGTGTGAGTGACACGGGGACATCAGTGTGGGGACATGGGGACATCGGTGTGGGGACATGGGGACATGCTGGGGACATGGGGACCTGCTGGGGACATGCTGAGCCCTGCCACGAGTGACAGTGTGAGTGACACGGGGACATCAGTGTGGGGACATGGGGACATCGGTGTGGGGACATGGGGACATACTGGGGACATGGGGACCTGCTGGGGACATGCTGAGCCCTGCCACGAGTGACAGCGTGAGTGACACGGGGACATCGGTGTGGGGACATGGGGACATCGGTGTGGGGACATGGGGACATGGGGACATCGGTGTGGGGACATGGGGACCTGCTGGGGACATGCTGAGCCCTGCCACGAGTGACAGCGTGAGTGACACGGGGACATGGGGACATGAGGACCCGCTGGGGACATGGGGACATGCTGGGGACATGCTGAGCCCTGCCACGAGTGACAGTGTGAGTGACACGGGGACATGGGGACATGGGGACATCAGTGTGGGGACATGGGGACCTGCTGGGGACATGGGGACCTGCTGGGGACATGCTGAGCCCTGCCACGAGTGACAGCGTGAGTGACACGGGGACATCAGTGTGGGGACACGGGGACATCAGTGTGGGGTATGGGGACATGGGGACATGGGGACACAGGGACACAGGGACACAGGGACACAGGGACACAGGGACGGTGTCCCACGGGCACTGGGGACATGGGGACATGGGGACATGGACACGCAGGCACTGGGGGGGTCAGGGGACAGTGACCTGGTGGGTGACACTGCTGTCCCCAGATGGCCTGTGAGTACCTGTCCCTGGAGGTGATGGAGCGCTGGATCATCCGTGAGTGCTGCCACCACCCCGGGGTCCCCAACTGCTCCTGGCAGTGTCCCCAACCCCTCCTGGCCAGTGTCCCCAACCCCTCCTGGCCAGTGTCCCCAGCCCTCTCTGGCCAGTGTCCCCAACCTCTCCTGGCCAGTGTCCCCAACTGCTCCTGGGCAGTGTCCCCAACCCTTCCTGGGCAGTGTCCCCAACCCTTCCTGGGCAGTGTCCCCAACCCTTCCTGGGCAGTGTCCCCAACCCCTCCTGGGCAGTGTCCCCAACTGCTCCTGGCCACTGTCCCCAACCCTCTCTGGGCAGTGTCCCCAACTCTGGGTCCCCATTTTGGGGTCCCTGATGGGGGTCTGTCGCCCCAGCAGGTCCCTGAGCACTGTCCCAGTTTTGGGGTCCCAGTTTTGGGGTCCCTGACCGGCTCTGTCCCCCAGTGGGGTTCCTGGGCACTGTCCCAGTTTTGGGGTCCCAGTTTTGGGGTCCCAGTTTCGGGGTCCCAGTTTTGGGGTCCCAGTTTCAGGATCCCTGACCGTGTCTGTCCCCCAGCGGGGTTCCTGGGCAGTGTCCCCATTTTGGGGTCCCATTTCGGGGTCCCTGACCGGCTCTGTCCCCCAGTGGGGTCCCATGGCAGTGTCCCCATTTTGGGGTCCCAGTTTTGGGGTCCCAGTTTTGGGGTCCCCATTTTGGGGTCCCTGACCGTGTCTGTCCCCCAGTGGGGTCCCTGGGCCATGTCCCAGTTTTGGGGTCCCAGTTTTGGGGTCCCTGACCGGCTCTGTCCCCCAGTGGGGTTCCTGGGCAGTGTCCCCATTTTGGGGTCCCAGTTTTGGGGTCCCAGTTTTGGGGTCCCTGACCGGCTCTGTCCCTCAGTGGGGTTCCTGGGCACTGTCCCAGTTTTGGGGTCCCAGTTTCGGGGTCCCTGACCGTGTCTGTCCCCCAGTGGGGTTCCTGAGCACTGTCCCAGTTTTGGGGTCCCAGTTTTGGGGTCCCAGTTTTGGGGTCCCAGTTTCGGGGTCCCATTTCGGGGTCCCTGACCGTGTCTGTCCCCCAGTGGGGTTCCTGGGCAGTGTCCCCATTTTGGGGTCCCAGTTTTGGGGTCCCATTTTGGGGTCCCTGACCGGCTCTGTCCCCCAGTGGGGTTCCTGGGCCATATTTTGGGGTCCCTAACGGGGGTCTCTCCCCCCAGTGGGGTTCCTGGTGTGCCCGGGGGCTCTGGCCGCCCCCCCGTGCCAGGAGCTGTGGCGCCAGGCCCTGCAGGGGACCCTCTTTGTCACCCTGGTGCGCGACGAGGCCATCGCGGTGCACAAAGTCACCGAGGAGCTGCTGGGGGGGCTCCGGGGGTGAGGAGGGGGACCCCGGGGGGGGCTGGGGGTGCCGGGGGGGCTGTTTGGGGGATTTTTTGGGGGTGCTGGGGGGGCTGTCCGGGGGATTTTGGGGGTGTCGGGGGGTGCCGGGGGGGGTTCAGGGGATTTTGGGAGTGTCAGGGGGGAAATTCAGGGGATTTTGGGGGTGTCGGGGAGGCTGTTTGGGGGATTTTGGGGGTGTCAGGGGGTGCCTGGGGGCTTCAGGGGATTTTGGGGGTGTCAGGGGGGCTGTTCAGGGGATTTTTGGGGGTGCCAGGTGTGCCAGGGGGGGTTGTTTGGGGGATTTAGGGAATGTCGGGGGGTGTTGTCAGGGGATTTTGGGAGTGCCGGGGGGGTTCGGGGGATTTTCGAGGTGCCGGGGGGGCTGTTCGGGGTTTTTTGGGGGTCCCCGGCTCCGGGGGCTGTTCGGGGGATTTTGGGGGTCCCCGGCTCCGGGGGCTGTGCCCGGGGGGGCTCCGGGGGTCGCTCCAGGTGCCCCTCCCCAGGTTCGGGAAGCGCGTGGCCGATGTCAAGGAGTGCCGGGACCACGCGGTGGCTCACAGGTCTGGGGGGGCTCACAGGTCTGGGGGGGCTCGGGGGAGGTCCCGGGGGGTTTGGGAGCCCCCCAAAACCAGGGGCGGTCCTGGGGGGGGGCTCCGGTTTCATCCTCGCCGTGCCACAACCGCTCCCCACCATTGTCACACGCGCTGTCCCCTGGGGGTGGCCGGGGGGGTCGCTTGGGTGGCCCTGACCCTGATCCCCCCCTTGTCACCCATCCGGACCCTGGGGACCCCCGGGGACCCCCCAAAACCTCCCGCGACCCCCCAAAATCCCCTCAACCCTCCCGCATCGAGTCACTGCCCGCGACCGCTGGAGCTCTGTCCCCTCCCCTTGTCCCCACCTTGTCCCTACTTTGTCCCTCCCTTTGTCCCCTCTTGTCCCCCAATTGTCCCCCCGTGTTCCCCACGACCCCCCACGACCCTCACGACCCCCGGGAACCCCCCCAAACCTCCCGCGACCCCCCAAAATCCCCTCAACCCTTCCGCATCGAGCCACTGCCCGCGACCGCTGGGGTTCTGCCCCCTCCTCTTGTCCCCGACTTGTCCCCACCTTGTCCCTCCCTTGTCTCCCAACTGTCCCCCCGTGTCCCCCACGACCCCCCACGACCCCCGGGGACCCCAGGGGAGCCCCCCAAAACCTCCCGCGACCCCCCCAAAATCCCCTCAACCCTCCCGCATCGAGTCACTGCCCGCGACCGCTGGAGCTCTGTCCCCTCCCCTTGTCCCCACCTTGTCCCTACTTTGTCCCTCCCTTTGTCCCCTCTTGTCCCCCAATTGTCCCCCCGTGTTCCCCACGACCCCCCACGACCCCCACGACCCCCGGGAACCCTCGGGGACCCCCCCAAACCTCCCACGACCCCCCCAAAATCCCCTCAACCCTCCCGCATCGAGTCACTGCCCACGACCACTGAGGTTCTTCCCCCTCCTCTTGTCCCCGACTTGTCCCCTTTGTCCCCCCCTTGTCCCCCACGACCCCGGGGACCCCCGGGACCCCCCCAAACCTCCCCGACCCCCCCAGCCCGGCGCTGCACCGGGGCCGCCGCTCGTTCCTGCGCGGGGCCGTGCGGGAGCTCGTGGCGCTGCTGGAGGATCAGCCCGGGCTGCTCGGACCCAAGGTGAGCTCCGGAGAATTTGGGACATTTTGGGACATTTTGGGGGGGTTTGGGAGGTTTTGGGGGGATTTGGGACATTTTGGGGGGGTTTGGGATATTCTGGGGGGAGTTTTTTGTGGGATTTGGGTGGTTTTGGGGGGAGATTTTGGGGGCGTTTGTGAGATTTTCGTGGGATTTTGGGAGGTTTGGGGCAGGAGGGTGCGGGATTTGGGGTTCGGGGGTGGATTCAGGGTTTGGGGTGCAGAGTTTGGGGTTCAGGGTTTGGGATTCAGGGTTTGGGGTGCAGAGTTTGGGGTTCGGGGGTGGATTCGGGGTTTGGGGTGCGGGATTTGGGGTTCGGGGGGTGGATTCAGGGTTTGGGGTGCGGAATTTGGGGTTCGGGGGTGGATTCAGGGTTTGGGGTGCGGGATTTGGGGTTCGGGGGTGGATTCCGGGTCCTTCCCGGTGGATCCGGGGGGGTCCCCGAGCTCCCCCCGCCCCCCCAGGCCCTGCTGGTGTTCGTGGCGCTGTCGCTGTGTCGCGACGAGGTGAGCTGGCTGTCGCGACACGCCGAGCACGTCACCAAGGCCAAGAGCCCCGAGGACTTCACGGACAGGTGGGGACAGGGAGGGGACACCCGCGGGTCCCTCGGTCCCTGCAGTGGGGTTCCTGTCCCCATTTTGGGGTCCCTGGGGTCCCCATTTCGGGGTCCTTGCTGTCCCCATTTCGGGGTTCCTGCTCTCCCCATTTTGGGGTTCCTGCTGTTCCCATTTTGGGGTTCCTGCTGTTCCCATTTTGGGGTTCTGTTGTCCCCATTTTGGGTTCTCTGTTGCCCCATTTTGGGGTCCCCGGGGTTCCCATTTTGGGGTCCTTGTTGTCCCTGTTTTGGGGTTCCTGCTCTCCCCATTTTGGGGTCTCTGTTGTTCCCATTTTGGGGTCCCTGCTCTCCCCATTTTGGGGTCCTTGCTGTCCCTGTTTTGGGGTCCCTGGGGTTCCCATTTTGGGGCCTCTCTTGTCCCTGTTTTGGGGTCCCTGCTCTCCCCATTTTGGGGTCCCTGTTGTTCCCATTTTGGGGTCTCTGGGGTCCCCATTTCGGGGTCTCTGCTGTCCCTATTTTGGGGTCTCTGCTGTTCCCACTTCGGGGTCCCTGCTGTTCCCACTTCGGGGTCCCTGCTCTCCCCATTTTGGGGTCCCTGCTGTCCCCATTTCGGGGTCCCTGGGGTCCCCATTTCGGGGTCTCTGTTGCCCCATTTCGGGGTCTCTGCTGTCCCCATTTCGGGGTCCCTGGGGTCCCCATTTCGGGGTTCCTGGGCAGGGTTTTTTTTTGGGGTGGGGGTCTCTGGGGGTCTCTGACGCCCCCCGTGCGCAGCCGTGTGGCGGAGCTGCTGTTCGTGCTGGAGCAGCTGCGGGCGCTGGTTCGGCGGCACCTGCGGCTCCTGCGCCGCTACCACCGCCACTACCTGGCCCGCTTCGACGCGCTCGTGCTCAGCGACGTCATCCAGGTGTGTCCTGGGGGGGTGGCACTGTCCCCTGAGCCCGGGGTGTCCCCTGAGTCACCTCCGGGCTGTCCCTGTCCCCTGAGCCCTTTCTGAGCTGTTCCTGAGTCCCCTCCGGGCTGTCCCCAGAGCCCGCCGTGTCCCCTGAGTCACCTCCGAGCTGTCCCTGAGTCCCCTGAGTCCCCTCCGGGCTGTCCCTGTCCCCTGAGTCCCTTCTGAGCTGTCCCTGAGTCCCCTCCGGGCTGTCCCCTGAGCCCGCCGTGTCCCCTGAGTCCCTTCTGAGCTGTCTGCAGAGTCCCCTCCGAGCTGTTCCTGTCCCCTGAGTCCCCTCCAAGCTGTCCCTGTCCCCTGAGTCCCTTCTGAGCTGTCCCTGAGTCCCCTGAGCCCACTCTGGGCTGTCCCTGAGTCCCCTCCGAGCTGTCCCTGTCCCTTGAGTCCCCTCCGGGCTGTTCCTGTCCCCTGAGTCCCCTCCGAGCTGTCCCCGAGTCCCCTCCGAGCTGTCCCTGAGCCCCCTCCGGGCTGTCCCTGAGTCCCCTCTGAGCTGTCCCCGAGTCCCCTCTGAGCTGTCCCCGAGTCCCCTCCGGGCTGTCCCTGTCCCCTGAGTCCCCTCCGGGCTGTCCCTGAGCCCCCTCCGGGCTGTCCCTGTCCCCTGAGCCCGCCGTGTCCCCTGAGTCCCCTCCGAGCTGTCCCCGAGTCCCCTCCGGGCTGTCCCCGAGTCCCCTCTGAGCTGTCCCTGTCCCCGAGTCCCCTCCGGGCTGTCCCTGTCCCCTGAGTCCCCTCCGGGCTGTCCCCGAGTCCCCTCCGGGCTGTCCCTGTCCCCTGAGTCCCCTCCGAGCTGTCCCTGAGTCTCCTCCGAGCTGTCCCCGAGTCCCCTCCGGGCTGTCCCCGAGTCCCCTCCGGGCTGTCCCTGTCCCCTGAGCCCGCCGTGTCCCCGCAGAACCTCTCGGTGTGTCCCGAGGAGGAGTCGGTGATCCTCTCGTCCTTCGTCAGTTCCCTCTCGGCTCTCTCGGCCAAGGAAGGTGTGGATGTGTCCCCTCCCAGCCCGGGATGTCCCCTCCCAGCCCGGAGTGTCCCCTCCCAGCCCGGTGTCCCCCCCTGTCCCCGGACCCCTGGGACAATCCCGGGCTGGGCACCCCCTGTGGTGGCACTGCCACCCCCCAGCCCTGTCCCCATGTCCCCGTGTCCCCGCAGTCGATGACAAGGAGGAGTTTGACTTCACCGCGCTGCGCCTGGACTGGTTCCGGCTCCAGGTGGTGGCTCTGTCCCTGTCCCTGTCCCTGCCCCTGTCCCTGTCCCTGTCCCTGTCCCTGTTCCTGTCCCTGTCCCTGCCCCTGTCCCTGTCCCTGTCCCTGTCCTTGTCCCTGTCCCTGCTGTCCCCGCTGTTCCCATCACTGTGTCCCCGTGTCCCCCGCCCCTGTCCCTGCTGTCCCCACTGTCCCCATCACGGTGTCCCCTGTCCCCGCTGTCCCCATCACGGTGTCCCCCTGTCCCCGCTGTCCCCTCTGTCCCCATCATGGTGTCCCTGTGTCCCCTGTCCCCACTGTCCCCATCACGGTGTCCCTGTGTCCCCTGTCCCCTCTGTCCCCATCTCGGTGTCCCCATCACAGTGTCCCTGTGTCCCCTGTCCCCTCTGTCCCCATCACAGTGTCCCTGTGTCCCCTCTGTCCCCATCACGGTGTCCCTGTGTCCCCACTGTCCCCATCTCGGTGTCCCCATCACGGTGTCCCTGTGTCCCCTGTCCCCTCTGTCCCCATCACGGTGTCCCTGTGTCCCCACTGTCCCCATCTCGGTGTCCCCATCACGGTGTCCCTGTGTCCCCTGTCCCCACTGTCCCCATCACAGTGTCCCAGTGTCCCCTCTGTCCCCATCTCGGTGTCCCAGTGTCCCCACTGTCCCCATCACGGTGTCCCTGTGTCCCCACTGTCCCCATCACGGTGTCCCCGCTGTCCCCTCTGTCCCCATCTCGGTGTCCCCATCACGGTGTCCCCTGTCCCCACTGTCCCCATCTCGGTGTCCCCATCACGGTGTCCCTGTGTCCCCTCTGTCCCCATCTCGGTGTCCCCAGGCCTACACGAGCGTGGCCAAGGCTCCGCTGCCGCTGGCGTCCAACGGTGACGTGGGGCGCGCCATGAGCCTGGTGATGTTCCACACGCTGCTGCTGGACCGGCCCGAGGAGCTGCTGGACGAGACCTCGGACCTGTCCCACCTCTGGTCAGCGCCCGGCCCCTTCTCCTGCACCCTCATTTCCCACCCCAAACCCCCATTTCACACCCCAAACCCCCTTCTCCCACCCCAAACCCCCATTTCACACCCCAAACCCCCTTCTCCCACCCCAAACCCCCTTTTCCCACCCCAAACCCCCATTTCACACCCCAAATCCCCACTTCCCACCCCAAATCCCCATTTCACACCCCAAACCCCCATTTCACACCCCAAACCCCCTTCTCCCACCCCAAACCCCCTTTTCCCACCCCAAACCCCCATTTCACACCCCAAATTCCCTTTTCCCACCCCAAATCCCCTTTTCCCACCCCATTTCCCCTTTTCCCACCCTTTTCCCACCCTTTTCCCACCCCATCTCCTCATTTCCCCCCTTTACCCCCCCTTTCCCCCCCCATTTCCCCCCTTTTCCCCAGTTTTTTCCCCCCTTTTTTCCCCCCTTTTCCCCCCTTTTCCCACCTTTTCCCCCCCAGTTTTTCCCACCCATTTCCCCCCTTTTCCCCAGTTTTTTTCCCCCCCTTTTCCCCCCCAGTTTTCCCCCCGTTTTCCCCCCTTTTCCCACCTTTTTCCCCCCTTTTCCCCCCCAGTTTTTCCCACCCTTTTCCCACTCTTTGCCCCCCTTTCCCCCCCCTTCCCCCCCCAGTTTTCCCCCCCATTTCCTCCCCAGTTTCCCACCCATTTCCCCCCATTTCCCCCCAGTTTCCCCCATTTCCCCCCATTTCCCCCCCATTTCCCCCCCAGTTTCCCCCATTTCCCCCCAGTTTCCCCCATTTTTTCCCCCCATTTCCCCCCATTTCCCCCCAGTTTCCCCCATTTCCCCCCAGTTTCCCCCATTTCCCCCCCGTTTTCCGGCAGTTTCTACCCCCGTCCCCTGGAGCGGATGTTCTCCGCGGCGCTGGAGGAGCCGTCCATGCTGCGCTTCTCCATCGCCTTCCCCCTGCTCTGCGCCCACTTCTCGCGCTGCCCCCACCCCATGTGCCCCGAGGAGGTTGGTGACACCCCGGGGGGGGGTCCTGGGGGTCCCCCAGTGCCGTCCCCAGCTCTGAGGGTCCCCCCTGGCAGCACCCCCAGCTGGAGGCGGCGGCGCTGGGGCTGTGCCACCGGTTCCTGGAGGAGCTGGGGCGGGTGGGCAGCGGCTGCGTGCTGGACGCCTGCGCCGAGCAGCACAACCTCAGCCAGCAGGTGACGGGGGCTGGGGGGGCTGGGGGACCTCAGGGGGACCTCAGGGGGGTTGGGGAGGGTCTGGGACATTCAGATGGATTGGTCACTTTTGGGGTCTTCAGGACCTTTGGGGTCTTGGTGGTTGTTGGGGTCTCCAGAACCTCTGGGGGCTTTGGGGTCTCCAGAACCTCTGGGGGCTTTGGGGTCTCCAGGACCCTTGGGGCCTTCAGGACATTTGGGGTCTTGGTGGTTGTTGGGGTCTCCAGAACCTCTGGTGGCTTGCTGGCCTTTGGGGCTTGGTGGCCTTTGGGGTCTCCAGGACCTTTGGGGTCTTGATGGCCTTTGGGGTCTCCAGGACCTTTGGGGCCTTCAGGACATTTGGGATCTTGGTGGTTGTTGGGGTCTTCAGAACCTCTGGGGCATTTGGGGTCTTGGTGGCTCCAAGGGTCTCCAGAACCTTTGGGGTCTCCAGGACCTTTGGGGTCTCCAGAACCTTTGGGGTCTCCAGGACCTTTGGGGTCTCCAGAACCTTTGGGGTCTCCAGGACCTTTGGGGTCTTGGTGGCCCCAAGGCTCTCCAGGACCTCTGGGGGCTCAATGATCTTTGGGGTCTCCAGAACCTCTCAGGGCTCGGTGGCCTTTGGGATCTTGGTGGCCTTTGGGGTCTCCAGAACCTTTGGGGCCTTCAGAACATTTGGGATCTTGGTGGTTTTTGGGGTCTCCAGAACCTCGGGGGTCTCCAGGACCTTTGGGGTCTCCAGGACCTTCGGGGTTTTGGTGGCCCCAAGGGTCTCCAGAACCTCTGGGGGCTTGGTGGCCTTTGGGGCTTGGTGGCCTTTGGGGTCTCCAGGACCTTTGGAGCCTTCAAGACCTTTGGGATCTTGGTGGCCCCAGGGGTCTCCAGGACCTTTGGGGTCTCCAGGACCTTTGGGGTCTGGGTGACCTTTGGGGTCTCCAGGACCTTTGGGGTCTTGGTGACCTTTGGGGTCTCCAGGACCTTTGGGGTCTTGGTGGCCCCAGGGGTCTCCAGGACCTTTGGGGTCTCCAGGACCTTTGGGGTCTCCATGGCCTCTCTGTCCCCTTGGCCCCCTGTCCCCACGGAACCCTGGGGACGAGGACATTTCTCCATGGGGACAAAACCTGGCAGGGCGTCCCCCGAGCCAGCCCAGGGGGACGGTGGCCTGGCTGAGGTGCTGGTGGCCCTGTTTGGGGTGTCCCCATGTCCCCACGAGGCTGTCCCCACCCCGCAGCTGCTGCCCAAGCACTGCGCGGCCACCATCAGCAGAGCCCGCGGCAAGAAAACCCCGAAGCAGCCGCCCCGCAAGGGGGACCCCGACAGGGACAAACCGGGGACAGAGAGCCAGCGACGGGACAGGACCCTGAGCACCAAGTGAGTGTCACCCGCGGGGGGACTGTCCCCATGGGGTGACACTGACTGTCCCCATGGGGTGACACTGACTGTCCCCATGGGTGACACTGTGATTGTCCCCATGGGTGACACTGACTGTCCCCACGGGGTGACACTGACTGTCCCCATGGGGTGACACTGACTGTCCCCATGGGTGACACTGACTGTCCCCATGGGGTGACACTGTGACTGTCCCCACGGGGTGACACTGACTGTCCCCACAGGGTGACACTGACTGTCCCCATGGGGTGACACTGACTGTCCCCATGGGGTGACACTGACTGTCCCCACGGGGTGACACTGACTGTCCCCATGGGGTGACACTGACTGTCCCCACGGGGTGACACTGTGACTGTTCCCACGGGGTGACACTGACTGTCCCCATGGGGTGACACTGACTGTCCCCACAGGGTGACACTGACTGTCCCCATGGGGTGACACTGTGACTGTCCCCACGGGGTGACACTGACTGTCCCCATGGGTGACACCGTGACTGTCCCCATGGGGTGACACTGACTGTCCCCATGGGGTGACACTGACTGTCCCCATGGGGTGACACTATGGCTGTCTGATGACACCGTGACTGTCCCCACGGGGTGACACTGTGACTGTCTGGTGACACTGTGACTGTCCCCATGGGTGACACTGTGATTGTCCCCACGGGGTGACACTGACTGTCCCCACGGGGTGACACTGACTGTCCCCATGGGGTGACACTGACTGTCTGGTGACACTGTGACTGTCCCCATGGGGTGACACTGACTGTCCCCACGGGGTGACACTGACTGTCCCCATGGGTGACACTGACTGTCCCCACGGGGTGACACTGACTGTCCCCACGGGGTGACACTGACTGTCCCCATGGGTGACACTGACTGTCCCCATGGGTGACACTGACTGTCTGGTGACACTGTGATTGTCCCCATGGGTGACACTGTGACTGTCTGGTGACACTGTGACTGTCCCCACGGGGTGACACTGTGACTGTCCCCACGGGGTGACACTGACTGTCCCCATGGGGTGACACTGTGACTGTCCCCACGGGGTGACACTGTGACTGTCTGGTGACACTGTGATTGTCCCCACGGGGTCACACCACGATTGTCCCCATGGGGTGACACCACGATTGTCTGGTGACACCACGATTGTCCCCCCAGCATGGACAAGCTGCACCTGACCCTGTCCGAGCTGTCCCTGAGCCTCAACCACGTCCCCAACTTCACCGTCTTCGGTCACACGGTGACACCGGCCGAGTACCTGAGCAGCCACCTGGAGACGCGCCTGGCCAGGTGGGGCCCGGCCGGGGCCACCGGGGCCGGGGGGACACACGGGGGGTCCCTCACTGTCCCCGTGTCCCCTCAGGGCCATCATGGGCAGGAGGTGGCCACGCAGGAGGTGGCCCGTCCCTCAGAGGTCCTGGCGGGGCTGGTGGCCACGCGGGGCCGGGGGGACACACGGGGGGTCCCTCACTGTCCCCATGTCCCCTCAGGGCCATTGTGGCCATGGCTGGCTACAGCCAGGCCACGCAGGAGGTGGCCCGTCCCTCGGAGGTGCTGGCAGGGCTGGTGGCCACACGGGGCTGGTGGCCACGTGGGGCCGGGGGGACACACGGGGGGTCTCTCATTGTCCCCGTGTCCCCTCAGGGCCATTGTGGCCATGGCTGGCTACAGCCAGGCCACGCAGGAGGTGGCACGTCCCTCAGAGGTGCTGGCAGGGCTGGTGGCCACGTGGGGCTGGTGGCCACACGGGGCCGGGGGGACACACGGGGGGTCCCTCACTGTCCCCGTGTCCCCTCAGGGCCATCATGGGCAGGAGGTGGCCACGCAGGAGGTGGCCCGTCCCTCAGAGGTGCTGGCGGGGCTGGTGGCCACACGGGGCTGGGGGGACACACGGGGGGTCCCTCACTGTCCCCATGTCCCCTCAGGGCCATTGTGGCCATGGCTGGCTACAGCCAGGCCACGCAGGAGGTGGCCCGTCCCTCGGAGGTGCTGGCAGGGCTGGTGGCCACGCGGGGCCGGGGGGACACATGGAGGGTCCCTCACTGTCCCCATGTCCCCTCAGGGCCATCGTGGCCATGGCTGGCTACAGCCAGGCCACGCAGGAGGTGGCCCGTCCCTCGGAGGTGCTGGCGGGGCTGGTGGCCTACATGGGGCTGGTGCAGAGCTTGGGACACTTGGTGGCCCTGGACACGGCGCGGCTGCTGCGCACGGTGCTGCTCCAGCAGAGCCACCCCCGCGACGCCAGCGGGCAGCCCACGCTGACGGCCATCTACACCGACTGGTCAGTGCCACCACGGGGACATGGCCCTGGGGACACGGGGATGGCAGTGCCACCACGGGGACACGGCCGTGGGGACATGGGGATGGCAGTGGTGATGGTGGCAGTGCCACCCACGGGGACACGGACATGGCTGTGGGGACATGGGGATGGCAGTGCCACCACGGGGACATGGACAGGGTGGTGGGGACATGGGGATGGCAGTGCCACCATGGGGACACGGACAGGGTGGTGGGGACATGGGGATGGCAGTGCCACCACGGGGACACGACCGTGGGGACACGGGGATGGGGGTGGTGGTGGTGACAGTGCCACCCCCAGGGACACGGACACGGCCGTGGGGACACGGGGATGGCAGTGCCACCCCCAGGGACACGGACAGGGTGGTGGCAGAGGGGACACGGGGATGGGGGTGGTGGTGGTGGCAGTGGGGACACGGGGGGGTGGCAGCAGGGACACGGGGATGAATGGGGGTGGTGGCAGCAGCTCGTGGTCCCTGCAGCACAATCCCTGCATCCTGTCCCCATCCCTGGATCCTGTCCCCATCCCTGGATCCTGTCCCCATCCCTGGATCCTGTCCCCAGACCCTCAGCCGTGTCCCCTGTCCCTGGATCCTGTCCCCAGTCCCTGGATCCTGTCCCCAATGCCCCGATGCTGTCCCCATCCCTGGATCCTGTCCCCATCCCTGGATCCTGTCCCCATCCCTGGATCCTGTCCCCAGACCCTGGATCCTGTCCCCATCCCTGGATCCTGTCCCCAGTCCCTGGATCCTGTCCCCAGACCCTCAGCCGTGTCCCCAATGCCCCGATCCTGTCCCCAATGCCCCGATCCTGTCCCCAATGCCCCAATCCTGTCCCCAATGCCCCAATCCTGTCCCCAATGCCCCGATCCTGTCCCCAGTCCCTGGATCCTGTCCCCAATGCCCCAATCCTGTCCCCAATGCCCCAATCCTGTCCCCAATGCCCCAATCCTGTCCCCAACGCCCCAATCCTGTCCCCAGAGCCCAAATCCCAATCCTGGTCCCCTGAGTTTGTTTCCAGTCCCCCGATCCTGGCTCCTGTTGCCGTGGGTGCCACTGCCATGGGTGCCACTGTCCCCGTGTCCCCGTGGTGTCCCCAGGTACCTGGAGGCGCTGCTGCGCCAGGCCAGCAGCGGGGCCGTGCTGGTGTCCCCAGCCCTGCAGGCCTTCATCACCGCGCCCCGCGAGGAGCCGCCCCCGTTCAGCGCCGCCGAGTTCTCCGACGTGTCCGGTGGGGACCGGGGAGCTCGGGGGGGGGGATGTCACCTCCTGTCACCTCCTGTCACCTCCTGTCACCGCCTGTCACCTCCTGTCACCTCCTGTCACCTCCTGTCCCTGCTGGGGTCACCTCCTGTCACCTCCTGTCATCTCCTGT